>CM050911.1:0-1200000 GCA_027742785.1 Vigna reflexopilosa
TCTTAAAGCACGATTAGCCTGTTTGCAAACCAGTAAAACAAGGCTTAGAACATTTCACGTGTTACAGTGACAAACTCTCAAGAATATAAGCAAATTGAAGTTAAAAATCAAATTGCCTTCATGAAATTCCAATAAAGCACATCATAAGCTGATAAGCATATTATAGTGAGAGGAGTAACATACTTTTCAAAGGAATGCAGTGAACTCTGCTACCACATGCTGATCCTGATCTTGGTTTATTAAGCCTGACATAATGCCATTATATATGGGTTGAACATATGGTCTGAAATCAAAACCAGACCCCTTCACAACAATTTCGTTTTGATAGTTACAAATAGGCCTAAACATTATTTCTAAAACCAAAAACATAGACATACCTCAATGTTTGGCCGCACAACCCGAACAAGTTCTTGACATACTCTCAAGGCCTCTGTAGTGACCCTGTAATAACGTTCACCAACAGCTGACAGAACAGGAGCAGAAAGAGCCTACGAGCAGAAACATAAATGTAATTGATCACAAAATGCAGCCATGTGTTTATCCATATACATGGCAATTAACATACCACATACAAGTCACTGCCTTGCATCAAACAGTTTGACAGGAAAAGTTTAAGTCAATGTGTCCAGGAATTGCTTCAGGTAAAGGATTATGCAACCAAGGGAAGGATTTTATTTTGACACATCCCGCATTACAAAGCCCCAATATTAGGTATAAACGATGGCGTACAACAAGATTTTTGTAACTGTCTCTTGTGTGTATTGGTCTGGTCTGGCACTAAACAGAACCAGTCATAAGCACAGGAGTGGTAGATATTGAATTCTACATAACTCAGTTAACTAGGAATGACACTATGTCAAAGAAACCATGGAACAAAAACCTCATATAATACACTCCCTCTAGACTAAAATATAAGCAAAAAGAGGTTGTCACGTGGACTTAAATATAAACATATTTCAATTCCATGAACCTTATTTAATGCTACTCTTTCAGAAATACCCTTATCTTTAAACTCAAGCACATTCTCAACAAATATAATTAAGGGTAATTTAGATGAAGTACCTCTTTATTCTATGGAAACAAGAATATTAAATGAACGTAACCACTATTCAACTAGTCCTGAATCAACCCATATAAGAGACTATAATACAATCTCTAATCCAAAAACTTATGACAATAGGTTTGTGGGTCTCTATACTTATTTGTTACTCAAATTTTTCATTACTACTCAATGTGAGACTCCAAATCAAAATCGAATCCCTAACATTACCATGTATAAAGAACTTGAGAAATGTAGGAATATTTGACTATAACCATATACTCTCTAGAATATAATTTAAGAACATTGACTCGTGTCATAATGTAGTTAAACAATCAAGTTAAATCTTAAACTCAATCCTATACAAAGGAGAAGTTAACTCACTATCAAAACCCTTTCCGTAAACTCTCGAGTTAACTCAAATAAGCTAGTGAAGAAGCCAGTATAAATTGGCCTTAACACACTTAATTATTGTGATTTCCCTGTTTTCTTTCTTATGATGTGGAAATATTGAATTATTGTTGTTACAGGAGTATTGTTATGTTTGTATGCCATTAATAGATTTTTTAATATTAGTATTAATTTTATATTAGGAAAACTCTTACCAGTTGAATCTACAAATTGATTTTACGAAAGCTTCACGAGCTTATGTAAAGCTTGGAGTTTGATCACACCTTTATAACTCAATCCCTCCACCCACTATTTTCCTAGGTGCGGAAAAATACCCATAAAAAATAAAACAAACAATGAAGAATTTAGAGGAAAAATTATGCAGACCACATATGGCATTGGGTGACTAGCAATGCGATCATCATGTGTACATCAAGTAGTTTTTACAATCCTTACCTCTTCTTTATTACCCCAATTGTCATAGGATACATAATAACCATTTGGTGTATAAGCCTCAATTGTAGCATCATACCTGGAAATTCATAACACAACAAAATGAAAACACAATAAACATAGGTAAATGAAATGGGAAAAAATACAGGGATAGACAAAATACCACTCCCCATCTTCACTCCAAACTGCCTGAACTTTTGTGCCAATAACAAATTTCTCTTGAACATCAGACCTATCCAGCTGTTATAAGTACTTATTGAAAGGATTAGTGACAAAACAAGTCACAGATCGATAAGAAATCATATCTCTAATATAACCAAATCATGTCTAACAAAAGTGAAACAACATAATAATACACCAACAATCACCAGAAAAGTATTGAGTATAGAGATATGATTAGGGTAATAGTGACAAAACAAGTATCAGATTTAGAGATTCTTTCAATCGTTGCCTCCTCAACTTCTGCCAATTTGTAATTTCATAAACAAGTGTACAAGTGTGTTGAATAAGACAAATATCTGATTTGGCTGTCGATTAAGACTAAAATTATAAAAAGACTACAAAATGATTATAAAAAAATTATGATTGTGATGTGTGTGTATTAGTGAAATTCTATAAATAAGACTATTTTAAGGAAAAAGGGATACAAACTAAGGGATCCTTGTGTTTTTGTCTTATTCAGCATGGCATAATAAATAAGCTGCAGACACTCGCTAATGAGTGTCTTATATTGAATTACAGTTTGACCAATAAACAGGATTATTAGTTGAACCAATAAACAACCATTCTAACTTATAATCACTCTTTCAACCTACATTAAACACTTTACAGATATGTATTTCAAACATATATGTCAAACATATATGTCGTCCAAGACACAAATTCGTTTGATGCATCACAGCTAAGAGATTATTTCAATTACTTCCTCCACCACTTCTATTATTGTTAGATTTATCAATTATTAAATAAAACAAATTAAATGAATCATGAACAGGTAGTTCTATCTACGCAAGGTTGTCAAACTTGAAGGTCTACATAGAGCATGAGAGTTTTCAGATATACGTTTAATTATCATAAAAACTAATATTAAAAACCTACTAAAAACACATTACACAATACTATTAACACAACAATAATTCTACATTTTATCTCCATAAGAAAACACTAACACTATGAGGCCAATTGGAACCAAAGTTTAGTTGGACTTCAATATCGCAAACTTGTTTCTTGACTCAAGCTTGTTGTGAGAATTTACCACATTTTATACAGAAATGAGTTCGACCATGGGCTAACTTACTTTCTCTACCTAGAATTGTAAACTTGCAAGAGTCTGACCAGAAAACGAGTTAGACATCCTTGGTTCTGTTTTAGAATATAACAATGCAATGACTTGCAGATACATATTAACGCAGGTAAATTCATCTGCATAGTTAAATTATACCCAAAAGCAGGCAGACACCTAGCATATGCCAATGCATATTTTGAAAAATACTAGAACAACCAAAATAACGGAAAAGCAGGCCCAGCAATCATAATATAGACAGAAATGAAGAGGGGACTGCAGGAGAATTGGGGGTAGGAAGAAGAGGGGATATGACAATACCCTTATCATGCACACAAGAACATCAGCTTGGTCAGAATTAAAATTCATCTGGCTATATCTATACAAAAATGAAAACATAACGCACTGCAGTAAAAGTTGGATATGGCAAGGAATTCTCTCTACTTTTTTCTTTATTGTGATAAGAATATAGCAAGAAAACTGCTGCACTTCCGAAGGAAAACATAAGATCCACCAAAAGGATGTTAAATGTACAGGGGAAGGCAAACCTCAAATGAAAAAATACTAGGCAATATTAGTCACATGTTCCCTAATCATTGTTTCCAATTTCCCTGACAACAATAGTGCAAGTAAACTCCAAAATCAAATGAGAATGCAGAGAACATACCATTTGATTCTCCTTATGTATCGACAAACTTGGAGATGTACCAGCATTAGGAGCAGCCGTTGAACCAGACATTTCATTTTACTTTGCAGTTGCAAGGAGTTCCTCCGTCAAAGCAATGACCTGTGTAACACAATTTTAGGGCACATATTTGGAGTTCAGTAAAACAAATAGTTTTCAGAAAATGTTTACATTATAAACCAAAATTAATGTCAAAATTCTAACTTGGGTGAATCTCAGTGTGAACATCTCATATCACGAGAGAGGGAGAAAGCATGCTGGACATCACGACAGAGAGCAAACCTGCACAACAACCAAGATAGACGTCATGTACATTTTGACGAGGTTGCCTTTGGTTTTTTTGTTTTATGTAAGATTCACTTATTTATTTGATCATAGTCCTCAGACTGAGCAATTTGAATCATGTTACAGATTGCCCGCAGGTTCCAAATAAAAACTAGTACCCTCAGCACCTTTTAGAAGCAAGAAAATTCAAGAAATGCATTTGTCTACAAGGATCCTCTGATGTCTTTATGGTAGGGATCTGCTTTCTCGGGAAAGAAGGGAATTGAGATTGAGACAATGAAGAAGTAGGAGAAGTGGTGTATTAGTTGTTAGCAAGAAAATAAAAAGGGCGCATACCTCGGAAAGTTCCCTCTCCATGTCAACGTATTCTGAATTCGAAGGTTCATCATTCAGGAGCTGTCTGACCTGACAATTCATTGAAAGAGGAACGAATGAATGAAACGGAACGAAACAATAGCAGAGTGAGTGAACAGTTGAATTGAGTTTACTTGGTGGAGTTGATCTTTGTAGAGGGAAAGATTCGAGGCCATCTCTTCTATACTCACTTCGTCACCGCCTTGCATCTTCTCTTCACAACCTCAACCCTAACCCTAATTCTTCTTCTTCCTCTCTCAATCTTTCACGGCTGCCACTTTTACGTCTCCCCTCCGCCAAAACACAAACATCATATCATATCGTCCTCGTGGGCTTACTCTTTCTCTTAGACTTTTTATTAAACTTATTTTTAATATTGGTAACACACTTTTGATTAGACTTTTTATTAAGTGTGTAAAAGGAAATCTTTTTATGTTTAATTATATATTTTGTTATAAGAGCTCGTTAATAAATCATAAAAGAATTTTATATAGACTAAAATAATGTTATTTATAACAAATTTATATTAAATAAAGTCATTTTATTTGTTTATTTTTAAACGTTTGTGATGTTTAAATATAAAAAATAACTTAAACAATAAATGTGTAATTATTATTTAACTTAAACATATGGATGATTTTATCGTGGGTAATCTTATCTTGGGTGATCTTATAGTGGGTGATCTTATCGTGAGTGATTTTATCGTGGGTGATCTTATAGTGGGTGATTTTTATTGTGGGTGATCTTATCGTGGGTGAACTTATCGTGGGTAATCTTATCATAGATGATCTTATAGTGGGTGATTTTATCGTGGGTAATCTTATCGTGGATGATATTATAGTGGGTCATTTTATCGTGGGAGATCCTATCGTGATTGATTTTATCGTGGGTGATTTTGTCGTGGGTAATCTTATCGTGGGTGATCTTATAGTGGGTGATTTTATCGTGAGTGATCTTATCGTGAGTTATTTTATCGTGGGTGAACTTGTCGTGGATGAACCTATAGTGGGTGAAACTATCATGAGTGAACTTATCGTTTGGTGAACTTATCGTTTGGTGAATTATCATTTGATGAACTTATCGTTTGGTGAACTAATGATTTGGTGAACATATCTTTTCGTGAACTTGTTTTTGGGTGAACTAATTGTATCGTGAGTGAACTTATAGTGGGTGATTTTATCGTGGGTGATCTTATCGTGGTGATCTTAGCGTGGGTGATTTTATCGTGGGTGAATTTATCATGGGGGAACTTATCGTTTGGCGAACTTATCGTTTCGTGAACTTATCGTTGGGTGCACTTCTCGTGAGTGAACTTAGCGTGGGTGAACTACTCGTGGGAGAACTTATCGTGAGTGAACTTGTTGTTGGGTGAACTTATCGTGGGTGAACTTAGCGTTTGGCGAACTTATCGTGAGTGAACTTATCATGAGTGAACTTATCGTGGGTGAACTTCTCGTGGGAGAACTTATCATGAAAGAACTTGTTGTTGGGTGAACTTATCGTGGGTGAATTATCGTGTGTTAAGTAATCGTTGGGTGAATTTATCGAGGTAATCTTATGGTGGGAGATCTTATAGTGGGTGATTTTATCGTGGGTGATTTTATCGTGGCTGAACTTATCGTGGGTGATCTTATAATGGGTGATTTTATCGTGGGTGATTTTATCGTGGGTGATCTTATCGTGGGTGATCTTATATTGGGTGATTTTATCGTGGGTCATCTTATCATGGGTGATCTTATAGTAGGTGGTTTTATCGTGGGTGATCTTATCGTGGGTGATGTTATCGTGGGTGATCTTATAGTGGGTGATTATATCGTGGATGAACTTATCGTGGGTAATCTTATCGTGGGTGATCTTATAGTGGGTGATTTTGTCGTGGGTAATCTTATCGTGGGTGATCTTATAGTGGGTGATTTTATCGTGGGTGATCTTATCGTCAGTGATTTTATCGTGGGTGAACTTGTCGTGGGTGAACTTATCGTGGGTGAACCTATAGTGGGTGAATCTATTGTGGGTGAACTTATCGTTTGGTGAATTATCATTTGATGAACTTATCGTTTGGTGAACTAATGGTTTGGTGAACATATCTTTTCGTGAACTTGTTTTTGGGTGAACTAATTGTATCGTGAGTGAACTTATAGTGGGTGATTTTATCGTGGGTGATCTTATCGTGGTGATCTTAGCGTGGGTGATTTTATCGTGGGTGAATTTATCATGGGTGAACTTATCGTTTGGCGAACTTATCGTTTCGTGAACTTATCGTTGGGTGAACTTCTCGTGAGTGAACTTAGCGTGGGTGAACTACTCGTGGGAGAACTTATCGTGAGTGAACTTGTTGTTGGGTGAACTTATCGTGGGTGAACTTAGCGTTTGGCGAACTTATCGTGAGTGAACTTATCATGAGTGAACTTATCGTGGGTGAACTTCTCGTGGGAGAACTTATCATGAAAGAACTTGTTGTTGGGTGAACTTATCGTGGGTGAATTATCGTGTGTTAACTAATCGTTGGGTGAATTTATCGAGGGTAATCTTATCGTGGGAGATCTTATAGTGGGTGATTTTATCGTGGGTAATATTATCGTGGGTGATCTTATCGTGGGTGATTTTATCGTGGGTGATCTTATAATGGGTGATTTTATCGTGGGTGATCTTATCGTGGGTGATTTTGTCGTGGGTGATCTTATCGTGGGTGATCTTATATTGGGTGATTTTATCGTGGGTCATCTTATCGTGGGTGATCTTATAGTAGGTGGTTTTATCGTGGGTGATCTTATCGTGGGTGATTTTATCGTGGGTGATCTTATAGTGGGTGATTTTATCGTGGGTGAACTTATCGTGGGTAATCTTATCGTATGTGATCTTATAATGAGTGATTTTGCCGTGGGTAATCTTATCGTGGGTGATCTTATAGTGGGTGATTTTATCGTGGGTGATCTTATCGTGGGTGAACTTATCGTGGGTGAATCTATTGTGGGTGAACTTATCGTTTGGTGAACTTATCGTTTGGTGAACATATCTTTTCGTGAACTTGTTTTTGGGTGAATTAATTGTATCGTGGGTGATCTTATCGTGGGTGAATTTATCGTGGTGATCTTAGCGTGGGTGATTTTATCGTGGGTGAACTTATCGTTTGGCGAACTTATCATTTCGTGAACTTATCGTTGGGTGAACTTCTCCTGAGTGAACTTAGCGTGGGTGAACAACTCGTGGGAGAACTTATCGTGAGTGAACTTGTTGTTGGGTGAACTTATCGTGGGTGAACTTAGCATTTGGCGAACTTATCGTGAGTGAACTTATCATGAGTGAACTTAGCGTGGGTGAACTTCTCGTGGGAGAACTTATCATGAATGAACTTGTTGTTGGGTGAACTTATCGTGGGTGAACTTAGCGTTTCGTGAAGTCATCGATTGGTGAAGTTATCGTTTGGTGAATATACCGTTCGGTCAACTTATCGTTTGGTGAAGTTATAGTTGGGAGGACTTATCGTTGGGTGAATTTATCGTGGATGAACTTATCGTGGGTAATCTTATCGTGGGTGTTCTTATCGTGGGTGATCTTATCGTGGGTGAACTTATCGCGGGTCAACTTATCGTAGGTGAACTTATCGTGGGTGAACTTATTGTGGGTGAACTTATTGTGGGTGTACTTATCATGGGTGATCTTATCGTGGGTGAACTTATCGTGAGTGAACTTATCTTGGGTGAACTTATCGTTGGGTGAACATATTGTTTATTGAACTTATAATTTGGTGAACTTATTGTTTAGTGAATTTATCGTTGAGTGAGCTTATCGTTGGGTGAACTTATCGTTGAGTGAGCTTATCGTTGGGTGAACTTATCGTTGGGTGAACCTATCTTTATTGAACTTATCTTGGTTGAAATTATCGTGGGTGAACTTATTATGGGTGAACTTATCATGGGGGAACATATCGTAGGTGAACTTAACGTGGTTGATCTTATTGTGGGTGAACTTATCGTGAGTGAACTTATCTTGGGTGAACTTATCGTTGGGTGAACATATTGTTAATTGAACTTATAGTTTGGTGAACTTATCATTCGGTGAATTTATCGTGTGCTGAATTTATCGTTGAGGGAGCTTATCGTTGGGTGAACTTATCGTTGGGTGAATATATCTTGGTTGAACTTATCTTGGTTGAAATTATCGTGGGTGAACTTATTGTGGGTGAACTTATCGTGGGGAAACATATCGTGGGTGAACTTATCGTAGGTGATCTTATCGTGGGTGAACTTATCGTGGGTGAACTTATCGTTGAGTGAACTTATGGTTTAATGAACTTATTGTTTGGTGAACTTATCGTTTGGTGAACTTATCGTTGGGTAAATAGATTAGTGGGGGAACTTATCTTAGGTAAACTTATCGTGGGTGAACTTATAGTGAGTGAATTTATCGTTGGGTGAACTTATCGTGGATGAACTTATCGTGGGTAGACTTATCGTGGGTGAACTTATCGTGGGTGACCTTATCATAGGCGAACTTGTCGTGTATTAACCTATTATGGGTTAACTTATCGTGGGTGAACTTATCGTTTAAAGAACTTACTGTTTTGTGAGCTTATCGTTAGGTGAACTTATCGTGGGTGAATTATCGTGTGTTAACGTATCGTTGGGTGAACTTATCGTGAGTGATTTTATCTTGGGTGATCTTATAGTGGGTGATTTTATCGTGGGTGATCTTATCATGGTTGAACTTATCGTGGGTCATCTTATAGTGGGTTATTTTATCGTGGGTGATCTTATAGTGGGTGATTTTATCGTGGCTGATCTTATCGTGGGTGAACTTATCGTGGGTAATCTTATCGTGGGTGATCTTATAGTGGGTGATGTTGTCGTGGGTAATCTTATCGAGGGTAAGCTTATAGTGGGTGATTTTATCGTGGGTGATCTTATAGTGGGTGATTTTGTCGTGGGTAATCATATCGTGGGTGATCTTATAATATGTGATTTTATCGTGGGTGATCTTATCGTGGGTAATTTTATCGTGGGTGATCTTATAGTGGGTGATCTTATCGTGGGTGAACTTATGGTGGGTGATCTTATAGTGGGTGATGTTGTCGTGGGTCATCTTATCGTGTGTCATCTTATATTGGGTGATTTTATCGTGGGTGATCTTATAGTGGGTGATTTTATCGTGGGTGATCTTATCGTGGGTGATCTTATAGTGGGTGATTTTATCGTGGGTGATCTTTTTGTGGGTAATCTTATCGTGGGTGATCTTATAGTGGGTGATGTTGTGGTGGGTAATCTTATCGTGGGTGATTTTACCGTGGGTGATCTTATCGTGGGTGATCTTATAGTGGGTGATTTTATCGTGGGTGATCTTATAGTGGGTGATTTTATCGTGGGTGATTTTATCGTGGGTAATCTTATCGTGGGTGATTTTATCGTTGGTGATCTTATAGTGGGTGATTTTATCATGGGTGATCTTATCGTGGGTGCACTTATCGTGGGTGACCTTATCGTTTCGTGAACTTATCGTGTGGTGAATTATCATTTGATGAACTTATCGTTTGGTGAACTAATGGTTTGGAGAACATATCTTTTCATGAACTTGTTGTTGGGTGAACTAATTGTATCGTGAGTGAACTTATAGTGCGTGATCTTATCGTGGGTGATCTTATCGTGTGTGAATTTATCGTGGGTGACTTATCGTAGGTTATTTTATCGTGGGTGAACTTATTGTTTGGCGAACTTATCGTTTCGTGAAGTTATCGTGACTGAACTTATCGTGGGTGAACTTATCTTGGGTGATCTTATAGTGGGTAATTTTATCGTGGGTGATCTTATCATGGTTGAACTTATCGTGGGTCAACTTATCGTGGGTGATCTTATAGTGGGTGATATTGTCGTGGGTAATCTTATCGAGGGTAAGCTTATAGTGGGTGATTTTATCGTGGGTGATCTTATAGTGGGTGATTTTATAGTGGGTAATCATATCGTGGGTGATCTTATAATGGGTGATTTTATCGTGGGTGACCTTATCGTGGGTGATTTTTTCGTGGGTGATCTTATAGCGGGTGATCTTATCGTGGGTGAACTTATCGTGGGTGATCTTATCGTGGGTGATGTTGTCGTAGGTCATCTTATCGTGTGTCATCTTATAGTGGGTGATTTTATCGTGGGTGATATTATAGTGGGTGATTTTATCGTGGGTGATCTTATCGTGCGTGATCTTATAGTGAGTGATTTTATCCTGGGTGATCTTTTTGTGGGTAATCTTATCGTGGGTGATCTTATAGTGGGTGATGTTGTGGTGGGTAATCTTATCGTGGGTGATCTTATAGTGGGTGATTTTATCGTGGGTGATCTTATAGTGGGTGATTTTATCGTGGGTGATCTTATCGTGGGTGATTTTATCGTGGGTGATCTTATAGTGGGTGATTTTATCGTGGGTGATCTTATCGTGGGTGCACTTATCGTGAGTAATCTTATCGTGGGTGATGTTATCGTTTGGTGAACTTATCGTTTGGTGAATTATCATTTGATGAACTTATCGTTTGGTGAACTAATGGTTTGGTGAACATATCTTTTCGTGAACTTGTTGTTGGGTGAACTAATTGTATCGTGAGTGAACTTATAGTGCGTGATCTTATCGTGGGTGATCTTATCGTGGGTGAATTTGTCGTGGGAGATCTTATCGTGGGTTATTTTATCTTGGGTGATCTTATAGTGGGTGATTTTATCGTGGCTGATCTTATCGTGGGTGAACTTATCGTGGGTAATCTTATCGTGGGTGATCTTATAGTGGGTGATGTTGTCCTGGGTAATCTTATCGAGGGTAAACTTATAGTGGGTGATTTTATCGTGGGTGATCTTATAGTGGGTGATTTTATCGTGGCTGATCTTATCGTGGGTGAACTTATCGTGGGTAATCTTATCGTGGGTGATCTTATAGTGGGTGATGTTGTCGTGGGTAATCTTATCGAGAGTAAGCTTATAGTGGGTGATTTTATCGTGGGTGATCTTATAGTGGGTGATTTTGTCGTGGGTAATCATATCGTGGGTGATCTTATAATATGTGATTTTATCGTGGGTGATCTTATCGTGGGTGATTTTATCGTGGGTGATCTTATAGTGGGTGATCTTATCGTGGGTGAACTTATCGTGGGTGATCTTATAGTGGGTGATGTTGTCGTGGGTCATCTTATCGTGTGTCATCTTATATTGGGTGATTTTATCGTGGGTCATCTTATCGTGGGTGATCTTATAGTGGGTGGTTTTATCGTGGGTGAATTTATCATGGGTGAACTTATCGTTTGGCGAACTTATCGTTTCGTGAACTTATCGTTGGGTGCACTTCTCGTGAGTGAACTTAGTGTGGGTGAACTACTCGTGGGAGAACTTATCGTGAGTGAACTTGTTGTTGGGTGAACTTATCGTGAGTGAACTTATCTTGGGTGAACTTATCGTTGGGTGAACATATTGTTTATTGAACTTATAGTTTGGTGAACTTATCGTTCGGTGAATTTATTGTGTACTGAATTTATCGTTGAGTGAGCTTATCGTTGGGTGAACTTATCGTTGGGTGAACTTATCTTGGTTGAACTTATCTTGGTTGAAATTATCGTGGGTGAACTTATTGTGGGTGAACTTATCGTGGGAGAACATATCGTGGGTGAACTTATCGTAGGTGATCTTATCGTGGGTGAACTTATCGTGGGTGGACTTATCGTTGGGTGAACTTATGGTTTAATGAACTTATTGTTTGGTGACCTTATCGTTTGGTGAACTTATCGTTGGGTAAATAGATTATTGGGGGAACTTATCTCGGGTAAACTTATCGTGGGTGAACAAATAATGAGTGAATTTGTCGTTGGGTGAACTTATCGTGGGTGACCTTATCATAGGCGAACTTGTCCTAGGTTAACCTATTATGGGTTAACTTATCGTGGGTGAACTTATAGTTTAAAGAACATATTATTTTGTGAACTTATCGCTAGGTGAACTTATCGTGGGTGAATAATCTTGTGTAAACGTATCGTTGGGTGAACTTATCGTGGGTGATTTTATCTTGGGCGATCTTATAGTGGGTGATTTTATCGTGGGTGATCTTATCATGGGTGAACTTATCGTGGGTCATCTTATCGTGGGTGATCTTATAGTGGGTGATTTTATCGTGGCTGATCTTATTGTGGGTGATTTTATCTTGGGTAATCTTATCGTGGGTGATCTTATAGTGGGTGATTTTATCGTGGGTGATCTTATCGTGGGTGATTTTATCGTGGGTGATCTTATAGTGGGTGATTTTATCGTGGGTGATCTTATCGTGGGTGAACTTATCGTGGGTAATCTTATCGTGGGTGATCTTATAGTGGGTGATGTTGTCGTGGGTCATCTTATAGTGGGTGATTTTATCGTGGGTGATCTTATCGTGGGTGATCTTATAGTGGGTGATTTTATCGTGGGTGATCTTTTTGTGGGTAATCTTATCGTGGGTGATCTTTTTGTGGGTAATCTTATCGTGGGTGATCATATCGTGGGTGATTTTATGGTGGGTGATTTTATCGTGGGTGATCTTATCATGGGTGATTTTATCGTGGGTGATCTTATAGTGGGTGATCTTATCGTGGGTGATCTTATCGTGGGTGATCTTATCGTGGGTGATTTTATCGTGGGTGATCTTATAGTGGGTGATTTTATCGTGGGTGATCTTATCGTGGGTGAACTTATCGTGGGTAATCTTATCGTGGGTGATTTTATCGTGAGTGATCTTATCGTGGATGAACTTATCGTGGGTAATCTTATGGTGGGTGATCTTATCGTGGGTGATCTTATCGTGGGTGATTTTATCGTGGGTGATCTTATAGTGGGTGATTTTATAGTGGGTTATCTTATCGTGGGTGATTTTATCGTGGGTGATCTTATAGTGGGTGATTTTATCGTGGGTGATCTTATCGTGGGTGAACATATCGTGGGTAATCTTATCGTGGGTTATTTTATCATGGGTGAACTTATTGTTTGGCGAACTTATCTTTTCGTGAACTTATCGTTGGGTGAACTTATCGTGAGTGAACTTGGCATGGGTGAACTTCTCGTGGGAGAACTTATCGTGAGTGAACTTGGTGTTGGGTGAACTTATCGTGGGTGAACTTAGCGTTTGGCGAACTTATCGTGAGTGAACTTATCATGAGTGAACTTAGTGTGGGCGAACTTGCCGTGGGAGAATTTATAATGAGTGTACTTGTTGTTGGGTGAACTTATCGTGGGTGAACTTAGCGTTTTGTGAAGTCATCAATTGGTGAACTTATGACTTGGTGAATTTATCATTTGGTTTAGTTATCGTTTGGTGAATATACCGTTCGGTCAACTTATCGTTTAGTGAACTTATCGTTTCGTGAACTTATCGTTGGGTGAACTTATCGTGAGTGAACTTAGCGTGGGTGAACTTCTCGTGGGAGAACTTATCGTGAGTGAACTTGTTGTTGGGTGAACTTATCGTGGGTGAACTTAGCGTTTGGCAAACTTATCATGAGTGAACTTATCAGGAGTGAACTTATCATGAGTGAACTTAACGTGGGCGAACTTCTCGTGGGAGAACTTATCATGAGTGAACTTTATGTTGGGTGAACTTATCGTGGGTGAAGTTATCGTTTAGGTGAAGTTATCGTTTGGTGAAGTTATCGTTTGGTGAATTTATCGTTGAGTGAGCTTATCGTTGGGTGAACTTATCATTAGGTGAAGTTATCGTTTGGTGAATTTATCATTGGGTGATCTTATAGTGGGCGATTTTATCGTGGGTGATCTTATCATGGTTGAACTTATCGTGGGTCAACTTATCGTGGGTGATCTTATAGTGGGTGATGTTGTCGTGGGTAATCTTATCGAGGGTAAGCTTATAGTGGGTGATTTTATGGTGGGTGATCTTATGGTGGGTGATTTTATCGTAGGTGATCTTATAGTGGGTGATTTTATCGTGGGTGATCTTATCGTGGGTGATTTTATCGTGGGTGATCTTATCGTGGGTGAACTTATCGTGGGTAATCTTATCGTGGGTGATCTTATAGTGGGTGATTTTGTCATGGGTGATCTTATCGTGGGTGATTTTATCGTGGGTGATTTTATCGTGGGTGAACTTATCGTTGGTAATCTTATCATGGGTGATCTTATAATGGATGATTTTATCGTGGGTGATCTTATCGTGGGTGATCTTATATTGGGTGATTTTATCGTGGGTCATCTTATCGTGGGTGATCTTATAGTGGGTGATTTTATCGTGGGTGATCTTATCGTGGGTCATTTTATCGTGGGTGATCTTATAGTGGGTGATTCTATCGCAGGTGAACTTATCGTGGGTGAACTTATTGTGGGTGAACTTATTATGGGTGTACTTATCATGGGTGATCTTATCGTGGGTGAACTTATCGTGAGTGAACTTATCTTGGGTGAACTTATCGTTGGGTGAACATATTGTTTATTGAACTTATAGTTTGGTGAACTTATCGTTCGGTGAATTTATTGTGTGCTGAATTTATCGTTGAGTGAGCTTATCGTTGGGTGAACTTATCGTTGGGTGAACTTATCTTGGTTGAACTTATCTTGGTTGAAATTATCGTGGGTGAACTTATTGTGGGTGAACTTATCGTGGTTGAACGTATCGTGGGTGAACTTATCGTAGATGATCTTATCGTGGGTGAACTTATCGTGGGTGGACTTATCGTTGGGTGAAGTTATGGTTTAATGAACTTATTGTTTGGTAACCTTATCGTTTGGTGAACTTATCGTTGGGTAAATAGATTATTGGGGGAACTTATCTTGGGTAAACTTATCGTGGGTGAACTTATAATGAGTGAATTTGTCGTTGGGTGAACTTATCGTGGGTGACCTTATCATAGGCGAACTTGTCGTGGGTTAACCTATTATGGGTTAACTTATCGTGGGTGAACTTATAGTTTAAAGAACTTATTATTTTGTGAACTTATCGCTAGGTGAACTTATCGTGGGTGAATAATCTTGTGTAAACGTATCGTTGGGTGAACTTATCGTGGGTGATTTTATCGTGGGTGATCTTATAGTGGGTGATTTTATCGTGGGTGATCTTATCGTGGGTGAACATATCGTGGGTAATCTTATCGTGGCTGATTTTATCGTGGGTGATTTTATCGTGGGTGATCTTATCGTGGATGAACTTATCGTGGGTAATCTTATCGTGGGTGATCTTATCGTTTGGTGAACTTATCGTTTGATGAATTATCATTTGATGAACTTATCATTTGGTGAACTAATGGTTTGGTGAACATATCTTTTCGTGAACTTGTTGTTCGGTGAACTAAGTGTATCGTGAGTGAACTTATAGTGGGTGATCTTATCGTGGGTGAATTTATCGTGGGTGATCTTATCGTGGGTTATTTTATCGTGGGTGAACTTATTGTTTCGCGAACTTATCTTTTCGTGAACTTTTCGTTGGGTGAACTTATCGTGAGTGAACTTGGCGTGGGTGAACTTCTCGTGGGAAAACTTATCGTGAGTGAACTTGGTGTTGGGTGAACTTATCGTGGGTGAACTTAGCGTTTGGCGAACTTATCGTGAGTGAACTTATCATGAGTGAACTTAGTGTGGGCGAACTTGCCGTGGGAGAATTTATAATGAGTGTACTTGTTGTTGGGTGAACTTATCGTGGGTGAACTTAGCGTTTTGTGAAGTCATCAATTGGTGAACTTATGATTTGGTGAAGTTATCGTTTGGTTTAGTTATCGTTTGTTGAATATACCGTTCGGTCAACTTATCGTTTAGTGAACTTATCGTTTCGTGAACTTATCGTTGGGTGAACTTATCGTGAGTGAACTTAGCGTGGGTGAACTTCTTGTGGGAGAACTTATCGTTAGTGAACTTGTTGTTGGGTGAACTTATCGTGGGTGAACTTAGCGTTTGGCAAACTTATCATGAGTGAACTTATCAGGAGTGAACTTATCATGAGTGAACTTAGCGTGGGCGAACTTCTCGTGGGAGAACTTATCATGAGTGAACTTTATGTTGGGTGACCTTATTGTGGGTGATCTTATCGTGGGTGATTTTATCGTGGGTGATCTTATAGTGGGTGATTTTATAGTGGGTTATCTTATCGTGGGTGATTTTATCGTGGGTGATCTTATAGTGGGTGATTTTATCGTGGGCGATCTTATCGTGGGTGAACATATCGTGGGTAATCTTATCGTGGGTGATTTTATCGTGGGTGATTTTATCGTGGGTGATCTTATCGTGGATGAACTTCTTGTTTAAACAAGTTGATTTGTCTGTCACAGATTTTTTCACTCAACTTCGAATTATTTGGGATGAATTGGAGAATTTTCGTCTAGATCCAGTTTGCACCTGCAATGTTAAATGCACCAGTAAAGTTTCTTCTACTCTAGAGAAAATAGATATACAATCTTTTATTTTATTTTGTTTTCCTAGTTTCTCTATTTCCCTTTTTAGGAGAATTAGATTGTTACAAATAGAGGATATGAGAATGTATTTTCAATCAATTCTAAATAATAAATGTTAGTATTATTTTCTACTTAGTATCAAGAGCTTCCGATCTTGGAACTCCTTCCGCTACACAGTCGCACCGCCGCCGTTGTCCGACCACCGCCGCTGCCGCCGTCGCCACTGTCCGACCACCGTCGCTGCCGCCGTCGCCGGTTGGGGTCGTTGATAGCACAAAAAGGTACGCCCAACTCCGACGACCACAACGCCGGAAGTCGCTCCGTGAAAGGAGCCACCACGCGCCTCCACCGTCGCCGGCACGTGTAGCCCACGCGCCCACCTCCAGCGAGACGCACTCGCCGGCGCCGCCATAGACAGGGTCGCCAGAGCACCCTGAGTCTATTCCTAGGGTCGGTGACGACTCGTTTGGGCTGTATTTGAGCAGATCTGAGTTTTAAGTTTCGCTCTCTTTTTTTCCGGCGAGACCCACTTGTCGTCGCCGCCACAGAAGAGTCGTCGGAGACTCCTGAGTCTGTTTCTAGGGTTTGTGTCGACCCATTTGACCTTTTCTTGAATAGATCTGGTTTTTTAAGTTCTGCTCCTTTTTTCTCGGTGTGACCCATACACCGTTATTGTCTTGGAGACTCCTCGTTGCGTTTTACGGGATGTCTGAAGTAAAGATTATTCCTTTGAAAGCAATGGATGAATCAATGAGTAAGTCCTCTGGATCATGCACTTTGTCCATAAAAGGTAAGATTTGCCTCAATACTGTTGATCATGTGTCTCAAAGTATTTGGATCCTTGATTCGGGTGCAACTGATCATATGACACCTTTTAGTGTGTCCTTTGACTCATGGTAAAAGAAATAAAGAACAACTTATTACAATTGCGAATGGTCAGGGTATACCTATATGCGGCTCTGGGAATATAATTTTGGACTCATCCATTGTATTGAAGGATGTTTTACATGTTCCTCAATTAGCTAACAATCTTATCTCTGTGCAAAAACTCACAAAGGATTTAAATTGCTCAGTAACATTTTTTCCAACTTATTGTGTTTTTCAGGACCTTGCCGTGGGGAAGACAATTTTAACTGCTAAAGAGCAGAGTGGGTTATATTTTTTAGAGTTTGATGACCAAAGCAACACGAAAATCATGACTCAACAAGCAACATCTAAGGCGTGGACAAAATCCCAAATATGGTTACATCATCAAAGGCTTAGGCATCCTTCATTCAGTCTTATCAAGTCCTTATTTTCCCACTTGTTTACCAAAGAATCTGTTGAGTCTTTTAATTGTGATATTTGTCAATTTTCAAAACACCATCGTGCATCTTATCCTATTAGTCATAAAAAGAGTATTTCTCCATTTGATTTAATTCATTCTGATGTTTGGAGTCCTGTCATAGATTCTATTTCTGGAGCCAGATGGTTCGTTACTTTTATTGACGATTGTACCCGTGTCACATGGACATACCTTATGAAAAATAAATCCGAAGTTTTTCAAATTTTTGTTAATTTTTTCCATCTTGTCCAAAATCAATTTGGAAAAAATATCAAAAAAATTAGGTCTGATAATGGTACTGAATATGTGAATCATGAATTTCTTAATTTTTTTATCTCATAATGGTATTGTTCATGAACTAACCTGTGTTAATACCCCTCAACAAAACGGGGTTGCAGAAAGAAAGAATCGTCATCTTCTTGAAGTAACTAGAGCTCTTCTTTTTCAAATGTCTGTTCCAAAATATTACTGGGGAGAAGTTGTGCTAACTGCCACATATCTCATCAACAGGTTACCCACTCGTATCTTAAATGGCATTAGTCCTATAGAGTCTCTATTGTCTTTTGTTCCTTCTTCCCTACTAACGAGTCTACCCAGTCGAGTCTTTGGATGTGTTGTTTTTGTTCACTCTCATCATCCTAACCGTGGTAAATTAGATCCCAGAGCATTTAAATGTGTCTTTATTGGATATCCTTCTAATAAAAAAGGGTACAAATGTTATCATCCTCAGAGTCAACTCGTCTTGGCACCATGGATGTCACCTTTCATGAAACACAATCTTTTTATGTCAGTCTACCACTTCAGGAGGAGAAAGCACTTGAAGTGGATGAACTCTCCTTTTTGTCATTACCATGTTTGTCTTTGCAGGATGCCCAAGACCTGAGCAATGAAGCTACCATAGTCCACAGTGAGGAAGAAGACAGATTTTTTGGCAAAAAATATGAAAGAAGAGAACAACCCACTTCGACTCTCGAGCAAGAAAAATTGTCTAATCCAGAGGTGAGGATCCCTGAAGATATCAAAGATGAGAAAGGGAAGAAGATCATGTGCTAAATATCCTATTTCTCGTATGTTTGCACTAACAATCTCTCTGATAAGCACAAAAGTTTTATTGCTGCCATTGATGCCACAGAAATTCCTACCTCAATCCAAGAGGCCATGAAACTTGAACATTAGAATCAAGCCATGAAAGAAGAGATGAATGCATTAGAAAGAAATTCAACTTGGGAGATTGTTGATAAGCCAAGAAACAAGAAGGCAGTAGAGTGTACATGGATATTCACAGTGAAACATAAGGCAGATGGGACAATAGAAAGATATAAAGCTAGATTGGTGGCGAAAGGATATACCCAAACATATGAGATTGACTATGAGGAGACATTTGCCCCAGTGGCAAAGATGAATACAGTTCGAGTTATTCTCGCTTTGGCTGCCCATTTTGGATGAGACTTACACCAGTTAGATGTGAAGAATAACTTTCTTCATGGAAATCTAGATGAGGAAGTGTACATGGAGATTCCCCCAGGTTTTGAAGTGAAAAATGAAAGAAACAAGGTATGCCTCCTGAAGAAAGCATTGTATGGTCTTAAGCAATCCCCTAGAGCATGGTTTGGAAGATTTACAAAAGCAATGGTTTCCTTGGGATACAAACAAAGCCAAGGAGATCATACTCTATTCATAAAACACTCTTCTACAGGTAAACCCACTCTATTACTTGTCTATGTGGATGATATGATTATTGCAGGAGATGATGAAACAGAAAAATTGGCATTAAAAGATAAATTGGCAGCTCAATTTGAAATGAAAGACCTAGGAAAACTCAAATATTTTCTTGGAATAGAGGTTGTCTACTCCAAGAAAGGAATTTTCATCTCCCAAAGGAAATATGTACTTGATCTCCTCAAAGAAACAAGAAAGCTGGGATGTAGAACCTCAATAGTTCCTATAGAACAGAATCACAAAATGGGATGTGAAGAAAGTGCTCCTGTAGAGAAAGCCCAATATCAGAGATTGGTAGAAAAATTGATTTATCTATCACACACAAGACCAGACATTGCTTATGCAGTTAGTGTTGTGAGTCAATTTATGCATGATCCAAGAGAGAGACACATGCAAGCAGTTGACAAAATTCTCCAATACTTGAAGTCAAGTCCAGGAAAGGGGCTATTATTCAAAAGGGAAGATACATTGACTATGAAGATATATACTGATGCTGACTATGCAGGTTCTATTACTGACAGAAAATCTACTTCTGGGTATTGTGTGTTTCTTGGAGATAGTCTAGTAACATGGAGAAGCAAAAAGCAAGATAGAGTTTCTCGTTCTAGTGCAGAAGCTGAATTTCGAGCTCTTGCTCAAGGAATGTGTGAAGGACTCTGGATGAAAATCATTTTGGATGATCTTAAAGTCAAAGTGGAGAACCCGTTGCAACTACACTGTGACAATAAGTTTGCCATGAGCATAGCCCATAATCCAGTACAGCATGATAGAACCAAACACATTGAGATTGACAAACATTTCATCAAAGATAATCTTGACAGAGGCTTTGTGATTACAACTCATGTTCCTACAGAACTTCAAATAGCAGATATTTTTACAAAAAGGCTTCCTCCGGGTAGATTTCAAGATCTTGTAAGCAAGTTGGGAATGATTGATATTCATTTACCAACTTGAGGGGGAGTGTTGTAATTAGAGAAGATAGCTTTACAATCTTCCTAATTAGAAAAAATAGATATACAATCTTTTATTTTATTTTGTTTTCCTAGTTTCTCTATTTCCTGTTTTAGGAGAATTAGATTGTTACAAATAGAGGATATGAGAATGTATTTTCAATCAATTCTAAATAATAAATGTTAGTATTATTTTCTACTCATTGAGATTCTTTTTCCCTTTTTCTTCGTTTGCATTTTTTGTTAAATAGCTCAAAAAATCCACGGGAAATGCAATCATCATTCTCAGTTATCAGTTGTGTTGTGTTGTATCTTCCTTCTCGAAAACCACAAATGTTTATTTATGCAAAAAGAAATACATACGTTATACGTATAGCAAAACATTAAACATTACCTTGAATGATTTAGAATGGCGAATCGAAGGTTCAATATCTAAAGATGTTAAATATGACTGCTCTGCCAAATCAAATTTGTTCAATGCCAAGAAGGCGTCACCTTGGCAGATACAAGCCTGCATAGATAAAATGACAACACAATACAAGTGAAATATAGGCACAGCAAATAACAAGTGAAAAATGAACATATACACACTGGTGATAGGCAAATAACATCGAGGTAAGATCAAGACAAAAATATCTAGTTGTGACATTTTATCATGGGATTTCAGTAACAATCAGAAGGTAGTAGTTTTTGCTAACTGCCTAATGAGGGGAAGGGTGCATATGAAAAGGTTTACCTACAATGGTCAAGAAACTTGGCTGATTTAAAACTCAAGATTGGATTTTCAAAATGCTTATGCTGGGAAAGCTAAATCTCTTGAGAGTTGCACATTCAAAAAAAAATAACTGCACGCAGTAACAAACTCTAAAGTACTCTTCCGAACAAATTCTCTATTATTTACAAAAATTTATTATAACTTGGGGAAGGCTACAATGGTAAACAAATTTTATTAAGCGTTGGATTCATCTAATACTCACGGTTGTATCCTGCTTTTTCCACACTGAATTTAATCCTCTCAACCCTTTCTCTCTCCAGCTTCCACCAGTTATTCAATCCACACGTAACATCTCTCATCCTCACTGCCACAAACTGCCTTCTTGGCCCCATGACCACCACCATTGTCACCCATGAAATTCAATTATCTGCAACATCATCGCAGGGGGTCCCAAGCACCATATTCAGTTCTTCCAAAACAACCAGACTGATAATTTTGTTTTAACCACCAATTTTTATATTTTTCTTCATAGGTTCAATTCTCACCCCAATCCAGAATCTGCTATGGCTAACACGTTGACAACATTCCACCCAGCAATTCTACAAAGAGAATCACAAATAATCCTTCTTCCAAGGAGGTGTAGGGAAGTTCGATGCCAGAGTCATCCTTTTGCATGGGTGCAAATGTCAAAAACATCAAAAATCAAACATTTGAAGGGAGCACAGGTAGATGCAGAATCAAACAGGGGTGAAGAAATAGAAACATGGCTATGTATTGCTTTTTCTCTAAAGACCTATTATTCACGCAAGGAGGCATACCCAAAATCTAGGTTTAATAAGGAAGGTGAAATTTTGAGACTTTGTTGATTACTATGGTGCAAGGTTGGTGTTGTGTTTGGATGTGGAGCAGTTGAAGGCAGAGAGTTGGTCCAAACAGCATGCATTTTGGGCTTGAGAGATGACTTCTTTACGGTAGGCTGGTTGTCGGTGTGGAGAGGTTGTAGAATCTCACCATTGTCGGCAGTGGCTGATATGGTGTCTTGATTGATCCTGGTGAAGATGAAGAGAACAGTTTCTCGTTCATGAAGTTAATCTGATTGACGCTGGAAAGATCACAGAGGAGAATGGAGATGGAGAGAAAGAAGAACTGACGTGATTTCCAGCAATGGTGAACACTTTATAGGTGGAAAGGATGGTGAATCTATTGTAGTGTAGCCACCAATAATAAAATTAATCCAATGGATCAAAATTACGGACCACCAACCAAAACCTCCTATAAAAATTGTCAGCCTAGCCTGACCCTTGTAAAAATAAAATTTTCTGAGTCTCACTTCTCATTTAATCAATCAATCTCATTCAGTTTTGTTATTTTCAATAAATTTTAATCAAAACTGTAAGGCAAAGACTCTTCTTCCACAGAATTTTTCATTAACTTCAGGTGCTACTCTTCAACACTCAAGTAAGGCATGACGAAGTCTTTCCTAAATAAAAGTTAATGATTGAATGATGTGATTAGCAATGACAGCACATCATTAATAATCCAGTCCAGACTTCATACAAGAAGCTGTAAATTTAACTATGACACCTAAGAAAGCAAGTTTTTTTGTTGCTTTTTATAATAGAAGAATTCGACTCACCTCAGAATAACGGGGAGCTAATGCCAAAGCCTCTTCAGCATCTTCGAGGGCACCAGAGTAGTTGCCCAATTCCAGCCTTACAAATGACCTGAATGTCAAATGTCAAAATACATAATAACGTAACAAAGGAAGCAAGCATTTTAATGAAACCTGATATAAAGAATGAGTTCAGCAAACCTGCATTTATATATGATATGCATGCCACCAAATGGTTTTAAATCTATAGCCTGTATCAATTAATTTGAAAACATGGAAAGGAAGAATGAGTAGTGTCTCATTTTAAATTCAAAAGTCTCAAGTAAAATGGAGAATGAAGAATGGTTTGCTTCGTGTGCCTGTGAGAGCAGAAGCTCAGCCTCAGTGAAATTTCGGTTAGCAAACTCAATGTCCGCTCTCTTCCTCAGAGCAAGCGCGTCCAAACAAGTCTTGGGGTCATGGCCGGCTTCGGCAAACAGAGTTACTACGAGCTCCGCCGCCCGAGCAGCCGTCCCACAATGGCCAAAGATGAGGCCATCAGGCAGGACCACCAGGTTGGGGCCCCCACCGCACCGCCCCAAGCACCCGCACGACTTTACCGTTACGTTTGGAGGAGCGACCCCATAGAGGGTTTCTAGGGTTTGAAATGAGCCCTGTCTGCGGCAGCTGCGGTTGCTGCACACCCGAATTTCCATTCCCTCCGTCAGTTGTGCTTTGACACGGCAATCTAAACGGCATCGTTTCACCGGTGGGGATGGCGCGTGCCCACAATTAAGCAATAGATTGTGTTTACTGCTGTTCATCTATTGTTTCAACTTCAACCTTCCTGCTTCTTCCCCTACAACCTGGGATATCAGGTATCAAATAAATGGTTTCAGTTGTTTTTTCAAGTATATCCAAATATATTTGGAGAAATAAATGAATTCCAATTTTGACATACCGAATTTGACTTAATTATACATAAATATTATCATATGAAATTATTATTTCAAAGAAACTTTATAGTCACTTTAATTACAAAATTTATCCTTTACTTATTATCATTTTATTTTATGAATTTGACTTTTGTCTTTTTGCGATTTAAGATTCCAGAAAATATAGAATTTAGAAATAATATTATAATGAGGCTTGGATACGTTGATATGAAAATTGTATATTTTTCACAATATGTTATAGTTTAGTTAATGATAACTTGTTGATGGATAGAGTGATCTTATGTTTAAGTCTTGAAATTAGAAATAGAAGTGTAAGAAGTAAGGACATGTGTTTTAAACGATAGAATAGATAGAACATGAATATTAGAATATGTAACTGTTTTTGTTTTAAAAATTGTCGAAGAAAGATAGGAGCATGATCTAAGTGGTTTTCGAGGATTAAAAATAGAAGGGAGAGATTAGAGGGAGAGGAACTACACGTGAAAGGGTTTGGGAGAGAGAAATAAAACAGTACAGCAAGAGAAAGAGAAGACCACGTTTATGAAACTGAAAACCCTATGTGAGAGGGTTTTTTAGGAGTGTTTTATGGAAAATATAAAGAGGGAGCAGTGGAGAGGGAGATACTTATGTGAAATGTCGAGGGAAAAAAGATAAAGAGTTGTGTGAAAAGTGGCTGAAACTGTTAAAGAGGAGAAGGAACTCTTAGGCAGTACAAACGTGATTCTGGAAAGGATTTGGATTGATTGTGATGTTGTGTGTAGAGAAAGTTTTAGAATTGGGTAAGATATGGAAAAACTTACCTAATCTTTGTTATTGTTGTATGATTGCATGTTAAATTACTTTATTATCCGTTTTGTTGTACATGATTATATGTATGGTTGAGAAAAGGGGGATAAAGATTTGTATGGTTGTGCAAATGGATGAAGATATGTATGGTTGTTATGTTTCTCTTAAGTTTGATGTAACCATGTTAACCAAAAGTTATTTGTGTGATTGTGACGTTGGTTGAGGATGATATATGCACTAGCATGAGTTGTGATAATGTGAATATTGTCATTGTTTCTCTTATGACTGAAATGATTTTGTCAAGGGTTATGATAGTTGTATTGAACGAACATGTACTACTTGGGTGTATGTAGGATACTAGGGTTTTGAGAGATTAATAATATGCAGTTTGGGGGTTGTATTGTTGTATTGTTTAAACCCAGTGGATATATGCAGTATTTCTTATTGTATTGTATTGAGGGGTTGGTTTTTAATCTACATTATAATGGATTTTCGATTACTTTTATGGCGTGATTTAAGTATTTAGGTATTTTTCCATGGATCTAGGCGGCTTGAATGTGTGTATAAGGTGCCAATCTTGTTCCCATGAAATGTGGGGAGGTTGTATGAGTTTGATAGGCCTTTGAATCTTTTCAATATGGTTTTGGTCTTGGGAATAATTGATTATCGAGAATGATAATCGATTATCCGTAAGTCGTTTTAGAGCTTTTTTATTGGAATAATCGAGATAATCAATTATCTTCATGTAGCTTTTAATTTGAAAGTTTTAGATTGTAAAACTTATTGGGATAGTCGATTATCACTAGGGATAATCAATTTGGATGGATTGCAAGGCGCAATGTTTTTCAAGGAAAGTGAGTTAGGGGCTATGTTTGGGTGATGTTTGACTCTTGATTGAGGAGGGAGCATGGATAAGTGAATGGATTGTAACAATGAGCATGTGAGATGAATGACGTGTCTGCTTATTGTACCTAGTAAATCCTGAGATTGGTGATATCGACTGTGCGATGCGGGATATAGACTCTCTTTAGTTGTGGATGCGGGAAGAGAATGGTGTTCAAGTATTGCACCTTCTTCAGCCAAGTGATATGGGAAGATGGGAATAATGTTTTGTTTGAACTTCGGCTCGTTGTTGAGTATAGTACCTAGTGTGCGATGCTCTGACGTTTTTACTCATAAATTTTTCCAAAGCAGGGAAACAAGTCCTTTAGCTGTGAGGGCGAGACGACTCGAATGAGCTTGTTCAGTATAACAAGTGTGTGAGGTAGAGTACAAAAGTGTGACTGACTCTTTCATTTCGAAGTTCATGATCATGTTGATGCTCATGGTGGTATTCATGAAGATGATCATGGTGATGATGAAGCTCGTGATGATGGTTATGATGAGGGATGACAACAGGTCGGGTCGAGGCATGGATGGTGTCTACCCGCAACCCGACCCGCCAGATAAAAATGTATCTGTCATTCGACCCGCTACCCACTGGGTACCCGTTTAGAAAATATCTGCGAATATTATAAAAACTCGCGAGTACCCGCGAATACCCACAAAAAAAATAAAAATATATTTTATATATTTTAAAATATTTAAAAAAAATTACAAAAAAATATATATAATATAAATTAAATTAAATTAAATATAAATTAAAATTTAATTTTAATTAAATTTAACTTAATAAAATATTATTTTATTTTATTTTTAATTAAATTTAATTAAAAATATATAAATTAATTTTTATTTTTTTTTTGTGAGTAACTAGTACCCGCGGTCGAGTAGTATACTACCCATACCTGACCCGTTTAGACGCGAGCATTAAAATATCTGTTACCCGTTACCTGAAGATAATAAATATCCACGGGTAATAACTATCCGCTACGGGTTTTATCCGCGGATACCCGTGCTCGCGAATTTTTTTGTCATCCCTAGTTATGATTGTGGTAGTTATCATGATAGGGTAATTAAGAAAAGTGTTGATGAAGGGATAGATGATTTATGTAAGTGATGTTTGTGATGACATTGTGAATTAAGAAATTGATGATAATGACGTTGATGACATTAGAAAGATTAGTTATTTATGTTAATAATGTTAAGGACGTGGTTTGCATGTTTGTTATGATATAATGTTTATTGCTATTCACATAATAAATGCAAGAGATGATGAGAGAGATTTGTAATTTTTTAAAGTTCTTTTTATTTAAATTTTATTTTTAGAACGATATAATCAAATTTATTTTAATTTTCTATTTTAAATAATTTTGAAGATGTAATTGAATATTAGTTTTAAAACTATTATGATTTGATTTATTTTTGTAAATTTTTGAGTTTTTAAAAAATATGTTTACTGTAGGAAGTTTGAAAACTTTCAGTTTAATTAATATTCGTGACTCGTGAAATTTAGAGCGTTACAATTTACCTTTAGTTATACCCGCTCAAAAATCATGTCAACGTAAATACCCAAGGATAATTTTGGATGAAATTTGAAGTTTGCTAATCCAGTTATTAAATTTGATTTTTTTTATTATCTCTTAATTAACTTTTACAGCTTCGAAACTAACAAATTGATTGTAAAATTTTTTTATATCTCTAGAGCATATATGCAAATGATTTTGAAATACTTTAATCACATGTTAAAGTCAAATCGATTTTTTTTGAAATGCAATCATATGTTAAGAAGTTACTTAATTACGTAAGAAACTACTCTTAGTTATACTTGTATTCAAACAATATTATATTTACAGTTTAAAATTAACTGTGCGTGTTAATTATGTTTATTTATCCATTATGGATATAATATTGTATGATTATTGGATATTAGCATATATGAATATTATAGAAAGGCAATTTTATCTAACAAGGGAGTAAAAACTATTGGTATTGGGACAGTGTGTTAGCCTTATACAGCAGAGAGGTTACATTTTAAGAATATATCATATTTTATTTATTTTATTTATTTTTTAGTTAATATTCTAAAAGCAGTTAATATTCTGAAAGTGGTCCATTTTAAATAAAAATCGTTTTCAAACATGTGGGTGTGTCATTATTCCCACAATAATCTCTTTTAACGTTATAAAATACTCTGTGATGGTTTTTGGAGGACTACAGAAAATTTCATATCAGGTCACCGAGCCTAATGTTTACTTCATATACATCACCATCGTGTTTTAAGAGCAAGGGTTCAGAAACCAGAAGTTAAGCAAGCATACAACAATGGATGGAGGTTGGTCTTTCTGCTTCCGTTTCTTTCTTATAAATCTGAATATGATTAAATGTGTTTGTTTGAGATATTTAGATTTATTGAATCTTTAGTATGAATCTGTTTACATTTAGTATCAGAACATGTTTATCCTCTGCCTTGTCTGGTTCACTCCTTTGTGCGTATTTTTTTTTTAATTTTATCAATTATTTTGAAACTGGCTGGAGAAAGAAGAAAGTTTTCGGTGAAATTTTCTGTGAAATTTTTGATGCTAAAACCCTCACATATTATTGGGTTCGCGTTTGTATACGCCTTGTTGAAACCATGTGAAAGGTTGAAGATGATCGAAACGACATTTGTTTTTGCGTTTCATTTTGGGCATCTTTCAGAAAAGTATATTCAATTTTTTATTTTTCTTCTTTATCTGCTGTATACATATGCGCATTGGAGATTGAAAGGTACGATGCTTCTGATTTTAATTAATATGGTTTTAATTAATACTGTGCGCTTCTGGTTTTAATCCAGAATTGTCTTGAAGAAAGCATTCTTGCTAACCACGTCGTACAAATTCTACCCCCAATAACAAGACCTCGAGGGGTAACCATGTTATTACCTAATTGTTGTTAATTCTACTAGATCTTTTTAATAGAAGGTCACAACTGTTATTACTTCATTTTCTAAGTACCACACATATATATATATATATATATATATATATATATATATACACACGTTATGATGTTATGATAGACACTGTTATACACGCAATTAGGATTAACGTGCATGTGGACATTATACTAATATTTAATGTTAGTATAATAAATTTTGAATATTATATATTTATAATATGATTCTTATATTTTATTGAGATTAAATATAAGACCTATAGAGAATTTAATGTTTAGTGATAAATATAATTTTTAATAATTAGAGACTAGCTACAACATCTTTAATTAATTAAATTATATTATAAAAGTCACTTTGTTGAAACATTAATTGTAATTAATTATATATAATGTGATGAAAATACCCACAGGATTTTTGGTACATTTGTATAATTAATTAGGATAAAATATTAATTATAATTCTTAATTTTCCCACAGGAATTAGGAATGTGATATAATTTAATAGTTTTATCATAAGGTTAAATGAATCTAATTGAGTAAGACTTTAGCCCACATGCAAGTTTTATGTTAATAGACTCATTGATAAAGACATGTTTTGCATTGGTAAAACATGATATTTATTTTAGTCTCAAATTATGATAATGAACATGAATATTTTGAATTTGCAGTTTCTCAATCTGTGAATATTCCCGAGTTGAGAGGAGATAATTATAAGATTTGGAAGGAGAGAGTTCTTCTTCATTTAGGCTGGATAGACATAGACTATGCTATTAGAAAACTAGAACCACCGGGTATTACTGATACTAGCACTTCAGATGCCATTGAACTTTATGAAAAATGGGAAAGGTGAAATCGTCTCTCCGTAACGTTCATAAAAACCAACATTTCCGCTGGAATCCGGGGTTCGGTTGATCAGTATGAGAATGTCAAGGATTTACTGAGAGCTATTGATGAGCAGTTTACGACATCTGATAAATCTCTTGCCAGCACTCTTATAATGCAGTTTTCATCCTTAAAGCTCACTAGAATTAAGGGAGTGCGTGATCATATCATGTGCATAAGGGACATTGTGGCTCAACTAAAAGCTTTGGAAGTTACCATGTCTGATTCTTTCCTAGTGCATTATATTTTGTGCACTTTGCCTCACCATTACGCTCCCTTTAAAATCTCTTACAACACACATAAGGACAAGTGGTCTATTAATGAATTATTGACCATGTGTGTTCAAGAAGAAGAAAGGCTATTGATTGAAGAAGGGGAGAAGGTGAACTTGACCACTTCATTTAAGAATAAGAAGAACCAAGTTAATAAGAAGGGAAAGATTCATGCTCAGCCAGTTATTAAGAAGGAGTCCATATGTTTCTTTTGTAAAAAGAAGGGACACATGAAGAAGGAATGTCAAAAGTTTAAGGATTGGCTTGAAAAGAAAGGTAATTTGTTTGCTTTAGTCTGTTATGAATCTAATTTGACTAGTTTTAATCACAACACATGGTGGATTGATTCTGGTTCTACAATCCATGTTTCTAATACCTTGCAGGGTATGGAAAACCTAAGGAAACTGATGGGAAGTGAGCAATGCACCTATTCAGGAAGCAAGATGAGTTCACATGTGGAAGCCATTGGAACGTGCAATTTAGTTTTAAGCAGTGGTTTTGTTTTATGTTTAGAAAAGGCCTTTTATGTTCCTAGTTTTAGCAAGAACTTGATTTCTATTTCACAACTTGCACCTTTGGGTTTTTCTTTTAATTTTATGGATTCTGGTTTTACTTTATTGAATAAATCCAAAGTTATTGGCTTTGGGAAATTATGCGATGGTCTTTACTTTATTAAATTGCAAAACAACGCTGCTTATAGTTCTATGCATGTTTCCGCTGGGTTGAAAAGATGTGTTATGCATGAGGATTCTTCTATTTTATGGCACCTTAGATTGGGACATATCTCCATTGAGAGAATTAAGCGATTAGTAAATGAAGGAGTATTTAGTACTTTGGATTTTACTGATTTTGAGACTTGCGTGGATTGCATAAAGGGTAAGCAAACTAACAAGTCTAAAAGAGGTGCTAAGAGAAGTTTAAGTTTACTAGAAATTATTCATACAGATATTTGTTGTCCGGATATGGATGCAAGTAGTCCAAAATACTTTATCACCTTTATAGATGATTACTCACGATACATGTATCTGTACTTACTTCGTTCTAAGGATGAAACCTTAGATGCCTTTAAAGTTTTTAATGTTGAAGTAGAGTTACAATGTGGAAAGAAAATTAAGATTGTGAGATCAGACAGAGGTGGAGAGTACTACGGTAGATACACGGAGAATGGACAAGCACCTGGTCCGTTTGCTAGATTTCTTCAAGAACATGGGATTGTTGCCCAATATACCATGCCTGGCTCTCTAGATCAAAATGGTGTAGTAGAAAGAAGAAATCGAACCTTGATGGATATGGTGAGAAGTATGAGGACTAATTCAAAATTTCCTCAGTTCTTGTGGACTGAAGCACTTAAGACGGTTGTGTATATAGTAAATCGGGTCCCAACTAAGGCTGTTTTATAAACACCTTTTGAGTTATTTAAAGGTTGGAAACCTAGTTTACGACATATACGCGTTTGGGGATGTCCGTTTAAAGTAAGAATTTATAATCCACGAGAGAAGAAACTAGATCCAAGGACTATTAGTGGGTATTTCATTGGATATGCTGAAAAGTCCAAAGGGGATAAATTCTATTGTCCAAATCATAACACTAAGATTGTGGAATCAAGAAATGCAAAGTTTCTTGAAAATGATTTGATTAGTGGGAGTGATTTAAATCAAGACGTTGATCTTGAAAAGGATCACTATGAAGCTCAAACCTCTCAATCAAATGAAAGATTGGTAGTCATTCACGCTCCTCTAGTTCAAAAGCATGTTAGACAACCAATAATTGAAGTTCCACAAATTGCTGAGAATGATAATATAGATCAAGTTGTTAATGAGGAGCAACAAGTAAATGTTGAACAACCAGTTGAACAACAAGCTTCTCATCAAGATGGTGAGACAACATTAAGAAGATCTACTAGAATCAGAAGACCAACAGTTTCTAGTGATTATGAAGTGTATTTACAAGAATCGGATTACAACATTGAAGCCGAAAATGATCTTGAAACGTTTTCACAAGCCATGAGTTCTAAAGAATCAAACATATGGTATGATGCCATGAAAGACGAGATGGATTCTATGGCATCAAACAAAGTTTGGGATCTCGTTCAGTTGCCTAATGGTGTAAAATCCATTGGATGTAGATGAGTCTTCAAAACCAAGAAGGACTCAAAAGGCAACATTGAGAGACATAAGGCAAGACTTGTTGCCAAAGGATTCACTCAAAGAGAAGGAATTGACTACACAGAGACCTTTTCTCCTGTATCTAAGAAAGATTCCTTCCGAGTAATTATGGCATTAGTAGCTCATTTTGATTTTGAGTTACATCAAATGGATGTGAAAACAACATTCCTTAATGGTGATCTAGAGGAAGAGGTTTACATGAAACAACCTGAAGGATTCTCTTCTAAAGACAGTGAGCACTTGGTATGCAAGCTTAATAAATCCATCTATGGATTAAAACAAGCCTCCCGCCAATGGTATCTAAAATTTGATGATGTTATCACTTCATTCGGTTTTGAAGAAAACGTCATGGATCAATGTATATACCAAAAGGTAGTGGGAGTAAGATTTGTTTCCTTGTTTTATATGTGGATGAAATTTTGCTTGCAACCAATGACAAGGGTATGTTATATGAGGTGAAGCAATTTCTCTCAAAGAACTTTGACATGAAGGATATGGGAGATGCATCTTATGTCATTAGCATTAAGATCCATAGGGAAAGATCTCGAGGCATTTTGGGTTTGTCTCAAGAGACCTATATCAGCAAAGTTTTAGAGAGGTTTAACATGAAGAATTGTTCACCAAGTATAGCTCCCATTGTAAAGGGTGACAAACTTGAATTAAGTCAATGCCCGAAAAATGATCTTGAGCGGGAACAAATGAAAAATATTCCATATGCTTCAGCTGTCGAAAGTCTTATGTATGCTCAAGTTTGTACTAGACCTGACATTGCATTTGCAGTTGGAGTTTTAGGAAGATATCAGAGTAATCCAGGTGTTGACCACTGGAAAGCTGCAAAGAAAGTAATGAGATATCTTCAAGGAACAAAAGATTTCATGCTCATGTATAGACGAACTGCTAATTTAGAAGTGATTGGTTACTCCAATTCAGACTATGCTGGTTGCGTTGATTCACGAAAATCAACGTCTAGTTACATTTTTATGTTAGCTGATGGAGCAGTATCTTGGAGTAGCAAAAAGCAGACCTTGACTGCTACTTCTACTAATCTCTTCTAACGTATAAAATACTTTGTGATGGTTTTTGGAGTACTACAGAAAATTTCATATCAGGTCACTGAGCCTACTCTTTACTTCATATACATCACCATCGTGTTTTAAGAGCAAGGATTCAGAAACCAGAAGTTAAGCAAGCATACAACAATGGTTGGAGGTTGGTCTTTCTGCTTCCGCTTTCTTTCTTATAAATCTGAATATGATTAAATGTGTTTGTTTGAGATATTTAGATTTATTAAATCTTTAGTATGAATCTGTTTATACAATAAGATAGCAGAAGTTGTACTGCATAACTAGTAGCCTTAAGGCTGCGAAGTCAACCATTGCAAAGCAACTAAAATTCACTCTGATGCTAACAATGTCCATTTATTTTGACAGAAAAAGAAGAAAGAGTTGGATGGTTAATTTATATTAGACTTACAGTTTATTTTTGTTCTGCAGTGAGGAAAACTTCGTTACAGAAGAAATATAACTACTATGTCCTCCCTCCTCTTATACATCTCAGATTAGGTAATGTTGTAAGAACAATGAACTACAATGTAATTCAAGTTGCGCAATTTCAACAACAAAGCTGCTCATGTCCGGTTCAAAACATGCTACTCAAACAAACCTGTGAAAACAAAAATAAAAAATAAAGATTCTTCAGGAAAATACAACAATATTAATTAACAACTATAATTATTTACTCAAGACTAGAAAAACACAATTATATTATGGTATTTTTGTAACAATTTACTAGCATTAAATATACCTTGTTATACGAGGCGATATTACTCGTATAAAAAAGTATATTGGAATTAACTTGACAGAATTCAGGTAAATTTAAGAACTTTCAAAGCATAGAAAGTACGGAAATGAAAAAATAAAAATCTAGAGATTCCCCAAAATATAGAAGTGCAAATCACATTGTTAAATAAATTAAAAATGGGAAAAATGCATATAACTAACCTTTTGCAGCAAAACGCTCAAGCCCACTTCACAGCTTCAAAAGAAACTATAATGTTGTGAAATCTACACCAAGGATTAATTGAAAAGGCTATGAATTAAAATCCTGAAGCTTCTCCTGCAAACATACATATATGTAAGCATTAATTCTTTTTATTCGATGAATTCAATAAAAGTAATATGAAAAGATCATATAGACATAATGATTTATCATACAATCAAATGTTGCCCAAGTTGAAGGTGGCACTGTTGAGAAATTTTTGTTATCGTCATAGATGCAAAGCAAGTTGAAAATGTTCCCAGTAGCGATGCTCTTTGTAGACTTGTCAAAATCAACAGATGAGGATGGCCTTTTAAATGGAGGAGAATTCTTCTTTTGCGTGTCTATAAAACCCTGAATTGCATAAATACAGTTAAACAAACATATCCTCATGTTTTCAAGATGGTAAATCTTGGAAGGCAGTCAAAAACAAACGCAGCAAAGAATATATATATATATATATATATATATGTGGTACTTAGAAAATGAAGTAATAACAGTTGTGACCTTCTATTAAAAAGATCTAGTAGAATTAACAACAATTAGGTAATAACATGGTTACCCCTCGAGGTCTTGTTATTGGGGGTAGAATTTGTACGACGTGGTTAGCAAGAATGCTTTCTTCAAGAGAGAGTCTCCTGTTGTTCTTCAGAATGCCTCCATTTGATGTTGATTGCTCTTCATCTTTTGAAGCCCATCTTTTCTCTACATACCTAAAACACCCAATGGTCGATCAAAACTATCTTTTACTTCCAAAAAATAATGTCGATCACGACTTACTTCATACGGATAAACTTCTCCATTGCCAATTTACTTCTATCAAAATTTGGTGGCATTTCTGCTTCCCAGTGCCTATTTGACTTTACATTGCCCATGACTGCGTACAACGTGTTATAGAGACTAGTTATGTTATGCGCAAGTAACACAAGGAGTAATAATTATAATATTACATAGTTTCTTACATTGCATGAAAGAAACTTGGTCTGGTAACCACGTATCTAAAGTTGTGGACCGCACCTAGTTGCAAAATGAGAACACGCCATCACTATAAATTTACTATGTGAATAATATATTACCATATAGTGCTTTATTGTAACCCTCCATATAGAACAGAAATATCGGATATTGTTCAAAGAAAATCCATTTACATCACCAATTGGCAACAGTTTGTATGCAGTGATTTAGATTTATAAACAATGTACATATTATTAACAATATTGCAAAAACTACATTACTAGAAAATCATTTGAACAAATTTATTTCCAAAATTGAAAACAACTATGTTATACCAAGTGATTGGCAGACTAACTCGGATTTAAAAAGTTAAACTCATCCAAAAATAGTTAATTGAATTAAAATAAACTACAAAAATAATTATTTTTATTAAAATTAAATTAAACTTTTTGTTAGTTCACTTTTTAGAAACTTAGCCACTAAACGAATAATTGAATGTAGTACTTCAAAAGTGTTGAAAGAAATATTTACACAATATAAGTGTTCTTGTAAGTGAGTTTTCAGTTGTGATTTTTTATCAGTAAAATTAAATCTGATTGGTAAAAAAAAATAGGTCATTTTTTTTAATAATATTAAGAATGCATATAAAAGTTGGTGATCCCACCTCTCTGTTAAATGAAATGGAAGTAATATTTCGAGTTAAAAGAAATAAAATGGTAAAAACTTTTTATCTCCCCTGCTAATAAGAATGTAATTCAAATAATTATATTTGTTTAATTTCTAAAAAAATAATTCAATTATAAAATATATAATTCAGTTAAGTAATTAAAAAATAATTTATCTACAAATATATATTGTAGTTAACTAAATTAAAATTAGTCCAACTAACTTAAACGTATTGACTATTTTTGCAATATAGTCTCATGTATATTGGATGATTTAAAAAAAATTATCAGCGATTTAAAAAAAAAATTAAAATTAAAATTTTAAGGTATGTTTAATATAAATTAGAAAATTATCTATTTAATATTTCTTCTACCATCTAAATTCTTTCTAAAATTAATTATTTCTTATATTTTTCTAATAAAAAATCATCGTAAAAATGATAACAGAATTTAGGACAATTTGAATCAATCAGACTTCGCGGTATTAGTTTATGTAAATGTGGTGTAGACTGACAGAGTTTAGAATTATTATGAAAATCAATTATGTTATGTTTTAATATTTATTTTCTGGAGCTTTCTTGAACTACATATTTTAAAGTGTCACCTATTTTCATTAATTTTTTTTTCATTTTATTATCTTCTCTCATTTCTATCTAAAAATATGACATAAAAGAACTGGATACAAAAATGTAAACCTTAGATATATGAACTCCAAGGCTTCGATGAATTCCTGAACATTACATGCAAATGAAAATCCCTAGGTTAATACTAGCCCATCGTGGTGCCCTGACAATATTTGAAAAAGGGAAAGGTAGATTTAAAAACAACTAACATTGCAGGAAGAAAAAATTTCAATAAATGGTGCGATATAAAGTGAAGAATCGGATACAATCAAAAAGCGAGTTCAAATTAATATGATGTGCGCAAATTATCGTTCTGAAATGGATATACCTGTTCCGACAGTCTGCACATTCCCTGTTCTCGGGCAGCTTAAGAAGTCCTTCCAAGATCTGCATAAGGCCAAAACGTAACAAGATGAATCTATGTTTATCAAGTAAAAAAAAATCCCCAAAACCTGATTTCAGTAAACTATTAGAGATTTTAGAGAATTTTACAGATAATATAAACAGATGAAACCTTGGCGTGTTTGGCATTGAGCTCCTTAGAGATGGAGGCTTTCCCGTTCATGTTGCGTGTGCAGTGCAGAGCGAGGGAAGAGCAAAACACGAGTGGAGAGAGGAATGAAAATGTTAAGCAGGGACAAGGAATGGTTTTATAATCCAAAATACAAAAGCATTAGTGTGGCTGGCGTGACCTCCAACCCTGCCACTATCATCACTCCCTCTTTCTTTGTGACTTTCATATGTCAACATTGCTGGCAATACAATTGCATCAACAGTACAGATTAAATCAAGTGACACTTTCCAATGTTTTCCATTTTTCTTTCTTTCTCCTTTTCACTAAAATAATACTATAATATCACTTATTTATTATCATTGGGGGCAGGCACAATCCGGCAATCCCGTGTATAGACGTAGACCACTACTTCGGAATTCCTGATCCTTCTTAAAAGAAAACACAACCGCATAACAAATCTCTCTAATATTTTTGCTCATCAGCAATCGTGTCATTTATTGCTTTGATTGAAGGAGTCTCAACTCCTTACCATACCCAACCACTCTTTATCCTGCTTAAGTTGTTTCTTAACTTCTTTCTACACTTGACAAAGCTTCTTCAACATTCTTAATCATACTTTTAAAATATCCAATTGTTTTATGAAATTCATGTTCTTCATAATTTAATTTGTTTTGAATTTTTATAATGTTTTTATCTAAACAAAATTCTTTTATTGATCAATTAACACTTTCACTTATCTATAGCAGTTAACGTGGTGTGATCTTGTTTTTTTCCATGTTTTCCAATTTAACATTTCGTTGTTGTTCATGATAACTGTCTCGAAGGGATTTTTTTTTTTTCAGAAAAAGAGTAGATATTTCAGGTGCTAAGGATTTCTGCGTGTATATATATATATATATATATATATATATGTTTGTACTTAAAGGTTTAAATTAAATTTGATTTTTTTTTATCCGGCCTACTGTAACTCATATTGGTTAACTTTGGTTAACTATAAAGAGTGCAAAAGTTCATTTCTCCTTTACGAAAATTGGTTTTCTGAAAATTACTTTTAAGCATGGTTAAAAGTTTAATACTTAAAAAGAATTTTTAGAATGTGTTGAAATTATATTTAATTTCAAAAGGTAGTTTTAAAAAATGTAGAAAAATAGATTGATAAGTTTTTTTTTTCAAACATTCGGCGGAATTAAATGCTACTGAGCTTGAATTGGAAGACTTTTTCTTCCTTCACCACCATAATTTCTTGGCTAACGTCTAAATTTTTTGAGATAAGTCTTTTGGAAATTTTGGAACAGTTTTTTGAATTTCTAAAACACGAGAACAAGTTTTCAGAATAGGATGCATACAATGAATTTGAGAACAAGTTTTTAAAAATAGAATTTATGGAAGAAGATTTTCAGAACATATATAATATCGATGGGTACAGGAAGCAAAAGCCGAAAAATTAGTTGGGCCTGGACCTTGACTATGATCCAAGATTTCTGTTAACAGCTGGTAGGCAGAGAGACGGTGGGTGAAGGTGGTATTGGAGCGGCAAGAAAAAGGATGAGGTGGTGCAGAGAGGTGTTCTCTGTGCGTGGGTCTGGGTCGGGTACTCATGCCATTGCGCTGTCACTCGCACCTATAGTTACTGCTTCCTTTTGCAGCAAAAGTCTTGTGTTGCCATTCCAAAATTCTCCTTTCAAATTCAAACTCACTGACTCATCTTCCCTTGCTCTCACCCATCGTAAGCAGCTCCTACCCGCTGCACTGTCACTAACACAGCCCTCTACTGCAAGGGAGGACGATTTTGATTTTGTGGTCGTCAATTTCTACCATTTTGTGTTAATCCAAGACCCACAAGCTGAAGTCTTCAAACACCGTTCTTTCTTGGAATTGCAGGTTCGCTTTCATTTTTTTTTTTTGCTGTTACGCTTTTCCTGTTACCATTGAATTAATGGTTTTCTCAACAAAGTTGGATATAGGAAGTATTGCTATTACTAAATATTTTCCTCTTCGTGAATGTATTGTTCACCCATGCTTTGATAAACAATACTTCATAATCACAAGTGCATTGTTTGACCCGAATCCAAGTTCGTTTCGAATCCTACCTTTCCCAGTCTGTAACTTCTATCATTTAGCAGGACCTCGACATCAATGGAAGAGTCTATGTGAATGAACAAGGGATTAATGCCCAGGTCAGTTTTGCCCCATTACTATTTAGCAATTTTGTCATGAATAATATTTCCATAGAGATATATTTTCTTTTTTAACCTGATTGGAAATGCCAAGGGTAATGTGAATTACACGCAACAGTTCTTTTGCATTATAGATATGAAAAATGGTGATCTTACACCCCATTTTTCTAGGGTATGGGTGGATAAAATCAGAGATATAAGAAAATTAGGGTAACAATAAGATGGACGAGAAATAGAATGTATGATAATAATAACTCTGCATTTTCTTACGGCACTACGATGTTTATAGATGTGGCTACAAGATATCCTTACAATATTCCAGGGTCTACATATATGTCTTTCTGATCTGATGTGTGATAAATGATAGTCAAATGGCACAAAAAAAAACAACTAAATGCCCCTTCATATTTGCAATATAGGGGTTAACCTTAAGTCATCTCACAAGGGCACAAATCAGTTGATTCCAATCTCACTAAAACACTACTATTAGGGAATTTTTTAGATGCGATTATACTTTTAGACCTATATCTAGAAAAATGACTAATGAAATTCGGAACTAATTTTACCTCCCGTTTTAGGAAAGATATTTGAGAAAATCTTTGGGCCTTGACTATTCCTAACTAAGGCCCATCCATCCAGTTACCTTTCTAAAAGGGGTACTATCTGCCTAATTTGAATCTGATTTGAGTGGGTTATGTCCATTTATAAGATGAACAATCCAAAGTGTAGCTCCTGCAATTTCAATTGCCATTGTGTCATGAAAATACTTCAAATTTGGATGAGGCTGTGACAAACAAAATTAAAGAACTTTTCTTGTCTTCGCAAAGACCTAAGGAGTGTCCAAATTCAATATTTGTAGTACCAGTTATGACCTACACAAGACAAATGTGTTAAATGACTATCAATATGAACACTAGTGAAGACTAACAATTAAGTCCATTAAGGCCCACTGATTCTGGACTCACTTAATATCTCAATATTAAGCCCAAGTATATGACAATTTTGTACAAATAGGTCACAAATAAATGTCTCAAGTATGTTCTGTCAATGTGATGTATTACTGCAGTATAGTGGACCATCAAGAGATGCTCTGGCGTATGTCAACTGGTTAAGACAGGATAACAGGTTTTCTGACATATTGGTTCAGATATCTCCATCAGAAAATGGACATACCTTTCCAGCATTGAAGTTGCGATATAAGCCTTCATTGGTACAGGTAAGATATAAAATATTCTCTTACAAATTAAGTTTGTTAGGATTACCATAGCTGTATTTCTTCTGGTTTTGAAGCTATGATCTGTTTTTTCTTTTGAGGGCAATCAAATCTCATCTTCTGGCTCGGACTTCAATATGCCGTGGCTGTATAACAAATGAACAAATTTGTGCATTTCTTTATCTTCATGTCTGGCATGTTTATGATTCTCATTTTTTTTTTTCAGTTTGAAGGTGGTATGTCACATCTTCCGTTGCTTGATCCTTCAATGCGTGCAATACCTTTATCACCAGCAGAATGGAAAGAAAGATTGGAAGCAGTCAATAAAACTGATCTTAGAGCAAAAGATTATCATGACAGAGATTTCATTCTATTGGATGTCAGAAATGGTATAAGTTCCAAAGTGAATCTACCATTATTTCCTTAATTTAAACTTTCCTCCCTGTTCTATTTCCTATATTAAATCATATCTTATTTTGGACTATTTGGTGCCTGAATCAAATGTCATTTGTAAAATTACTTGTCATTTAAAGAAGAGGTCCTGATGAACACCAATTTTGCTGAGTTATCATCATGAGATAATCTGCATCAGTTGTGACTTGCGAGAGAGGCAGGATATGAATGATTTTCTAGTGACAATCTTCTGCCTTATATGCGAGATACTTTAAAATAGTGCAAAATTTGAAAAATGCAGCAATGACATGTACAGACGACTGATCTGGCCATGTAATTTGCAGGATTTCATGAGAAAAGTGAAACTGAAGGCCATGGTTTGAGCAGACCTTTAGCATGCATGTATATATGTTACAGACAGCCTAAGCTGCCTTTTTAGTAAAATATTACTTGAGAAAGATTAGAGGATCTAGAGGGAAATTTATGAATTACTTGATTTTAGATTTCATGAGAGAGAGGGAAAAACATATTGTTATTGTTGACTGAGTCTATTACAGGAGGGAAGGACTATTTCTATTTACAAGAAGCTTATCCTACAAGACTCTAAACAGTTGTAGCCAGTTGTCACATGATAACTGAATAACTAAAATCCCATAACTAATTCAGTTAACTCCCTTACTGATAAATAGAGGTACCAAACTGAATGAATTAAATAAATTTGTTTTCAGATTATAAAGTGATTCAAGGTGTCTCCTGCAAACTTGGTGGCATTAAAAATGACATTATACATGTTAGATATTGTGTGTTTATGTTAATTAGGGAAACGTAATCTCTATATGTTTATTAGGGAAATATAGTCCATATGCTTATTATTTTATTTTTACATATTCATTTGTATTCGGGCTTAGCCCACATTCTTATTATTATAAATGTATTACCCTATGTGTATGCAAAGACAGAAGGGAGATTAATCCCAAATATAGTTTTACATCATATTCAACATGGTATCTAGAGCTTAGGTTCTGTTCCAGCCTTTTCCACAGTCTCCGGTACTCATCATTGCCGCAGCAGTCGTCGTCGCGCCGCCGCCGTCGGAGTTCCAGAATCGACCGGCGACCACTCCATCCGAATCGTCTCGGTCGGGCGACCACCGTGGTCCAAAGATCGCGGTGATCTGAGCACCCACACGCCGCCGCAAAGCTCGCAGATCCGCCACTTCCCGCCGAGCGTGCCGGCGCGTCGCCGGAGCGTTCCGCCGCTGACCAGCACCGCCGTAATCGCCTCCTCGCCCTCTTTCCGGATTTGTTGTCGTTGCGTCAATCGGAGCACTTTGGATTTTTAGGGTTTCTCCCTCTCCATGACGTCTTCCTCGTCAACAACCACCTCCTCTGCTGGTGTCTCATCTTCTGATTTCCCAATATACACTAATTTTGTGAATGTACACTTGTCCATTGACAAGTTAGATGACACGAATTATGCAACATGGGCATATCGATGCCCAGTTATGCATCGTCATAAAGTCCACCATTCACTCCTCTTTGAAACAAATGTTTTGATCCTATGAAACATGTTCAGAAGTATGGGCACAAGCAAAGCTATTATACACAAATGACACCCAGCGTTTTTATGGTGTCTGTTAGGACCTATTCACTGTTATTGGTCCGCGTAGTCCTGGTCCCATGGCAGAATATTTGGGTAAAGTTCATGCCCTCCTGCATGACTTTAATGAGCTATTACCTCCTGCTTCCACTCCTGCTGAAGAACTAGAACAACGATCAAAGTTCTTCATGTTGTTGGCTTTATACGGACTCTCTGATGATTCCTCCCATGTCCGTGATCAGATTTTGGGTTCTCCTGTCATACCCAACTTTACTTCTACTTGTTCTGCTCTTTTGCGTATTCCGAGCAAACCAGTCACTGAGACATCTCATATTAATGATTCCTCAGCTATGGCTGCCCAACGGGATGATCGAAGTCGGTCTCGCAAGCCAAGTAAAGGACGACCAAAATGTGACCACTGTGGCAAGTTAGGCCACAAAATTGATAGATGTTATGCGCTTCATGGACGTCCTCCTCGATCTGTAGCAATGGCGAATTTTGATCCACCTCGACCACCGTCTGCAAACCATCCTACTTCATCAAATACTGTAGACAACCCTGCAGTCTTCAACGAATTTCTCAGATGGTATGAGGATCGTCAGCAATCTAGTTCCACTACATCTGCATCTGTTGCACGCACAGGTACACCTTTTGTTGGTTTGACTCACTCCCTCGGATCTTGGGTCCTTGACTCAAGCGCCACCGATCATATAACTGGTAACAAGTCCTTGTTTTCTTCCTTGTCATGTCCGGATAATTTACCCTCGGTAATAATGGCTGATGGGTCTAGAGTCTCATCTCATGGTATTGGTACTGTTCATATTTTTCCGTCCATATCCATTGATCATGTACTCTATATCCCTGGGTCTCCTTTCAATTTATTGTCCATAAGTCGTCTAACTCATTCCCTTAATTGTGTTATTTCATTTATCAAAGATTCTGTTTATTTGCAGGACCGGAGTTCGAAACACATGATTGGCACAGGATGTGAGTCTCATAGCCTCTATCTTCTCCGCCCTTCTCCACATGCTGGCATAATCATGGAGTCACCATCCCTTCTTCATGCTCAGTTAGGTCATCCTAGTCTTGCCAAACTGCAGTAACTTGTTCCGAGTTTGTCGAAGTTATCAAGTTTGTCGTGTGAGTCTTGTCAGTTAGGAAAGCATACTCGTAGTTCCTTTCCCCGTAGTGTGTCACAAAGAGCGTCCTCTCCTTTTTCATTAGTCCATTATGATATTTGGTGTCCTAGCCGTGTTAAGTCCACTTTAGGATTTCAGTATTTTGTTACTTTTATTGATGACTATTCAAGATGTACTTGGTTGTTTTTAATGAAGAATTGTTTTAAGTTGTTTTCTATTTTTCAATCATTTTTCAATGAAATAAAAACACAGTTTGGGGTTTCTATTCGAACTTTACGCAGTGATAATGGCCGTGAATATCTTTCTCAACCATTTAAACATTTTATGGCTTCTCATGGCATTCTTCACCAAACCTCATGTGCTTATACTCCTCAACAAAATGGGGTGGCTAAGCGTAAGAATAAACACCTTATTGAAACAACTCGTACACTTCTAATCCATGGCCAAGTACCCTCGCGTTTTTGGGGTGATGCAGTTCTCACTGCATGTTATCTCATAAACCGCATGCCATCTTCTGTCCTAGATAACAAAATCCCTCATTCTGTCTTATTTCCTCAAGACCCTTTACATCCATTACCTCTTAGAGTTTTTGGGTCTACATGTTTTGTTCCTGATTTTAGTCCTGGTCTTGATAAGTTATCTCCTAGATCTCACAAATGTGTCTTCTTAGGATTTCCATGGTCAAAAAAGGGCTATAAGTGTTTTTCCCCTTCCCTCAATCGTCATTTCATCTCCACTGATGTCACTTTTGATGAATCTACGTTTTATTTTTCACATCTATCTTCTAGTTTTGTACCTCCACCTCCTACTGTTGATATTTCTATTGTCTGTGATCCTTTAGACTCTCATTCCCCACAGGATCGTCCTTCACCTCCACCCCTTCAGGTTTATAGTCACCGCAATTGTCTCCCTCATGACTCACCTCCTGTGCCGCCTCCCGTGTCCCCTCCAGCTCTAGCAAATGAGTCTGACCTGCCTATTGCCCTCCGTAAAGGTATACGCTTTACTCGTAACCCTTCCCCCCATTATACTGTTCTTAATTACCACAGATTATCTCCATCTTTTTACACATGTCTCTCATCCATTTCTTCTGTGTCCATTCTCAAGTCTGTGGGTGATGCCTTAACTCATCCTGGTTGGCGTCAAGCCATTCTGGATGAATTAAGTGTTTTACAGAAAAGTGGAACTTGGGAGCTTGTCCAATTACCATCTGGAAAGTCTGTTGCAGGTGGGTGTATGCTATTAAAGTTGGCCCTGATGGTACAATTGATCATTTGAAGGCTCGACTGGTTGCCAAAGGATACACAAATTTTTGGTTTGGATTATGGTGATACCTTTTCTCCAGTGGCGAAAATGACCTCTGTTCGTCTTTTCATTGCCATGGCCGCTCTTCGACAATGACCTCTTTACCAACTTGATGTCAAAAATGCTTTCCTTAATGGTAATTTATAGGAAGAAATTTACATGGAGCAACCGCCCGACTTTGTTGCTCAGGGGGAGTCATCTAGATTGATATGTCGTCTTCGCAAATCCTTATATGGCCTAAAACAGTCACCTCGGGCCTGGTTTGGTAAATTCAGCAGTGTTGTTCAACAATTTGGTATGTCTCGCAGTGAAGCGGATCATTCAGTGTTCTATCGCCACTTAAGTGCTAGATGTATCGACTTAATAGTGTATGTCGATGACATTGTTCTCACAGGAAGCGACTATGTTGGCATCTCTCAGATGAAACAGCACCTTTGTCACCATTTTCAAACCAAAGATCTTGGCAAACTCCGGTACTTTTTGGGTATTGAAGTAGCACAATCCAATGCTAGTATTGTCATATCTCAGAGGAAGTATGCGTTAGACATCTTGGAGGAAACAGGGTTAATGAACTCTAAATCTGTTGAGACACCTATGGATCCTAATACCAAAATCCTACCAAATCAGGGGGAGCCTTTCTCAGGTCTTGAACGGTACCGAAGACTAGTTGGTAAATTAAACTATCTTACTGTTACGCGTCCTGACATTTCCTTCGCAGTTAGCGTGGTGAGTCAATTCCTTAACTTCCCATGTGAAGACCATTGGGATGCAGTTGTTCGCATAGTGAAGTATATTAAAGGATCACCTGGAAAAGGTTTGCTATATGGTCCTAACAACGATACAAAAATCGTTTGCTATTCAGATGCTGATTGGGCTGGTTCCCCTTCTGATAGGAGGTCTACATCTGGATATTGTGTCTCTATTGGTGGCAACCTGATATCTTGGAAAAGTAAGAAGCAAAGTGTTGTGGCTAGGTCCAGCGCAGAAGCAGAATATAGAGCTATGGCATCAGCTACTTGTGAGCTTGTGTGGCTTAAACAATTACTTAATGAATTGAAATTTGGAGATGTCACTCACATGACACTTATATGTGATAATCAAGCTGCTCTTCATATTAGCTCTAACCCTGTCTTCCATGAGAGAACCAAGCACATTGAAGTTGATTGCCATTTTATTAGAGAAAAAATCATATGCGGAGATATCAAGACTAAATTCGTTAACTCAAGCAACCAGTTGGCAGACATATTCACTAAGTCCTTGCGAGGACCTAGAATTGATTATCTTTGTAACAAGCTTGGAACATATGATTTATATGCTCCAGCTTGAGGGGGAGTGTTAGATATTGTGTGTTTATGTTAATTAGGGAAACATAGTCTCTATATGTTTATTAGGGAAATATAGTTCATATGCTTATTATTTTATTTTTACATATTCATTTATATTCGGCCTTAGCCCACATTCTTATTATTATAAATGCATTACCTTATGTTTATGTAAAGACACAAGGGAGATTAATCCCAAATATAGTTTTTCATCATATTCAACAATACAAATGGACTAATTTTGTCCTTAAGCCCCAGGATAGTTAATGGGCATGTTTGCTTTTCAGTTGTAACTCAAACCCTAGTTGAATTCAATTGACCAGGACAAAAGTTGAGTTCAACTACGATTTTGGTTGTTTCAACTGAAAAACAAACATTTCAATCTCATATTATCTTCTATAGTCTATACTTTCCTCTTCGAATTATTTGGCAACCATAAGGATCACCTCGGGTGAAGATTGGGTACCTTGTCCCTGAGGTGTTGCAGGTCATAAGCACGATGTTCTGGCTGGGTAACACAAGGAGTGAGTATTTTCTCTCCCATGATTAAGGGTGTTCTTGCATCACTCTCTAACTGCAGTGAACGTGAGTTAGAAAGTTAGATTTGGTTAAGACAAACATAAGTACATTGGTCACACATTCGTGGGCAAAGTGTTACAATTGATATGTTTATTGATTGCAATTTTGAAAGGGAACCTGATTTTGCTCCTTAACTGTAAAAATGTCTTGTTTCCCCATGTCACCTAAAAGGGGTGAGGGTGTAATTATAGCCTTAGTCCTAATCTGTACATACTTATATTAGTAATAACACACGAACCTGGTTCAGTCAATGACTAACATACATGGAGTATCCACTATGCAAATATACGTGTTAAAAATGTAGGAATAGGCTTCTGACCTATCATTTTGTCTCTTCTGCCCTTGGTTGATATTTTCAATTCATATTTTTAAATATCTCAATATATTTTCCCTTTTTTGTTATAAATATTTATATTTATACTTGTCCTAATTATAGGTTCCAACTTTAATGCAGTATCGTTGCTGTTGTTCAGGTTATGAGTGGGATATTGGACATTTTCGTGGGACTCAACGACCTAGTGTGGACTGCTTTAGGAACACTTCTTTTGGTCTTTCTCAGGAAGAGGTTGGGTCATTATCTGATGTTTCAGTGCGTAATGTGGACTGATTCAGGATTGATATGGTCTCCTGATAAGCTGAAACTTGCCATCAAGTTGTATGGCTTTTTCTTTTAATCAAAGTAATGCATAAGATCTTGGTTTTTTTGCATTGAATTTAACATTGTTATTCACTTGGAAAAATAATATTTTCCATTTATTAAATTGCTTTGATTAATGTGGCACTGTAATTGTCAAATCTGATTTTTCTCATTCGCTATGAGCTTTGTCTAGATGATAGGTTGGGATCTATGAGTCACTAATTCGAAGTCTTATCTCTCCATTATGGGTATTAATGTACTCCTCTCTGATATGCCCTCTTTAGATCACTGCTTCAGATCCTTTATCAAACGTGGATAAAGAAAAGGCAAACATATTGATGTATTGCACTGGAGGGATTCGATGTGATGTATATTCTACAATACTAAGGTAAATTATTATTATTAGAGAATGCTAACACCTTGATGCTTTGATTAAGAAACAAAAGTAGAAAGTGAATACAAGAGGAAAAACATTCGTTACTTATGGTTCTAGAAACAGGATTGGGATAACCTATTTGACCAAAAAAAACCTGTGAGCTAGCCTAGTGTTTGGTCCAAATAAACCATTTTCTCATTTTTTTTCTCTACCTGTAATCTGATTCCTTATTCATAGAACTGAAGTCACGTACTCCTTCTACTCCTTCTCATATTGTTAATTTGGTGCATTGCTTTGATTCCATGTGACAGGAGGCAGGGATTTCAGAATCTATATACCCTGAAGGGAGGTGTTTCTCACTATTTAAAGAACGAAGGGGCTGCTGAATGGGTGGGAAATTTATTTGTATTTGACTCCCGTTTGTCTCTCCCTCCTTCTGTTTACTATACTGGGGCCACAACCGAAGCAGAATTAACTCCAGTTTCTGGAGATGATAAGTTTGCAAAATGCCATGTATGTAATTTGGAAGTGAGTGAATTGAGACATAGGAACTGCGCAAATCTTGATTGTAATTTGCTTTTTCTGTAAGACTCCCTTCTCTGTTTCATTTGTCATTTTTTTGAAAGACTTGTTTTTTTGCATTTGGTGATTTTCATCTTTTGAAGCATGTTAACCTTTGTCATGCAGATGCTGCACAAAATGTGTAAAGGATCTAAGAGGTTGTTGTTGTTTGACGTGCACTACTGCTCCTCGGCTTAGACCTGTTTTAAATGGAATGCAGAGATACAAAAAATGGCACAACTATCGGGATATGGATTTGCCAGAGCAATGACTATTTCAACTTAAATGCTCTTGTTATCCAATGGATAAAGCTAGTTTCTCTACATTTTTGTTGTTTTCCAGCTGTGCATTGGCATCTATTGGAACACTATAACTGTCAAGAAATTTTCATGTATACAGGAATTGAAGTAATATTGAATTGGTGAAGTTTGCAACTCGATGCAGTGAAGCCTCACCTTTAAGTTTCAATACATCTTGCTCGAATAGAAAAGGTAAAGGTTGTGATAGTAACATCCTGGACATTTAACCATGTAGACGGTTTATGATTTGAAATGATAAAATTCATGTAGAGTATGTTGTGTAGACCTTGTTTTTCCAGTGTCCCGTGTAAACTTGAAATTGGTTTTATTAGAATCTGCTATCATCTTAGGTTCCGCCGTATATACACCTACAAAGATTATACACTATTAGTTATCATCTTATGTACCATTTGTATATAAACCTTTTTAAACTGTCAGTCGATTTAATGTCTGTATTCTATCATATCAGGACATCATTTAATTAAACTACAAAAAACATAACATTATGTTACTTATTTACACATTTTATTCTAATCTAGGTGCTTAGCACGAGGATGTCATTCCTCTAAAGTTACACTCAGTGCAACATTGATTATGAGATCACTTGTAGTTATCTTAAATTTTAATTTACTTAAAGTAATTTTGTCTGGAGAATAGAGCATTTTAATTGATTACCATATGGTTGTGTTTGAAAGAAAAAATTTCAAATTTTAGGAAATTGAAAATGTTTAGATTTAACTTTTTTTATGTTCTGTTTATAAAAATTAATTCAAACTTTTTTATTTTTAAAATTCTTAATTTTAGCATTATAATTAATTTTATCATGTACAATAAAGTTGTGTATATATATGTATGTATATATGTATGCATGTATGTATATGTATATATATAAATTAAATTTCAAACATTAAACTTATGAGAGTAAATTCTAACTAATTTTAAATAATTACTAATTAAAAATTAATAAAAATTGATATTTAATAATTTGAAACATGCATATAGGGTGCAGCGTTTGTTGTATGTTAGTGTTTATGAATGTTTTACTATGACATGATTACACATCTTTTAATAACATATATTACACTGTATTGAATTACTTGAACAAAATATCTTGTAAACGAATAATTTGGACACTTTCCAACTATAGATTTAAGATAAGTGATTCTTGATTATATCAAATATGTCCCACAATTCATGAAGTATGAAGTTAAACGACTATCTGATCCCTAATTTATTTTATTCTATGTATAATATTTATTTTCTCTTTTCCATTGAAGATTTAAGCTCCACCATTTTTAAATATAACAATCTAATTTAACATTTCATTTTTATCATCAAATATCTACTCACATTTTTATTTCAAAAAGTGCAGTTCAAACAATGTTTAAGTGGAAGAAAATTAGAATTAAACATTCTCAGAAAAAAAAATTATCTCTTTCCACCTCATAATAAACAATTGTATGAGATACATAAAAAAATCGTCTGTATGGAATGCTAAACAAACATTTCAGTTTTTTTAAATTCCACAATTATATGAATCAAATTTAAATTTAAATAACCATGCTTAAACTTTGTTCAAGCTAAGCTTAAAAGCACGCTTAAATATAAAGTTTCTAATGTATAAAAATATGTATTAAAAATTAAGGTTGAATATTTTATACCTAAAACATTGGCACTTTTATTTTTTTATCCTTAAAATAATGAGTATTTGTTCTTTATTTTCAAGAAGTCATTTAATTTTAGTCTTAATAAGAGCAAAGGTAACAATTATTATTAAACTTAAACAGAAACGAGATTATGAATCTATTTTCTAACTGTACGTCAACTTACATGTGAACTAGCTTTTAGTGTCACGTCGATTAAACACGGGCAAAGTGGCTCTTGTTCTGTGTTAGACAAACTCCAGATTTAAAGAATCCGGAAAACTTTCAGACAACAAAATCCGAATGTTAAAAAGGTTATGTTATTTCGGGATTAGGCAATCAAAATTATTTATTCACTGCTGTTCAAACATTCTGGATGATGAGAGACTTCTGAATATTAGAGTGTCTTGCTAACAGGACAATACTAAAACCAAAGAACCGAGTCGTGGATTTACAAGCTCTTCTTTCAAGGCAACCAGATATTTCTGAGACTCTCATAAGTTGTTTTTATACCCGAGAATATAGGCATATGGACGACATGAAGGTAGTATAACCAAAGATAAGTTCACCATACACATGAGATGAGATGCTAGGTCACAAAGTATAGGTACTAAACCCTTATTTGACCTTATCGATACGTAGTAATATATAATACAAGATCCTAACTACATCTACGATACACAACCCCAAACCTTAACTGTAATGATGCGAAAAAGCTGCAATTAATCTTACTTTAATGATTAGGCTTCATTCCAAGACCATATCGGTGCAAATTCAAAGCTGGTGTTACTTTTTTGATCGAACTTCATAGAAGTCTTGAACCTACTACACGTTAAATTTTATCTCCAACCCAAACATAGATAAGCAGTCATACGTAAATATTATGTTTTTGCTGGGCAGGTCTTTTTATAACTAATTATATATGACACAAAAATAGTTAAATGCATATTATATAATTATATAATATAATAACATATAAGAATACAGAATCAAACTATCTAAATATTATTAAACAAATACAGAGAGAGAGAGAGAGGGGGGGGGGGGGGGGGGAAGTGAAAGAAGTTATCAAACAGATATATATAATGGGAGAAAATGTGAAAGAAAGGTAAGTTACTCAGAATAAACTTAGAAATCTTAATATACAATCTAATCTAACAAAAATCATTCAGAGAATTGAACATCTTAACTTAAAGCATTGAATATCAAATACCGATATGGTGACCTCACGAGTCTATTCATAAGACCTACCGTAGTTACCTCCGTCCCCTTTATGGATGATGAACCTCGCATGTCATGGAACTTAGCCTCCAAGTTAGATCAATTATAATTCATGTCTTAAATATAAGGCTTATGTTGAATAGTCCTATGAATCTTGGTCAGAACCGAGGCTTCACATATATGTCACTTTTAACTAATATTAACTGCAGGAATTAAAAACAGTATTTTCAAAATTCCAAAACCAAAAACCCAAAAAAATAATCAGGAACCGAATAAAGAACACACTAATATTACATAAGAACAAAAACATGTTTAATCTGCTAGTATTCACAGAGAATACACAGTCAATTAGAAATATATTTAAGAATGCGAATTAAAAAAATAAAAAACAGATATTATTATACCATATCAAAATTCACAAACCCTACACACACTGCTATCCCTAATTAGCAAGTTTGTCTGTGATTCTAGAAATAAAAAATGAACTTGTAACATAATTTCATTTCGCCTGAACTGTATGCGGCAACAATTTTCTAAACCTGGGCTGTATATGTTGTTTGTTCCTATTTTTTTTCCTTTGTCCTTCAAGTAAAAACTATGTTTTAATATTAGACCCTGGTTGATAATAATAGAAGAATATCAAACAACAAATAAGGATTCATCAGTGTTACCTAGACAGATGAACTACACATGATTTCACTGAAGCGTAATATTGATCCATCCATAATATTGAAATATCTGCAACAATATGCGCTACATTTACAGCACCGGAAAATGAGTGCACAGTCCATGGCACCGCTACCACCCAGAGTAGAGAGAGAGAGAGAGAGCAAGAAATAAGAATGAATATCTGAAAACGTGGATGACAAGAGTGTCGTGTCGATGATATTGCGAAAACCGAGTTGAAGATAGTATCTGAATTTGAAATAAATATTCAAAGTACAACAGAAGGGTGCGAATAAAGGATGAAATGGAAATCAGAGAGAGAGAGGGGAAGGATTTGAAAGTTGAAGTTAATTGGGAAGAAGAAGATAGAAGGGTTAAAATTAGGGAAAAATAAAGAGTAGGTTTACAAGGAGGGTGACTTACAATTGATTGATAGTTTCATTTACAATAACGATCAGCCTTCTTCTTGACACGATCATCGAGGGCATCCTCAACTGAATTGAAATTAGTTTTGGGTTGGTACCCGAACTTCTTGGCTTCCACGGGGAAGAGTTGGTCGTACTTCATACGCTTCGCCGCGTCGATAGTGTATTCAGATCCCTCCGCCTGTTTGTCGATGTCAACAGCTTCGTCAGGGTTTGGGTTAGGGTTAGGGTTAGAGCCCGAGTCCTCGTCCTCGGCGGCCGCCGCCGTCTTCCGCTTCTTCTTCTTGTTCTTGCCCTTCTTCTCGATGGATTTGGAGCGAGAGGCGAGAATCCCTCCTTTGAATGCCAATCTTCCTCCTTTCACACGCTCGTACGGATCCGACATCTCAGCAAACACAAACCACGCGGCTCTCCTACTCTCTTCCTAAAAGCACGATACAAAACATACAGTCACAATTTCTTATATTGGTTTTACTAATGGCTTTTTTCTGTTAGACAGGCCCACCATCCTTCTTTTCCAAAAAAATTTTGAACACACTTTTAAATTTTCTAAATGATCGTTTTATTTTTTATGAAATTGACTTTCTGAATATACTCTGAAAATTTTCAGGATAATAAAATTTTCAAAATAAGATTTTCAGAATTTTTAAATGAAAATTTCAAAATAAAATTAAAAAAAAAAACAGTGCAATGACAACGATAGTGGTGTTTAAGTTTTATACAAGTGACAATAATAGTATAAACTCTGATGTAATGTAATCATAATAGGGGTTTTAAGTCTTTTAATATAATTGTGAAGGTACAGTTAATAATTGTTTGAGTGCAACAAGGAATAACCTCTAATAATTTATACCAGAACACTTTATCTAATGTCTTAATCTATCACAAGTTAAATAAATTATTTTAATTTTACAATTTAGTGATAAAGAAAATAGTCATTGGTAAAGACATTTCATTTAACAAAGAAAGAATGTGAGATTTGTCTTTCAAAACTTAAAAGGAGATTATATATATTAATTTCAGAAGAAAAAAAAAACAATAATGTAGATCCAACACTTGATGAGCTAGAAACATCAAGCATACCATAAAGGCAAAGAAAACTATTAACCATGAACTATGTCATAGGAAATGACAATGATCCTGAAAAATATATTAATTTTATTTTATTTACATATTGTGAACCTATAACATTTGAAGAAGCTTCAAATAATTAACATGGGAGGAAAGCAATGAACGAAGAAATTCATGTCATTAAAAAGAATCAAATATGGAATTGATAGACTTACTAGCAGACAAAAAACCGATTGGAATAAAGTGGGTCTACAAAATCAAGTACAAACTCAATGGAGAAATTGGTCTTTTCAAAACAATGTTGGCAACAAAAAGATACAAACAAGCACGTATTGATTATTTTGAAGTATTTGCTCTTGTAGTGAGATTATATACAATTCGTATGATTATCTCCAACTCAAAATAATTGGAAAATTCACCAAATAGATATTAAGTTTGCTTTCCTACATGATACTTTGGAAGAAAAGGTGTACATTGAACAACTTTCAGGATGAGATTAAAGGCCAAGAAGGAAAAGTCTACAAGTTGAAGAAGGCATTATATGGCTTGAAACATGCATTCGGGGCTTGGTATAGAAAGATTGATTCTTACTTTGTACACAATAGTTTTCAAATATGCATGTTTAAGCATACTTTATATATCAGATCTGTTGAACCTAATCATATTCTTATTGTATGTCTTTCTATCAATGATTTACTCTTTATTGACAACAATCAAAAAATAATTGCAAAATTCAGGGAGGTCATGATTAAAAGTTGAGATGACAAACTTAAGTCTAATGTCATATTTTATTGGCATTGAAGTTATTCAAAAGGATTATGGAATTTTCATTTCTCAGAAAGAAATATGTTGCAAAAATTTTGAATTAAAATAAAGAGCTCAAAGTCAATCTCAACACCTGTTGAAGAAAAGATGAAATTGAAAAAAGATAACAATGAAAGAAGAATTAATTCGACTTATTACAAGAGCTTGATTGGAAGTCTCAAATATATATTTTCCACTAGACCTATTATTGTCTTTGGAGTAGGATTGCTTAACATATTAATGGAATATCCATGTGCATGTCATTTACCAGGAGCAAAAAGAATTCTCAAACATATAAAGAGTACTTTGACTAAAGGAATTTTTTTATGCTAACAATCATGTTGTAAAGTTAGTAGAATACACACAGGAGATATTGAAACAAGAAAAGGTATATTAGGGTATACATTTCATTTGGACACTTGAACGACATCATGGTTCTCAAATAAACAACCAACAATTTCACTCTCAACAGTAGAAGTAGAATATATAATTGTAACAAGTTGTACTACACAAGCAATATGGATGAGAAGAATGTTTGAAGCGATGTGTCAAAAGAAAAAATACTTTCATAGTGATACTTTGATAACGACTCTCCAAAATCTAGTCTTTCATGATCAGTTCAAATATATAGATATTTGATTTTACATTATTCGAAAATTGATAACTGAGAAATAAATAATGATTAAGTATTATATCATTGAACAAGTTAATAATTTTACAAAACCATTAAAAGTTGAGTTATTTTATAAGTTGAAGAAAATGTGAAGAATGGTAGAAATTTGATTTAAGTGAAATAATGTTAAAAATAAATCAAGTGTATCATAAAAAGAAGAGCCCACACTTGCTTTAAGAAGAAAAAGAAATTTGTTTGCAAGTGAATTTTTCAACACCAAGAAAAAGTTTGTACAACTCGTGAATGCATCAAACACACTTACCAAAAGCTTGTTTTTCTTTCATTTATTTACTTTTTCTTCCATAAATAAAAGTCATTAATGTAATTTAATATACGTAGGCAACAAATAAAAATCATAGAGTCTCAGTTTGAACTAGAAAAAGGTGTTACAAAATGTACCACTAATATCAAGAATAATATAATTGAAATAAATCAACGCTAAATTAAAAAACAAAGTGTTTACATTAATTTAGTTTTTGTTACACCTAATCTTAACAAAAAGAAATATTAGTTATTAAATTTACTCACTACTTCAATATTTTCAATATTTTGAATAACTTAATTTGTGTGAATTTTTAGAAATATATTTTTTAATTATCTTGAACTTATTATATCTATTAAAATGTATTATGTAGAACTTCTCCTTAATAGTTATTATTCATAATAACCTATAAAGGAATTGAGAACTTTGCTTTCTTTTGTTAACACCTTTGACTTATACGAAGTTGATATATTTAGGTGAGAAAAATAGGATCATATTTAAGTGGAATTGATGATTAATATATATTTAGGTGAGAAAAGTAAAATCATGTTTAAGTGGAATTGATGATTGATAATTTCTCTTTAAGTTGTACTTGTTTGAATGATGAGACTATGTAGATTTTATTTTACATTAGTTTACTAGATATTATTTATTAATTTAACTTTAACAGTTTCATCTTACAACTTTAATAAAACATTAAAATTATATATGTATTTTGTATTATCTTATGACACGATACAATTGTCTTCGTCATAATACTATAAAAACGGTTATGTGTATTGAAATTTTGTTATGTAAGTTAGACTTTTTAGTTAGATTATTCAAATATATTAATATTTACTGTTAATAATTTTTTATGAATTCTCACTTAATATTATAAGTTTTTGGAAAAGAAAATATTAGAAAGGAATATGACGATGAAGATATATTATATTTTAGTAACTAGGTTTTTAAATTTTATTTCATATCCAAATTTTCTCACTTTGAATTGAATGTAAATGAATTTACTTAACATTTGTAAATTTGTAAAATTATTAAATGTAGTGGTTGATATATGAAATTTAATATGTTTTATAATTGTTCACTTTTTTAATTATTTGATCTTTATCAAGTTATTATTATATATCGTCTTAATATTTATCAAGTTATTTTATATATTGTCTTAATTTTAATTTGAAAGAAACATAAATATTATTTTGAAATTAAATCCTTAGTAACATTATATTTTGTTTAATATTGATAAGCACACTCCAGTGCCTTTTCATTATTATTTCTTCACTCAATTCTTTTGTTTCCATTCCTGACAATAGAGCTCTCTCTAATGGATTCTTCCTTACATGATAGTCAACATCCTCTAACATAAGAGACTCAATTATTCAACCTTGAAACAATCTTCTTTGTCCAATTTATGTTTCACTGCTTAATTTATAGAGAATGTGACTTTTTCATCTCCTACTCTTAACATCAATTCACCTTGTTCTACATCTATCAGCGTTCTTCCTGTGACTAAAAATGGTCTTCCCAATATAATTGGGACTTTAGCATTTTCCTCCATGTCAAGAACCACAAAATCAGCTGGAAAGATAAATTTATCCACCTTCACTAAGACATCTTCCACAATTCCATAAGGATACGTAATTGAACAGTCTGCCAATTGTAGAGTTATTATAGTAGGCTTTACTTCTCCAATACCCAGCTTTTTAAAAATGGACAAAGGTATCAAATTGATACTTGCTTCAAGGTCATACAATGTCTTACCCACCGTTATATTTCCAATCTCACATGGAATGAGAAAGCTTCCTGGATCCTTCAACTTAGGAGGTAATTTTTGTTGAATTATTGCACTGCACTCCTCTGTGAGCAAGATGGAATAATAATGTGGAGCTTCTTAAAGACATTAAGAAATCTTGCAAATTGCTTCGCTTGTTCCTGATTCTTTAACCTTTGAGGAAATGGAATTGTAGGGACATACTTACGCATTTTACTCTCACTCTCTTGATTTTTTTTCTCCCTCATTCTTCTCCTCATATTTTCTCTCAACTTTTTTTTCTTCACTCTCTTCTACTATTTCATCAACTCTTTTCTTTTTCTCTCTCTCCATCTCACTCCTTTTTTTCATTCTCTAACACTCTTCCACTCCTTAATTGAATTGCCTTACATTGTTCCCTTAGGTTTGGTATGGTGTCACTGGGGAATGTTCCAGGAGATCACTCTGAGAGTTGTCTTGAAAGTTGACCAATTTGGTTCTCCAAATTTCTGATTGAAGCTTCCTGGTTCTTGAAGTTAGTCCTTGTCTCATCCATGAAATTAGAAGTCCGCTCCACAAAGGTAGAAGTTTGCATAGTTAGCTTCTCTAATGCATTTTCCAACGTTGACATCTTGTTTTCTTGATTGCTAGGTTGTGCTTGATATTGATATGGAGGTTGTGGTTGATTAAATTGGATTGGATTGCTCCAAGGTCTAGTTGATTGGTGCCTCCAATTTGCATTAAGGTTGGTAAAAAATTGATTTTCATTTTGTCCCACTACATTCACATGTGCCTCTTGTTGAGTGGCCTGACATGCACCACTCTGATGCATTCCTCCACAAAAATCACACATTTGAGATATTGTATTAACATTATTTGCTTGCATATTACCCAGCTTCTGAGTCAAATCAGTGATCTGCTATGTTAACAACTTATTTTGGGCTAGGATAGCATCCAAAGCATTAACCTCCAACACTCCAGCTTTTCTATTCTGGCGATCAAACTGCATATTCACTGTGTTGTTTGTCATTAGTTCAAGAGTCTCCAAAGCTTCCTCTGGTGTTTTCATATTAAATGATCCTCCACTTGCTGCATCCAAAATTGCTTTAAAAGAGGGTGAAAGACCATTATAGAAAATCTGCAGTTGCAGCCATTCTGGTAGAGCATGATGTGGACACTTCCTCATTAGCTCCTTGTATCGCCTCATATAAGGATTCAGTTTCTTGCTGCACAAAGGTAGTGATCCCACTTCTCATTTTAGCTGACTTGGACGGAGGGAAGTATTTGGTTACAAATTTTGTAGCCATATCCTCCCATGTAGAAATACTTCCTTGAGGTTGTGATTGAAGCCAACTTTTAGCTTTATCCCGTAGAGAAAACGGAAAAAGTATCAAGCGAATTACATCATCTGAAACTCCATTAATCTTCAACGTATCACAAATTGCCAAAAAATTCTCCAGGTGAGAATTAGGATCTTCTGAAACTACACCTCCAAATTGATTTTGTTGGATGACTTGTAACAATGCAGGCATGATTTCAAAATTGTTGGCTTGAATAAGAGGTCTCACAATGCTCCCTTGATAACTGTTAGGATTTGGCATTGAATAATCACGAAGAGTCCTTCTCAAAGGTTGTTCTTCTGTCATTGTTGATGTCTCCTCTTCTTCCTCAATTCGTCTTTCTTCCTTTCTTCCTTCTCTCTTTCTTATTCTTGCACTAATTTTGTTGCTTCTAGCTGTGCGTTCAATTTCTGAATCAAAAAGCAAATCTCCCGGAGCAATAGTACCTCGTATAAACAACTTAAAGACACAAAAAACACTACACAAAAATTACACGACACTAAAATAAATTAACAGAATTAAAAACGAAAGGAAGAAAGTTGAAACAATTTTTTTTTCTTTTTTAAATTAACAACTCAAATCTTAAGCCAATAAGATCACTAATATCAACTAAAATCAATCCTCGACAACGGCGCCAAAAACTTGATGAACGTTTGGCAAGTGTACCAATCGTTATTGTAGTAACAAAATATATCAAGTAAAATGATGAATATAAACAAGTGATGAGAATTCAAATAATATAAATAACGTTAGAGAATTGATTTCATACATTTTCATATAAATTCATCCCATTTCCAATTGATGTGTGAATTGTAATTTTCACTTGAGTTTATTCAGAGCTTGTTTACCCCTAATTCCTTAGACAGGAAAACATATCTATTGAATTCTAACCCCCAATCTCTTAGGTCATTTACAAAATTTAATAAAATCATGAAGAACAATTATTATCTCAATTGCAAACTAATTAGTTGTGCCCAATTTCCCAATTGTGACAGCATCTAATATGTTCTATTTATAATCGCAACCAATCCTCAATCTCCTAATTGCCTCTCAAAAAATAACAAAAAAATAATAATAAAAAGTTAACCTATTAATGACAGAATTAAGCCGCAAGATAAGCAATAAAAATTTTAGGATTTAACCAATCCAAATTTAGTTTAAGGACTAAATGAAAATTTTATAAAATTTAAAAATTAAAAAGAAGGCTAGTATATATTTGGACAAACTTCTCCATATACACTTTGAGGAGAAAAAATAAGATGATTTTTGCATTTACAATTTAAAATTAATTTATACATAAATTAAAAAGATACGAATTTAGAAAAGTATAAAAAAAATATTTAACAAATTAATTATACATAAGTAATTTTGGCTTATTAAGAAATTAATTTTAGTTTTTCTTCATTAAAAGGAGTTAATGAAACTAGCTTACCCTTAACCCGATTAATAATTATTTACAACATTTTGGAAAATTTTAAATGATTTCGAAACAATAGATTTGATCTGGTCAACAGGATGAGTCCATTTTGGTTTTCGCAAAGAAAAAAAATCATTAACTCATTCAAATCCAAAATTGAAGTATAGTATTAACAATTTCTTTTTGCATCCATTTTCTTCAGTTCAACAAGATAATTTACCATTCTTTAATTCTCATCATGGTTGGTCCTACTGTAGCTCCGACGAATGAGTTATTTTAATTCGCTTTAAAAATAAAAATAAAATCAAATATATTGAATTACTTTATATGAATAAATTAATTTCAATTATAGATATAACAATAACATATACATAAATATAAATTATAATGCATATATATTTTTTAAAAATAAAATTATTTTTATTTTGTAAAATATGTCAATATAAAGTAAGTTTATTTACACTACAGATTAAAGGGGTACAAATTATCTAATTTAAGAATAGCTCTAGTCATAATGCATTGTACTTTATATTTGTGCAATTTTGGAAGTAAAAGATCAAATAATTTTAGTATATGGTAAAGTGTGGAATAATTTATATAATTATTCAAGAATACATGTAACATTATTTTTCAAAGAAAGGGTGGTTTCTTAAAGTAAAAAAAAAATTAAAAAAAAAATCAAGAGAAATAAGACAATATATACTTTGTTGATAAGATGAGAGTAATGAAAAAGCATAGAAAATAGGATAAACAAATAGAGCGAAAGTACATGAATAATTAAAAAGGGGAGAGGAGGTTGATTAATTTCTGAACTTTGGCCTCTTGACAATCATGACTGAACATTGAGCATGACGAGCACAGTGGTCACTCACGCTTCCTAAAACCGCTCTGCAATGCAATCAGATGATTAAAGAATGTTTGTTTTGTAGAGTTAAGGAATGGACCCTGAATCAGTACCTTTTGATAGCTCCGTAGCCATGGCTCCCCATAACCAATATGGATGCGCGGTGTCTCTCCACAGCATCACACAGCACGTTCCTCGCATCGCCTTCCGCCACTTCCACAGTCACCTCATCAACCTTCAATCCAATCGAAATCGTTAATAATTCATTAATTATATCGTTTTGGTTCATTCTTTCATAATATAACTACCGATTTACAGGCACATATTTGCTTTGCCTTTTCTACAATTTGATTAGCATTGAGTTTGAGCTGCACTTCTACGGCAGGAAATATTTCAGAACCTAAGACACCTGTTATGAGTTCCATCCATTAAGAAATTTAATCAGTAGTTGCACCTTTTGAAACTAAAAACAAAGAGAAGAAAGAAACGCTTGCTTAATTACCAGGTCCTGCCATGGTGACAGCCGGGGGAGGAGAGGGTTTGGCATTGATAATAACAAGATTGTAAGGAGCATCTGCACCGAAAGGGGTGAAGAAGTGGTCTAGTGTCCACTCCAAGGCATAGTTGCTATGATCATGTTCGTCCATCGCCAACACCATCACTCGCTTTTCTCCACAACTAGAACTCGCCATTTTCTTTCTACTTTCCAGATCTCTTCTCTTCTCTTCTCTGTAACTATAACGATGACAATAATTATAACAATCAGTGGACTCTATATATACTGCTTTCTCTCAAGTCACAACATGTTTTTCAATTTAAATAACTATTATCGTTATAAAACTTTTACCTTTTGTTTATTATTATTTTTAAATTTTAGTGTTAATTATTATTTATTGAAAAAAATTATTTAATTTTAATAAGTTTCCTTTAAAAAGGAAATGAACTAGTTAACATAGTTAAGGAGATAAAACCACTGTCTGAGAGAGTTTTACCATTATACAATGTGCTTATTTAAGTATATACATTGCACAAGTTTCTTATTAGACATATATTGACGGCTTAATTTACCTAGAAAAGGTGATCAGAATTGGCTTTTGGTATTGTAGAGAGAATATATTCTGATTGTTACGTGGCTATTGGTGCTATGTGATTTTTATTTATCCTTATCATTGGAGTTTCCTTTTTATGTGTACTAAAATTTTTGTAACATGAAATGACGCGAATTGCATTTATATATATATATATATATATATATATATATATATATATATATATATATATATATATATATATTAGGCTGTATCGTTTCGAGAGTCGTAATTATCTGCGGGTCATGCATGATGAATAATAAAATAATCTATTTTTTAAATAGCATATTTTTAATCAACAGTTATCAGAACAATACAGGTAAGAGATGAATCAACTGCTCACCGTTTATAGCTAATCCGTGTTCAGCCACAGAGATAACCAAAGCTTAAGAAGGGAGCATAATAGTTAAACCTTGTCACGCAATTGTATTTTCAATCTAAAACACACTCATTCTTAATTCGTTGAGTCATAATTATAAAATGATTCTAAATCAAACACACAAAAAATATAAAAATTTAAATATATTAATCAAAAGAAATACAATTGGACTGAGCATTTACAACTAAACCTCTGAGGTAAGTTTAGTTTCATATACTTTTGTTACATCTGTCAGGTGCCATTATTTTATATTTAATTTAGTCTTTATATTTATTTATTTTATTTAATTTAATTATAGTTTTCTTAAAAATAAAAAATATCATCTTTTTTAGTTAAAACATTGTTTTACATAAATATTATATTAATATTTTTATTAAAATTCACATTTTTGTAAAATATTTTTAAAATTATTTTTAAATCAACTTTAACCATCTTATTATTAGGTTTTATTTAATTAAATTACTTTTAAACATGTTTTTATTAAAGTTAAGTCCAATTTTAATTGAAATAGTTCAAATATATTAATAAAATAATTATTTTAATTTAAAAAAAACAATTATTTAAAGAGTAAGAATAGAAAATAAATGTGTACACCAACAAAGAAAATTCTTTTATATTATAGAATAGAAGTGTAGATGATATATAAGATTATAAATAATTTTAAATTTTATTAATATAATTCCATTTATACAGTTTTTAGTCAACAACAATATTTTATTTTTTAAAGTATGCCCATGGCTCACTTTAGATAAATAAAGTATGTTAGTGAATTTTCCATTTTCTCTTCTTACATCAACCAAATAAAAATATGTAAAACAATTTTTACTTAAATGTCAAAAATGATAGAAACCACAGCTAAGGTGGGAATAGTAAGCAATGTAATTTAACATATATAGTAATAAAATATATTGTAATATGATCCTCCTTTTTTTTTAGGTTACATGTAAATATTCCTTTATTTTAATTTCAAATAAAATATGTAAGAAAATGATTTTCTTTCTATTTTTACTATTTTTGAAATGTTTTTATGCCTTAATATCTCAACTAATTGTTAGACATAATACGAATATAAGAATATAATAGAACAATAATATAATATAAAGATAATAAAATGTTTTATGTGTATTATAACAAAACTTAAATAATAATAATAGGTTATAGTGATGATGGTGAATGGCAACATAAGATGATGAAGATAATAATAATAAAGGTAATGGTAAAATAATAGTAAGATAATATTGATGTCAATAATAATGAGAATAATAATAAAAGTGGTAGATAGTATCCATGATATAAAAATAATAATAATAAATGTAGTTTTAATTCATAAAATCGAAATAACTTAATGATGATATACAATAATGATTATAATAATAACAATGGTAGAAGTAGAGGTAATTATATGTAATTATACGGTGGTTGTTATAAAGAAAATAACAATAATGATGACAGTGATTTATACATGCTAACTAATATTACGAGAATGAAGATATTAATTACTATAATATAATATTAACAAAGGTGGTGTCAAGACGACTATTTAAGAAAAAATATTTTAAGATACTAACTTTTCTTTTCATAAGTTTACAAAAAATAAAAATGCGACGTACTTCATCAAATAAATAATGAACAAAAGTATATACAATAATAATGTAACATTTTATTTTATTAACATAAGAGTAATAAAATAAAATATTTCATAATAATATACAATACAATATCAGAATATAAAATATATTAGTATAATTATTTAAATAAGATTATAAAAATATGATATTTATATAATTATACTAAATTAACAAAATTCTATATCAAAAATTAATCATTCATACTCTAAAACATATGTGAACTATCTCTTGAAATGTTTATGCATTAATATTTTCATATGCTCGTTAATTACATAGCAAAAGAAAAAACAACCATAAAAAAAAGGTTTAATACCTAATTTGGTCCCTCTTTTGGGGAGGTTTGTTCAAAGTGGTCCTTCCTTTTGTAAAAAGTTCAATAAAGTCTCTCTTTTTGCAAAAATTGTTCAAGTTGGTCCTTTTTGCTAACGGCGTTAATTCTGCTAACGGCAGAGCTGCCAGGTGTCTAATATCTGATGATGTGTAGAAATAAATTTGACGTGTCACTGCATTGCTGAATCATCTTGTTATTCATGGTTATTGTTCCCCAATTTAAAAGCAAGGGTTAGGGTTTGTGGTTATTTTGTCCAGACTTTTCCAATTTTAAAAGCTTAGGGTTAGGGGTTTGGAATGGCTTCTTCACAAAGTGGTTGTTCTTGTTCGAAGACAACGGGCAAAGGAGCTTCGCATTCATCACAGGGTGTTCTTTCGAGGGGTGTTGGGATAACCCCTATTTGCCACTGTGGTGATTTTGCTATACTGAAAGTTGCGAAAACTGCAAGAAATGCTGGGAGGCAATTTTGGGCATGTCGTCATTATAAGGTTTTTTGAATAGCATAGTCACTTTTATGTTGAATTGATTTTCTGTGTTGACAGATTTTTATGTTTTTTGTGAATAATAGGGTGCATTTACAAGTGGGATGTCATGTAACTTTTTCAAGTGATGTGGTGAAGAGAACGCTGATGATAGAGATGGTACAAATGTGAGGCAAAACAAGAGGACCACTGATATCGAAAGTAGTGTCAAAGAGTTGCAGAGAAAGATAAAGTTCTTAGTTGGAATTGTGGTTGTTCTTATTGTGCTTAACATTATCATATTGGGGTTGTGTTTAGGTTGATGTTAGGTGGCCAATGTGCAATGTATGTTGTGTTCATGTATTATGAGTTGATGTTGTAATATTGTGGTTGTCTTTAGGTTGATGTTAGGTGGGCAATCTGCAATCAATTATGTGTTTGTGTATTATGAGTTGGTGTTGTAATATCAGTGAACAATCTGGGTTATTACAATAAAATTCGTAGTAGTCCTCTTGTTGGTTTAAAAATGTGTAATGTGGTCCTCATGTTGGTTTAAAATGTTTATTTTGGTCCCCCTTTTACTAAAAATTTGTGCAAAACGGTCCCATAATAATACATAATATCAGTACATGGTAAGGAAACCTAAAAGAACATAGAAACAACATAAAGACACATAATATCAGTACATCCAAACAAAGGTACTGTCATACACAAATAACATGTCTAAATTCAAACATGTCTAAATTCAAATATGAAAGATAACATGTCTAAATTGAAATATTATACATAAATAAGGTACTGTCATACAAAGGTACTGTCATACACAAATAACATGTCTATGCAACTTGTCTTCTAATAGTTAACTTTTTCCTTGCTATTGCTGGAGTTGGTTCTGTGATGGAATCTTGTGTTGGTAGTGGTGGCTGAGGAGATTGATCACTTGCTGGGTCTTCTATACTTTGTGCTTCTGATGGTTGTGTTGTTTCTATTGGTTCTATGATGGATGGACGTAAAGGGCATATTTTTTTGTTGTGCCCTAATTGACGACAGATGCTACATTTCTTTCTATGGCCACCAACACTCATTTGGGTCCCATCCTTGGTTAGCTCCCATGGCTCCAATCTTCTTTTCTTCTTTGGCCTCTCAGGCATCTTCCTCTTAACTGGAGGCAGCACATCGGGGAAGGTTGTATTTTCCCATAGGAGGTGGCCATTCACAGGATAAATGATGGATGCATATGTCTCTTTGTATGTGGATTTCATGAACCAATTTGGTATAAAAGTGTCTGGGTCTAAATTTATAAAGTGCATCGTTGCTACTGCATGGCAACATGGGATGCCACTGATCATCCACTTCCTGCAGCTACATTCACGAGTATCAAGGTCCACTGTGAACTTGTTCCCAACAGCTGAAACATGCCTAACCTCAAAAATCCTTCTTGCAGACCAGCTGAAACAAATAAAGATAAATAACTATGTTCAAAAATTGGAGATAAACATAAATAAGACAGAAGAACAATATTACCTTGGGATCCAATATCTAGACAATTGACATTCCTTTGATAGTCTCTTCTTGATCTTTGGACAAACATTGAAATCCATAGATGCCACCTTCATTCTGTTCGTGGCCCATCTTTTCATCAAATACAATCTAATATCTTCCAGCAATGTGATTATTGGTTTTCCTCTAGCATGAATGAGAACACTGTTGAAACCTTCACTGATGTTGTTATCTAGACTATCACAACTTGCTTGAGCTGTGAATCTAGATCTTGACCAAAACCTGCATCAGACGAAGGAAGAAATTGGGTCATACATGACCTATTGAAATGTGCATGTGACAGGTATGAGGTATTTATCATACGTACCTTGGGGAAATAGCTATGAGGTATTTATAAGCTTCCTCATTCACTGCTCTCATATTCAACATCTCTCTTTCCCAAGCCTGGGGGTACGTGTTTGTTGCAGCACTCCACATCAAATTCTTCAATATTTGACCACTAAACCGCTTCCTAAAGTTAGCATAAAGGTGCCTGATGCAGAATCTTTGTTCTGCCTTAGGCAAAAGCTCTTCAATAGCATGTACCAACCCCTGACAACTTCAATATTTTAATCAAAGATACATAAAGCATAAAGTAAAAAGAAGAAAATATTGTAAGTAGTGCATGTACCTTTTGTTGGTCAGACATCCACGTGCATGCTCCACATATTTCATTACCACCAAGGTCTTCAATCAATAATTGCAAAAACCAACTCAAACTATCTTTATTTTCAACTTCAACTACTGCATATGCTATGGGAAGCATTTGGTCATTTGGGTCCCTACCAACTACTGTAAGCAACTCTCCCTTATATAGACCTTTCAAAAAACAGCCATCTAAAAAGATGATGGGCCTGCAACTTACAAAACTATTCTTACATGCTTTCAGACATACGTAAATTCTTTCAAAGATGGCCTCACCATGATCACTGTTCACTTTAATCTTAACAGTTGACCCAGGGTTACTTCTCAACACCTCATGTCCATAGTCATGAATCCTTCTAAATTGCTCTTTAAAATCTCCTTCACGTTCATTTGTTGCCATTAACTTGGCCCTTCTTGCTTTGGAAATTGATACCTTGGTGTTCCATTTCCTTAGAGCTTTATTACGTATATCTTGTACCTTTATAGTTGGATTATCATGCAACGACTTATCTATTTCATGACTCAACCACTTACTATTCATCATTTTAATGTTTAGTTGTCTGCTGCAAGCATGTGTATCAACAATCTTCCTTAACTGCCAAATCTTTCTTGTTGGCAAATATCCTAAGTAAGCTAACCATGGGCACTTTTTTTGCGCACCCATGCATCTCACCCGAACCCTACGCTTATCATTCTTTACAAACTTAAGATCCCTCCCAGTATGAATAGCATAACTTCTAATTGCTTCCTTAAAATCCTCCTTATCATTAAAAATAGTACCAACTTCCCATTTGTAATCTGCCATTGACTTCTTTTTTCCAAATGTAGGAAACCGACATCGACTTGGTTTGTCTGCATTGTCATCTTCCTCACTACCACTATCTTCTGGAGTTAATAGCTGTTCTGACTCTGAATCATCATCAGACAACCCCCTTCCAATATCTTCCACCATGTAATCTTCATCACTGTCCTCCAAAGAATCCACTTGCACTTCTTCCTCACAACTATTTTGCACTTCAACTTCCTCCACTTCCTCCGCCTCCACTGCACCCACTTCCTCCACCTCCACTTCCTCCACTGCGTCCACCTCCACCTCCACTGCACCCACTTCCTCCACCTCCACTGCCTCCACCTCCACCTCCAATTCATCAACCTCCACCTCCACTTCATCAACCTCCACTGCATCCACTTCATCAACCTCCACTACACCCACTTCATTAACCTCGACTGCATCCACTTCATCAACCTCCACTGCACCCACTTCATCAACCTCAACTGCACTACCCTCAGCAGCATCAAACCCACTACCCTCACCACTCTCTGCAGGCCCTTGACAAAGGTAAAGAACTTCATTCTCATTCTCATTCTCATTTTCCACAACCTCTGGTTCGCTAACTTTATGCACAACAAATAAGTCCACTTTCCCCAAACATTTAGCCACTTGCATCATATTCATAGCTCCACTATCGTCATATAGGCCATGTAAAATATTTTCAATGCTGTAAACTAACTCTTCTACTTCCATGTAACCCATTTCTTTAATTGAAGCAACCACTCCAAAATAACTCCATGTGTCGGGATCAATGTCCCAAGAACATATCTGCCCACCCATATACTTAAAGGGACACACGTCCTTTATCAAGGTCCCACCGTGGTGGACCACGACCTTAAACCTATCGTCACACATCCCAAACCCTACCCTGCAAATGAAAAGGGGGACCACTTTCATAAATTAACACCCATGGGACCAATTTAACACCCAGCAGGGGACCAATTTCAACACCCAACAGGAGACCAATCTCAACACCCAACACGGAACCAATTTCAACACCGAAAACGATAAATAAAATCATATTTTAAGCCACCCATAAAAAACAAACACACAATTCCACCCATTAAACACGACAAACATAATGTGATCAGTAACTAAGAACACTAACCTCAACAACGTTGATGAACGAAACACCCTTCTTCACGAACCACGACGTTGAGGCTGGAACACCAAAAAATGCCTAGACCGTTGATGGAGATGACTGCAATGCGTGATGAACCCTAATTCGCCCAAAATTTCCCAATCTCAATTACAATTTTTACCCAATTCAATCTTCTGACCACAATTGATTTACTCAATTACCCACCCCAAATTACCCCAAATTCATTTTTTAATTTAACCCTAACTATATTAATTTACACGTCACAATTATTTATTTTTTTAAAACATATAACAATGCCACATCATCAGATATTAGACACCTGGCAGCTCTGTCGTTAACAGAATTAACACTGTTAGCAAAAAGGACCAACTTGAACAGTTTTTGCAAAAAGAGGGACTTTATTGAACTTTTTACAAGGAAGGACCACTTTGAACAAACCTCCCCAAAAGAGGGACCAAAATAGGTATTAAACCTAAAAAAAACAACAAAAAAAATACAAGGATAAATTAATTTGCAAAAGAAATGCCATATATTTAACAAAACATGTTCTATCATAATACAATAATGTCCAACAATAATATAAAAATATATCATATGATCTAAGAATTTTCTAAACTTAATTATATGGATAAATGCATTTAATGTCAAAATCATTATAAACATTTGATGGTCTCTATTGCTCTACGAAACAATTGCCAATGAGTTTCATCCTATCACTTTACGTTTTAAGCCATTATACTGCCTCTAGATTAGGATCTCCTCCTACTTTCATCACATAACTTATTCTACTTTATATAACTTATTCTAGTATATATGAATGTGAATGGTTATCAGAGTGTCAGAATATCTCATTGTTTGACTCCATACATCAATACGTACTAAAGAAGTCATACAATAATAGGATTTACCCCTATGAAATTTCTTTTTTAATTTCACAACTCATATATCTATTACTACATTCTCAACGTCAATTATATACACCATTAAAACCATTAACAACAATAATATTAAACATTAGAACCACCAAAATCATATAAAAATACAACAATCAGTGTATCAAAATACACAAAAAAACTGGTGCTTAATGGTAACAAGACGCGCTTAACACTGAATCTCATAAGGGCTCGTTGTCAAGGGAGCGCTCAATGTTGACAACCCTTGGAGCTATCTGACTTGAGAGCGCTCAATGGTGAAAACTAGCACTCAACATTAGGATCACTAGAACTCACTGACTTGAACACTGCAACAAGAACCACAACTTAACATCCTATCATCGAAAATGCCACTAAGATTTAAAACCTGGCATTCAACACCGTCATGATACTACTCAGCGCCATGACAACAGATTTTTGAATTACAATGTTTTAGATTGCTCAACTACACAAATTAGTATTTTTCACTCTTTCTTGACTTTTAGTTGTTTCAAAACATTTTCTAACTAGTACCAACCTATCCAATTGTTCATTCTAAAATGTTTTCAATCATTAACATGATATAAACCATCCAATCCAAGAAAACACAATTACGCACAAACCAAATACATAAATTACACGAATCAACAAACTTGCATTATCAACACAGGCCAACAAAACATTGATTTACAAATTAAGCTTCTGCACACAGTAAATTTCCAATCAACAAAATACAATAATAAAACATGTATAACAACACAAAGTTAGCTTTCCTCACCTATAAAACACCTCAAACAACTCTAGATCACAAGAACAATAAAAACATATATATCATTATAATCATTTATCAACAAAGACTTGTAATGACTTAAACGACACATGCAACCTAAAGAGAATTGCATGCAAGAGAAAACAAATTGGAGAAACTAATTGGTCTATATTGAAGAGTTTGTCACGAAGATAATTTCTACGGTCTCAAATATTCAATCAGATGAACAAGGAGTGAGAAAGAGAAGAAAGAAATCAAAGAACTATAAAAAAATGATTTATAAAAAAAATTGTGTATTTTAAAATAATGAAACTCGTTTATAACAAAAAATATTATATTAAATTATTTTTAATATTAAAAAATCAAGTTTCACTATTTTTAAATCGCTATCAATTATAAAATATCATTTTCTAAACTTTTACAAATTATTAATAAAATAGCTTCTTATTAAAAATATGATAATTATTTTATTCCATCCAACTTTACTTAATTACTAAATGAAGCTTAAATGTTATTATCTCCACTAATTTGATTAAAGAGATCTTTTTACAAATTTAATTTAATAGATTAACTTTTTTTACTATAATGCTTTTATATTTTATACTATAATACTAAAAGCTTAAATAAACCATCACTTTATATATATATATATATATATATATATATATATATATATAAGGTTAAAAATAAAAGTCAAAATTGATATAATATAATGTCATACTTATGGTTAAACTTCAATAAAATACAATTTCATTAATAACAACAAGCTTATTTTAAACAAATAAACACTAACAAATATACATTTTTCTCTAATGTTTAATACAAGAAATAAATGGATGTATTTTTTTTTCTTCATTATAAGTAACATACACCCATTTTTAGATTCTATGATTATTTTGTTTTCCTTTATATCATTAATTTATAACCACATGCGTTTATTACCTAATATCAATATTTTTTTAGTCCATTAAGTTAGATACTAATTCTGCTTGTGGCGATTCTATTCGATTTTGGTACATTCTCCCCAAATAAACCATCTCCTAACATGTGAACCAAATAAAATATTACTTTATTATTTCTGGAAAACATTCATAAATCACTCATAATGTATAATACTTTTTATCAACCATATAAAATTAAGTTATTTCTGAGAACGTATATAAAAAATTTTACATTATTATTCTTATTATTCGTGAAAACATCAATTTCATGCAAACTTTTCTCATCAGTTTATATTGGAAGAAAAAAAAAGGGGTAATTAGTTATTACAACGAAAGGGATATCAATACCCGAACCATACGCATATGGCGCGTTCTTGACTCTCTCCAAAAATTCTACTACTTTGAAACCTAATCACCAAAATAGGAAACAAATAAAGACCTCACCATAAAGCCAAAACAATGGTAGTTGATGAGAAATGTAAGGAAGCTAAAAGTTTGAAAGCAAATTAAAAAACAGCTAGCTCTACCACCTCGAACAGCTAGCAATAGTAAATGAGGAGTCTTGTGCCCCAGATAAGATGAGATGAGATGAGAGGGAATTCAAAGTTCCAACAAACCCAAGAAGTAGTAGAAGTAGACAATGATGTCTGAACCACTTCAACTATGGTAAGCAGCGTATTTAAGGATGTATGGTAGAGGAATAAAAAAGAGGGATGAGCAGATTGATGAATGTTAGGAATCCAAGACCCAACAATGAAGAACTAGGTAGAACAACTCAATGAAGCCTTTATTTGCTGGACAGTGGAGCCAATGAGATTACAAACAGTTGTCACTTCCATATTCAACTTGGCAGATGGCGAGGAGCTCACTAGAATCTGAAATGCAACTGTGACCAACGAACCCCCACACCTTGCCTTGTTCCTGTTTGCGTTTGAACTGGTTGATGCTCCATCTCCTTCCTGCTCCGTCTCCCCATCTGGCAAAATGGTAAACCCATTTGGTAGCAATGGAATGCACGAAGTGTCTTCACCACTCATTGCTATGTTGATCGATGGCAGATCAACCGGGCAATAAACCACAAGTGAACCAGACGAATCTATGCAGCTCTCTTGGAGTATTAACATGTTTTGACTCGTGTTGAAAGCCTACATAAATATATATATATATATATATATATATATATATATGCCAATGATGGGATAAAAGTTAAACGAGAAAACATAGTTTGATCAACTGGGTCACGAAGGATAGGAAAAGATGGTCTTACTCGAAGAACTGATATACTGTTACCAGCATTTTGACCATTGGTTATCTGGGCAACCTCTTGCACTGCATTACCGTTGGAAAGAACATCCCACTAAACGGACAACAAAAAAACTTTAAAAATCCTCTCCAAGATGTCACATATATTCAAATAAGTCGAACAATTAATAACTTGACTATTTTCAACCTGAGGTCTTTTTCTTTCATCCTTGAAGAAATTGAAGACAGTGTGTCGAGGGGTGGGGAGCCAAATGGTAGTGGCTGCACTTAGCACCACACCATTAGGTTGTCCAGGATTTGAGCTTTTGTGGACAGTGACTCTGATTAATATTTCATTCAACCCGGAGATTGTGGTCCATCGCCGGCCACTTGCAGTGCCAATGCTGCCACAAAAATTCGTGACCATCCTTTGAGCTAGTTTCATCATGCTCCTCTTGCCCTCGGCAGATGAAATTACTGGAATTCAAATCCCATGTTAAGCCAAGAAAATTAAACATTTATTACATTACAGAGATGCATTTATTTGTATACCTCCTCCAGGATTATCCACGGTTGAATCGGATGTAACCATCAGATATGTAAGTCTTTCACACATTCTCTGGAGAGTTACAAGCCATCTTTCAGCGCCAAATGCCATCCCACTATAGATAAGATTTCTGTAAAGCCGATGAGGCAGAGTTTTGTCTTCGATCTCTACGTGTTCAACCCAAGTAATCTACAGGACAGACAGCTTAAAATATTAACTGCAAATTTATGTAAAGGGTTTCTAGCCGACAATATTGTTTTAATATGTTTTACCTTGGAATGCCCGTCCGGCATGTCTTGGATCAAGCAACCAGAAGGACGACGACGAGACCGAAAGTGAGGACCAAAGTGGCTGTCTTGAGGAAAATCGTAAGAAACGTCCACCACTGCCCATGTACCTTTCTCAATTTGCTGGCAATAGCGAAGGAAGTAGAACTCCCGAGAAGAAACAAGGGGAGAAAGCACTTGCAACTCCGCATACATCTGAAAAGCAAGATAGAGAAAAAACAAAGCTGAATGCTTGAAGGGAAACCGGTGTCAAACATTTATAAAATAAAAGTATATGCACCCAGTCCAAGTTACCAATTGCAAAGAACCACCCATCATCCCAGAAGATATGACTTGAATAGTCGTTGCTACTGAGACAATAGTGGGAAAAAGTTCCGTCCACTTGTTCTGCAAAATCATTTGTGACAAATGAGGAACTCAGAAAGCTAAATAAGAGGCCTTCGATACAGAAATAGTGAGGGAAACATACTGGGTCCATAAACATGTCAACCAAAGCCAAACTATTCATTAATACGACTGCAGAATCTCGTGATGCCTCAAGGCGAAGATTAGGAGTCTTGGGGCGACTATTGGGCTTGGGGAAAATTCTTTCGTAGGCATCAGAATTAAGGACATCTCTCCCATCGACGTTGGACTTGAGCCACAAGGGTTCGTTTGTCTGCACCAGCCGAAGTAATTCTTCCATGGCATTGGAAGCAATGTCGGACATGAGGGACTTGTCCATGTCCGAAAGGTAAGGAGGCTGATAAGGAAAATTTGGCACGGAAGAGGAAGTCCCCGCAGAGAGAAGATCGAGATTAAGGGAAGGAGAGGTGCAAGAACATGATCAACCATCGCTTGGTTTCCAAAACACGACATCGACAAGTCGAGAGACGATAAATGAATAGGCTGAACAGGAGGGAGCTGGGAAATTGGTCTTCCAATGTACTTGGCAGCAATGCTGGATACTCTATCAAGCTGAAAATTAAATTGTATTAGTAATAACCAGCGATTGAAATGGAGATAAAAATTGGAGGAGTTATGATTTTGATGATACGAAATTCAAGAAACCTCTTCTTTGAGGTGAGCATTCTCTAATCGCAACTTTTGGTCGTCAAAATAGGAATCATCATTGAGGGGAGGGCCACCACAAGAGGGGCAGATAACATTTTTCAAAGCCTCTCTGATAGCTATGTTCTCGCAGCGTATCTTGTCATTGTCAGCCCGAAGAGTACAGTTGTCAGCTCTCTCGTGCTGGGCCTGATCCAGACAAGTCAATAATTTAGAATTGGAACAAAAGAAGCAAAGGGAGACATTGGAGACATGAAAACACATGAAAACATAGGTACCTTCATCTGGGTCCTCCTGTTCTGAAACCAGAACTTGATCTGTCGAGGGGCCAAGCCTAACTCTCTGCTTAACTGCAACCTTTGCTTCTCATCTGGATGGGGACACTCTCTGAACATTCTGAACAAAAGGCAAGAGAAGCGAAATGGTAGAAAAAAGAAAGAAAAAAGAAAAGAAAAAGAAGTGTAAAACGAAGGAGGGTGATAGTGGCTTACGACTCAAGCCTCTGAATCTGGGTGGAAGTATGACGATGATAGCGCTTTCGCTTCTCCTGGGAATCGGAAGCATCGTGTTCCCCTGCAGACTGAGAGCCACCGCCTCCACTCCCATACTCCATTCTCAATTCAGCTCTTAGAAAGGCCTACAGGGACACCCCTCTGATGTAGGAATCAATGAATGTCTGTCTGTATAGTACACTACGTGTGTTGTCACTTCCAACCAACTAACTCTAACTCACTGCTCTTCCTCTTACTCTTGTTCGCTTAGTGTTGGAAGCAGGTTTCAAAGAAAGGAGGGAGAAGGTAGCGTTCAATTCTCTTAAGCCAAAACCAAAAGTGGTGAAATGAATGAGATGAGAATGGCATGCCCTTTACCACCTTTAAATTACCTCGCCGCTGCGCTCTTCTTTCTCCTTCTCACTCTTCTTTTTATCTTCCCACTTCCTCTCAATTATCAAATTTTATTTTATTTTATTTTATTTTTTATTTCTCTTATCTTTGGAAAATAATTACATCTCCGTTATATAATGTATATTGTTAAAATTTCAGAATTAATGTATGTTTATTTCACTTCCACCATCGTTGTTTCCCCTAAATTCCATCCACTGAACTGAATACCGCAATATGTTTTGTTTTCTAATCATTGATTAGGTCAATAAAAATATTGTAAGCTTTCAAAATTAAAAGTGATATTATATATTTGATACACTTCTTTCAATTTTTATTTTCTTTAGTAATCATGCATTTTTAAAATATACCTTAGATTTTGACTTAAATACAGTATTTATCCTTTTACTTTATATATATATATATATATATATATATATATATATATATATATATAAAATTTAAATATTCCAGTATCAGAATAAAATAATTTTAATTTCGTTCACATTTTTTAAAATATCTTGATATGTAAATAGTTCTTTTCACAATTATCACATGCTTACTCATCAGACCGGATTAATTAAGTAAAAAACGATTCATGCAAACAAAAATTGTGACGTTATTTAGATGTGAGAGAAATAGAGGAATTAAATCATAATATATGATAAAATTCAGGGACTAAATTTGGTGAATTAAAATTATATACATTATTATATTTTGATATTTGAAATAGAATAGTATTGACAGAGAAGAAATTGGAAATTATAGGGCAGGATTATTTGTTGTGTATCACAAAATATTGTCCAAATTGAGAGGTGGTTACAGAATATTTATTTTATCCCTTCATGAATATTACCAAAACATCCAAATATGGATAACAAATCCCTCATTTTGCTTCCGTTTTTATTTGCCCTTCATTATGAATAACACAAAATAAAAACAGTGGAAATAAATTTGAAATCTTGACTAATTTTTGGCCTTACCTGTTTCTTTTTCTCTTCTTGGTTAACCATATGTTTTACTCCGCCATGTCATTTTTTACATGCCAATACAGGAAAAGTACAAGACAGGGTTTTGGTATAAAAACAAGATTGGGTATCAGATATTTGCATTCAAGATTCTACAAATTTCTCTGTCTGCACATTCACTGCTAAATCTCAACTTACCAAAAATACATTATTAGATATACCAATACATGGTATGAACAAATCTACCAATCATTTTATCAATAATTCAGTTCAGATTTTTTCTTTCTCAAAATATTAATATTCAGTATGAACTCTCTAGTCATACTTTTGCTATGTAAACATTGATAGTATCAAACGTTATTTTGGGTAAAATCAGGTATAGTATATTTTAAGTAACAAAAACAAAAATAAAACATACAAATTCGTATCATACGACAGCCATATTCCCCTAAAAATGTAAATTTCATTGTATCGTGTTATTCTTAGACAATTTATACACAATTTTCATTTTGTTTGATAGAAGGTATTTTAAAAATTCGCAAGTAAATCATTACTTTACATTCTTTACTAAATGTTTAGTATAACAAAAAAATTAATACAATAAATTTAATTTCATTATTTTTTTTCAACTCTATTAAGGATTTTATTAAATGTAAAAGTTGCATGAAAATTAATATTATTAATTATTATATATTTATTTTGTAAGTTTTAAATATTATTACGTATCTTGTATGGAAGGAAGCAATTTTGTCTTTTAAGGGTTAAAAAGAAAATAAAAGACATTATAGAACAATGGCTATTATAAGAGTTATGTAAAGAATTTTTCATTGATACTAATGCTACATGTTAAGATAGGAATATTTTCGTGGTTAGAGATAAATATGTAATTTTGTTTTGTTATTGATTAATTTTGTGAGTTGTCATTTTTGTGTATCTTACTTTAACGTAAGGTTGGGGTTGATGTGGAGTTACTTTCATATAATGATTTTATGTTATTTTTTTCTTTGAATTATGGTTAGTTAATTAGGAATTAGTCAATTGGCGTGGCTTAGTTAGGATTTGTGAATAAGGGTTTTTAATTCACGAGTTGTTAATAATTGTTAATAATTAAATGGTTTAAAAATGTATATCTTTATTGTAGGATGCCTTCACTGTTATAAGCTATCATAAGAAGAACTTTTAGTAGAGTATCATATCATATAGAAACACCTATTGTTTTGAAAATTGAAGAAGGAGGTGATGTTCGATGATGAAGATGTTCACAATGAAGAAGAGAACATGCAGAAGGTGATAATGGTGTTGAAACATGTGGGAAAGGTGATTTGAGAAAAAATGATACAAACGAAAAGAACGATATAAAGATGAAGATCGATAAATAAATTGTTTTAAGATTTTGAGTTAAAAATAATATTAGTTTTTAAACTCAATTCTTATTAATATTATATTTTTTTATAATGAACCTTTTTATATAAACCTAACGCATGGAGATAGAGAATATGATGTTGAAACACGTGAAGAAGAGATGCATAATATGGTAAGTTTATTGGCAAGTTCAAATATGTGGTTATGGAACATTATGTTTCAAATAGTAAAACATGAGAGAAATGAATTAGAGATGGTGAATGTGGTATGTAATCAATGTTATGGATTTAGTATACAAGTTTACTAGAGTTTTACATTTTTTTAGTACAGAGAAGTATAAGTGCAATAAAGTTTTTCCGAACAAAAATGTAAAATCCAAGTGGGTTGTAAGACAAATGTCGGATAGTTAAAACAAATAGAAAAATTACTGCAAACAAAATCATGAGCTACATTAGACAAAAGCTCTCTGTTGAAATTGCAAATGGACTAACTAGCAAAGCCAAATAATTAACACCTAAAATGATCCAGGGTGATGCATTTTAAATTTATTTCCATTGAAATTTTTGGTCTTATAATAATTTATTAAAATTTATACAGTTAATTATTGTATAAATATAAAAAAATAATTATTATGAAAAGCGGGGTTTATGAATTTTGTTGATGGAGTTGTTGGAGGGAATGGTTGAGGTAGCGTTAGGGAAGTGACAAAGGGTGGGCCTATCACTCCAATTGTGCTTGCTTTAAAAACTCAAACATGCACGAACAAACATGGTAATTTCAATGTATATAGCATTTCTGAGATGTAGTCCAAGTATGAAAGGATTTATCTTCTTAGCACGTCACGACCTTCATAATCAACACCTTCTCTACTTTGACCTTCGCCATGAGTAAAGATGTCCAAAGGGTTCAAACCCATCAACTAAGTCAATTCATCACACGTTCAAGGTTGGATTAACAAAAATATAAGTTTTTTTTTATAAATATATGTGAAATTAAATTCTACTCATTTAAATGGTTGAATTAAATTTAAAGTAGATTGATTCATAATCCACCAATTTTTTTTCATTATAATTGTTTATTAATTTTAATTATATAAATTAACACTTTAATCTCTTTTAGAAACATAATGTTCTTCATAGTTTTAAAAGCATAACGTTCTTCATCTTAGTGTTTGAATATATAATTTATTTGTTTGCATAGTTATTTATATTGATAATTTGGTTTTCATTTAATATTTTTTATTCTTAATTTTGATTAATGTTTAATAAAATAAACAAAGACTTGTTATAAATAGGTGGATTGAACCAATCCATTTTTATTGTAATTCAATATTTTTATTTTTTCTCTTCACAATTTCGTTGCCTATCTCTTTAAATTTTTTAAAATGATCATTTTTCTATCTCTAACTTTCAAATTATATATTTTAGAAGATTTGCAAAACAAGATTTCTGAAATTTCGGAACAAAATTTCAGAACGACATTTTTTGAATAAATTTTCCAAAACACGTGAAATACATTCCGAAGTAAATATTTTGGAATCAAATTTCTAAAACAATTTTTTTAAAATATATAATACCTTCTTGAATGAGTTTTTTTAAATATCCTTACATGATTCTTTGAAATAAGTTTTTTTTTACACTTTCTCTCTTCTTCTTTTGCGGTGTACTCCGTCTTTCTTTTCTTCTTCCTGTGCAGCAGTGGTGATGTGTTGCAATAGAGGGTATTTGAGTTTTTTTCTAATAATGTGGGGGTGCAATTATTTATTATCGGAATGCAATTAGTAATTGTGGAAATGAAAAAATTGAAGAATATATATATATATATATATATATATATATATATATATATATATATATATTTAATTAGATCAATTCACCTAACCCGCCATTAGTCCCTGATGAGTCCCATAAGATTACAAAACATTTTAACGAACTACAGTAAATGAGATTGAATCGACGTAAAATGAGATACTAAATTATAGCATAATAGCAATATGAAATGTCATGTGAATTTTACTCTACACTTTTCCATTGAAATCTAATTGAGTTAAATAAATCATTCTTTGAAAGAGTTAATCAAATTAAAGATTTTGTTAATAATAAGATGAATTTGAAAACAAATAAATAATAGTACAAAATAAGTCATTAAGACTTAACTTTTTTTTATAATAATAACAATATTAATAAAATTATTATTATCATGATGGTTGATGATTGATAATTACTTATTGATTTTTATTAAATTATAAAATATATTTAGTTATTAAAATAATTTACGAGCCACTGAATAATTAAATTAATAATCAAATCAAATCTAGAGAAGGGTGGGATTTATAAGAGAAGGAATAGTAAATTGAAAGAAAATGCCGGTGTAGTGTGTGCGCACTATAGTTGAAGGTGAAGATAGAGTGTAAGTGTCGCTATTATGATGAAGGTGGCTGTGATGTGAGTTCAAACTAAAGTCAGTCTCTAAGCAAATGCCCGAGCAATGATTTTCTCATAGAAATTAATTGCAGAAACATAGAAAGGTGTACGTGGAATGCACATAGTATACTGTACAATACAATAATACTTGGAGTGTTTGTTAAGGCTGCTCAGATCAGATCGATGGTGCTCATAAGTTTGAAGTGAGGTATGAATGTTTGATTTATTGCTGTGAAAATTGTAGCAGTGTTTGCTAACAGAGGAGAACGAGAGAATAACATGCGACTTTATTGGCTCTGGTGTCAAAAAAAGTATGAGATAGATTGCTTTGCGTGTGGTTGTGACACTCCCTCAGTCCCTCACTCTCAAGTAGGAAGTAGGAATTGTGATGATAAGTTAATTCTTTGTTTTGTTGGCACAGGAGAGATAAGGTAAAACTAAAATTTAGAAATGTATGTAAATTCATTTTAAAGCTAATTTTTGGGAAGTTGATTGTTCAATGTAGAAGAAGGTTTGTCCTTTAGAAATTGCTTAGAATAGAATAAAAGTGAGATGCTTACACCAACATACACGCACAGATCCATCCATCCATTGAAAGATAGATATTAGAGACCTATAACTTTCACGTCAATCTTTCTTTCTTTCTTTCTCATAGTCATCAACTACTGACTCACATAACAATTACAACTACAATGGACAGACCTCACCCAACTCTGATAGTACCCTCTCAACCATTTCTCCTCTCCTGTACGTCAAAGAAATACCTTCAACCCAACAAAACATTCATTCCAATCCAACCTCAATCTTCTCCTCTCACACCCACAGAGGAAAAATATGGCCAAGAGATCAGATTTTGCACAGAAGCTGCTTGATGACCTCCGCCTCAGGAAACAACGAATGGCTTCGTCTCAAACTTCACACCAATCCCACCATTTTCCCATAGGTATTCTTCATTCTTCTTGCCTTCTCAATCTTTCATTCTCTTTATCATCAACTCAGAATTAATATCCTTCGAACAACGCAACAGCGCCCATTTCATTTCGGGTTGCTTTCCTTCCTCTTTATTTGTTCATTAATAATGCCTTGTCACACTAAGGATGTCTCATTTCACAATTTATTTTCTTCTTTTTTCTGGGTTTCTTTTCCCTCCCACTTTCACTGCCAGCGTCATACATGCAATTTCTTCACTGTCTTTACTGAGCAATTTTTACAGTCGTCTGAAGAAGTAGGGAATTGTCTTGATATATTCAAGACTATTGAGTGTGTCACATCAGATCTGTGGGTCAATCTTATCTTTAACTGCATCTTTAAGATTTACTAAAATACTGCATTACTTTTGTTACCCCCAATATGGTATATATGATATATTTAATGGGACTCGCCAAAAGATTGCTTTTTCTTTCCTGATCAAAAAAATTCGAATCCTTGTTGAAAGCTATCTTTCAAATCGAACATCCAACCACCTCCCTACTTACCCAATAATACTTCAAATAGACCATTGCCCAGTTTGTATGAAATGAATGTTTATTTCGAGCACATGTATCTATTGGTTTAAATTGTAAAATAAACTTTCGGAGAAAGTGTTGTTCTTTGGTCAATCTAATTTCATCGATGAGGCAGAAATTTACTCAAGTATTACACAGTTTGGTATTCTTCTTTTATGGGCTCATTATTATTATGGGAAATTTCATTTTGGTCCTACTAGTAGGAAGTGAACACGAGTTATTTAGTGACATACATATAAGGTTTTGCTGAGCAATAATCTTTTGAAAAGAGTTTAAATAATATACGTATTGCTGCCTTTTTTCTTTTTGTAAAGTCTTTATGTGTCACTTTGGCTACGGTTGAAGTATTAAATAGAGCCTAAATGTGCGTTAGCTCCCGTTTTCTAGTAACCATTCCATTTGCTTAAACAAACAGAAATTCAACAAATGGGAATAATTATATTTTGGGATCTTGGAAGCACTACAGAATTAATTGGGTGGTTGCCTTATGCGTAGAAAAAATTATTTCAAAATATGGTACTTTATTTTAAAAGAAAACAGGGTGTGTGAGTGGGGGACCGGGGCCTTGCATGTTTACAAACATTTACTTATGTTTCTGCATACGACGGTAGTAAGTTGACTATCCAGTTAATATAAGATATTCTAATAATCTTATGTAAGAGAAAAGGAACTGCAATACTAGTAGTAAAGAAGAGACTACCCTCTGTTCAACTACCTAAAACAACAGTGATATTTTATTTAGATTTTTAAAAATTGTGGCACGACAATAGCTGTTCATATTAGCTACTAGCTATTAAACAGAAAGTTTATTCTTTGAGATAAGTGTACATTATTTCATTTTGTCAAACATGTTCGAGCAGATGCATATGCTTACACAAAACAAGCATATAGAGGATCCAGAAATACAAAAGCTAACGAAATTGTAAGTTATCATTTCATATTATGCACATAAATTAAAGCAGATAGCAAACACTTTGTTGGTTAAATTGTTTTTATGCTCTGCAGGTGACTTCCAGAACTGGGGTGACGCTGAATAGCTCAAGTAGAAGCCACAGATCAGTAAACAATGGGCAAGTTTCAAACCAGATGGTCCCATATGGGAAAGGTCAGAGCTCAAGGCTAACTGGTGACATGTCCCTTGCCCTGGCTTTTGCCTTAGAGAATGGAGGGAAACTAAAAAGAAGTGATTCAATTATGGGTTTCCTTCACCAAATTAACAGAGGAACATTGGAATTCAGCCTGTCAGAAAGACAATTAGCTTCAACTAGCAACTATCCTATCCAAATAAACGAGATATCCAAAGGTGCACACAAACTAAACCAGATTTTGAGAGCCTGCACCAATGGCCTTAACATGGACACATATTCAATACAATTTGCAAAGGAACTACTCCAAGGAGCTATTGATTTGGAAGAGTCCCTCAGGATGCTAGTAGACCTGCAAAATAATTCACAGTTTATGATTACCTCGCAGAAGAAAAATCGAATCACACTATTAGAGGAGGATAATGATGACAACGGTGACACGGGGATGGAAATGCAACTGACAAGATCAACTTTCTCTTTTGACAAACATACTACTCAGAACACCCAACAAATTGGAAAGGCTACTTTCATGCAGAGACCAATTAGTCTTACAAGCACTAAGGAAGACAGCAACTCAAATAATGAGAACAAAACTGTGACGAGACAAGTTTCTCAGAAGCGATCAACTAAAACTAGCTCTATCTCTACCTCTGGCATTAAGAATGTCAATGCTAATTCAGAAGGGAAAAATCAGACGGCCTCCAACCCAGAGAAGGGCAGGATTCCAAATGTAATAGCCAAACTAATGGGGCTGGACATCCTTCCTGACAGAGGGGAAATGGATTCAAAACACGTGATGCTACAGAAAAGGGAAGGAATATCACCCAAGCATACTGCAAAAGGAAGAACTAAGAAGACTGAACTGCAGCGCAAAGAAACAGATAATTTGGTGCCTATAAAAGAGCAAAAGGATATAGAAGCTTTCAAAACTCCTGCAACTAAGGGTGAAGAGATGATGTCGGGGGCAAATACAAATTTTCTTGTAGAAAAAACCAGCTCTGAGTTGTCTCTTCAGAATGGAAAACCACTGTTGAGAGACCAGGATGGAATAAAAGCACTGAAAGAATTTGACAAGCAGACTAAAAGTTCAGCTGAAAAGAATCTTACTAGAGATGGTCAAAATTATGTTCAGGGGATAATAAAAAAAAAGGATCATCCAAATAACAATAACAGGGAACAGAAAGGCACTATAAGGGGCAGAACCGACTATCCAGTTCTTAACAATATGCTATCCCAGCTGGAACAAGTGAAAGAAAGATCAGAAGTTAAGCCCTCGATTCATGCAGAAAAGGTCGTTAATGCAAACAATGTTCAGTCTGAAAAAAGGCACACAAACAAGAACATCACGAACAATGAAAAGAAGTCTCGGAACAATAATGGAATTCAAAAGACACACGTAGTCTCCAAAAATGGGCTTCATGAAGAAAAGCATCGCAGAGAACAACTCCAGGTTAAGGAAGAACAAATGCTGATGATGAGACCACAAGGAGGGAGTGAAATCAGCTCAAAGAATTCACCAAAATCCCCTCCTTCTCAGAAGAAGCAGCTATCCATGAACCAGGGGTTCAAGAAAAACTCCGGAGAAAAAAATGTAGCTGCTATGAAATCGGAAGGCCTTTTAACAAATCATTATAATCTAGTCAGAGATGAAGCATCCAATTATACAAATGAGAAAGTAAAAGAAATTGTCCATAGGAAGTCAGGCCAAATTTCCTCTCCAAGAGATCAAGAATACGAACGAGCTAAGCGAAGAAGTGGCCTTAGAACTTTGATGGATGAAAAACACGTCTATAAGCTGGCCAGCAAGAAAATTAAGAATACCAAAAAGCAAAATGTAGACGTGATTGGGAAGATTGATCAAGTGTTGACTGGAAGAAAGGGAGCCAAGCTTATCACTAAACCAGGAAAACAGCAGATTCCCACTTCTGACAAATTCGAAGTTTTGAATGAAGCAGAACAAGAAAGGATTAGCTTGTTCAGAGAAACAGATGCACACATCATTAGCCCCAGTGAACAAGTATATGTGGATGCGACTGAACCATTGGATGTGAAGCGCCAACCCCATAAAGAATCTGAACTACCGCCTACATTCTCCAGTTCTGTTGGTGGTGAACTTCAAAGCCAACAAGATTTGGTAGTAACAGTTCCCAGTGATTTGGTAAGCTCTTTTTTACTTGCGTCTAAAACCATTACATATTGAGAACAAAATATAAATTAAATGGTGACAAAATTGCTTCCAAGGAAGACAGTAAAAAAACAACAAAGTTCATTGCTGCTGATCAACCAAAAAAATAAAAAACAAAACAAAGTTCATAGTTAAATAATCTTTGTTGAATAAATTTTCAGCATTGCCAAGATGTGTTATCATTGCAAGATCCTGTTGCAGCAGATGAAAGATTCGTGACTGGTGAGGTTGCATTACAGAAAACAAATGGTGAGTCTATATAACTATAATTTTAGACTCAAGTTTGATTTAAGAAGAAAGCAGCATCTCATCTTTTGCTTTCATGCATTAAGAAAGACCCCTTTACTAGTTCCTGTCGGTTATCATCCTTCACCCTTGATATATTCATAATCTTTCCCACAAAATCTTTCTTCAGGTTCTGCATACGAGAAGCACGACTCAAATTGAATAACTGCCACTAACATATCTCCCTTTTCATCTTTGGCAAAAGTTTGTAAAATAATTCGATAAAAAATATAGATGGAATGAATCAATTTAAGTATTGGATGTTACTGAGATTTGCTTATATCACAGGAATTCTGGAAGACAGATTGCGTGTTAAGCACTCAAACCTAGAAAATCAGAATATTTGTGAAAAAAGCTTCCAACAGCCACTAACAGAAAGTGAAAACTGCCTCAAGTGGATTCTGGTCATGAGTCAACTATTCGTCAACACTGCAGAAGGACTTTTCAAACTGAACATCCCGTTTAACGTTCTTCAAGGTGGTGGTCGGGAGATTCAAGACGAAGGTAGCAAACTTATATTAGATTGTGGATATGAAGTGATGAAAAGAAAGGGGATAAGGCAAGAACTCAAAAAGTTCATAGTTATTCGAGGATATCAATGGGTACCACCAACATAATATCCTTTGATGAGTTAGTTAGGCAGCTGAATAAAGACATGGAGAAGATCAAGTTCTACGGTAGGAAAACAAGGTGCCAAGTCGATGTTGAGGACTACCTACCTAAAATGCTTGAACATGATGTTTATGACAAAGATCCAGACGTGAACTGCATGTGGGATTTAGGTTGGAATGATGAGACAGTTGCATTTATCGAGAAATACGATGTTATAAGGGATACGGAAAAGAATATTCTTAGTATTCTACTGGATGAGATCACCCTAGATTTTTGCACGTTCAATCATACACCGATACAGTAGAAAGAGAGCTGCTCCAAGTAAGGGGGACATGGAGCTAAGTTTGTGTTTTGTAATTTTTTTGATGCAATTTTTGTGTTTTGTAATTTATAAGAATAAGGATTGGGTTACGGCAATGATTTCTAGCATTAGAAACTCATTCTGTTTCTTCGTATCAATTTAGCGTGGTTCACGAAATCAAAAATCTTGTCTTATTTTGTTTTTGCTACCAGTTCATGTATTTTTTTTTTATTGATTATGCAGCATGGAGAATATTTACCGCTATTCTTCATATATCACAAAATTTAAGAGGAATCATTTATCAATCTATGTATATGAAAACTGTTTCATTAAAATGGATAAATATTCTTTTAATAATGTTTATATATTCATCTAATTTCTTAAAAGAGATTAAAAAGAGAAATTGTTTAGAATAGGAAGGATAGGGAACTTTCTTAGGTATAAAAATGATATGGATGAATAAAATTGTTACAGCAAATTGCGTGTTTGATTGGAATAGTAAACTGTGTTGTGAGTGAGTGAGTGTAAGTGTCAGTGGAATGAATGGCATGATATGGTGTGTAAAAGGAAAGGATATTCTATTGTATTATATTCTGTCTTACATTAACTACAGGTACAGAAAATCGAATAGGAAGGCGAAGGGGCATGGCGTCATCGTTTTCAAGGTCGGGCATGGGGTTTGAGTTCCTCACGAAGAAGGCGTACACTCCGCCATCGTGGGCGTCACATCTCCACCCTTTACCTTCCCACGTCTTCTCTCTTGGCCATGTTTGTATTTATTTCTAAAACCCATTCTTTTATTTATTCATTCATTCGTTATCCAATTCTTCTATTCAACTCTCTCCATCCTCTCTCTCTCAGCTTCCCACTCCAATTCACAGATGGAACCTTCCCAATCTGCCCACCAATACGGAGCTCTGGATCAAGGTATGTATCTGCGCATGCATCCTCTTGCGTTATTCTATTCCTTTTTTTCTTCATCATTCACTCACTTCAAGGTATTGTTGCGCAGCGAGACGACCTTTCCGGAATGCAGCTCAGTGGAAACAAAGTGAGGAAATTGGAGTTCCTGATGGCGGATGCCGTTGCACAAGGCGCCGACTCTATCATCACAATCGGAGGCATCCAGAGCAACCATTGTCGCGCCACTGCTGTCGCCGCTAAGTATTTAAACCTTGATTGTTTTCTCATCCTCCGCACCTCCAACCTCCTTGTTGACCGAGATCCGGGACTCACCGGCAATCTTCTCGTTGAGCGTCTTGCTGGAGCTCACGTTCACCTTATATCCAAAGACGAGTATTCAAAAATTGGAAGCGTGGTCAGTCTACTCAACTGATCTCACGTTCTTTCATTGATTACATTCTGCCTTTTCTTTTAACCATCATGGCATTCATTAAGTTATATCCATTAATTGTTCAATGCAACTTCACTTTCATCAACTTTACCTACTACACATTATTGCTTTCAAACTCGCACATGCCATTCTTAACAATAAATGCCAACAAATATTATTGTACCTATACGACAGACTAACTCTTCCTTGGAGTCACAATCATGGAAACATGTTTCTTGTCGCTGGGAACGCTGCATAATATATTTCGTGTTTGTTTTGTGAAAAAACTCTTGGTCTTTCTTATTGTATAACTTTTAGAAATACTTTTATCCAAGAGCATTTCTTTCTCTATTTTCCTCTGATTTTAGAGACCCTATATGTTCGTAATTGGTTTCGGGTGTTGTGTTCTTATCTTACACATTCTTCAAATTCTGCTTCAGTTTTTGTTGGATTCTTTCTCGTTAAAATATACATGTTCTGGCTTTTGATTGTTTCTTCATTTTGAGTTTCTAGAAATTGGAGTTAGATTCATATGACCTTATTTTGAACGCAACATCTTGTTTACTAGCCTCTGTATTTTGTTGGCTAAGTTGATATGTTTTTGTTGTACGTATTGCAAAATGATATTTTATCCATTGAACTTTTTCTTAGACACTCACCAATGTCCTAAAAGAAAAGTTGATAAAGGAAGGGAGGAGGCCATATGTTATACCCGTTGGGGGATCAAACTCTTTAGGAACATGGTGAGTGAGACTATGTGATTACTTTCATGCTTTTTATGACAAGGTATAAGTTAAGTTGCACATAGTTTCAAACTAATACAAAATTATGATGTCTTTTGCTTGAGCTTTTGGATATTTCGTTTATGACATGATTAACGATTTTGTCAATCTTATGGCCCAGCTCATTTTAAGAGTCCAATCTGCAGGAGCAAAAATTGATTAGAATATCTATACTTGTATATAAACTTTTGTTGCATATGTAGAAGTGTGTGTGAACGTAATTGTGTAACCTTGAGCAATTTAGCACGGTGGAAGTGAAATACTCTTAGGGAAGACTTGTCTCTTGAAGTGAAACTTTTTATAAGTCTTCAAGATGGTTTTTGCATCCAAGTATTCTTCAAGACTTGATCTTTTTCTTCATAAATCATCATTGTCAAAACTTTCTTTCTTTATGATTTAATGCTAGATATCTGTCTTTATCTTAAATCAACAAGATAATCTTTTACCATGGTCTAAGTACCGTTTTTACCCAAAAATGGTTGTTTTAATTTTTTAGCTGAAAATGTAACTGTATTGAAATTTGTGAGGGCATATATACATGAAACTTTTGAACTACTTTGTTCCCAACTTGTGATCATGGATAAATTTATTATTTATTTATTTTACATTCTTAGTGTGATTAAATTATTCTTTTCAGGGGGTATATAGAAGCTGTTCGAGAAATTGAGCAACAAATTCAGAGGGGGGCTGACAATACCAAGTTTGATGATATTGTTGTTGCTTGTGGAAGGTTATGGCTTCTTGATTTCTTTATCTTCTCATTAGTGGTCATCTTCCCCTAAGTTGGATTATCTTTATATTTTAGATAGCTACTTTTTGTAATAACTTTCTGCCATCTTCCAATGTGGTAATTAGTAAATTAAGATCCGGTGACAATTACGAGTGTTGTTATTAAGTGCTTTCAACTCATAATGTAAAACCAAACTTTTTACTGAATGTCACCTTAATCAGTGTTATGATTTGATTTTATAATTGATACACCACCTCAGGAGAATATTATCTATTAAAATATATTTAATTATATTTTCATCTATTTAATATCGTATATTTATTAACTTTCAGTGGGGGCACAATTGCTGGTCTGTCGCTTGGATCATCGTTGAGTACATTGAAAGCAAATGTATATCTTCCATTAAGAAGACTTGCATAACCCATGTTTTTCTCAGCCTTTTATATTCTTTATGTGCTTCCTGCAGGTACATGCGTTCTCTGTTTGTGATGACCCTGATTACTTCCACAACTTTGCTCAAGGTTTGCTTGATGGACTCGATGCTGGTGTTAACTCGAGAGATGTTGTCCACATTCAAAACGTGAGTGTCTTGGTATTTTTTTCTGGTTGGTAAGATTTATAAGAATTCGTTGGAGAAAGTAAAACATGGTACTTTTCTTGGTCTAGCTGTTTTTTTGTTTTTATGCTCGATTTAAATTGGATAATACCTTATCTAAAGGGGAAAAGAGTACAGACTACTGGATGATAAACTCCCGCAGAACTAACATGCGTGACGCTGTCTGTACAATCACATTCAATTATGATCTGGAAAACTTGATTCTTTTTCTTGGTTTAAATGCTTTATAATTGATAATGAAAATTTAATTGTTCACAGGCCAAGGGTCTTGGCTATGCAATGAATACATCTGATGAGCTTAATTTTGTAAAAGATGTTGCTGCGGCTACTGGTGTTATTCTGGACCCAGTATACAGGTATTTATTTGTTCCGCAGATGGTATACTGTCAAATTGTTTTGTGTATGAGTCTATTGGTACAAACTTTTAGGATGGAAAAATAAGAACCAAAAATTAAATGATTTTTCCATAAAATTAGCTTATGTAAGTTAATTTATATAAGTTTTGTCATATAACTTCTCTATTTTTACTCTATTGAAAAAAAATAATTTTATATTTCCTAAAGTCCCTCTGAAGAAGTTTGTCATGTAACTTCTCTTAGTTTTTACTTTTTAACTTATGCATGAACTAATTTAAATTTATACAAAAATTTCATTTCATTTTTCTTATTTTTTCTCTTAAAGTCCTCGTGAAAAGATTTTGTTCAAAGAGACTCTCAATAACGAAATTACTTTGTACATTTACGTGAATCTCATGTTCACATTATTAGTCCTCTAATTTGAAAATAACATTTGGTCTCCTTATTTAAAAATTCTGTAATTTTGGATTAATCCTCAATTTTGTCTGTATTTATTTATTTTATCTCAATTTAATTAACTAAATCATTTTTCAATGATACCTCTTTGAATATGTTAGCTAAGAGTTTAAGGAACCAAAATAATAGAAATAAAACATGTGAAAGTTGAAAGTTGGACCAAAATTACGGATTTTCTAAAATAGGAAAATCAATTGTTTTTATTTTAAAATAGAGGATCAAAATTGCAGACTAACCAAAATAGGGGACCAAATATGTACTTAGACCAAAAAGTTATTACTAAAAGGTGGTGCTATTATTTGACTGGCATCATAGACACATGTAGTTTTCATTTATCCCATCAGGTAATGGCTAATCGTTAATATTCAAGAGATAAAATAATCCTATATAAAAATGTTTGTGAATTTATAAAAACTTGAATCTATAATACTAAAACTCACGGGCCTTGCTTGTTATCAAACGTGTAGTGTACCATTCATTAATCCTTGTATCACCTATATGAGAAAGTATTGAATGTTCTCTTGCATTTTTTAGGGTATTAAGTTTTTTGCCTTTCGTTTAGTACTCATTTTTAATTCCTTTACATGTACCTTAAGGGAATTCCTCTGCATATTCCAAACTTGAAAGGAAAAGAAAAAAATCTTGTTATGAAAATTACACAAGTGAATGTTATTTATTGAATATTGCTAAGTTTAGTTAACTTCATATTCTGTTGGTAATACCCTCTCAGCGGGAAGGCTGCTTATGCAATGGTGAAAGATATGTTGGAAAATCCAAAGAAGTGGGAAGGGAGAAAGATCCTCTTCGTACATACTGGTGGCCTCCTAGGACTGTATGACAAGGTTGATCAGTTGGCTTCTATTGTGGGGAATTGGCAGCGAATGGATGTTAATGAATCTGTTCCTAGGCAGGACGGCATCGGAAAGATGTTCTAGAAAACCCTGACTTTACCAGCATATATATTGTGTAGTGTCTTTGCCGTAGTAAGTTGTATACTTGTTTTTAATAGTCATGCACACAATTTATCCTGCTTGAACTTACAATATGATAATAAACTTCTGCGAACAGAAGTGGCAACAAATCAAGCTTGTTGTGATTAATTCTTGTTTTACATTAGAGCGTAATTAGAATATATGTTCTCAATTTGAAAATACAAAGAAATTGGAAATTTTTCCATACATGTATTAAATGTATAAAGTTTTGTAGAATGAAAACTAATTTAATGTGTAGAGTAATTGAATGCATATAATCCTAGACTTTGCTGGGCATAACCGCCGGGGGGGCAAGAAGAGGTGAAATATGGCAATGGATGGCATCTTAGACCATGTGTTGATACTTTTGCCTGAGATATTGTCCAAATAGAGATGATGACATTATTAAAAGATGTTTATATTTAAAGTTGATTTTTTAATAAAAGATTTTATATATTTTACCGTAAAACTATCGGATATACACAGTTCTTGCAACTAAGTCACCAGCTACTACACGAACTCATCTGAAATGAAGCAGCTACTAACGTTGACCATCTATTGACTCCAGTATGGTTGAATAAGGTAATTAAAAGGTAAATGTGCAACTGCTGACAGCAAATAGTTTTAATACGATCCAAGATCGAACAATAACAATTAACTCATTTATTTTATTCATAAAGTTGAACCTTTTTGAAATGATAATTATTTAGAATTTAATATTTTTACTTGTTTTTATAATTGTTTACAACTTTTATTTATCCTCAGTACTTAATTCTGAATATTTGTCTAAAAATTAAAAAACCAGTGTTTTCTTTATAAACCTATAAAAAATGAAACCAAAAATATTGTCGATCCAAAATGCCTTAACAAATATTCTCGATCCAACTCTTTTGGTAAAACCGAACAAAATGTTCCTTAACAGTATCAAGATACAAATTGATTGCTCCCAAATTGAGTTTTGGGGTTCCATGCAAAGCAAGCACGTGGTATTAAATGATTCACATTGTCAGCAGCTTTTCTTTAATCTTTGACCGTTGCTCCCTCCCAAGTTTGGTGACGCACGCCATACAAAATTGGATTTAGGATACATATAATATATCACAAAAATATTACTAGTAGCCTAAAAGAATTATCACATACCATGTACAAGAAGATTCTAAGATTTCCCTGTCCGGCAGAACAAAGAAAGTATGAACCTAACTAACATAACACCATACGTGCAAAATTACATCGTTTGATCGTATGGTTTGTCACTGGAACACAGTTTGGTTAGGAGAAGAGACAGACATTTCCCACAACCAAAACCCTTCCAAAGCAGTGTTCAATGTGGAAGGGCACAACTCTTTCCATTTCCTCTTTAAAATAGACAATGAAAAGCAGAAAGGATGTATGAGTGGGTCCTTTACACTCTGAAACCATGAACCTAACCCAACTTTGGTTATGTGAGATTAGGACCATACAGAACCCTCCAAATATTTCAAGATGATATGGGTTCATAAGGGTACGATAACCATGGATGCTTCAGGGCTTCAGATGCAGAGGGTCGCTTCTTAGGGTTGACTTCAAGCAAGTGAGCCACAAAGTCAATGAAGCCTTGGTCTCCCATTGGCAATCTATGCCTCAAGGATGTCTTTTTTGGAATCAAGTATTCTAACCTGTTGGTTTCCTGTAGATTAATAAATAATACATTTATTGACAAGCATTCAACTAAAAAAGGCAGAGGCAACTGCAACTTTAATATAGCCCGGTAAGAAGTAAAATCTCAAGCAGCTAACATGTACAACAAAAAATTAGTAATCCACTTTTGCTAATCTCTTCCAAGCTATAGATAAATGAAAATTTTACTGCCATTGCCTTGAGGTTTCAAGCAGGCTTTGATAATCGCTTCTGAAAAAACAGGTGCTAATAATAAAATAAAAATTCCAGTCAAGGCCAGAAGACACTAAACATCTAATTTAACTTACATAATAAGCCTGGCTCCTAGGGACTGGCTAATAAACACCAATATTCCAGATTGATGGCTACTCCATTTGGTATAGATAGAAATAAGATTATTACCTGATTCCTTTCATAAAGCATATGATTTTTGGTGAAGTACTTATAGGTGTCCCGTCCTTTTGCAAGCATACCTTGATCAATTGGACCAATGATCCCAATCACCCGTGCAAGTAATGTTGCAGGCGAATCATTTTGGAAGAGGACCTACAAAAAGCTTAGTTTATTGCAACTGAAGAAGAATAGAAAATTAATCATGTAACAAAGGAAACAAAGCACTACTCATAATACAGAGAAATTCTACAATTGCTTTCAACCAAAAACTATTAACAACCCACAATTGCAAAGTAAGCAAATGTATTCGATATTATATTCTAATAACTATCATCGGGTCCATGAATGGTGAAGAAACAGGAATCCCCATTTTAACGTAAATAATCTGAAGACCAAATCAGAACAACTAAGTTCATTAACATAAGATCATTGCTCAAATAAAACAAACATGACACAAAGCAATGCTACCTTTATGCAAGGAAGGAATTTAACATCTCTTCATTATGAGGACAATACGAGTCTGCTTAATGATGAAACTTTGGTATCTAAAAAGATAGCAACATCAAGAAAAAAAAAATAGTTTTTTTCTTAAAATGAATTTAAATGGTGAAGTTAACTACTTTTTGTCCTGATGTGAGAGCTTTTATGGCTCTTGAGAAAAAAAAAGTACTAAAAATGCAATTGTTTATCGAAAACTGTGACATTGTGAATTGCATTAACCATCTTTGGTCCTTACATTGCCAGTACAAAGTTCTGCCAAGATGCAGCCAAGAGACCAGATATCAATCTTCTTATCGTATGAAAGTCCCAAAATAACCTCAGGAGCACGATAGGACCTTGACTGAACATAAGAGCAAAGGTGATCCGTCTCAAAACAACTACTTCCAAGATCAATGACCTTCACCTCACATCTACTATAGCTCTTAACCAAAATATTCTCTGGTTTCAAGTCACAGTGTATTAGTCCAAGGCTATGCAAAAACTGAAGTGCTTCCAAACACTGAATGGTAATCGACTGCATAAATAAATTCATAAGAGTTAGCACTGAGAATAGATAACATGAATACCAAACATCAAGAAGTAAATGGTACACCACAGACCTGCAATCTTGGCATTGTAAAGTACACTTCACCACCTGATTCTCTATTAAATTTATGAAACTCGTACAAGTTTGCTTTAAGTAGTTCACATACTATTAACAAATGTTCCTGTCATACAATAGAAAAAGAGTTAAGAGCAGTAAAGTCAGTTGACAAACATGGCATACAATACAACTATCAATAAAAAATTCCATTCATAAATTAACAAAATTAAATATACACGATAGATTACATAGTTAGATGACCACAGTTTAACAGAAACTTCTAAATTTCCCATCACTTCTCTTATTGGTGGCAAAAGCTCCCATAGTAAGAATATTCAGTACTTACGGACGTAGAATATTTGACAAACCTTGATACCAGTCTTAAATGTTTATCCCATATCCAGGAAAAAATTGCAAATTTCTAAAAACAGAAACACTAACTCTTTACACAGCAGTTTTATAGTTCAAATTAACATAACTAAATGATATTTTAGAAGATTCATTAATAGCAGCAGTTTTCAGCTTCACCTATATATTGTTCACAGCACTATAAATAAAAGTCCAAATGATGGATGATGTGGAAATTATAAAAATGGAAGAAAAAATAACGTAAGATATAGGAAAAATGTTAGGCCGTTATTGGTTTATGAGAGAAGGAAGAGACATTAGTTAGCCTAACTGCCTAGACAGTTAGGAAGTGCGGGAAGAAACTTGTATAAATAGTTTTGGGTTTAATTGTAGAGGGGACTTTTGGTGAATAAGAGTTTTGTCAGGAACTTGTTGTCCTGAGAGGGGGAGGTTAAGTTCCCTGTATTCGTTTCTTTGATTGAAAGTAAATACCACGAGGTTATACAGCATTCGGTGTGGTGTGTTTTGGGTGTGTTTTCCATAGGTTCTTGATTAAAGAACCTATCAAAAAATATATGTGCCTAAATGACAATTGATTGTATTGAAAGCAAATAGTAATGAAGATCAATGGCAAATTGACTTACTCGATAATAGAAATAATCATATAATCGAAGAATGTGATACTTGTCTCCAGGATCATGCTTATTGACATACTTGAGAAGCTTGATCTCATCAAGACTTTGGTCAAAAAAGTCCTTGTTGTTCTTTATAATTTTAACACAAACATCCATGCCTGTATGTAGGTCATGAGCTTGTATGGCTTTGCTAAATGCAGCAGATCCCAGATACTCCGTAACATGATACCTTCCAGCTATTACAGAATTTAAAACAACATGGAAATTCTTGTCCTCTTCAAAACCAGTTCTGAGCAACAAAACTTAGTTTAAGAAAGAGTCTCAAGGCTAAAAGGGAGAACAAAAAATAATCAAGAAATCATACTACATAACAAAAAATCACCACAAGCTATCAAGCTCATTAAGATCATTTTACATGAGGCAAAAATGAAATGCTCAAAAGTTCCGCTGTCATTAGCTCACATATAGCTACTATGAAGGAAAAAGAAAACACTGTTTCAACAATATCTTTGAAAGAGGTTTCATCATATATTTTCCCAAGACCTTAGTTCTTGAAATATAAGAATAAAAATAAAGCATTAAAGCAGCTTTAGGAATTCATATCGATCACCAACTAATCTACAGCATAGTATTACTCTGAAATTTTCACTGTATTTAACTTTTTTAGCGCAGTACTCTATTCAAAATAATTCCTCTAGCTCTAACCATAGACCAGCCAATATTGATCATATGATCACAAGACCTAAAATGGGATTATGTATGCAACCAAGAATTTACCCCACTTTGCCACCCCCTACACTACTTTATTTTGGGTATGCTCACTTTCCTTTTCTTAGACTTTATAATTCTCTGAAGTTTAAGTTTAGATGAAATAAGTGTACGTCTTTGGGTTATTCCACCAGTAATACAGGATATATATATATATATATATATATATATATATATATATATATATGTTTATCTTTTACTGGCAGGGTTTATTTCTAAAGATTTCAACTTTAATGAGTATAGATTTTCATCTCTTCATCTTTTTTCAAACCACCTCAACACTCTTACTTCTAATTCACCTTTTGGTTCTGCCTATATTACTGAAATATATCATCCTAATTCTACCTTACCTGCAGCTCCACAAGTCGTTTAATAAAATTCCATATGTCAGTCCACTTCCTCTTCTTTAGGTAAGTCTTTTGCTTCAAATTGAGGAGCTTTTTCGCCGTATTGAATCTTTAGGAGTCCTCTAGTAAAAATAATTCCTCCAGTTCCAACCTTAGACCCACCAACACTCATCCCATAATCACAAGACCCAAAATGGGATTATGCAACCAAGAATTTACCCTACATTCTTCTCAATTTCCACTAATTTATTTCAAAATTCCCCAAATTACAATTTTCTCAAGGTCTTTGGGTAGGCCTTGCTTCCTTTTCTTAAACTTTATAATGCTATCAAGTTTGAGTTTAGATCAACTAAGTGTATCTCTTTAGGATATTCCATCAGTAATACAGGACATATCTGTTTATGTCCAACTTTTATTTTTAAAGGTTTCATCTTTAATAAGTCCAGATTTCCTCATCTTCATCCTTTTTTCAACCACCTCAACACCCTTACTTCTAATTCACCTTTTCTTTCTGCCTAATATTCCTGAAATATATTATCCTAATTCTACTATAGCTGCAGCTCCACAAGACATTCAATCAAATTCCACAGGTCAGTCCACTTCCTATTCTTTAGGTGAGTCTTTTGTCTCAAATTCAGGAGCTTTTTCACAGTATTGAACCTTTAGCAGAGTCCTTTTGTCAAAATAATTCCTGTAACTCTAACCTTAGACCTCCCAATATTCCTCCTATGATTGCTAGACCTAAAATGGGACTATGCAACAAAGAATTTGCCCTACAGTCTTCTCAATTTGCCACTCCCTATACTATATTTCAAACCACCCCAAATTACAATTTTCTCAAGGTTTTCAGGTATGTTCACTTTCCTTTTCTTAGACTTTATAAGGCTCTCAAGCTCTAGTTTAGACCAACTAAGTATGTCTTTTTGGGGTATTTTACCAGTCATACAGGATATATGTGTCTATCTCCAACTGGCAGAGTGTTTATTTCTAAAGATTTTATCTTTAGTAAGCAAAGATTTCCTTATTGGCATCTTGTTTTCAACACCCTTACTTCTAATTCAACTTTTATTTCTGCCTATATTCCTGAAATATATCATCCTCATTCTACCATACCTGCAGCTGCACAAGTCATTTAATCAAATTCAACAGGTCAGTCCACTTCCTCTTCCTTAGGTGAGTCTTTTGTCTCAAATTCAGGAGCCTTTTCACATTATTGAACCTTTAGAAGAATCTTCGTGGCAAAATAATTCCTGTAGCTCTAACCTTAGACCTGCCAATATTCACCCTATGATCACAAGACCTAGGATCATGCAGCCAAGAATTTACCCAACACTTCCTGATGCTGGGACTTAAATTTTCAAACAAGACCTGCGGGACTCCAAATGTTTTGCTGCTATGACTAATCAATTTACAGCTTTAAAGAAAAATAATACTTGAACATGTGTTTCCTAACCTCCCAACAGGATTCGCATTGGTTGCAGATGGGTTTTCACAGTAAAAGAAAATGTTGATGGCTTAATAGACAAATAAAAGGCCAGATTGGTTGCAAAAGGCTTTAATAAAGAATAATATTCTTAAATCTAAGTCCATCTCATTTCCTATTGTATCTAATTGTAAACTGTACATAGTTCAGATCTGTCACAATCTATTGTTGGTGTACGTCAGTATGTTACTAAAACTCATCCTGAATTGAGTTTTTGCTGTCAACATGGTATGCCAAATTATGGCTTCTCCTGGAGTCTCATTGGGTTGCTGTAAAAAGAATATTGAGATATCTTAAAGGGGTCTTACATTGTGGTCTCATCTTTCATTATGTCATTCCTTATCAATCTCTAGCTACGAGAGCTTTCCTGGGGCTGTCATTTACTTGGGACCTAATTTATCTCCATGGTGGTCAAGAAAACAAATTGTGGTTTCAAGATCTAGCACAAAAGCTGAATGTAGGAGTTTAGCTGCTGCTACAGCTGACATATTATGGATACAGACTCTCCTCATGGAACTTTCAGTTCCTCATTATACTCCAGTAGTTTCTATGTGACAATCTCAGTGCTGCTAATGTGGCTCATAATCTGTTCTTCATGCTAGAACCTAAGGCATGGAGGTTGATATGTTCTTTGTTCAGAAAAAGGTAATAACAAGCAGTATGTTGATCGACACATTCCTGGTCACAATAAGTGGGCAGATCTTGTTACCAGGCCTTTGTCTCCTACTACATTTTCCTTTCATAGGGACAAACTCAACGAAACTGAGATATCATTGGTTTCTCAGTCCCCTTGAGTCTGCAAGTGTGTTATACTCTGTTTAAAATGTGTTTGGTCTGTTAGTGTTCTTGTTTCAGTAAGACTGTTGTTTTCTGTTACAGCAGTTGTACTGTTGGTAGAGTGTAACTGTTCTGTTAGACTTCACAACTAACTAGTAACTGAACTCTATATAGGCATATGTTAACAGAGTCTCAGATTCATCTTGTATCTTTTACCCTTTTCATGATAATAAATCAGTGTATTGGTTTTATATCACAAGTTATTTGTTAATTGAGGCAAATAGTAAGCATGTTTATCACGACTAGTGAAAATAGCTCAGATCAACATATGAGCACAAACAAATACCACGTATTAAAAACATGCCTGTTTTTCCTGTGAACAATCTTTAGATTGAAAGTTTCAAATTCCTCCTCCTGTGCCTTTATCTGCCTTACTTGCTCTTGCACAGCAGCTACCTCTTCATCCTCTGCTCCTAGGTCATCTTCCCTAGCAATTCCAGTATTTTCATCCTCCTCCACCTTCACACCCTCTCTTTCAGAATATCCATAATTTGAAATTGTTGTTGGAGAAGAGTTCGCAGATCTTACATTGTTAGCATTATTATCACCCCTAGAACTTCTAGCAGGTGATGAATCACTACTCTTTCGCCTCCACGAAGCAAGCATGTCATCAGTTTCCACAAATGCACTAAGACAGTCATCAATTTCATCTGCATTGTCGTTATTTGACCACAGAGACTTATCGGTGGAAGCCTGAATTATATCACCATCCTTCAAAGATAGGGGAAAAGAGAAGTTCCCATCACCATGAGTTTTTATCTGGAAATGTACAGGTCTGTCACATCCTATGACATATTTATTTGACTCACTCTGGTCATTGTTCTTACTTATATTTGATTTGTTAGTAGATTTCTTGTCCAAATCACGATGAGGGTGCCTGCCACCAAGCCTGGCATCACCATCATGGAAATATTCTACATCTCCTTCACTACTACCACCAACCAAACTTTCACGCACTTCACTACCAATATCTGCAACATCACTATTGATCCCTACCCCAATTGACCTAACCGAACCATGCTGATCATCATCCATTTTGATGTTCTCTAGACGTGATCTTACATTATCATTCAACACCCTCCCATCTCCTAGCATGATGAGTTCATTAGTCTGAGGGACAAAGCCCCGCCAGACCGGTTCTGCACACATAAGGTTCAATTCTTCTTCATCCATCAATTGTCCATCATATTGAGCCATTAAATCATTGTCATTGGTCCTTCCATACTCAGTAACTGTCAGACCAATAGAATCATCAGTAGCTGTGACTGGCTCAACATTATTTGCCTGAAGATATCGCTCCCCAGAAAAGTAAGAATCTTCCTCGGCAAAAGATTGATCGTCATCCTCATCTTTGGCCAGACCTCTTTCCTGATGATCCGGAACACTTTCATGGCCAGCCCCTTTTTCATTGTCACTAGGGTAATCAATTTCATGTGCCAAAAACCAGGTCTCATCGTCAATGGGTTGCCTCATGTAGCCAACATCCTCGTCATCATCATATTCGTCGGAGTCCCAATATTCATTTGGATAGTCAATAGATTCACTCAACCCATCGCCAACTGTAGCAAATCCTGATACAAGATCAGATGTATCCTCTGCTATCCCTTGACTTACAGATAACCAACTGCCCCCTGTAGCCCTCCTCATACCTGAAGCATATATCAAAAGGTCAAAGACAGCCTTCAGAACATCTGAACAAGTATATCAAGCAAATAATAAGCACATACAATCAGATATAAACTAGTTGTAGCTAGGTGTACCCAGAAAATAGAGAACATTTACAATGAATTATTGATTCTAGATAGAGTATTCAATACATAATACAACGATTATGGCACCATTACCTTATTCATTTCCTTTCACGACAGAGGTATTAACATTGTTTTCTAATTAAGCGCGATTTTTCTTCTATAATTTTTCTTCCTTTCACCGGAAGTAAAAAGAGGAAAAGAACAAAGTGTGAATCATTTCGCTTACTTTATGCATTGCTATTGGAAAACTATGAGAAAATAAAAAGATATCTATAGAAGCCAAAAAGAAAGTGAAATCCTGCATCAACTACAGAAGAAAGATTTGTTTTTTATTTCAATTCATACGTTATTTTTCCTCCAATTACAACACTGTAAATATCCACACATTTATTGTTAACCTTCACACTTTTTGTAAACCTTCTTACAGGAAATTTACCAACTAACTTCAACTCCTATAGATAGTTTTATTCAATGCAAAAACGGGAAAGTACAGCCATGACAAAGATTACACTCCGATACAGTCCTCACAGTGGTTCAAGTGGCAATTTAGGGCGAACTAATATGCAAATTTTCAAAAGTAGAAACATACAACCAAGAAAAAGAGAAGCGAAATACATGAAAATCCATTGTGGTGGTATGGAAAAGAATGGGACACAACTGGACACACTCCTAAGAAGACTTTCGATATAAGGAATCCATGAGTATTGTCCATAATTCAGTTCAACATAATAGGACCAAATATATTGGAATTGAAAGGCATTTCATCAAAGACATTCTTGACAATGGCCTAGTTGTTACAACAGATGTCCCTACAAGATTTCAGATGGCAAACATTTTCATTAAAGGGCTTTCTCATGTTGGATTATACGATCTTGTGAACAATTTGGAAATGATTGATATTCATTTACCAACTTGAAGAGAAGTGTTGTAAATGGTAGATTATTAGGATAAAAATATTCTCAATATCTTTATAGTAATTAGGAAAAAGTACATTTAGAATCTTCATATTCATTTTAGCATTTTTTTTTATTTACTTATTTTAAAGGCATTTTATTATTACAAATAGAAATTATGTGAATGTAATTTGTGTGATTGTTAAAAAGAAATAATTATTTATTTGCTTACACTGTTTAAGTTATGACTTTGAATATTGTGGATAGATAGATTATTTTTATTATCATTCACATTTCAGATATTCAAATGCTCTATTTTCATTCTGGTTGTTTTTCCTTCTCTGTCCACTATATATTTTGTTTCTTTGCTCTGTTTTTAGTCTTCTAAAATAGAGACTTCCCACATAATAATGACTCATGATTTTGTTTCATGAGACTAGCCAGTCATTTTCTAGTTTTACATTATTATATCCGCACTACACATCATTTATATGATATATTTCAGACTATATTTCAATGGGTTCTTAATCTTATAATTCGATATGATCTATGTTTCATGATTCAAAAATTAGTTTTAGCATTTCAAAATTTAAATTGCAATTTGATATTATCAGCAAGACCCAATATATAAATAGGGTGGGTATGCATATGGGATAAGAAGTATTCATGGGGGAAGACTATACTAACTACTTACTAGGAAGTAAAGAACATTACACAAAATATATATTTATTATATGTACTTCATGGAATACTATTCTGAATTCAGTAGAAACAAAAAAATCACTAGCTGACCCCTTAAGTGGCTTTAGTTGAAGACTTTTGACTGACTTTTCACAACCTATACATCTACTTGGACTCCTAGTTATGGGATTCGATTCCTTTCTAAGCTTAACTAATTTATAGAAAAGTAGATTCTCCACTAGCCAAAATTCTAAAATATATGTTTCCCTTAAACAACATGCAGTTAAGATTCAACTACAGAAACTTTGAACTCACATTTTACAAAAAAAAATCAGGAAAGGTTTCCCATTTACAAAATTAGCCATTATCATGACCAACCAACACGTGTAGCTCCTATTAAGTTCAAAAGGGAAACAATCAATTGAAAGGCAGAAAACATCTGCGATCAGATGAAATTTAATCCTTGTAAATATAAGCTAACCTGAAGGATTAATTTCTTGTCCAATAGGTACATCCAGATATGAACCAATAAGAAAAGTGCTGTCAGTACCAGGGGGTTTTGAAGTTGGCCCATCTCGCTCAAACTTCTCGTCCCAGTTAACAACCAAGGGCTTATCATCTGACTTGAGTTTAACTGGAGGAAGCCTGGGAAATTCTTCCTTCTCATTTTCAGGTGGAAGAGGAAATCTTAAGCTGCCAACCAACTTTTGTTCAGAACTGACAGGTGTCTTGACCAAGTATATAGACCTCCCTGATTCATCCACCTGCTCTTTTATGGATGTTCTGGCATCACTAATTTCTACCTTTTTTTTCTCCTCTTTTTTGTCAGAATAAGTGGCACCATCGAAGTTTGTAGACGCATCCCCTTTCGAGAAGGGGAAAATCGTCTTGACACAATTTTTGCAGGAATCTGAAGACGAATTCACATTCTCATCCATTTCCATTTTTGACCAGGGATTATCTGGAAAGTTCCCTTTATGAGATGAACTATTGAATTTAAGTTGCCGATCAAGCTCCATGGGTTCTTTGCTTTGCGCAAGGTCGTACTTAAGATCTACGGAGGTTTTACTACTACTTCCAGACCACAGAGGTTTTTTGTCAGCAAGAGCAGCATTTTCCTGCCCACACTTTGAACTGGTATTGGCAACACTTAGATCCACAGCTTCATTAGTTTGACGTTTTGATCGTTCAGATACTGTGGCATTCAAGCTCAAAGTAGTATTAGCCCTACTACCAGCATCGTTTTGGTAAGGCTCCACGGGAGCTTTCCCAGGGTTGAACTTCCAAGAGTATAGATCAAGCATCCCATCCCCTGAAGTCTTGGAGAAAATGAAGTTCTTATCACTAGTTCGAACCGCTTCATCCGATTTACTCCGTTCCACCAAAGTGGGAGCAGCAGTTTTCCATTTGCTTTCAGCGGCATTTCGACTATTCCCACACTCGATTTCCGTGACGATCAGTTCTTTAGAAACTTCAAGACTGTCCACCCCTTGAAACTCAATCATAGGCTTCCCCTTATTACTTTGAGGCACATCACGTGAGGCCTTTTCTTCCAATGTGAGCTTCTGAAGGAAGCCATTCAAGTCAGGGCGATTATTTATCTCACTGCGCAGAGCTGCCTCCGCTCTCGTGAAGCGGTTCCTCCGAAGAAACTCCAAAATCACATCAACTGAGCTTGTGTTAGAGTCCGCCATGGTGAAGTCAAGTCCCTACGGGCACTAAACAAATAAATAGTAACAGAGTTGAGATGGGAAAGGGCAAAAAGAACACGCGGCATTCCAGATAAAGAGCACAGGATTTTGTACAAAAAGAGACAATATTGAAAATGAGGAACTTCAGGTGAAGGGTGGAGCTTACCCGGTCTTAGGCAGAAGGAAGTGGCGCCATTGCCACTGATAATGATGCAAGCAAAGCACTAAGTAGCTGGAAAAATTAATGGTTGGAAAACCTAACCCAATCCAGGTTTGAAAATCCAATCGCGATCGACGGGAGTAGAACAGTAACAATAGAATGACAGGAAAGAAGAAGAAGAAGAAGAGAAGAAGAAGAAGAAGATAACCTTGTGTGAAAGAGAATACTAATAAGAAGAGAGGAAGATAAAGAAGGTAGTTGGATTTAGCAGTGGGGTTCGTTTGGGTTCTCTTCCCTTCCACTTTGTGTACTGCCTGCTGCTCGCACACGGGCTCCGCTCCTGCTACGCTGTGGTGTGCTGTTCATTTTCTTCTCCCTAATCAATATATTCCTATTCTCTTTCTTTTGTTTTTCTTAATTAATATTACATCACATCGCCTTAATCTTTCTTTCCCCTTCCTTTTCCTCTCTCCTACTAACCACATTATCTTTCAAGAAAACAAATTATCTTCTTTTTTTAACTAATTAAAATTAATAGTGTTTTTAACTAATTTTAAATTAAACTTTAATTCAATTTTAATATAAAATACACTCATACCCACCACATTCTCGATAAATTCTCCCAACCCAATAACCTAACCTCAAAACTCATCTTATATTTCAAAATACACACTAAATATTATTATTTTTTACCTTAATCGATAAAAAATAAGTTAAGCATTAAATTAAAAAATATATTCACAGATTAATAATGCTTACCAATTAAGCGTTAATCTTAGGATGATATACGGTTTTCTAAGTAGACTGTATATGGTTACAGGGGAAAAAAAACTCTAAAAATACACTGTTTGTATTTTATACTTTTAGTTGAAAAAAATCAACTCGTTTATGTTGAAATTAATTTATAAAAGATCTGTTGAATTGAATTATGTTTAAAAATCAATTTAATTCATAAAAAAACATATTTTTTTTAATCTCTTTGTTCGAAAAATACGGGTAGAAAAGTTCCTCTCTTAACATATTCTTAATCGTTAAGTTTTAAAGAGAAAAAAAAAACAAATCCGAAAAGGTAAGTTTGTTTTTGTTGGTTATGCATCTAACTACTTGATGTTGCAATCATCCCAACAAACACATCAAATTTATCAACCTTCTTTCTTGATGCGTATCTTAACAAGGCTAACTAAGTGTATAGAAGAATACTTGAGATTTTGTGTACCCAAAAAAAATGTTAAGAAATATACTTTAACGTTCTTAAGACACCTCTAATATAATTATTCAGATTAATGAAAGTGATTAGGCAAGTTGACTTTTTAAACTTGCAAAACAATGTTAACAATATATTCAATTTATCTTTATTGATTGAGGAAATTAAAATTTGAAACAAATTGAAAGTTTGTTCGATGTCATTTTTCAAACAGATGGTGAGCATTTATGTCACTAGATTTTCGCAGTTAATTTTGAAGTTGTTCAGAATAATTGATAGAACAACACCAATTATTGATTAATAGCTTTATTAAATCACACAAAACACAGACAATTTCTGAATTAAACATATGATTCCATAGAATATTAGGTATTGGAGAAAAGAATGCAGATCAGTGCTTGCAATTTCATTAGAACTGATAAACTCAACTGTGATATGATACAGGGCTTTAGCTATATAAAGTTAAAAGAAGGAAACAACATATTAAAAACAAAATAAGTACCTAATCTGTTTATAACAGAAAACGGAATTACAATAGTAACATAAAGTTAAACAAAATACTGATTTACAAAACTTATGAGAACCGATAATAGATTAAGTATTGCAAAAATTCAACTTTTTAAATATCACAAAGTTGAAATCGTCTAAGAATGCACGACTTCTTCGTATGAATGAAGTCATGTGAGCCTATACAACTTGTTTGTTTTTGTAATTTTTTTAAAACTTGTTTATTTTTGTAATATTATAAGGCGCAGATTTACCTATTTTCTTAAAACAACCACTCTGTTCGTGTTTAAGAGATTATGTTCGCCTTTTGATCCTTTTGGTACTGAAAGACTCTCGAACAATTCTTTTTGCTGGTTCACATTTTTGCTCCCTTCGCCATAAAGTGTCTTTAAGTGCTTTTGCTGTCCCAAAAACTATTTGTGGGAGAAATGCATTGATGATGCTGAGTTTGCTACATAAAAAATATATTAAAATAATAGTAAACCTTCTTCTACCTATATATATATATATATATATATATATATATATATATATATATGTTTTCTTTTGAGACGATAGTGTAATACCTAATTATTAGATGATATAATTCTTCTTATAAAGACATTTCTCAAATGAATTTGTGTGCTATCTTGTAAAATATAGTGCAATTCAAATAATTAAAAACTAATAACAATTATAATTTGTGGTTTTATTACTATCTCGCAAAACTTAAGCTACAAAAAAAATCATTCATTCTAATTGAAATTGTAATTTTATTAGAAAAAAAAAATCATATTTAAAGTCGTTCTAACTCATACAATTTTATATAGTACATTACAAAACAGTGATACCACTTTTTATCTAAAACTAATAAAAAATATTTTTTATTTTATTATATTGATACATCTCTTTTGTGATAGCAAAGATAAAGTGAAAAAGAAGATATTCTTCTTAATTTTTTGTATAAGATTTTAATAAATGATCTAAATGATGTATTATTTACTTAATTTACTTAATAATAAAACATTTTTCTAATAATTATATATTTTTTATCTTAATATTAAAGATTTTGAGTCAAATACATAATTTAATGTATTGGTTGACATATAATAATAAGTTGAGATTACTTAGTCATATTAATATGCATATTTTTCTATTGAAAAATAGAATTTGAAATCAAAATCATCCTTGTTAAGATAAATGGGACAATTTTGATCTTGATTATGATTTATTGATCCACTTCTAATAAGTTTTAACCAAGTAAAGATCAATTCACACATAGAGAATGTTTATACTCTTATAATTGACATATAAAGCTCTTATTTAAATTTTAAAACACGTTATTTGCATCATATGATAACAAAACTCTAGATTGAATTGTAGGGTATCTTACTCCGATATATGCTAATTATGTAGTGATAATGTTTTGAGATTATTGATGAAGGATATGATTACTAGAAATAAAAATTACGAGCAGGAATAGGAATAAGAAAAATATAGCAATTTGGAGAGGAATTGTGCCCTAATTCTTTTCTCTGAATGGGCGAGGGAAACGCAGACTAAACAAATTGATTGGTTTAATCGAATCGAATGATGGCAACTGTGTCCATGGGAATGGGAATGGGAATGGGAATGAGAACACTCTCTTACCCACTTCCACTGTTTTCTTCTGCGCCAATTCTCAATCCCTTCCCTTCTCCTCGTAGAACCTTTTCCGTTCTTCAAGCTGCAAGTGTAAATGCGAATGCAAATGCAGATGCAGATGCAAATTCCCCTTATCACCGTGCCCATGACTTCGATCCAGAGCTGCGATCGGTGCTTGAACTTGCCACCGATACCGAGTTGTCAGAGATTGAAAATATCCTTTTCGGTCCAAGGTCACACTGTAACTGACTACTTTCTTTCATGCAGTTCAATTCAGTTCATCTTTCAAGCTCTCTCACAATCCCTTTCCAATCTCACAGTTACTTCAGTCCTTTGCTCAAATCAATTCCATTCTCAAACACCGCCCAGCTCCAGCGTTCCATGATTGGAGTCGATCTGAGCATGCGTCTTCAATTTATAGAAGCTCTCGAGTCCCGATTCTTCTTCCTTGCTGCCGATGCCCGCTCTACATTAAGGTTCTTTTTCTTCTTCCACTCTCTCACCCTTTCGCCATATATCTAACTGGCTATTTCCTCTTCCAGGGGTTGGAGGCCATCTTATAGAAATGTTTTGCTTCACATAAGGACGAAATTTGATATTCCTTGCTCAACCCGATTGTCAACACACGACCTTGAACTAGAAATTTTCCTCCACCTTTTGCACTGCAACTCTACGTAAGTCAGCTTACCTCCTCTCTTCCTAGTCTCTCTCTCATCACCTCTAAAGCTTTTATAGTCCTGTAGTGAAGAACCAGGAAACTACCCTGCAATCTTCGACGAAAGTGCTGCATCTGAAGGTCAGGGCACTCTACAGCATGGACTCAGTTCATGGAAACTGCACTCCAAAGTTGGTGCCCAAGATATTCGATCGATTCTTCTGAAGGTTGTTTAATCTGTTGCTCAACTGATTCACTTCACATGCCGCTTCTTTTAATATCGTCTTAAACTTTGAGTGATTGGTCTTTTCCATTTTTGTTCCTCTTCTTTTGAAGGGAGGTGGTGTTTTCACGCTGTCCAAGATATACCAATTGGTAAGAGGATGATATCTGTGTTTTATTTATTCTCTCTTTAATGTGTTTCCAAAAGAAAGCATTTTGGGCTTCTTCCTCAAGTCATGACTAGATGCTGACTTGTAGTTAGCGAGGAAATTATCTGGGAAAGTTCTTGCAGAAGCTGCCAACTACCAGGTTAAGAAAGAGTTGGTGAAGAAGGTATAACTGGTGAGATTTCTGGTGCGTTGGTATTTCCAAACAATAACTCCAACATCCATTTTGCACTTTATGATTTACAGGGTGGGCAGTTAGCTATGATTAATTTAGAATCCAGAGCAGCCTTGCTTGCAGCAAAACAGGTGCCTGAAAAGAGAGTTTGATATGTTTCTATTATGCAATTTTTATTTTAATGGTATAAATTTTCAAGTTTATGTCCTATAGGTAGATAGATTGACGTTTTGAAGCTTCAATGTATCATGTCATAACCAAGAGTTTGGAATGTGAACTTCTCATGGATCAGTTAAATAATTAAATATGAAATAAGTATAAATTTGATTCCTCGTCATCTGTATAACTTTATGCACTGTCAGTTAATGAAATAATGTCGTACCATTTGAGGAACCAAAGTATTTTTTGTTGTAACAGTGTGACTGGCTTTCTAATATGTGGGGCACTGATTCACTCTTGTATTAACGTTTGCAATTGGACCAAAATTAAATTTCATATGTATTTCTTCCAGTTTACTTAGACATTTATGAATCAACCTAAGCCTAATATTAGTTGTGATAATTTACTTCTATTGCAAGAAAATTTAATATCAAGATACAATAGTGATCTCTTGGTAGTTAGATCAGCAGAATTAGTTATTATCTTTGTTTCACATGTCTATTGTTTTTTCTTTTTCTTGCTGAAACAAACTAATGTTTCTGTTTATGTTGATTTTATAGCATGTTTCTCAACTGATGTTTGATTTATTACAGGGTTTTCTCGGTGCTGCATCTAGGTACTTGGGCTTTAGAAGCATGCTCACATTACTTGGACCTGTGTATGTCATGCACCTGTTCTTGTTTTATGATTTCAACAATTTCTATCTGTTTTTTATTTTCATAATAATACCATTTCTTTTTCTTTGCTTCTGTTTCATGTTTATAGGAAATACTAAATAATATTGATATTAAAAAATTCAGATTATAACGAACCTTTCAGGTCTTCACAAAGGGTTTTCCTTTTCATACAAGCTTTGTAGTTCTATTTAGTTGAACCCCTCGCATCTTATTCCCCCTATCTAAAGAACAACGCTAACAATGCACTCTTTAGTACTTACTATCGGGTGATTTTTACGAGGGACCCAATAGATAGGGATTCTGACCACATAGTTTAGTGGGTCCTACATAAATTTCACATAATAGAAAAGTGTGTTACATATTATGTTCCTGGCATTTCGCTTAATCTAACAATTTCCCTCTAATTAACCAATTGTCTGTCTGTTTTAAATGTCCCTATTTCCCTTATAATTAACGCAATTAGCAATACACTCGTTAGTACTTACTTACTGTTGGATGATTTTCACGAGGGACCCAATAGACAGAGAGTGATGCGCACTTCGTTTAGAAGATCCTAAATGAATTTCACATAATAGCAAAGAGTGTGCTACCTATTTTCTTCCTAGCATTTCTTTTAATCTAACAATTCCCATCTAATTAACTGCCTACTTGTTCTGACTGTGCTTAATTCCCTTCCCTTCCATTCTAACTATATCACTTCCATGTTATTCAACCTTATTCCCTGGGTTGAATTCTGAAATGTATAAAATATGCATTCTCCCTTTTAGCTTTTTCCACTGCCTTCAGCTGGGAGGTTGACAAACATGGTGATGAAGACACCCAATGCACCAATCTGCTTCATAATTTTTCAAATGGCAATTTGTTTGTCCATGACTTCAGCTTGGCCTATTGGTTTAAATGACCTTAGTTGGTAGATTTGCACTGCCTTGTGTAAACCCAAATATTGGGACAATGATTGGCATGATCCATTCGATAAGAACATTGCTCAATATTTGGATTTCCATCATTACCTTGTTCCATGATCCTGTTTTCTTTCTGATTTTGGTACGCCACGAGGCACAATTAGCGAGTATTTCTGTACATTTTGTTTGGCTTGTGGAACAGGATTTGGGGAACATTTTTGGCTGATGTTGTCATTCAGATGCTTGGAACAGATTATGCTAGAATCTTGCGAACAATTTATGCTTTGGCACAGGCAAGATATATGTCTTATTCTTCTTCCATTTTAAGCTTGGCCGGATTAACTTTATGCTGTGCCTATTTGGTTATTTTATTTAAGAACACTTGTGATCTTTCATTTATATACATTTTTTTTTTAAATTACCGCTAAAAATTAGATTATTGCTGTTTTTGGTTCAAAAGACGGCATTGACAATCTGGCAACTATCCATTCCATTTGTAGAGTCAGTGGCTGTCATCCATGGATGCTCTATTGTGTTTGAGTTTTAATTGAAGAAAATGTGCGCCTTTTGAATTTCAAATTTTTCTGTAGAAATATATAGGCGATACCGAGTTTATGTGAAAGAATTATTATTGCTATACTAACTGGTTTTCTTATTTCCACTCTGTTTTTGCTTCAGATACGAGCCATCCGCACATATCGGTTGCCTTCTGACGTTACTGATAAATTATAGCTAAGGACTTTCCTTTCTCGGATTTATTTTAGTACTCTTTTTTTTTTAGATCTCGTTTAAAGGAACGACATGTTTAGGGCAATACAACCTCCACTTTTCAAAAGTTGTAAATAACTGGTATTAGTATTTGTGCATAAATAGTTGAGAGGGACTAATCGATTTTGTTCTGCGTGGTGCTACTTTCTTTTTCTGCTTGAATAAAAACTTCAGTTTATGAAATCATAAAGTATAAAGATACGAGCCCGAAGATTTGAAAACCAAACTATTTCCCTCCGTAACTCTGCACTGCTATTGGCATCTTGTTCTGGTGCTGACTCCAAAGTGACTGGAAAAAGTATGCACACGAGCGGTTTCTTTTAGTAAATAATAACAATTTATGTAAAAAATACAAAATATATTTATGTGACTTAGGTAGAAAATATATAAAGGTATTGATACAAGAGCAGTTTCTTCCTGCACATCTATATCTTTCTTCTTGTAACAAAGGTATTGATGTACTAAAGAGTGTTTTGTTAGCATTGTTCTTTAGACAGGAGAGTAAGAACGAAAGGGTTCAACTAAATGGAATTAGAAAGCTTGTATGAAAAAGAAAAACCCTTTGTGAAGAGATGAAAGGTTCATTATAATCTTAATTTTTTAATATCAATAAAGAGAGGACTCGTTTAAATATTATTTAGTATTTCATATAAACACATTTTCATCATATAAAGCCTTTAAATGATGTTAGTGAGAATTTAAGTGCCTACCATGAACCTAAAAACTAATTTTCCTCAGCAATTTTAAGAGTGTAATTTAAAGGCTTTCTTTTCATACTGTCCTTTATTTTCTTTTAATTTAACTGTGCAAACAAAACTCATATTTTAAGAGTAATCTGTCCTGCCTTAAAGAAGAGCAAATATCAAATTACTTTCAAAATTATTTTACAATGTTATTTCTTACTATAATCTTTATTTTAATATAACACATTATTTTAAGCAGCTATTAATCTATGACCATCAAATTAAAAGAAAATTAAGAATGAGATGTGTTTAAAATAAGTAGATGCCTTTCCATCCAATCTTTATTTTCTTTTTATCTAACAATTACAGTGAAAATCATCTTTGATCATTAGATTAAAAATAATGGAAGACGGGAATTAGAAATAACTCTTTTAAAACTACTATTGATATGACTATATTTTCTCAAAAAGGAAGAGAGAGGACTTAAAAGATTGTAACGCAACGACAGATGAAGAAGAACAAACAAGTGAAAGCAGCGATGAAGAACCGCAGGAGCATGGAAACCCTATTGTTTTAGTGCTACAACACGCTGACCAAAGAGGTTGGATAAAGGCTTAAAAGAGATTATCTTACATGTGGTCACTATTTCAAAAGTTTTTCAATTATTTAAATAAATCAGCTAACTAATATAATTTTATTTTGGTCACAAAAGTAATATTAGTTTACCCTACCTTTATTTGAATAAGTATTTTTCACATATCCCTAATTAAAATGATTATAACTTGACCCCATCTTCATTTATACTGTATTTGGATTAAATAATAAAAAATTGTAAACAAAAAGAGCATAACGGAAAGCAAAAGATAAAGAAAAAAGGAGAAAATAAATAAATAAAATTTACGTGTTAAACTGTCTTTGTGTGAACTATTTCTAATATTCTAATTAAAACTATTTCTAAATGAAACCTAACATAATCGTGTGAGTTACGTTAATATGAATCTTGTATGTCTTTAACTTAATTTTAAATAAAAATGTGTTATCGAATTTGGTTGAATAGTTTCTAAAATAAAATATAAAATCTTCGAGAATTGAGTTGTTACTCTTTTACTATATCGAGCCAAGTTTGCAGATATTTTATATTATTAAATAATAATCGAATAATATATCTTTTTGAGAATAAGAGTATTATTATCTCTTATCAAAGGTATAGATGGAAGGATAAATTTAGATCCTTGCAAAAGTAATCTTATATGATTAGTTGTTTCTGTTAATCAATAATAGGAAGACTTGGTGAATCGGTTATTAAATGGGTGATTATGATCTAAACTAAAATTGTTTGATTATGGTGATGGTTTTAAAGACACACAAAGACGATGTTAGCGTAAGAGGAGATGAAAATAAATTGAGCTTACCCTTTTTCTAGAACATCTTAGCCTAATCTAAAATAGTATTAAATTTGAGGGATAGAAAATAGTTTGATGGATGGAATAATAGGAAAATGATTTTGCGTATAGGAGTGTTTCCTTGGGTGAGAAGTTACTGTCATATATATATATTTCTCTTATATTTAATGATATACACCTTAAATGTTGTAATATTATTAAGAGCGTAAGAGGAATGGAATATTTGCATTGCATCATAAGAAGTAAGATTCAAGATTTCCATAATGGGAGAGAGAGTGTATTTTGTTATGTCTGCATGGTACAATACAGGCCTACAAATACAAACAAATACATAAAGGACAAATAAGCATCGCCGAATAGTGAATGGGGCCCACTTACACCCTTCATCAATCAAATTATTAAACACATACAGCTACCATTATTCACCATTTACATAACAATTCAAATCCCATCTTATTCATCATTTTATACAGCTAAATCAATTCATCTCCCGGATATTTTCTCAATCTACCTTTTCATAATATCATATATTTTTACTGTAACTTTTATTCTTTTTTAGAAAATTATTTAATTATAGTATTTAAAATCTTAAATGGAAAGATACGAGGGTGAGTACAACAGATATGTACTTATTTCCTGATAAAGACACGATGTGAGTATCTAAATGGAAGTAAATAGATAATTTGTGTCTGATAATGTGACGTAATCATATTAGTATAGGATAACTATTCCTTTAACTTATTCCTATGTTAACTATGTTAAACAAATCTATCGTGTTCCTCTTCTCTAACATATTTGTAACATGAATCAAACTATAGATACATTATAGTTTTATATATACATACTCCTCTTATACTCTTATATGTGACTGAAATTAATAACTAATATAATAGTATTTAAATAATTAATTTAATTCTAATTTTGTTGGTTCCAAAATGTTAAATCCAAGTGCTTAATTATGAAAAACAGATATAAATTGATTAATTTTGTATTGATTTTCAGAACTTTTTAATGGGTTCGTTAATTAAAAAGATATTGATCACATACATGCCCTCATGTTAATTTCACGTTAAACATGTAAAACGAAAGCCATTAAAATGGATTCAATCCTTGAAGTTCACATTGTCATTTTCCTCATTTATTAATTCAAAATCAATAGTTAAAATCATGACAATAAATAATATATTGTATATCACGATATCTTAGGGGTGGAAAAATATGGTTTAGAAATTCACAAAAACAAACTCAATAGGAAATTTGAAAAAGGAATTTGAATATCTATAAAATAAAATAAAATAAAAAATTGAAGTGTTTATGCATGAATCTTGGTTCAGTAGTTGTGGATATAGTTCTTTTTTGAGGCAAAAGAAAAATGAAATATATAAACGAGAAAAGGTGATATAGAGAAAAGAAAGCTTAAAGATTTGGGTGGTAAAGCTCATATTTGCCCTACCTGCATAAATTACCAAAGATTCTGGTAAGAAAAACAGTAGTGGGTCTCTTGTTGAAGTCGAGGTAAAACGATGATTAATGCAGCACAGTATAGGTGTTGGGGGCCTATGAACAATAATATAGTGAAGATTACGAAGCTCACGTACAAAAGACAATGTTGGCAGTTTTTACTTGCAACTGTTAAGTAAGGTGATGCCCCTGGTTTACCAAAAAGCAAAAACACGTTGGACAGAAAAAGATGATGACTTGAATGCCCTTGAGGGTGACTTCACATCCTCATTATCGCTTTTGAAAAAGGTGCCTGCTGAAGTGAAATTAATTAGAAATGGTGTGTGTGGGTACAATGGTCTATAAACATGTATCTGCTCTCTCTCTTATGAGTTTGTAACTAGTTGTAAGACAGAGAAGAAGTAAGAAGGCTAAGTAGTGCGTGAGAATGAGATGGATGTTGAGGGGAGTGTGACAAAAATAGGAAGCTTACGTGTGTATTTGGGGGCTTCGCCTCTCTATTTATGCATGCAAACCAAAGCAACCAAAATTTTACTGTGTGTTTGTGGGGATGTTTTTCTTCTGGAGCCCATTTGTGGGATCTCTCTCTTTTACCTGTCTCTTTTTCAAACTTTATTAGCTATGGGAGAGGGCTATACAGACAATCCCTGTTCAATATATGAGCAAGAGAGAAACCCAGAGAGATAGAGAGAGAAAGGTGTTGGAAAAAGCTCAAAGTTTAAAAGCAAGGTTAAAAGAAAGCTGAGTCTGGTAACCGAAAGAGGAAAAAATAAATAAAGCTTTTCCCTTCCTCTTTTCTCTTAGCTTCATCATCTTCTCTTTTTTTCCTTAACCCCTCCTTCTTCTCTTAATTCTATTTTCCTATTATCATACAAATGGCCTCCCTTGTAAGGATTAACTCATCTCCCTCCTCTCTTCCCACTTCTCAGCCCTTTTCCTTTCCCCAGAATGCTACCACTCCCACTAATAAAAGAAAGAGAAGGCCTGCAGGAACACCAGGTGCACGATTACTTCTAACTTCTATATTCTATCTAATCTCCTCTCTTTTTTTCTTAATTAGATTCTTTTACTAATTGTTATTTACTCCCATCACATGAATCTATTCCTATTCTCGAAGAGTAATTAAAGTTATGTTTAATGATGAGAGAATTCATTAATTCATTCGTTTGATGATGGGTTCGGCTGAATTAAACGCAACACAGATCCAGATGCAGAAGTGGTGTCCCTCTCACCCAAGACCTTGCTTGAATCAGATCGTTTCGTCTGTGAGATCTGCAACCAGGGATTCCAGAGAGACCAGAACCTTCAGATGCACCGGCGCCGCCACAAGGTTCCCTGGAAGCTCTTGAAGAGGGAGACGGCGCTGGTGAAGAAGCGAGTCTTCGTTTGCCCGGAGCCTACTTGCTTGCACCATGACCCGTGCCACGCTCTTGGTGATCTTGTCGGCATAAAGAAGCACTTCAGAAGAAAACACAGCAGTCACAAGCAATGGGTCTGCCAGAGATGCTCCAAAGGCTACGCAGTGCAGTCTGATTACAAAGCACATCTTAAAACGTGTGGCACCCGAGGCCACTCTTGCGATTGCGGCCGCGTTTTCTCAAGGTATATCCATCTATTCAACAACGCCACCTTTTTCTTTCCCTCCTCATCCAAATCCTCCATTAACTTAATACACATCTCTATCCTCCTCTTATATTTTATTCGCCTTTTGACTTTAACAAATGGCCAGATGTATTTTTTGGAATCGAAATAGAGCCATATCAATGGGGGAAGCAAAAGAGAATCATAAATAAATAAATAAATTAAAGTTTACTAGTATTTGACTGATGGAAACTTAAACATGTCTTCAACCTAGCTGTTTCTTGACAGCTGGGAACACACGGTTCCCAAAGCTCACAGATATATATTTTCATCAACACCTTCCGCCATTCCTTTTACGCACCTTCTCTCATTAAACCTTCTCGACATTGTACTGTATTTCTTCAAGAACCTTGTATTGAATACCAGCTTAGAACAAGCTACCTCAAAATGACATCAGTTTGTTGTCTTTTTTCAGTGGAAACTGAAACATCTCCCCCACCTCTTGACTTCTTTTCCAAGCACCTTTATATATGAACAGCTTTTTTTCGATTCTTTTTATTACTTTTGCAAGGAAGGATCTCATGAGCTTTTCAAAAGGTACGGAATGATTCTTTGTGACCTCTCAATATTGTTTGTAGGGTGGAGAGCTTTATTGAACACCAAGACGCGTGCAACGTGGGGCGGTTGCTGCCAGAAACGCAGGCAGTTCAAGCTGCTGCATGCTTGTCTCGAACAGCTTCAAGCCCTTCTAGCGAAAACAATTTCAGCACAGGTGCCCCTTTGCAAATCGGTGTAATAATTCCGAAGCCCCCGGAAACAGTAGTAGAACCGACCTTATTCAGCAACACTACCACGGCACAAACCAACAACGACAACAAAGTGAACAAGCTCCAGCCCAACCTTGAGCTTCAGCTCTCTACAGCCACTCCTATTGAAATGATCGGGGCTGCGTACAATAAGAGAGAGGGAAACCCCTCTGCACAGTTTCAGTTATCGATAGGGTCATTGGAAAAAGGGTGCATGAGGGAGAAGTCATTGGGAGAAAGGGTTGAAGATGAGGCACGTGAGCAGCTGAGGATAGCAGTGGCGGAAAAAGCGTATGCGGAAGAGGCAAGGAAGCAAGCCAAGAGGCAGATGGAGCAGGCGGAACTGGAGTTCACTAATGCCAAAAGGATAAGACAACAAGCGCTAGCGGAACTGGACAAAGCCTGCGCCTTGAAGGACCACGCAATCAAACAGATCAATTCAACTATGCTTCAGATCACCTGCCTTGCTTGCAAGCACCATTTCCAGTCGCCAACCGTAACGTGTACTGCTCCTTCCGACCAGACCTCTTTCGTCTTCAGTTACATAACAACAGACGCTGCCCAAGTTGGAAAACATCGTGTCAAACCCATTAACTCATAGACATCATCTCCTCTCTCTCTCTCTCTCTCCTTCTACATTTTTCATATCCCATCTTATTTTTTTCTTTGCCTTTCGTTATTGTCATCATCACTTTGTTTTTCCTACCTTAATTAATATCCTTTGTGAGGCGAGTGCTACGGTTATGTACGTGGGATTAATGGCCAGCGAGGTGGTGGAAAAACGTATGTTCTTAGTAATGTAAATTATTCGCATTTTGTGCCATTTTATCAGTGCAATAATTAAAAGTGGTATAAATACAGATATATTATATGATCAGTAATATGATCAACTGTTGGATCCTTTAATTAATTAGTAGCTACTAATATTGAAGCAGTATATATATATATATATATATATATATACGTGGAGGGTGTGATGATGTGGCAGTATGTGTACAGTAGTACTTGTACATATATATGTGTGTGTATATATAATATATATATATATATATATATATATATATATATATATATATGTATTGATTTCATTCTCGTTAGGTTTTTCTCTCGTGCATTGCAATGAATGAGAGTCAGAGAAGCACTGAATTCCCGACCCCTTAGTTTTGGTTGTTTTGGATTATGTGTTTGGACTATGTGTAGATCTTTGTTGGTGGTGTAGGGCAGAAAGCGGAGTCCTTAACAAGCATTAAAAGATTGTACTGAGGAAAATAAAGTTAGAAAAAGGAAATTCAAAAAGGAAATGAATACACACTGCAGAAACACACTGGTGAGAGAGGAAGAGAGAGAAAAGGGAATCCAGATAGTATAGTCCTTCCTTTGGACTGCTATTCTGGCGACTTATAAATGTGAATAAAAAGCAGCATGTTTTTCAGTGCCACTGTGTGAGGGCTTAATGACAGTCGCAGACTCAGTCGTCCCTGTCAACCCTCTCAAACCATTCAGACACAAACAAACTCTATTCATGATGACCACCTTAACGTCTCTTGCATCTGAATCAGGGCCATGACAGTAGTGGGGCGCAGAGAGAAGCAGCATCTTTCCAAATATGCAGAGACCATTCTAAGCTTTTGGGGTTACAAACCAATTACTTGTGATGTAAAAATCCGTTTTTATTATTATCATTATGTTCTTCTTTCCTCTGTGGTCCTCTTTCATTGCGAGAACCAATACAAAAAGCCGTAGAAAGTCCAAAGATACGAGCAGCTTAAAGTGCCGTATTTCTTTAGTTTCCTCAGCTGCTAGCTTTTTATCTTGGACCATGTGCTTCTTCTCTCTCGTCTATGCATCGTTGTAATTGCTTGGCTCAGTTTCAGTTTCCTCTCCACTTTTTTACCTGACGCACAAACATTGCATTGCATTGCATTGCATTTCCTCTATATAATTATTACCAACCGGTGAGCTTGCACTGTCAATTGACCCTCCCTTCTTTCCCATTCTATAACTATAACCAGCTGCTTTCTTTCTTCACATTAACTCACTGCTTCACTTCAGTCCCATTTCACAACCCTTTTCATCATCTACAAATTCACAAAAACGGTAAATCATCATGCTAACTATATCTTGCGTCTCCATTATGCCACACCAATTTCCTCCATATCTTCACAATCAAATATCACTTATTATTGGGACCAAACCTTTCATTCACTGTGTCGAAAATGAAATCTTTTAGAATTTGTGTTCGATGTCAGCATCAAATTGAGGTACCAACACCCCGTGATTTTCTATTACTAGAGGAATTCTGCATACTTACGCAGTAGTCATAATGATAATAACTACTATCGTTTAAATTTGTGAGTCGTATTAGATTTTTTTTTGGTTGAATGGGGTCTATATTTATATATATAGACACGCATACAATGATGAAACACTTCCATAAATAGAGGAAGGTACAGTCAGCCAAAACACCAAACTTAATTATAAATGTACCCCAATTGTTATTTGAATTATGTACCTGTATATGACAGTTGTGTTTTCTTTAAAAATAACTTTATGCATAATCATAGTCTATCATTCGTTTATGTTAACATAGATAGTATACTATAGGTTTTGATATATCTGAAATGCAGTGACACATCTATATATGATATATTGCCAAAACTAGTAACATGGATAATATTCTACAGGTCGTCCTTCAAAATCAATCCAATCTAATACAATTTTTTTCTCGTGCGTATAGTATTCTCATTCTACATTTTGATTAAAATATTATCTGGCGATTCATTTAACGACTTTGTTCAGCAAACTGTTGTAATGCACACCGCAGTTGTAGACTCAGAAAGATAAATGGCGCCACTGCATCATGTTTCTTTTCTGTGTTACTTGGTATATATAGTACTGCCAGTTTAAATTAGGTTTTGGAAAATATTAATAGATGTGCAATTCAAGTAGATATATGTATAGGAGTGGGAGTAGTTACAGTAGGGTTCATTACACCCTACTAATCCTTTAGATAGCATTATTATCAAAAGAAACTGTCCAAAACATAAAGATACAAAAGAAGAAATCCACTGAAGCATGATTAGTGCTACACGTACAAACCAAGTTCAAAAGCCTTGTATTTTTTTTCCAATTATATCTGCTTTATGTTTCAACACATCAATAATTTCTCATTGATCATTCAAAGAAAGTTACCAAATAATAAAAAAAAAAAGGTTGTGTGAGAAATTTTGGCACAAGTAGTCAGGTGGTATTTTGCAGAAGGATTTGTTCTGTTTGAAAAGGTCTTTGGTATTATTGACCTTATACGATAAAACTTTAGTGAAGAAGATCAATAATGGGCAATTAACATGGACCTTAGCATAGATAATGGAAGGGAAAAGAAGGAAGATAGATGAAAAAAAAGGAAGAAGAAAAAGACCTTTCCATAGATAAAGCTTTGGTGCTCCGATACTGTCCTGGCATCACATTGACATGGGCCGTAAAAGAAGGATATCCGATCAAATTTGGAGTTGAAAGAGGGAAAGTGAAATGGATAAACAAGACTTAAATGTGAAGTTATGAAGTTTAAATGACAGGGAAAATCAATACAAATCACGAGGAGATAATTATTTACTAGTATGTTCTAGGTACAAATAATGAGAGCAGTTATTATGGGATCACAAACTGTGCCTGTATTTATGTGTATGTCTTAAACTTAATAACTATAAATTTTCACTTTCATTTTTCTTCTCCACCAGTTTTTCTCTCCCAAAACTATATCTGTTATGTTTATCACATTTGCTTCTGCTTCTTCTCATTCATAGTATCAAAAGATCTTTAAATGTTAATTTTTTTTCCATCTTTCAATTTAGAACAAATTAACCCTAAGTATATAAGATTTATTATATCCTTACCATTAATCACAACCCTAGCGGCCTCTCAGTTGTAGAACTTGAGAAATTATTCAACCACTATATATTTATGTTTTTTTATCAATTTAATTATTTATATATATATTTTTGCTTAATTTATGAAAATATTTAAAGCATTTTTTATATTGTTTTGGTTATAAATGTATATGAAATAAGAGGCTATGAGTGAGTGATATGGCTGGATTTGAGGAGTCTCATCAATTGCTTGGAGTTGCGTGGATAAGATAAGGAGGATATGTTGTAATTTGAGGTATAAAGATTTCACTGTGTGAACTAAAGAAACCAGGTTCTGCTACAGTTTAACAGTGCATCTGATGTGAACCATGATTAACAAGTGTTAAACTGGGCCTTATCAATGCAATGGAGAAGAATATCCACTGATCAATCAGTGGGCGTTTAGAAGTTTTAGATAAAAGTTCAGAAAAAAGAAAAATCAGAAAGGCATATACATTATTTACGGGGAATTCAAGAAGCATTTTTTCTAGAATCATATAATCAATTTGAGATTACCTAAACAAAGAACATGCAAGAGATGAAAGGAATTGGCACATGGACTTACTAAATCTAATGAAAGTTATTACATATGGAAAGAAAGAGTATGAGAGAATTGTGAGAAATAAAAATGAAACACCAATTACCATATTCGAATTCCATCGATTCTTAAATCTCTCTATAGATCTCTCAAAAGACCCCACAAGTGCTATTAGTGGTGAAAAAACTCACACACACACACAAGCCACTGATTTTAATAACAACCACCAAAGCAATCGAGCCTTAATTATTGCTTAAAAACTAATCTCCCATAATAGATAAAGGTACACAGCATACTACAAAAGTGCAGTCAAAATTAAGAACATGAGAAGAATATATGCAGGTGTCATCAATAACAAGATTATGTTGTTGATGATCAAAATTGGAATGAAAGGCTAGAGCTAACATTTGATATGCGGAAAAGAGTCTATAGATGAAAAGACAAAAAAGAAGGAATAAGATAAAATTAACAAAAACTAACAAACAAAAATAACTCATATTCTCTTTAAAAAATATAACGCTGCAATAATGGAGCCCACATGATAAAAACTAACAAAAATAACTCATATTCTCTTTAAAAAATATTTTAGAAAAATTCACTCCGGTAAATGAGAATAAAATCACGCAGGTAAACACATTATATATATATATATATATATCTAGAAAATTTTGCTTCAAATATTGTCCCAAAACTTTTGTAAAGATACTTGTATATCATTCTACCATTCAGAATAAACCACTGTTTCACTTAGCAGAAGCATTAGACGTTGTATATGATATTCTTGGTTGTTCAAGTGATCGAAATTATGAAGTTGAAGAAGCATATATCACGTAGTCCACAAATATATATATATTGAATCTAAAATCGCATAAACTATTTAGTTGTGGGTCACAATCAACGCACAATAATTAATATATCTTCTCCATGCTTTCTTTTCAAGTAACACAGTGCAAAGAGAAACATCCCAATCATAACTCTGAGTAAGAGAACAAGGTTTTAGTAGAAAAAAAAAGAAAGACAATGATTCTATTAAGTGGAAAACCAACAACCTTAATTGCAAACTAACGAAGTTGTAATATATATGCATATTTAGATTGAGAAATGGAGAGGGAAATGAGGAAGAAGAGAGGAGAAGATAATGGGCTTGCAGAGGAAAAGGTTAAAGGAATGGAGAGTGAAATGATGATGGTGAGTGGACCTAGACATTGAAGTGGGTTTCCGTACAGTGAGTGAATTGGAAGAAGGCCTGCATTTAATGCAGAATTCTCTGGGTTGATGAACAAACAAAAGAGTGGTCCAAGCCAATAATAATCACAAAATTTTGTTATCTTCAGCTGGGAATCTTCTTTTGTTTTAACATATGAGATTGAGATTGAAGAAGCAACAGGGTCCACTTTCTTATTAGAGTGCTTCTCACTCACTTTTCCTTTTCCTAGTTACCAATTACCATACCAACCATACCCGTCTCACTCTCTCATCTTTCTTTTCATCACGTTTAAAATAGAAAAATATTATTTGATAAACATAAATTTTTATAATTATTTAAGATCTTGAAAAAAATATAAAAATTTATTTTTTATTATTATATTATTTTTATAATATGTGTTAAATGAAAGGTGTGTTATTCTATTATTACTTTTTCTACAACTCACAAGCATAATAATATATTGTAAAACCTCGTTTCATGAAGGTAATGGTAGGTTCACATATTTACACTTGACATTATTTTTATAATAAGAAAGTGATAAATAATGTGTCAAATTTGGATGTGTGTTAAAGAATTTTTATTTTTTTTTATGAACAAAAATGATACTTTAACACATAAATATTTTATATTTATTTGATACTCTTTAGGTTTTACTCTCTTTTATTGAAAAGTCAAAAAACTTATTTTTCTATAATATTTTATCTTTGTAATTACGAGTAATATTGAATCAACAAATCTAAATTGTTTACAATAAAAATGAATTTTACTATTTGATGGTTCAGTTTTAGAAAACTAAACTTCTAAAGTTATAGTTTAGATAACTACTCATTAACTTAAAACTAATTATTTTATAATTTTTACTTGAAAGTCTCTAAAGTTGCAGTTTAGTTTAGTTAATGCTAATCATACCAAATTTGGTCGCTGTCGACTTGATCGAATTCTGTCAATTTTTGAACGGAGTTGACTTGTCGAATTCAACCGATTTTTGGCAAGGACCGACTCATTCGAATTTCAGTTGGGACTAACTTGACCGATTTTCAACTATGTTCGACTCGTACAAATTCGGCCAATTTTTAGCTAGGGCTGACTCGGCCGAATTCGATCGATTTTCGATTGGGACCATCTCGACCATTTATAATCATCCCAGTTGAATTTCATTGATTTTCAACCAATGTCGACTCGGTCAAATTGAGCCAATTTTGATAGGGAACAACTCGACAAAGTTTCGATCATAATCGTTCCACTCGAATTAGGTCAATTGTCAACCAGGGCCAACTCGACCAAATTCGGTCAATTTTCTATTAAGACTTAATCGAGCGACTTTCAATCATGACTATTCCAATCGAATTTGTTCGATCTTTTATCGAGACCGACTAGATCAAATCTTAGTTGAGATTGACTTGATTGAATTTCAACTCTAACTTGTTTTGACATTTTTCCTAAGTCTCAATTTTTGGTCTAACCCAACTCATCAGTTTTTTTAACTTTGTTGTTTATGGAAAAACCTATATTAATAATATTATGAACGAAATAGGTAAATACTATCATATTTTGTTTTTTAATTCAAAAATATTTTAGTTCAACTCAAAATTTGTGCAGCTCAATTAGAATTAGTAAAATTTAGAAACAGATTAATATATATAGTAGTAATTCAGTTCAACTCATATTACAATTCAGTGCAGTCTAAATTAGTATATTACAATTCAGTGGAATCTAAATTAGTTTAGTACAGATAACAGAAAATAATTTAATTCATATTGTCTGAACTAATTTTTTATTCAGTTCAAAAAATTAGTTTTTATTGAGTACAATTTTAAATAGTACATTTCATTTTGTACATTCTTACTTATAATATGTGTGAAATAAATATAAATATGTATGATTCTATCCTTCCTCGCTCATAAATCTACAAAATAATACAACTAAATTCTTTAACTTTGGAGAGGAGGGAGTTATACTCGGAGCAACGAATGACTATGTGGTTAGAGTAGGAAAGGAAAGTATGCCGGAGGGTAAGAGGGTGCATGGTGTATGTGTCCCATCAATGTGTCTCTAATCATATTTTTTTTATCTTCTCGTAATTCTTTCACTTTCTCTATGACATTGAAAAATTGTATAAGGGATCAAGGATGGTGAGAAGAAAAAGAGAGAAGAAGGGCGAGAGAGGAGAGAGGTGCACCTGGTGAGAAGAAGATTGGAATGAGATAGAGGTAAAATGGTCTTTTCAAGTGACCTATGGAGGTGCAGGAAGAATTTGTGATGAATGATGAGGCCGAGGAAGAATCGGAGGGCTCAAAGGTACGAATAGGGCTTCCTACAATTCTCCAAATGATAGGATGACGTTTAGGATATTTCAAAAGGTATTTTTGGATTCAAAAGGCCCATCTGAACACTCAATTCAAAAACTATTTTTATATTTAGGATTATTTCGGATTAAGTATTTCAAAAAAGATATTTTAAAAAATGGAAATATCTTTCACAACATCAAATTCGTTTTTTTTTATATATTTTGGATTGAGTATTTTAAATATATTTTCTAAATCTAGAAATACTTTTCAGAATATCTAATCTAAAATATTAAGAAAAATCAATTTGTTGTTCTAAAAGATATTACTAGGTCTAGATATATCTTTGAAACACAAGTTCGGAACTTTTTTCAGATGATGTTCCAAAAAAAATATTTATGAATCCAAAAATAACTTTCAAGACATCCAATCCCAAGTATAAAAATAATTTAGAATTGAGTGTTTGAGAATATATTTCTAAATTCGTAAATATATTATGAAACAGCCAATCCAATTATCCTTCTCAACGTGGAATTGCATGGAGACCTATTGGTGCCCTCCGATTCTTCCTCAGCCCTAGTCTTCAAAGGAAATGCAACGAGAATCAGGATCGAAGGAGGTGTAACGAGAAGCAAGAAATGGGGGTGCAGGAAGAAGACGCAGGGAACCGTGAGGGGAAAGGAGGTGCAGCAACTCACTGATGGAAAGACAGTTACAGTCACTCATGAATGCTGGAGGGAGGTGCAAATAAAGACGATGGGTGGTGCGGAAAGTAAGAAAAGCCCTCCCTTATAAGACAACGCCCTTATAAGCTACTTTTCTCCATTATGTATCAATGTTTTTTGTTTCTTTCACGTTTAATGATCACTGTAAATTTTTATCCTTAACTTTTTAAACTACCATTTATTTAATCATATTTCCATTTCTAAAAAATCTAGAGGATGATTATCTTCCAGACAACTTTTTTTGGAACGTTCAATGTTCAACTCTATATTATTTGAGAAGCTTTTGTTGTGTCTAAGAAATTTATGCAATGTAAAGTCCTAAGAACAACTCAAACGCTTAATACAATACATATGAAAACTAAAATTGATTGAAGTTAACAATATACCCGACATTTTTCGTTTTCTTTATGCTCGTTTCTTCAATAACTTTTATTTGTAGCATAGCTCACCAACACAATCCCTAACTCTTTTAAGCTCAATTATTGAACCGCGAAGAGTAAAAGCTAGCCAACCTAAACATTGTTATCACCTTAAATCAACATTTACGAATCTTAAATGGATTGTGTGGATATTTAAAATATAACTAAAGCTTTTAATTTGAGGTTATGGAAACGGCGTCGGTACTAGCAGACAACGACAACGAGAAGAATCCGAGAGCCATAGCGGTGCGGCCGAGACACCAACACAGTAGCTCCGTCGATGGTTCCTCGTCGACAAGCATGTTCGGAGAGATCATGGAAGCGTCCCTTGGTTTTCGCTGGCGACGTCTCCGATGGAGACCGGCGTCTTGACAGAAGGCACGACGGTGGCTGGGATGGAGATCCTGAGGAACTGTGTCTCGAACAAACTGTGATAGACAGAAGTGACGCCGACGACGATGGAGTTAGCCGGAGTTGAGGATGGGTGGCCTCTTGTCTTTATAGGTGGATTTTAAGGGATGAAAAAGGAAGAAATTTGGTTTGGGTTATTATGTTGAATGTAAAAGACAAGCCCATGATGTATATTTTTTGTATGTATAAGCCGCTCCTCACGTGTGAAAGAAGAAGAAAGAGAAATAGAGTTGGGGTAAACCTAGAGTTGATCTGAAGGGTGATGCTGATGTGGCAGATTTGCGTGTCTCGTCCCCACCCATGATCTGTCTCTGAATTATAAAGGTTATTAATTCGGTCTTAATATTTAGGGTGTGAAAGGGTCAAATTAAAACAATATTACTTAATTACTAAAAATATTTTTTAATAAAAAAATTTGCCTCATTGAATCTACCCCGATTTCAAAAAGAGAAAAAAATTAATTGCTATTGTTTTTTACTTAATAATATAATATTGATTAATAATGTTGTTAATTATAAATATGTCATTATATATTTATATATTGATCTTTGATAATGTGATAATTTATATAATTAAATTATTTTTAAGATTTTAATTTTGAAATCTAAATTATTTATAACTGAATTTAATGTAATTTTAGGAGTTAGAATAATAAAAAAACGAGATAGTATATATTCTAAGATACTAATTTTAATTAAAGAGAAGTAGAAGAGAATAATATATTTCTTAACCTCGTAATTGGGAATTTATTATATTTGATGAGTTTTTTATACTTGATATTGTTTATGTGTAAATAGATTAAGCAAGTACACTAAGTGTCTATAATGGATTTTTCCTTGAAGAAAGTACAATGATATTAATGGAATCTCTTATTCAAACGAGACAAATCCACTAGCAATTATGTATTTATAACAATTATTGTCAAATCATCAATGAAATATGAGATTGTTACTCTTGAAATGATGGGCAATGAAATTGAGTAGTGAACAAACTTTTTAGTTAACATTCTATTAGGAATGAAACCAACTCATATGCATCAATATATTTTGATTGCTAATTAACAATAGTTATAGCTATAGTTATAGCTAAAGAGTCAAACCATTTCCATTGATTATGTGAAGTATAAAAGGAATCTAGTATCCTCTAGCAAAACCTTTGGGATAAATATGATTTTAGAAACATCGAGGAAAATGATACTTAAGTCACTTGCAAACAAATAAGTGGTGGTAACAAAGTTTTAATGATTCTCATATACCTTACAGGAGGTGTATGATTTACAACATAGGAATAACATTTATAATTATCGAGTAGGACCACTTGTATGAGATCTTGACATAATCTCTAGACACTCAACAATATTAGGCACATACATGACTTAGTAAACATAACACAACGATAACAATAAGGATTATGGAGTGTATTATGATTGGTAAATTATCACATCAAAGTGTTTTGGTTCATATAGTTTGTTATACTAAATATATTGTGTGTTAAGTTTTTTAATTTAAGACTAATTTATATAGTTTGTTATACCGATGTTTTGCATCTTATTTAATACTCTTGATTTTCTTCTTCTATTCTATCTATATCTATATGGTGATTTTGCAAAGTGAGGAATTGCTGTGAAATTAGTATTGCAAAAATCACGAGATATTGGTGTTGCAAAATATCAAAGCATAACCCCATTATGAGTTTCGATGTTATGGTTACGAGATTCACTCCACCAAGTGTTTTCTTCTCAAGGTTTTTGATGCTTTTACATTGGGTTTCCTTCACAGTTGTCAGCTAAGGGTTATTGGATTTTACAACCCATCTTCCTTTTATAAATAGTGCATTCATACTACATTTTTCACTTTCTTTTCTCTTTTCTTCTTTCATTATTGCTGTATATATTTATTTTTTAGAGGAGTTTATCTTACTCGAACACCTCGAAAAGCAATCAAGACTTTCATGTTGTATTGTAAGAAATATGTATATACACAACGGATAAATCTTTAAAAACACTTATCATTCAAGTCTTAATAAACTTACTTTATGATCTCATTATATTTATACAACAATATATTCATTGATATTGATCACCGACTACAATTCTCACCATGGAATAAGGATGATAATCAAAATTGAAGTATATGGGTTTCACATTGTTGCACCTATATGGAATTATAGGAAGGTGAAGAGAATCATTGAGAAAAGAAGGGAAACACGCGGAGCGAAAGTTGAAATTTGTTATCTAAAGCATATATCTATTATAAAATTAGATGGCAACTAATGATAGAGCAGGAAATAATTTATAAAATAGCAAGTATATGCATAAGAGAAATATGGAGGGAGGTAGGGTAGGAAGCATATTATGGTTGTTGCAGCCTTAACAAAAAAAAGGGAAAGAAAGTAGTAAAATAAAGTGATAAATGTGTTAATGTGTGTGGGTTTGTGGGCATGGGATTGACACTGTACAGTGACTGGACACTGAGTGGAGAAAAGGAAGCAAAGCAAAATGGTTCCCAAAAGCTACTGAACCAACCATTATTGTTTTCCGACACATCAAGTGAATGCGTCTTTTGCCTCTCAAAATCCCACCCACTCATTTTTATTTTTTCAATTCCTAAATCTTATATTATATATATATATATCTCATCCTCTTACCATTCTTATACCTACACCTTACTCCTTCCTCCCACCCAATTATTGCCAACTCAATCTATATAAATTCATTTTCCCATGCACTTATAATAACCATTCTTTTTCTTTTAACTTCTTACCACCTACTCTTTTCACTTTGCTAACATGTATGTTTTCCAATGACCTTTTTCGGAGTGCACAATCCACAATTCAATGTTTTCTCTCTTTATATATGCAACTTGTTAAATAACAACAATAGAATTGGTTTATAATATCTAGATAGATCCAGGAGGAGATGGTTTGACATGAATAGCATTATAGTTTATATTTTATTTAGACGAGAAATTGAGAGTATGAGTAGTAGAAAAGTACAAAAAGAGGGGTGTGTCTGTATCTGTATGTATAGAGAAAATAATGAAATTCCCCAAGGTTTTGTTTTCTGCATTCCAGAGTGAATTATTGGACAGAGCCCATACTGTTGAGGGTCCCTCTGCCCCAACCTTTTCTCATTTCCTTGATAGACGCTCATGTCCCTTGCAAGGGCTCTAAATTACTGCTCCATTTAATATGATACCATGTTAAAAGTATTATATATGTGTCAATAAAGTGTTTACTTTTATATAGACCCACTTGGATAATATATATACTTTTGGATAAATAGAACAATTATAATACATTATGCATGTTTATATGTTTGTTAGATTTAGGGTTTAGTAACAGCTTCATAGTATTGCATGTCTAGAAAACATTATGTTAACAGGATGTTTTGTTGCTTGTGTTTACTTAGTAACAGTGGGTGATGTGGATGTTGTTGATGATGCGTATATAGTGTGGAAGTTCGCAATAGTGAGTACGTGTCCGTATAAGGAGAGACACTGTAATTATGGTATCCAAGGATGACTATAGTAGTCATTGCAAATGCTAAGAAAGGTGTTGGGTTATATAGTTTATGCACTCTGAGCTTGGAAGTAGAAAGAGAGAGAAATGGAAGGAGGATCTGGCGAGAAGTGGAAGACAGTCTACAGAGAGTGCTTGAGAAACCATGCAGCCAGTCTGGGAAGCTATGCCACCGATGGGTGTGGAGAGTTCACAGTGGACAGCGGGGGGCTGCAATGCGTGGCGTGTGGGTGCCACCGGAACTTTCACCGGAAAGTGAAGTATCCGGTGGGTCCGGAAAGTCCTGAAGCCATGGATTACGGTGGTGAGGGAGGGAGTAAAAAGCGGTTCAGGTCTAAATTCAGCACAGATCAGAAGGAGAAGATGCTGGCCTTTGCGGAGAAAATTGGTTGGAAGCTTCAGAGGAAGGATCTGGATGATGAGATTGAGAGGTTCTGCAGAAGCATTGGAGTTAGTAGGCAAGTTTTCAAAGTTTGGATGCATAACCATAAGAACTCTTCTTCCTCTTCTTCTGCTTCAGCTTCAGCTTCCACAGGAAACATCTCCTCCCTCACCCATTAACACTGTAACACTATATATTCCTTTCATCTCATCATTTTCAATCTCTGAACTTCTTGTATTTTCTTTTTCTCTTTAATTACCTTCACTTATCATCACTCCCTCTTCATTTTCTTTTCACCTTAACCTAACTACAAACATTATCTAAATTTGTTTACTCTTTAATCTTTCTGCTACAGGATTAATTAACCCTTTTCTTACACACACATACATTATTAGGTCAAAAATTAGTTAAAATAATTAACCCTTCTCTTACACACATACATTTTTATAACATTTCATGATAATATGCACACACAGGCACAAATTCCCATAATTTAAGCTTTTTTATATATATTTTTAAATACCATATTATACATTAAAATTAAATTATATAGTAAAGTTTTAAATATATTTTAAGTTTTATATACAATTTTGTATACTCCTTCCAAGTGTTGTTGGATTAATTAAATTTGTACTCTATTAATGGTCTTGAATGTAAAATTTGATTAATTTTTACATGTATAAAGAGATAATAACTCTTTCTCTCTTTATATTTGTTGAATTAGAGACTAAGTCATAAATTTACAATATTAAGACACATACAACACTTTGTTTCCTTACTTTCATGTCATCCAATCTAATATTTTATTTTCTATCTTCATCCTCACAACCTCATTTAGTACTTTTAAGAAATAGAAGTATCTTGTTGGTATAGACTGAAGAAGTAAGGAAATAGCCATTCAATATGTTTAAAAACAAAGCATATATTTCAAATTTAAATGACAAATTATGCAGATCATTACCTCAATTTATCTAGGACATTGTTAGGTTTTCATTATGGTTTGTATGGGTAATTCGAGTTTGAAAACATGAATTGATTTCCTCAGTGAAAAGTTGGTCTTGAAAACTTGTGGAAAATATTGGAACCTCTCTGAAGAAGAATGTCATCTTGGAAATCAGGAATTTGTATAGAAGAAAGTGAGAGAAACATATACCACACAATGTGGTTTCTCTTAACATGTAGCAACTGATGTTTTTTACACTTATGTAACATATGGTTAGGTATCCACATCATATCTTACCATCATAAATTGGTAACTTAGTGTATTTTCATTAAAGCCTATTCTATGTCATCTTTTCTAGGCAAGCAAAAGTGTTTTCAACAAATTAACTTATGTAGATAAAACACAAATGTCATTTGTCATTTAATATCCATCCAACACTAACAATTATTTTTTACTTATAAAATAAATTAACTGGACAAGTTAAAAATATATATTTTTCTTAATATTAGATGTTAGAAATGACACATCAACTTAACTACTCCACACAAGCAAAAAATAACAGGAAATGAAGTTTAATCACATCACTCACCAAAAGTTAAAATAATTTTTATGGCATAAATAAGTGTGAATTACACAATTAATTATTTACTATTAAAGATAGAAGCATGAATAGTGATAAAGAGCTTCACCAGTATGATCCAAATCAGATTGGACTTGAACTCATCAAATTGTATTTTTAGCAAATAAGTGATTGGCAATAACTTTTGAATGACTTAAATTAGGAGTGAATGGTGAATAAATGAATACCATGTTATTCCTTCCAGAGTCCGTGTAAGCATGCCAACAAATGTTAAAAACCCAATGACCATAAATAATGGACTTTGGCCCAATCTAACAAGCATCTCAAAATATTTTCTAACATTATAATAACCCAGAAAAAAAAAAGGATTTTGAAAATAAATTTGATGGGATAGAAATTAATGGATTGAGAAAAAAAATGGAATTATTTATATTAAGAAAAATATGACTATAAATGAAAGAAAAAAGTTTACTAATTAGATAGATTAAAAAAATATTTTAATTAATAATATTGTAACATTATAATTTTATTTTGTATTTAAAAAATAATTTAAAATAAAATATTATTTATTTACAATTATTAACACTATTATAAGATAAATTACACATCAATATACTAGAACAGTCATAAGAAATATATGAACTTTTACAATTATCCAAACGTAACCATAATAGTATAACATATATTAGAAAAGAAAATAATATTTCTATCGACAAAACGCATTACACTAGAAAGTTAAAATGTGGCTAAAGCTCTAACAAAAGAAACTATATGCATCTATAAACAGATACATACAACATCAAAAACTAAGAAGACTAAGGTTGGTCATCTTTTCCGTCTTTGCCTCCTAACATCTGATCCAGAGACAACTCCTCATTTGTTCACATCGTAAAGATGATCATTGCAACCCAAAAGATGAATAAACACAAACACAAAGAAAATGGTAACCTAATTTATCAAAGAACACACATAAGCATCATTAAATAATTCAGTTATCAATCATCAAACCATATTGACACACATATCATCATCATCTAACTCTAGACTGACCATTCGGATACATGTATTAATATCGAACTATAGAGGTCCTGCCTTTGAGGTAGTATAACAACAACAACAACATCCTCATCAACAAATCACCACACTCCAAGGTTAATCCTTTCAAGCATCGATGACTAACAAATAACCAATAGACTAGGGACCTCTTGCTACTCTCCCCCACATAATCATCATTTTCTTTATGAGATTTAAGGTTATTAAGAGCATTAGAATAATCTTTAATTATTAGCTTCCTATATCAATACATACACCTATTCATGTAATCATTTAAATGAATTCTCCTTGAACTCCTTATAACCATCATTAACATGTCATCACACCTTTCAACCATATCATAGAATATAAGACACATCATTCAACCACTCACAAATAAACATAGTAGAGAAAACACTTAAAAATTTGCAAGGAAACCCAAACTTACTCGTCTAGCGAGTAATCTCCATTGGCCTAGTGAGGGCAAAACTAGTGAGCTCTCACAGTTAAGCGAGCTAGCTCGCTTAGCCCCTGCAACTAACACATAAACACCCTACAAACTCGCGTAACGAACCATATTCATTCGCCCAACGAGTGTGAAAACATAAACCCCCATAAACCAATGAAAGTGCTCGCCCAGCCCCTCTGCATAAACTAGCAGCCCTCTAAAACTGCCAAGAACGCCACTCCAACCTCTCATGTATTCTCTCATGCATTTCTACAAACTTCAAGCATCTTTAAATGATAATCAAAGCTATAACCAACCTGTATATACATATATACTCCAATTAAAAATATTATTAACTCCTTCTACGATGAAATTTTCACTTCAAAACAACTTCAAGCTTACTTTATGGACCAACACTTAAATTTACAAATTTTCACTCTTGACCAAGCAACTTAGGAGTATGAACAAGTTCAATTAAACTCAAAAGCAAACCCCAAATTCTCCATTTTTCCTAAAATCTTCTACTTCTAAAATTCACTACCCAAAATCTCAAAATACATTTAAAAGTCCATGGTAAACATAAACTATCATCTATTATGCAAATCTAGACTCTTTACAAGTTCACAAAATTATTCATCTCTAACATGTCTAAATCATATTATCATTACAAAAATTCATACTTGAAATTAAATACTCAAATCATAAAACTAGCTTTCCTTACCTTAAAAGAAACGACAATCACTTTATGCATCCCACTGCTCTTGTTTCGAACTCAAGGAACTCGAGAAGAATCTAAAAACTATAAGAATATGATCATAGTAAGTCTTTAGAACCTCTAATAGACAAATAGATAGGTAGAAAATCAATCTAACACATGCAAATAGAACCCCTACACATGAATTTGACCGAAGAATCAAGAAAAAAAAAACAGAAATTACTTATTCTATAAAGAAAAGTAATAAGATAGAAAAGAATTCTCTACCATAATCTATCATACACTTTCTAATAGTAAGATGATCTGGAAGTTAGAAATTGTAAAAAAAATGTAAAGAAAACTAAAAGAAAAATTCTAAAGAGATGGTAAATAATTTTGATAATAAAATGAGTTTAATAATTTCTATTTATATTATTAAATTATTTAAATTTAAAATATTCGTTAAACTACTGACGGTAAAAAAGAAAAACTGTGGAAGCAAAATATATGCAGTGAACTCTTTCAAAATAAGAATACTATATTAAAGTCAAGACATGCTTGCACGACATTTTTTACAAATTGATAAAAATAAGAAAAAGCAAAATTTACTTTTTTATAAACAAAAATCAATGTATGCATAAGTTAAAATAAATAAAAAATTAACTTTCCTTCTTTTGTTTTTTAGAATTTTTTTATGGAAACTCATCAAAATAAATTCTTAATTATCATAAACGATTTTAAATTTTTTTGAAAATTTGGTCAGGACTAATAAATTTTAGAATGAGTTTTTTTCCCTTTAATACTCTATTACTCTTTCATATAAGTAATTATGTAGCGTTTAACACTCGAAATTCAAGAATTTCCCTTCTTATACCGTCAGAACTCTTTTTGTGCAAAAATTCAACTTTAGTAACTCTAAAGTATTTATTTAAATGGATGGTAGAAATTTTATGAACTATTTATTATTTATTTTGAATATATATTTATTAAATTTTTTGAAATTTAAGAAACATAAATTTATTATTTATGTTTTTTGTTTTTAGCAATTAAATAATTGCTAAAAAAAAATAGGACTAAAAATAACACTCACCAAAAAGAAAAAATCACTTGTGAAAAGGAAGTTTAATGATTTATAGTCTTGTAAAAAAGACCAAACAAGAAAGGCATTTGTAAAAAATTGTGAAGAAAAATGAAATGTTAAATAATATCTGTAAAATTTTGATCTTGATTGAAATGAACCTTTTGAGATAAAAGTTTATTGATGAAAATCAAGAGTCCATGCACTGGCACACTAGTTGGTGGGCACGAATGCTCGGGACAGGAAAAAGAAAAAGGTACAGAATTTTCCTATGGACAAAAATGAACCACAAATCATGCCTAATTAAAGGTAATTACTCACTGTGCTCCACGACAACAACTGCATCGGAGAAAATAGTAATAAATGATGTCCTAACTAAAGGAAGCTCACAGATGGCTTTAGGATTTCAAAATAAAAGAATGCCTGGATTTATGTAGCTTCAGCATCGATTTACTTTCCTCTACAAAGAACCAGACATTATCCACTCAGACAAGGTGCTTCTTCAATTTTCAATGGTTGAAAATTTTCTCGACATTTTCACTCACACCACTACTCATTTAACCTCCTCCTACTCTACTGTTCAGCCATTGAATTATATCCTGTGTGATAGCCTCTCGTTCTGGTTCAAAGAGAAGGTCATGTAAGAAGCCGTCGTATAGTTTGATACTCTTGTCAGTTGAGGAGGCTTCTACGTAGAATTTTTTAGAAGCAATGGGATCAGTTACGGAATCAGCAGTGCCATGGAGAACAAAAAATGGAACTCTTAATTTTTTTAGATTTTGCTGCAAGTACGTTGTAATTCTGAGAATCTCATAACCAGTTCGTACTCTGAGAGGTCCAGTACATACTAATGGATCAGAGTATTTAGCAATTAGAGCCTCCGGGTCTCTAGACACTACCGAACCCTTCTTATATGCAGAACTACATTGATATGTTGGCAACAAAAATGAAGCTATTGGAGCAAGTACCTACAATGAAGAAGACAGGAAGATGAATATGCCAAATCTGACATGTTTTATGCATTCTGGTATAAAACGAAGACGTCAACAAGACATGTACGCTCACCAGCAAAACAGGATGAGCAGGGGCAACACCAACTGCAGGGGATGTCAATACAGCACCAGCTATGCGTGCTTCAAACTTCGGATCAAGCAGAGCCTACAATTAAGATAGAAATAATAAGTTAAATCATTTATACTTCTTGAGCTTTCCCCTTTTACTAGTACCTGCAACAATCTTCTTGTATTAAAAAATTATTACCTTAAGAGTAATGGCTGCTCCCGTCGAGTGTCCAAAGCAGAAACATGGGAGTCCAGGATTTTCATTTAGAACCTTCTCCAAAAATGTTTTCTGTTTATCAAAATGTTAAAAATTCTTTCAGTGTTCTTCCAATCAGAAAACAAATTCTATATTATTCCTCCCATTGCGTCTCTCATGAAACTGCTGCCCACCACCGTGCATACTCAAAACATAAATCACACCACCATTTATCTATGCATTGTCAAAACTTCGGTAGAATGCAGTTTAGAAACGTACCATATCAGACACGGCATCATCAAGAGAGTGGACATAACCATGTAACCCATCACTTCCACCGTGACCTATAGATGTAAACGGAACAGGAACATGAGAGTGGAGCATATACTGAGGAGATGAAAAACAAACATTCTACCGTATATAAAATTATCATAATTCTAACAAGTTGCAACGCAATGTATAAAACCCATACATGCTTGATTTAACAAAGAAAAGGAAACCTATCCTCCGAGGGCCCAGAAAGAACCAAACGAATATAAATTTTTTAATAAGAAAATGCGCGACAACAGTTATCATTAATGTTCAAAAGACAACCTCTGAACTGAATCGGGCACTGTTACATAGCAACAGGGCAACATGAGAAAAAAATAAATAAAATAAAAAGAAACCGGACTGTTCATAATGCAGGGAATGTTAATAATGATAGAGTTTAGTCTGGATTAGGAACATCGACACAAACCATTTGTCGCGTATAGGATAAAGTTTTTAAACTGGTGTTTTGAGGTCGCGGCCAAATGTTAGTGGCAGGGAGTAAAATGTTGGAAAATTGATTTGTAATTAAAATTGTGGAGAAGTCTTACCAAGCCAATCCATGGCGTAAACCTTGAAACCATTAGCATTGAGCTGCTTGGCAAAGTCAGTGTATCTGCCACTGTGAGAAAAAAAAGGGTGAGAATGAGGAGTAATTATTAAAAAATAAAGGGAGGGGAGGAAATTAGAATTAGAATTAGGACTGGATACCTGTGTTCATTAAGTCCATGCATAAGAAAAACAAGTCCCCTGTGTAATGAAGAGATGGGAGATGGTTAAGAATGAATTAAGATGAAGGAGATTGTGGCAACAGAGGAGAGGAGAGAAGAAGGAGTAACCTGATGGTATGGTTAGGGGAGCGGGGAATCCAAGACTGGGTGAAAATGGTGTCACCCCTGGAGGAAGCGATGAGGCGGTAGTCCCTAAAAGAGGTAGGATGGGCGTGTGCGTGGTCGGCGTCGGCGTCCTCCATGACTCTCCGAATGGCGAGAGCCCTCCTGGCGGTGGAAGAGGTAGAAGCAGCGGTACTCTTCCATGCGAGTCGGGAGGAGAGGAGAGTCCCTTTACGGAAGGGAAAGAGAAGGAGCAAAACGACAGCGTTGAAGAAAGCAAGGAGGGCCTTGAGGGCTCGCAGGGAAAAGAGAGCGCGGATTCTGCCGCTGGCTCCGGACGTCAAGATCAAGGTGGAGGCCTGGTTCCCCCTGCAAGACACACCCTCACATCCCATTGCCGTTGCTATTGCCATTGTCGATGCTTCCTAATCTTCCCCTGCTTCCTGTCCTATCCTATCCTCGATGAAGAACAACGCAATCAAATTCACTCACACCAGATTCAAAATTCAATATCCGATTCCCCAAATTAGTACGCACCCAAATTTAGCAGATGAAGAAGGAGAATGAATGAGTGTTATTTATTAAGTATATAAAAGAAAGGAATTTTGGAATGGTAACGTAGTACATTGAACGTTGATGAAAGTGGATTGTTCCAGAAGGTGCCGTGGGGGTGGTGACCCTAACATGTGGGGAATTCCATAACCACATCCACCTGTGTCTCTCACCGCACGACACGTGGGTGGTATGCGGCGAAAAATATTACTTCACGCCTTGTTCCCTCTTTTGTCCCTGTCCACCTTCTCTCTCTCTCGTTCTCCTTTGGATGCAGTCAACAGCTTTTTCGGATCATCCTCAACCGCCCCGTTTCTATACATTTTATCTACAACTCTGTCTCTCTCCCTCTCTCTGTCTGAATCTTATTTTTCATCTTTACCATGATTTATCTAAATTTAAATAAATAATCTCTTGTCAGAAAAATGCTTTCAAAATCTATTCTACAGTTTCAGAAAAAGAAAAGTTACTTTATATATTAATATAATAAATTCCAACTTTCTTATTTAATATTATATTTTTAATTTATATATTTGTAATGTAATTATGTCAGTATATAAAGTAAAATCATAAATAATGTTACAAAGTTTAACATATATATTTGTTCACGTATATATTGTAATGAATAAAGTTTTAACGGAAATTCCTGTAATTTTGTAACAATAAATTATAGATTACATAAAAATTTATATTTAGGATGTAGTTGAATTATTTTGTAATTTATAAGAAGTAAGTTTTCTTAGTGAATATATTTAGTAAAATATAATAACAATTGTGAAATGTAAATTATATAAATATAAATATAAATGTAAACCATAAATTACCTCTTAAGGAGTGTATTTAATTCTCAATAAAACATATTCATACTTTTTTTTAGTTTTAAAAAACCTAAAAAGTAATTGTGTCATGTATTTATATGACATACTAAAACTATATAATTTATAATAAAAGATTGAATAAATAACGAAAACCCCATCAATGCAAATATTGTATTGTGTACAAAGTTTATTATTATATGATTTGCTATTGGATTATTTTGTATGCCACTAATGAAAAATAATAAATATTAATATACGTATTATATTATTTAAATTGGAAGGTTTAAGTTTTATATGATATAATCATAGAGCCTCGGTCAATATAATAAAACATGTTGCGGCCATCCTCATTGAATAAAAGTATTATAAAAAAGACAGATGTAACCATGAAATACGTTAAGTTTGTATGATTGATTTCCTTTTATTACCTTCTTGCTAATTGGTCTAAGTAATGTAAGTGAATCCTTCCAAGTTTCATTCACGAATTCAGTTTGCCACAACAGAATGTCAATTATTAAAAAATTACAAAAATAAACATAAAAACTATATATATATATAATCTATCAAAATCTAAATAAATTATATGTTGCCAGAAAAACATTTTTAAATGAAAGTAGCAGAAGGTTCCCAAAAGGGGAATCCAAATTACACATCACTTCTCTGGGTAATAATATAAATAAAGAAATATTAATTGAGTTGTGGCTGTCATTGTTTTGGTCCACTCGAGACTTTGTCCTTGAAGTGGCTTAATTTATTTTGAGAGAACGTGATATAAAATGATACGTACTTATATTTATTTGATACGTATTATTATAAAAGAATAATGCTTTGTTATATTTTGAAAAAATGATAATATTAAATAAATATAAAAAAGTTACGTGTTTAGAAGAGAAAATATTAAATTCAATGGTTGCGTGAAAAATAATATTTAAGATTATTCATTTGAGGATTGAACGGTAAGAAAGAGAAGTGGTGAATTAGGTAATTGATGAATCAAAAAGCGATCCCCTTCTGGTTTTTGGTCTGCGTTTGAGAGTTTGTGTTTGGATACGTAAGATGGCGACCTTGAATGTACCCCCTGTTCCTCCCTCTCCGAGAGACGACGCCATAGCTCTTTATACCGCTTTCAAAGGTCCTACCATTTTCTCTCTCATGGCTTTTTTTTCCTTTTCTCATGTCATGCTCCACAATCTTACGTTAATTCACTCCATTAATTTTGCTCACAATTCGCTCAATTAATCACGCATGCATGCTCATAACACAAACAATCAATGCACACATAATTTCTTTCCAGATCCAAATTACTTGTGTTGATTCGTTTTTGCAGGATTTGGATGTGACACTGGCGTTGTCATCAATATACTTGCTCATCGGGATGCCACGCAGCGTGCCTACATCCAACATGAATTCAGGACAATGTATTCCACGGACCTTCTCAAACGCTTATCTTCCGAGCTTTCTGGCAAATTGGAGGTACTTTTATTCTTATGGATTCCATTCTACTTCATCACAAACACACCACCCCCATGCCTTCCTCTGATTATTACAACATTATATGTGTTTATGTATATGACTGTGTGTGCGTGTGTTTCGTTTCCAACACTTTTTAATTGCTTCGCTTTGGCCTATGTTTTATGGTTCCATAGACAGCAGTTCTGCTTTGGATGCATGACCCTGCTGGGCGTGATGCCCTTATCCTCAGGCAGTGCCTGACTGCGGAAAATCTTGAAGCCACCACTGAAGTATTATGTTCGCGAACTTCTTCCCAGCTTCAATATTTAAGACAGGTTTACCACACTAAATTTGGGGTTTATCTGGAGCATGAAATTGAAAGATATGCCTCCGGGGATCATAAAAAGGTGAATCTTCTCGTTCTCCTTGTCTGTATTTCGCTATCAGGAATTAGTCATATTAAGATTTCTATCTCTTGGCCTTTGAAGTCATGTGCTCTTTTGATTCCTCAGCACCCTTGCCAGCATTTATGCTAATGAAATTAAAACTGCAATATGCTTGTCTGATGACTCAATGTTCATCAGAGGTGTATTAGTATATTTCTGAAATCATTGGTGGATATTTCCATTTAAGACTCCGTGTGCTTGTGGTCTTTCTATTCTACTCAAAAATTTACAGATGAATGACTTTAAACAAATCGTTTGAGGCAAGGGTCCAATTATGTAATCGGTTTAGCCTGCAACTTGTCAAGAAACGAACAAAAGCACCCAACTGCAAGAACGACAAAACCGGAAACAGAAACTAAATCAAAATAAACAAAAATGAATACAGGATATACATGATTTAATCTTAAAGACCTACATCCATGAGAAAAGGAGCAAAATAATTCAGTATCAGATAATAAGAGAACAAGATCAAGCCTGTACAAAAAGTGTTCACTTGGCCATTGTATCACCACTGTTCAGAAACAAAAAACAAGAAAACCCTGTTCTTAACTCTATTTCCTCCTTTCTCTCTCATTCTTTCAATAACCGAGTAGTACATCAAATGAACCTCTCCTCTCTACACATTCACCGTAGAATAACACCTATGCTAATATGTAGTCACTAGACACAAGATCACAAAGAATAATCTCCAAACAACACCTCTAGAACAAGTTAGTTGTAATCAATAACTAATCGGAACAGAAAAACTCGATACAACCATTTGTGACAACTTGCAACGGATTTATAGGCGCTTCTAATAAGAATATAGCAGCAACGCCAACAAAAAATTTTGAATCCATACAAAAGATTCAATGCCTGATGGCAGTTCCAAGATTTCAATCTCAAGTCAATCGTGGGATGGAAGGGGACTAAATTTCCGGTATATCCATTAATTCAAATATGATGGTATGTTTCATTGAATTGCACGTCTCATGAGGGAAACCCTGTTCAATTGTTTGTCGTAGATCACATTTGATGTAAAAATTCTGCTTCATTCCCTTTATTCTCTAAACTAATCACGTCTCAGTTCCTTGTAAGATATTCAAATAAAACGTGTTACTTTCTATGCAAAATTCTTGATGCAGATGTTGCTTGCTTATTTAACCGTGCCGCGTTCTGAAGGCCCTGAGGTAAATAGAGAGATAGCTGAGATGGATGCAAAGGTTCTCTACAAAGCAGGGGAGAAGAGGCTGGGAACTGATGAGAAAACTTTTGTGCAAGTATTTAGTGAACGGAGTGCAGCACATTTGACTGCTGTAGATCATTATTACAATAGCATGTATGGACACTCATTGAAAAAGGTATCTTCACCATTTTTTTGTTTCCTTTGAATGTAATCTCTCCCAAGGTTGTTTTTCTTGTGCTTATCCCAGTTGAATATCTACAGGCAGTAAAGAAGGAAACATCAGGAAATTTTGCTCTCTCACTTTTGACAATTCTTCAGTTTTCTGCGAATCCTGCAAAGTATTTTGCAAAGGTATTCCCCCTGGCTTGAATTTTGTGTAGTTGCTTCTCGTATTGCCCTTATACTTGGAAGGGGATCACAATGTTTTCATTCGATGATAACTCTTCATTTCGTAAGAAACAAGAATAGGATGATGGTGAGAATCAAGTGAAAACTGGTGCAAGATAAGATGATTATGTTATACTTACTGTTAAGATGTTTTTTCGTTGAAAAATCTGTAAGCAACATTATCAAGGAGTTTTCGAAACAAATTAATTATGCAGTTGAAAATGTTAGAAACTTGAACGAAGATGATCATTTACTACATATCTTCATGGAGTTCAGACATTGTAGGCTTTGGCAGGGTCATGAGCCTCTCAAGGGTAAAAGTCAATGCAGTGTGCAGTGTTAGTTACTTTGTTCAGAAGGCTGACATTGATTTTTATACTGCAGAGAGGATCCTAACCCCATTTAGCAGGACATATAAATGTATTATGGATCAACAATTCTTCTTTCTCTAACTTCTTGGTGATTTTTGTAGTAGTTGGTTCTGTAAGCACAAGTCAACTTCTTGAAATTTCTAACTGACAAGACAATGAGATTTGCTTTAAATTTAACTTTTGCACCGTGTAGATGTTGCGCAAGGCAATGAAAGGTTTGGGGACGGATGACACAAGACTTATAAGGGTGATTGTAACAAGAGCTGAGATTGATTTACAACACATCAAAGCAGAATATTTAAAGAAATACAAGAAGACGCTCAACGACGCAGTCCACTCAGAAACATCTGGCCACTACAGGGCTTTTCTTCTCTTACTCTTGGGTCCCAATCAGTAGACAGAAATTTTCAACCATGTTTTGGTAATAAATTCAGCGTATGACGTTGAATATACGTATTTGGTTTCATCATGTATTTGCTTGTCATATCATCACCAATGCACGGATAAAGGATTGGCGTGTTGTTTCCATTTCAAACATTTGTAATTCCTTTGCTTGTGTTCATGTTCTTTTCTTTTTCTTTTCTTCTTTCATGGATTCCGGAATGATTCTGTCTCGATGGTGCTTCTATTCTTTTGTAAATTTTAATTACAAAATAAAAGGGTAGGGATTCATCATGCTTGGCTACGATTGATAGGGGAAAAAATGACTAATGAGCTAAAAAAGTGATCTCATAGACCCACGGAGATAACATGAAAGAGACTAAAAGGTTGTAAGCTTCAAATCATGTCACAGAGATGAGAATTTAAAATTTACTAGTTTTAAAATTTCTAAAATTTTCTAGCGAGTCCTTTTTGTTATTATCATTAATCGTTATTAATTTAATGCTAAAATATTAATCCATTCAATTAAGGCAACACATAAGTAAAATAATAATTTTTAACGTATGAGTTTTAATTAGGTAATATATTTATTAACATAAATCAGGCAATTACATATGTATAGATTCTTTAACTTTGTATTTTAATAATTTACATTTAATATTATATTTCATTAAAAATATGATAATAATTTATTAAGAGTTTATAGAATATTTTCTATACATTGATTTTAATATTAGAACAGTACTAGTGTAGCACTATAAATGAATTTGTAATCTATCACAAGCAAAGATTTCGTTTATAAAGATAATTATAATATTTACAAATTGTACGTAATATAAGAAGTATTTATCTTTCATCTTACACAATTTAAAACTAATGCTTAAAATTAATATAAAAGCATTTGACTTAAATATTTTTTAAATCCATATAAATATATCTCTCACTTACTTGAATATGTATAAAATTTTTGTTACATAAAATAATCAGACTACTAACATAAAGGAAAATTTTGTGAACCTTTTAGATGATGTCAAGGTATTGCAATCCATAATTATATGAATACACAATCAATACAATACTCATATATTAACACTTAAAACCATTCTATACTGTAATTGTTTTTTTACTTAACAAAAATCATTACTATTAATCTTAAAAAATTCAAGTTTTCTGGTAACAAGTTGCCATTATAGCCCTCTGGTAAAAGTTCTTAGTGACCCATGAGTAGCTCTATTTTGAACTTTTGTATGTGATATTCTATTGTTCGATGTTAATAGTATTATTTTTCTTAACCTTGAGATGATTTGTTCACAATGTTTAATTTAGATTTTAGCTAATATGTTTTGAGTCATTATCTAATAAAATGGGCCTTTTTCTTATTACACTTCTATCATTACTATCTGCACCAAAGTTCAAGCAAAATGACTAAAATATCTTTTTTCACTACATTTGGCTGCCACTTTCACCTTTCATTTCACTTGTTCCAAAATCTATATTGATCAGTAGACTTTTGAACCTGTTCCAATTAATAAAATAGAAATTATATTTTAAAACAATAAATGAAATATTTTCGTGTTAAAATATATACATTATAATTTATATATCAAATAATTAAATCTAAAATCAAAATTAATTTCATTGATATGATTTAAATGTTTAACATGTTTTATTTAAAATTATTTTTTATTTATTCATTTATGTTTTCAAACGGATCAAAATAGTTTGTTAGTTTATTCAAAGTAACAAAAATTCTTTAAATAACTCATAAAAAATTCTCTTTAAGTAACAATAATTACAATGATTTAGAAATGTGGAATGAATGAAGAAGAAAAGCACACTTTGAGAACTCTCTTATTGAAATTATAAATTAAAAAGTAAAATTATATGATTAACTTTTTCCATTGGTAAGAGGAGGAGGAGCAGCAGCAGAGCATAGCATCCGAATATTCTGCTCATATGCCTTTCTCGTGAGATGGGCTTGGAATATGCTGCTCTTTCATGCTGATTCGTCCCAGTCTTGCATGGCATATTCGAATATATTACCACCCACTTCCTTCAATATCATTGGATACGATCTTTTTCTTTTCTATTTCCTTCAACGTCTCTCTCCATAGTTACTCTCAAGTCTTACGTTGTTGCTCCACGTTATCCCAGAAAGTTTTTCTTAAAGTCAGAACCTTTCGCTTCTTCTGCTGTTCCAACCACACTCACAATGTCCATCTCCTTTCTCTTCACCCTCATCGTCACCTCTGCCCTTTGTGTTCTTTCTGCATCTGCACAACTCCAGAGATTTCCACACTCTTCTAAACATGGTGCTTCTCTTAGCTTCTTGGTGGTCGGTGACTGGGGCAGAAGAGGCTCTTACAACCAATCACAAGTCGCTTTTCAGGTTTCTCTTTATGTTTCTTCATCCCAAACATTTAGGTGTTGTATCATTATTTAACTCGTTTTCATCTTCTAGCATGTTATAGCGTCTGGTCTTAGAGATTGCTCCTGGTTGCATCCTTTAACGGATGAAAACAATGTCATGATTATTTCTGAAAATGAACATGCAGATGGGAAAGGTTGGAGAGAAATACGATATAGACTTTGTAGTTTCCACCGGGGACAACTTCTACGACAATGGACTAATCAGTGAACACGACAACGCGTTTCAAGAGTCGTTTACCAAAATTTACACAGCAAAAAGCCTGCAAAAGCAGTGGTATAGCGGTAATTTTCTAAACAAATAACGATGACGACAACAAAGGATTTACATTATGAGTGCAGAGTGTAGTAGATCTTGTCATATGCATAAACTTTTGTATCATGGTGGATGCAGTGTTAGGCAACCACGACTACAGGGGTGATGCAGAAGCCCAACTCAGCCCAGTCCTTAGAGAAATGGATAGTAGATGGCTCTGCCTGAGATCATTTATTGTAGATTCAGGTATAGTCTTTGCTTCTTTCGGGTTTATCTTCTAAGGGTTAAAACCATTTCATTAATCTGATGTACTTCTTCTACAGACCTGGTTGAGATTTTCTTTGTAGACACCACTCCTTTTGTTCAAGAGTACTTCACTGAACCAAAGGAACACAAGTACGATTGGCGTGGCATTGGACCACAGAAACCTTATATTAACAAGTTACTCAAGGTATGCATATACACGATTCGTTACTTTTTTATTGCAAAAACTAACCATTTGAACAATTTGAAATATATGAAACTTGCAGACTGGAAAATTACATGAAGATGGATTAAAAATAATGTTTTGAATCATTATGTTTCAGGAGCTAGAATTGGCACTGGGGGAGTCAAGGGCAAAATGGAAGATTGTTGTCGGTCACCATGCCATTAGAAGTGTTGGGCATCACGGTGATACTCAAGAACTTGTAGAGAAGCTGCTCCCGATCCTTCAGGTAACTAAAAGCTAAGAACTGAAGATGATCCTCGTCTCCCTCCTTGTGTAAAATAATTTCCTAGTTCCTCTAACCAACTGGGCTGATTTTACTTTCAAATTTCAGGCCAATAATGTTGACTTTTACATTAATGGGCATGATCATTGTCTTCAACACATCAGTGACACAGAGAGGTAAAACTGAATGAATTCATATTGTAGAAGGAACGAAGCCAAAGTAATGTATTTATCTGATAAAGGAACTTGTTTGCAGCCCCATTCATTTCCTGACTAGCGGGGCAGGGTCAAAGGCTTGGAGAGGAGACATTAAACAAACGAATCTAAGAAGCCTAAATTTCTTCTATGATGGACAAGGCTTCATGTCCGTCAAATTCACTCAGACCGATGCCACCATTGAGTTCTATGATGTTTCTGGCAATGTTTTGCACAGACTGGCTTCTTCGAAACAGCTACATTCTTCCACGTAATGTTCAGAGCCACACTTTTGACGTTGAGATTCTAAAACGAAGACCAACCCAAATTGGTTGAGATGAAATTCAAAACCAATCCTTGATGTCATGCTTGAGTATAACAGAAATGAAAATATGATGTCTCAACTCCAACTTTTCCATTGTGATTCATCAGAGACGGACTCGTAAAATTTAAGGGCTTTCACTCCAACATTACCGAATCAGTAATGTAATAATTGAATTGTTATCAGGAATATGTGGTTTATAAACCTCGTTAAAACTATAAAGTTATTCAACATTTCTAGTAGTCCTGAATCCATTGATTTTGTAGATAAGAATTTGTTAGGATGGCGAAATGGAAGCATACGTTGGTGATATCCAATATCCACTGTCGTCTTATACGCCACCATTAAAATATGACTATGTTTTAACACCTTCTAGAGGACGTTTAAAAAAAAATTATTCAGGGATATAATTTGGAAATTTGAGAACAGCAAGAACACCGAAATCCCATGTGGTGGTACAAAAGGAAATTCACTCACGATTGTTGACTCTTTTTTTTTTGCTTTATTACTTATTAAATAAGTGCCTTTATTTCTATGAAGGAATAAGTCTTAAGAGTGATGTCTTTTTGTTCACTATGCACATAATTTGTTAGTCAGTTTCTTTTTGTAAAGGCTTATAAAGCCGTTTCAGTATCTAAATAAATTATGCAGTTTCTATACAATTAAATTGCATCAGTCGGTTTTTCTATAAGTTTTATCAATTGGTATCAGAGTTCTAGAAGGAGTTTGATACAGAGTGAGCAAATAGTGTGATACAGGGTGAGAAAATAGTGTGAAGAGAGCATCTAGATCAGTGCGATTCCATGTCTACCTCAGAAAAATTCATTCAACTAGCTATCCCACAGTTTGATGGGCACTAAGACTTTTGCTCCATGACCATGAAAAATTTCTTAAACCACTATCACAACTTGTGGAAGACGAAATTCCAACGCTGAGGCTCAAAGGAAAGCTGTAGCAGACACACATCTTAAGGATCTAAAGGTGAAGAATTTCCTGTTCCAGGCAATTGATCGAAAAGTACTGGAAACAATGTTTGACAAAAATATGTCACAAGCAATCTGAAGGTCCATGCAATAGAAGTATCAAGGTTTGAATCGAGCTAGTACCTCGTGTGCATACCTTCGTTGGCAGATGAAGATGCCTGCTTCATTTTGTATAACTTCTATTCCCAAAAAGTATCGCATCCTTCCAAAATCTGTCATATCAAGACACTGCTTCTAACATTTTTTGTAAACTTGGCTTTCTCTACCTTTTTTTATAAAGCCAGTGGATTGTTGAACATAGATCTCTTCTATAATTTCACCGTGTAAGAATGCACTCTTTACATCAAGCTGGAAAACTTCCCGTGCATTTTGAGCAGCCACAGCTAACAACACCCTCAGTGTCAAGTCTTGCAACAGGAGCGAAAACTTCTGTGTAGTTGATGCCGTAGGTCTGAGCATAGCCTTTGGCCACTAGCCTGGCTTTGTATTTTTCTACTTGTCCTCTTTCATTAAGCTTTGTTTTGAAGACCCATTTAACTCCTATGGGTATCATTCCGTTAGGTGGGTCAACTAGTTCCCATGTGTTGTTCTTCTCAATGGCTTTCATCTCTGCATCCATAGCTTCCCTCCATTTCTGACTTGCATCCACTTCTTCAAAAGTGTGATGATCCTCAGAGTCGGTTGTAACCATTGCTAGTAGATTCTCTTCTTCTACAAACAAATTAGTTTCATAATCTGTTAACCATGCAGCAGGTTGCCTCCGTGTTCTCGTTACTCTCCCTTCATTTAGAGGGTAAATGTTTTCTTTGAAGAAACAACCTGCCGTAAATTTATCTACCACTGAGGCGAAATATATTACTGTAGCATATCAATGTATTTGGCTTAAAAGGATTTTAGAGCATCTTAGAGTATAAAAAACAGAATCTACTGAGATTTTATATGATAATAATTCTACTATTCAATTGTTCAAAAATCCTGTTTTTCATGACAGAAACAAACACATTCGGTAAAGTTTCATTTCCTCATAGATTTAGTTAATGACGAAGTAATTAAATTAAGATATTGTAGTACAACTGAACAACTAGCTCACATAATGAGAAAAGCCTTGAAGAAGTTGGATCAATTTAATACGTATGCTTCGGGTGTTTGAAGCTACGAAAATAAGCTAAAAACTTAAGGGAGGGATTATTGACTGTTTTTTTATGCTTTATTAATTGTTAAATAGCTGCTCTTATTTCTAGGAAGAAATAATTCTTAGGAATGCTATCTTTTCAGCCCCTATGCACACTATTTGTTAGTCAGCTTCTTTTTGTAAAGACTTATAAAGCCGTTTCAGTATCTGAATAAATTATGCAGTTTGTACAGAATTAAATTGCATCAGTCGGTTTTTCTCTGAGTCTAATCAAATTTGCAACTGTATTATTACTCAACCGCCCTTTACCTACCTTTGGAGGAAAATGATTTCGTCGTATCTCTAGCTAACTAAATATAACCTTTGAAGGGGGATTAATGAACATTAAATGACTCAATGAACTTAAATAGAATATGTTCCAAAACCATCTTAATTTTAACTTCAGAAAATCGATTTTGAAAGAGGTTTACACTTTGGAAATATATTATGAGTTGGGCATTTTCCGTATATATGATGTGGCCATCTGAATACCAAACGTTGCACAAAATGGATTTTTAGCATTAGCGGAGGAGGTAGGAAGTTGCAAAGAACATGCAAAAGCTAATATGTGGGTCCACGACAACCTATTATTAGTATGCCGGGCCAAAGTGTCATTGGAACGAATAAGTTATCTACGCTACTTTGACAAAAACGCTTGTTTCAGTAGGAGTTGTTTACGATTTTGTTAAGACTTTAAAGCAGCTTTTATGTAATTTCACCGTGTAACCACGACATCATGCTAAGTCACACAACTTTACTATTATGTGATAATATGCTCTTAAGATGCAAGAATCTTTTTTTTTTTATTCTTACATAAATTGTCTCACAAGTAAAGAGTTGAAGACACCCACACAAAAACATGGCTGGTTTGGGTGTATGGATGATGGCTTTCATTAGTCTGTGTTCTCTGAACGTATCAGCTCTTCTCCAACGCCTACAGCACCCTGTCAAGGCTGATGGCTCACTTAGTCTTGTGGTCATTGGAGACTGGGGAAGGAAAGGAACCTACAACCAATCAGAAGTTGCTGCTCAGGTCTTTGTTACATGCATTCTTTGTGAATCCTTAACTATATTCTGTTTTCCAATCTAGTGCCTTAATTAAGCACATCATTCTGTGAATCCTTTTACTTGCTCGTTTGACGCATGGCTTTGTTCTTTTGCTGCATGTATGTGTAATTAGTTAAAGTAATGGTCATGGAATGGATCTCTCTCTCCTAAAGAAAAAGCTGGCGCTTTTTAGACTCTCATCTCTTTGCCTATGTGATATGTCAGATGGGAAGAGTTGCAGAAAAGTTAAATATCGACTTTGTGATATCCACTGGAGACAATTTCTACGACGATGGATTGACTGGTGTAGACGACCCAGCATTTGAACTTTCCTTCTCAAAAGTCTACACTGCCAAGAGCCTCCAAAAGCAGTGGTATAATGGTGAGTTCATTTCAGGCACACCAACTATTGATGTATAAGCAAAAATTCTTAGCCAGCTAAGCTGTTCCTTTAATCTTCCTTTCTTCTGTCCATTAAATGTGTGGAAATTGGTTTCAGTGTTGGGAAACCACGACTACAGGGGAGACGTGGAAGCACAACTGAATCCAATCCTTCAGAAAATTGATCCCAGATGGATCTGCAAAAGATCATTCATAGTTGACACTGGTAATGTGGCTTCTCATCTTGGATAGCAATCATTAAGTATTCTGCTAATCTCAAAAACTCTGCAGAAATTGCTGAGTTCTTCTTTGTCGATACAACACCTTTTGTGGACAAGTATTTTCTTGAGCCGAAGGACCACAAGTATGATTGGAGAGGAGTGCTTCCAAGGGAGAAATATTTATCAAAGCTCTTAAAGGTAAATCTCTTGATCTTTATCATCACAACGGATTAAGATAAAAAAGCAAATCCAATACATTTTTCCCTTTTTCTTTTTGTGTGTGTGGTTTTGAACACAGGATCTGGAAATAGCATTAAAGGGTTCTTCTGCCAACTGGAAGATTGTTGTGGGGCATCATACCATAAGAAGCATAGGACACCACGGTGACACCCAAGAGCTCATAAGGCAGCTTCTGCCAATTCTTGAGGTCATTCAGCCAAAATATATTACAGAGACAATCCTATTCCTATCCTAGACTAGTGAAAAATGAATGCAACCTTAACCGATGAAATTAAAATTGCAGGCAAATGATGTGGATATGTACATTAATGGGCATGACCATTGCTTGGAGCACATAATTAGCACAAGCAGGTGTGTGTTAACGATTTGTTTGTTAACTAAATCACCTCTAAATCATGGTAATTATATGATGATATTATTGAGTGTTGTTGCAGCAAAATCCAATTCTTAACCAGTGGTGGAGGTTCAAAGGCATGGAAAGGAGACATCAATAAAAATAGGAAAGACGGCACAAAGTTTTACTATGATGGACAAGGATTTATGTCTTTGGAGCTTGAACAAACAAATGCAAAAGTTGTTTATTATGATATTTTTGGCAATGTTCTGCATGTTGTGAATCTGTCGAAGGCGTTACGTTCTGTCTATGACATATAGAAGAGACTCATTCAGGAAATCACAAATTAAAGATGAAAAAGGAAAGATATGTATCATATGTAATGAAATGAATAAGAGTGACCAATGAAAGATTACTGTCATTAATAATGAAAAAAATATCTGATGTATGTGGCCTAAATAGCTGAAGGTGACAGGTAATAATAGTTGAATATTCAAAAATGCTGAATTGGCTTATGTTAGTCGGTTATCTTTTATAGTTTCTTTTGATTTTGCATATATGGGCTCATTACACCAACTGCATGATAGATGTCAGAAAGCATCAAAGTCAAGTACATTACAATACCTGTCAAACTTTCATACGTGGTTAAAATAATATAAATAAATAAAAATTCAAAAGTCTTTCTTTGACCCTTATATATTAATGGAGAGATTTTAACTACCAAAACAAAATGACACGAGTCATTCATAAGTGTGAAAATTCATCAAAATCACGAGCTTCAGTAACATACTAACTCATAATTCAAATTTCGATGACATTTTTTTCTAATTTATAAGAATTTTGTTTAAACCTTCCTGTAAAACTGAATGCAAGTTTCTCTTATAGAAGATGTGTAGACCAACCAATGAATTTTCGACAAGAGTACAATATTGGAAAAAGAGGAAGAAATTAAAAAACAAAATTGAAGTAATCATGAAAGCAAGAACATTTCACTTCACATAAACAAAGTAATGGTTCATAGCAATGAATGATTTGTAAGGACGTCATTTTCCGCAAGTGAAAAAGATTTGAGCCAAAATTTATCAAAACTGTAAAAATTCATCAAATGCACGAGCTTACTAACTTAAAGCTTCCTTTACATTATAAAACAAAAAAGGAAGATGTGGAGGCTATTTTGAACAGAAATTATACAGGAATCAAAACAATACACGATGACAGGTGTACCGCAAAATTGAGGCACGAGTGGCCAATTTTGGACCTCAATCACCTGTGATTTTATTGCAGCACCACAAAATGAATTAAAATGAAAACGCTGAAAGATCTTATTTTCCTCACAAAAACACGTTACATGCCATTCGCGAACACTCTAATCCAAACGTGTCTCTCCTTCGCACTTAAATAATATCTTCTCTCCTCTTCTCCAATTTACCCTTGCCTTTATAAACCCTTACAAGGACCAAACAATCAAAACTTTTACCTATTAATCATCATTTTCTTATCAATACTTCATTTGTATTGGATTCTCTCAAATCATTCAAACTTTTAACCTATTAACATAATTCAGTTACTTAATTAAGATAAACCAAAGCTAATTTCATCATTAAAGCAATTGTGAAATTTGGTTCCGAGGGTTGAATGGTCATTTACGCAACTGTAGGCCCGCGAAGCACAGGAGACGCCCTATAAATCATTCTTCACGTGGCATTTCGGTCTCTACGATTAACGCAGAACGCACACCGGAATTGAATTCAATTGAATCGAATCATTCGTTCATAACCATTTTCTCTTTCTCTAGGGTTTCGTTTCTTCTGCGTTTATTTTGTTCATTTCGTCTCTGAATCGATCAAGCTTTCAGCTTCTTGGTGACCTCTCCGACTTCTAAATGGACGTGGCACTCACTGCTTTTCGCTCACCGGCGTTAGTCCTCGGAAGACCGATCAGCGCCTCCGCCTCTGCACGCCTCAGTTCCACTTCTAGGTTTTCCAGAAAGGTATCATTTCTGTGATTGATTACTTGTTAACTGTTATTCTCGTGAGGTGATCTGGTGGATTGCCGTTTTAGTCATCTTTTGCTGGTAATAGTTGGAATTAGGGAATCGGAAATGCTTTTCTAATCTCATTGACATAGCACGATACTTTGTAAGTGAAATGAAGTAAGCATAAATTGAACCAAACACCGTGTCAAGAGATTGATATCATTGATTAATTATCATTCACCTGCTTTTTGTTGTTGATATTTTCCAGCTTTGCTTCACTTCACTTTCTATCTCCAAGCAAGGTCGTAGAAGAGGTTTTGTAGTTAGAGCAGCTTCATCATTTCCCGAATCATCTGAATCGGATGCCCATGCCAAGATTGCTCCTCTTCAGTTGGAGTCTCCGATTGGGCAGTTTCTTTCTCAGATTTTGGTAGATCACCCGCATCTTGTGCCTGCTGCCGTGGACCAGCAGCTTGAGCAGCTCCAAACTGACCGCGATGCTGATCAACAAAAGGAAGAACCTTCTGCTTCAGGCACGGATTTGATTTTGTACAGGTTTGTTTCATTCTCATGTGTCACACTCTCTTAAGTTTCACTTAATAAATCTGACAAACTTCCATCCTTGCTCAATTTGGCATCCATAACTTGTATAAATGAAACATGTTCTATTAGATAGCAGCAAAACATTCTGATGTTCTCTATGGTTTAGGTTTAGTGTGAAGTATAATTAGTATGATGCGCGTGTTCAAAGCTTTTGGCCTTTTTATGGTTTAACTATAGGTATTGTACGTTTAAATATGTAAGAATTTTTCCCAAACTACACTCCTTACTGTATTATATTCCACTGGAAGTTACAAGAGTAGTGAAATATAAATTAAACTCACGTTAATTTTCTACATCACTTCAAGGCTTTGTTTGATGTATTATATTAGTATGTGGTCCACGTTCAATGTGGTTCCACTTAAGATCTTTTATTTATAAATCTAAAAATATTTGTCTTAAAGAAACCCGTTGTTGATCATTGTGATGGCTTCCAAACCTTTCCAGGAGGATTGCCGAGGTGAAGGCTAATGAAAGGAGGAAAGCTCTCGAGGAGATCTTGTATGCATTGGTGGTGCAGAAGTTCATTGATGCTAATATTTCTTTGACACCATCAGTAACCCCAGATCTGTCTGGTAAGATTGATTTGTGGCCAGATGAGGATGGTAAACATGTGAAGCTTCACTCACGTGAAGCATACGAAATGATTCAAAACCACTTGAGCCTCATTATGGGTAACAAAGTAGGAGATATAACATCCATAGCTGAAATCAGCAAATTCAGGGTAGGGCAGGTCTATGCAGCATCAGTGATGTATGGTTATTTTCTTAAGCGAGTTGATCAAAGGTTCCAGCTGGAGAAGACAATGAAAGTTCTTCTAAATGAAGCTGAAGAAGAGAATAGCGTTCAACAAACTACGATGGATAATGCGAGACCCGGTATTGAAGAACACACTTCTCAAGGGATGTCTCATCCTGAAGTATCTACTTGGCCTGGTGGTGGTGGTGACGTGAGTCCTGGTGGATTTGGCTATGGTATAAAGGCAACCAGATTGCGCAACTATGTGATGTCCCTTGATGGAGATACCCTGCAAAGATATGCAACAATTAGATCCAAAGAGGCTATCAGCATCATTGAGAAGCACACAGAGGCACTGTTTGGAAGACCTGAAATTGTTGTAACACCCGAGGGGTCAGTCTCTAAGGATGAAAACGTGAAAATTAGCTTTGGTGGTTTAAAGAAACTTGTTTTAGAGGCTGTGACTTTTGGTTCTTTTCTCTGGGATGTTGAGAGCTACGTGGACTCAAGATACCATTTTGTCTTGAACTGAGGAAAGCTTAGTAGGTGTATACTCTCCTCAGAGCCCAACAGGTTGAGCCTTGTGTGCATTGGGTTGTCCTTATGATTTCTGTTTTCTCCCATACAATACAAAACATAGATTACAGTGTGTCGGTACTAACTGATGAAGTGTATTTTAAATGTGATTCGAGGTTAAATTACAATTATTGTTTCTCTAATTCATCTGTATATACTGTACTATAGTGACAGTGGCTCTGGATCTCATTAATAAAGGCAAAGGTTATCTTCCAGGTAGATATTTTGCTTATTTATCCTAAGCTTTTGTGATTGGCTTATTGTATGATAGCTTTTTGTTATTTGCTATCTTGGTTAGATGGTTGGATTTTTCCTATTTAGGTTTATGGTTTATAATGTATGTGAGATAATGGTATGCTTGGTTGATAATTTGTTAGATGGATGGGTAAATAACTTTGAACACATGGGAAGGCTATGGTTCAGAGTAGAAGTGAGTAGGTACCAATAGTGCGCAATTTGTAATTTAATACCCTATAATTTAACGGTAGTATACTTTTTCTTACGATAGCTAATACTTTACAATAAATTATTAACTATTACCTGATGCATAACGGCTTTCGATTCCTGTTTTATGCTTTTAATAGTAATTGGTATAAAAATTGTTATAGAAATCACTAACTGTAATGCCTTTCTTGCACCCTTTTTTTGGTGTATATATATATATATATATATATATATATATATTTTTTTTTTTTTTTTTGAGGAAGTTTGATGGAAAATATGAACATGCTATAGAAATCACTATGAACATTTTTCCGTTCCATAAACATTGAGACATTACAAAAATAATTGTGTTGTTTCCAATTGAATTTAAACTTTTATTTTGATAATCTGCATCTTATCTTATTAAATGTATTGTTGGTAATTAAAATGAAACTTTGAATATCATTAGAGAATAATCAACTGTAACTGTATAGTATTGTTGAAACGTTTTCTTTAAAAAAATTATTTTGACTATTCACATCTTTATCCAATAAAAATTAAAATAATAAATATAATAATAATAAAAAATAAAGAATTGAATTCCCTTTTGAAGAATGAATAAAATTCCAATTCAAAAGTTCAGATAATTTTAAAAATTCATATTAATTTAATGTTTCTAATTACATTGACAAATAGATGGTTAGCTAAATCTAAATAATATATATATATATATATATATATATATATATATATATATTAAGAAAATTGAAGTTTGTTATTTAACAAAATCAAGAGAAGTTATGTGATTTTTTCCAATAAAAAATTACTTAATCTATCTCCAAAAATATTATAAATATGATATTTTTTAGTTGAAAAACAATACTTTTAAGTATAAAATTTGAAAAATAAAAATATTGACTCCAATTTAAGTAGAGCTCTCATGACGGGTAACCCGGTCCGACTCGGTCCGACCTACCACGGGTTGGTCACTTAGTGAGCCAACTCAACTTGGCTCATTTATTAGCGAGCCATAAATATTCGAACTCGGTCCGACCCACCACAGATTGGTGGATATGGGTTGACTCACTAGCTTACTTAATTACAATTTTTTTTAAAATAAAAGAAAATTACAAACTTTCTATAATTCAAATCTAAACCAATTTCACTCCCAAATTTCACTCTTAATATGGGTGTTTAATTAATTTTGAAAATAGGAAACTTAAATAATTTTTTCAAGCAAAAAAAAAATAATAAATATCTTTTTATAAAGTTAAAATTAAATTTTAATAAAATAAAATTAGGTAGGTGGATTGGTGGGCCAACACGGTCCACCACGGGTTCAACCCACATGAGTCGGGTTTAAATGAGCCGGGTTGAAATCTGACCCGCATAAAAAAAATACAATTTTTTCAAACCCAACCCGGTCCGAACCTGTGGTGGGCCGGGTTGACTCGCGGGTTGTGACCCATTTTGACAGCTCTAAATTTAGGTTTACTTAGTGGTAAAATAATCAACAGAAATAACTTCTTCTATGCTTGTTCGATCAGGAAAGGATCGACAATGTCCATTCTTTACTATGCAAAAGGTCAAGAACAAACAATGTTGCGCAGCTCGGTGATGGGTAAATTGACATTATTTATGTGCTCTTGGCAACTTTTGCACTTTTGCACGAATATTTGGTAATTTTACTCCATCATTGACCGGGAATACCCTGCTCGTAAAGCGCGGGTCTTAAGGGTTCGTCATCCGATGTGCACTCTTTCATGCAACTCCCTTAAGATATATTCTACCTTGTCATGGGAGAGACAATTTAGGAGGGGTGTGGACAAGCCTTGTCGATAAAGCTCATCGCCGATAACTAGAGGTAGGAGGTTAGTACCCAATGCTTCTTCTAAAATTTTGGCCCTTAGAGCGTTCATAGGTGAATAGTGATTAAACTTGGGCCCCTTGGGGAGGTTCTTCGGCTTTGGACCACCTCCTTTGTCTCCTTAGCCAAATGGCTTCTTGTCATCCCTTCGTTCCCTACCAACTGATGAGGCAGCTGCCTCGTCCTGTTGTCCTTTGCGGAAAAACGTGCATTTCTTCTAAGTGCATAAACTCAACTGCTCTTTCTTGCAACTCGCCCATTGTCTTTGGCCACCTGGCACACAGGCTGTCAACGAATGGAGCGGCTTTCAACGTCGTTGACAGATTATTCAGTACAAACTCCTGGCTCACATCCTTCACCTGTCGAATGGTTTTGTTATAACGTTCTATGAAGTCTTTTAACTACTCATCCTTACATTTGCTTTGTGCTTATTAACGCAAGGTAAGTAAGACTTTAAGCTCGGCTAGACGCATATTGTTTGCCAAACAAGTTACATATGGTGGTGAAGCAGTCCACCATGTTTGGTGGTAACATATTAAACCATGCTAATGCCTCCCCTTTTAGAGATAAAGAAAACGTTTAGCACCATAATGTGTCACTTGATGAATAAAAAGCCATGGTATTTACAAAGGATCGAAGGTGCTCGTCTGGATTAGTTGATCCATCATATTTCTCAAACACGGGGGGCATTTTTTCTCTGGCATTGGTGCCTCCATCATTGCAGCCGTGAATGGGTGCAAACCTTCTACCTGATCGGTTTGGACATAATGGGTTGTCCTGGCCATGGCGCTACTTGCCTCCTGTCTTGTTTTGCCCGACTCTCCTGCCTGACTGCTCTCCCTCGTAGGGACATGAGTAGGCGATATCGACTATTGGGCAGATTGTTACCTCCGCCCGACAGTACGCTTGACTCTTATGGTTGTTATCTCTGTATTGTGTCTCCTCTGCATCTCCTGTATTTGTCTCTGTATTTCTCGAATCAACTCCATTGGATCTGGTTGATCTCCCATGTTCCTTGTGATTACAATTGGGTTTCTTCTCTCATCCTCAAGCCCTATGGTGGAAGCCAAAATGTTTCGGTTATAGGGGTCGAGGATCAATCTCCTTGCTTCATAGTTTTGTTCTTCTAAGTATTGATCACCAACTTGCTAGCTGTTACTCTTGAATCCATCGGTCCACTTAGAGGTTTACCTGCTTAAAGTACTCTAACGTTTAAAGTCAACAATATTTCTCAAAAAATTTAGTAAAAACAGGATAATGAAAAAAGTGTCATTTATCTTAATATCAAACCAATTAATTGTTCATTAATAATTATTATTATTCTCTTTAATCACCAATTAATGAATGTTATTTTTATTAATTATCCTTTAATTGAGTTGTTGGTCACCACCCGCCCAGTCCATTGGCGCGGTCATCCAGTACAAATGTAAACATTTGTTCATATTAATTTAATTTTAAACGTCAATAAAATAATAACACCAATACCTTTCAAATTTGAGATTACATTAATAACGTAAAGTATAAATAGGAATCATGCTGAGCTGAAATTATTTACACAGGACACAAGATTTACCATTGACTGTTACATAGAAACTACAATTACATTAAGTATTCCTTATACCTGCACACTTGGAATTGGATGAGCAGATCATCTCACCTAATTTTTTGCTTCACTCACTACAAATAGTTTCTCATCGTTGTTAATCATGTCTACGTAAAGAACTTTTCCACCTTCTTCTGACAAAATGTAGGAATTATTCGTAGTTTCCAAATGTTTCCCTGCCTCCTTTATAAGTTCTTCAATGCTTCGTGGAACCCACAGGACCACTCCCTCTGGTAAGTTCGTACACGACATCATGTTAAGTCACATAACTGTTCTATCATGTGATATTGGATATGCTCTTAGGATGAAAGAATTTTATTTTTTATTCTTACATAAATTGTCCCACAAGTAAAGAGTTCAGGACACTCACACACAAAAACATGGCTGGTTTGGGTGTATGGATGATGGCTTTCATTAGTCTGTGTTCTCTGAATGTATCAGCTCTTCTCCAACGCCTACAGCACCCTGTCAAGGCTGATGGCTCACTTAGTCTTGTGGTCATTGGAGACTGGGGAAGGAAAGGAACCTACAACCAATCAGAAGTTGCTGCTCAGGTCTTTGTTACATGCATTCTTTGTGAATCCTTAACTATATTCTGTGTTCCAATCTAGTACCTTAATTAAGCACATCATTTTGTGAATCCTTTTACGTGCTCGTTTGACGCATGGCTTTGTTCTTTTGCTGCGATGTATGTGTAATTGGTTAAAGTAATGGTCATGGAATGGAACTCTCTCTCCTAAAGCAAAAGCTGGTGCTTTTTAGACTCCCATCTCTTTGCGTATGTGATATGTCAGATGGGAAGAGTTGCAGAAAAGTTAAATATCGACTTTGTGATATCCACTGGGGACAATTTCTACGACGATGGATTGACCGGTGTAGACGACCCAGCATTTGAATTTTCCTTCTCAAAAGTCTACACTGCCAAGAGCCTCCAAAAGCGGTGGTATAATGGTGAGTTCATTTCAGGCACACCAACTATTGATGTATAAGCAAAAATTCTTAGCCAGCTAAACTGTTCCTTTAATCTTCCATTCTTCTGTCCATTAAATGTGATGGACATTGATTTCAGTGTTGGGAAACCACGACTACAGGGGAGACGTGGAAGCACAACTGAATCCAATCCTTCAGAAAATTGATCCTAGATGGATCTGCAAAAGATCATTCATAGTTGATACTGGTAATGTGGCTTCTCATCTTGGATAGCAATCATTAAGTATTCTGCTAATCTCAAAAACTCTGCAGAAATTGCTGAGTTCTTCTTTGTCGATACAACACCTTTTGTGGAAAAGTATTTTCTTAAGCCGAAGGACCACAAGTATGATTGGAGAGGAGTGCTTCCAAGGGAGAGATTTTTATCAAAGCTCTTAAAGGTAAACCTCTTGTTCTTTATCATCACAACGGATTAAGATAAAAAAGCAAATCCAATACATTTTTCCCTTTTTCTTTCTGTGTGTGTGGTTTTGAACATAGGATCTGGAAATAGCATTAAAGGGTTCTTGTGCCAACTGGAAGATTGTTGTGGGGCATCATCCCATAAGAAGCATAGGACACCATAGTGGCATCCAAGAGCTCATAAGGCAGCTTCTGCCAATTCTTGAGGTCATTCAGCCAAAATATATTGCAGAGACAATCCTATTCCTATCCTAGACTAGTGAAAAATGAATGCAACCTTAACCGATGAAATTAAAATTGCAGGCAAATGATGTGGATATGTACATTAATGGGCATGACCATTGCTTGGAACACATAATTAGCACAAGCAGGTGTTAACGATTTGTTTGTTAACTAAATCACCTCTAAATAATGGTAATTATATGATGGTATTATTGAGTGTTGTTGCAGCCAAATCCAATTCTTAACCAGTGGCGGAGGTTCAAAGGCATGGAGAGGAGACATCAATAAAAATAGGAAAGATGGCACAAAGTTTTACTATGATGGACAAGGATTTATGTCTGTGGAGCTTGAACAAACAAATGCAAAAGTTGTTTACTATGATATTTTTGGCAAAGTTCTGCATGTTGTGAATCTGTCGAAGGCGTTACGTTCTGTCTATGCCATATAGAAGAGACTCATTCAGTGATTGAAGAAATTTTGCGGAAGAAGAGCGTATAGGAAATCACATATTAAAGATGAAAAAGGAAAGATATGTATCATATGTAATGAAATGATAAGAGTGACCAATGAAAGATTACTGTCATTAATAATGAAAAAAATATCCGATGTATAGCTGAAGATGACAGCGTAATAATGGTTGAATATTCAAATATGCTGAATTGGCTTATGTTAGTGGGTTATCTTTTATTGTACCAAGAAATAGTAAGTGATGTTTCTTTTGATTTTGCATATATGGGCTCATTGCTCCAACTGCATGAGAGATGTCAGAACGCATCAACGCAAAACGCACACCAGAATTGAATTGAATCATTGATTTATAACCGTTTTCTCTTTCTCCTGGGTTTCGTTTCTTCTGCGCTTACACAGGACACAAGATTTACCATTAAATGTTACATAGAAACTACAATTACATTAACTATTCCTTATACCTGCACACTTGGAATTTGATGACCAGATCATCTCACCTCATTTTGTGCTTCACTCACTACAAATAGTTTCTCATCGTTGTTAATCATGTCTACGTAAAGAACTTTTCCACCTTCTTCTGACAAAATGTAGGAATTGTTCGTAGTTTCCAAATGTTTCCCTGCTTCCTTTATAAGTTCTTCAATGGTTTGTGGAACCCATAGGACCACTCCCTCCCTTTTACTCGCTTTGTGATCCCATGGGTGGAAAGGATACACTGTACATCTCTTTTTAGGAATTTCATTTGTTGACTGCAGCACTGGTGTTGCTGCAAAATTCATGAACATACAGTATTTGTTACAATGCTTACATGAAAAATAAGGAAAGAAAAGTTAACCAAATTAAGACGGACTCCAATTATTTATTGATTCCTTAGCATGATCACAGTTAAAAATGCAAGATCCCATTGTAGCACATAATGGGAATGCTTTTGATGAACTTAAATTGGTAACCAAACATGAGAATCCAAGCATCCCTCACATCAAAATCCAGAAGGAAGTGCAGAGTATTTATTTTAGCATTCCCAGGTTCAAATGCCAACTGTACCAAACACCTAATGATCATCTGCAATGGTATTATTCTGCACTCAAACATAATGATACCTTGAATTTCATGAATATTATCGGACAGTTCAACCAACTGAGAAACTTTAGCAACTTCAAGCAATTTGATCATATTTCTATTTCCACCCGTATGAGCTTCATGAAGAGGTGTATTTCCCCATCTGCCACAGAGAAGTGTTGATTGAAACACGATCTTTTGCGATTCAATGAACAAGACAACAATGCTATTTTATTATCCTTCTAAGTTAGCACTGAATATAAAGAGTGATATAGCCAAAAAGATATGCGTTCTCCCTGACTCAATATTTGGACCATACCTGTCCTTGGATAAAACACTTGCTCCTGCCACTACAAGTAACTCAACCATTGTAAAGAAGCCCTCAGAGGCAGCAATGTGAAGAGGGGTACGCTGATCATAATTTTTTGCATTTGGATTAATACCACAAGCTAGAACCCTTTTCAAAAAGTCAAACTCCTTCCTTGCAACTGTCGTGCAGAGAAAATTGCCAACATCTTCAATAGCAAGGATAGCTCCCGCGTTAACAAGTACAGATGCCACATCTTCATGTCCATTCTTGAGGGCTTCAAGTAAGGGAGTGGTGCCAAATTTATCTAAAACAAATAGATGTTTCAAAACGAAAAGTGTTTTTTGCTTCAAAGATGCATGTTTAATAAAGTATAATGCCAAACCTGCTGTATCGATGCATACTCCTTGTTCCACAAGATAAGAAGAAATATCCACATATCCTTTTGATGCAGAGATATGCTGTCATAACAAACACAAAATCTGATTAATAAAATGCACTTTCTCACCACTGTATAATATTTGATCACCTGTTCATTCTGTGCCGAATTATACACTAGACACAAATTTATTCACAAAGCAATGTGAGAATAGAAATAGTTTATGTTGATGTAGTTATGCATAATGAAGAAACGAAAGTTCGTTGTGATTGAGTTCATGATTATTTGTTGTGCTTACCAAGGGAGTTCTTCCGTCATAATCAGTTTTGTTGGGATCTGCCCCAAACCCAATCAAACGTTTGACAAGATCAAGATGACCATCATGGGCAGCACAGTTGAGCCTTGTAGCCAACTCTATTTCCATGCTTCCAATAGTGAGGTTGAAGTCTGATAACAAAAGCTTACGCTGGAAATTTAAGTCTTTTACCTGTCACCCAATTACAAGCATCTATCATAAATTTATCAGCTTAGAACTTCAACCATTAAAACATCTCATGCGTCAAATGTTGATACCATCACAACTATATTAAAGATCTTTTCATTCTAAATATATCATTTCTCAAAATTAGCCTCGAATTTACGAAAGTTAATCTTAAAGTCACTCTCTCTTGAATATATTTACTCTCACCCAACTTATTTAAACACTACTATACTTTATCCGTTTTATATTCCTGAATTCTTGAATTGCTTATTGCTCGTTCATAGATCACGTCTCAGTATCTTAGTTTTCTTTTACGAACATAATAAAATAAAATTATGGTACAGTTTTAGACTCGGTTAATCACTATTCAGACGCCATACATTAATTCAAGTTAAAATAATTTTTTTCTTTTTGCTTTTATTTTACGTCTTTCATATAACCCTTTTTTCTGAAACAAGCTTTTCTTGTCTTTTTTTTTTTGCAAGTTAAAAGTTAAGAAATGTTTCTTATGCATTTTGTTCTAATATTTTCTATCCATTAATTTGATTCAAAATTATGTTATTTGGTTTTGTAATTTTAGCATAAGTCTTTGTGTTGTCACCATGCATGCATGTTTGTATTCTGGATATGAGATGTAATTTCCTCGTAGTGATATTATTTTAAGTAATGTCTTCGTATAAAAAAAAAAGTCTACATCCTTACAAACCCAAAAGAAAACTTTTAGTAAAAGTATAATTATTTGAATAAATAATATTTTTTTCATAAAATATTATTAAATTTAAAAACGAGTAATCTCAAGAAAGTGATAATTATTATCAATAAAGAACGTGGTTGACTAATCCTCTCTCAGTTTTATTGCAGTGCCTTTTGCGCTCACAATGCAGATGATTAAAAAGGTAAATTTTTCCTTTAAATTACAACATACCTCGCGGAGATTGTTCAACACAACACGACCATCTAAAAAGTATATCTTCAGTATTTCAGTAAAGGATTTCTTATCAAGTCGCAAAACCTTGCAAAATTCATGAGCTTCAACTGTAGAACTTTGAGGTATATTGCAAAAAAAAGAAACATGGCCGAAAGAACTATAGGTCTGCAACGTGATAGTCTCTTCTTCTGTATCACCCTCTTCCCTCTTCATCTCACGCTGTTGACAACAAGAATAGTTATCAAACCAGATTTAAAACAAGATAAGATAATTCATCATAAAAATGTAATGCGTGATATTTGTATTCTTACCATCTCACCATGATATACAAAGTAGAGTTTATCTGCAACATCTCCTTGCTCCGTAACTAATTCTCCTGGGAGGAAAAACTCTTCCTCCACTTTGGTTGCCTGTTAAAACAAATTTTGAATCAGACATTCCTATGAAAACAACTGTTGTAGAGGCAATCACATGATCGATTATAAGTTTTAAAGGTCCGTGTACGTAATCAAACAAGTATGAGTAAAAATTTTCTTACGATCTGCTTTATAAACCCTGAAGAGCATCCCTTGAAAAGAGAAACTTTCTGAATGAACTGTTCGTACAGGCTTATTGAAATCTGCAAACAGGTAACAAGATTCGCATAAATATCTGGAGAGTGATGAACAAAATTTGGTGATTCACATAGAAAGACCTTCTTGCGAATGGTGGTTGGTATCTCCTGAAGAATAAAAGATCCGTTATAACTTCGATCATACTTTAACCTCAAGTGATCTTTAATTTGGTGACATATCTGGCTGTCCAGTTTGTTCTTATCGAAGAACTTACTAATATCAGACATTTTATCTCTGAATCTCTCGGTCTTAGACCCTTTCACAATCAACGCAGTCATGTTGCCGAGGAGGTAAGCGCCAAGAATCATGTCAAAGGAGACATAAACCATGACGAATATCATTTCACGAACGTTGACTGCGTGGATTTCTCCGTAGCCTGCAAAGCAAAGGATTTACAAAAATATGACAGTTGAATGTGAGTGAGGAAGCAGAGGAATGGAATCCGAAGGAGTATCTCACCAACGGTGGCCATGGTAACAACGGCAAAGTAGAGGGAGGTGACATAACGCTTCCAGAGATCGATGTGTCGGAAGTCAGAATACGCATAGTCTCCCATCCTCAAGCTACCGATCCAGGTGTAACCCTCCTGGGAAGAGGGCAGAGTGGTGGCAAGATAGTAAAAAATGCAAGCAGCGGTGTGAGTGCAGTAAAGTTCAACGACGAAGAGTTTGAGGATTCTGGTGAATAAGTAATTGATCCTTGTATCCTTCTCGAGGGTTTCAAGGAATTGGGTGACACGGGAAGCACGAGCGAGTCTGATCCAGAGCAGAGAGCGGAGGAGCTCGTTGTTGTTGGTGCGCTTGTAAATGAAGTCCCATGGGAGACATGCGAGGAGGTCGAAGATGAAGCGAGACTTGAGGTACCTGGTGGCTATCTGGTAATGGTCGACGATCAAGGAGAGTGAGTTGGAGTGAACTTCGTGATACCCCACCAAGAACTGCACCACCATGTCCATCAGAAATACCAATTGTCCCGCTATGTCAAGAAGAAATATGTTGTTAGGTAAGCCTCTGAAGAAACCGAACTCCATCGGAGTGAAGAATGAAGAGTAAATCGCCCATATCAGAATGAAGTGCTTCCACAACAGATACCACCTGCATGCACCGGTGCATGCACCATTCATATCTCAGAATTTCACGCATTATAAAACTCATAATAAACCATTCATATGACAGAATTAACTCAAAATAAAAGGATTAAAATTGAAATTAGAGAGACAGAGACCGATTATGAGGATGAATGAGGAATCGGTGGCGGCGCGTGGGAGTGGTAGCGGTGAAGCTTGAGTGAGATTTATCCTGCATTATTATGGCTGTGTTTTGCCTAATAAACCCAAAATTGTAACTTAAATAGGAAGCGAAGAGGTTAGCGACAGAGATGCATTTCACTCACCTTCAACACTTCCACAATTTTATTATTTTCACACTCTATAAATTTATTATTCTATTTTTCAATTATTTTTTCTTTATAAAGTTAACTTTTTCTTTTACCTTTATCCCCTTCTCATTGTTTTTCTTTTCAGTCTTATTCTGTATAACACTTTTCAAAGTAAAAAAATCTCTAATCTCCAAAAATAACACTGTGTACTTTTGGCATGGTAAAATAAAGGCAAAGGGTAGGTGTGGAGTAACTCCCACAAAAGTTTAAAAAGTAAAATATATAAATGTAATTTGACCCCCTGTAGGAGTCACCCTAATAATATATATATATATATATATATATATATATATATATATATATATATTACGACTTTAAATTAAAAACATAAAAATATATAATTGAAATATTAATTTAATTAAATTTTAAATATCTGACCGTTTATTTTTAACATTTTCGTTCTATTAAACTTTCAAATATCTTTATTGTTTTTTCCAAATACTCCTCACCAATTTAAATAAACAAGTTCAGAAACTTGAAAAAATAAACATGGAAAGACACAATTAATTATCAAGTTATTTCATTAATGATAAAAATTGAATACCAAAATACTTCAATAAAAATAAAAAGTATCTTACGCATTTCATAAAATAAATTGCTTTAATGAAAACTCAATTAAAAATAGTTAAATTTAATTTATTTATTAAAAAGATGTCAGAATATTATCGGTCATAAAAATAATAAAGCAAATCCCACACTTTTCCGAAAAAACGTGAAAAATAAATTATAGACACCATACCACATAATCTATTATTTATCATATACAATGACTTATGTTGTGATTTTAACTATTTTATAATTAAAAAAATTACTTTTTACGATCAAACAATATCTACTTTCACTTTATTTGTTACATTTTTCTTATTTCTTTCTTTTATCTATGTTTTTCATCTCTAACAAATGAAGGATTAAAGTGAAAGTTTATACCTGAAATATGTTAGACAAGAAACTCAATCTTACCTTCTTTTGTGTCTCTATTGATTTTATTGGTATGATATTTGGTCAAAACATAAACAAAAGTTATAAATTCTTCATTATTCTAATAATTTTCTTTAAAATAAAACAAGCAAAAATAACCTAATACTTAAAATAGCATGTGGGAGTTTCGTAATTTCAAAAATAAACACAATATTTTAAAATTATTTCTCTCATCTTAAAAGTAATTAATTTGAACTAACATATTGATCAATGTAACCATATTGATCTAACATATTGATCATTTCCACAACATTTGAACAAATAATATCTAACCATTATATTAAACAATCTATTTTTTATCACTAATATCTATTTTTAATTATTAGTTATATTTTGATGAGTTAATATTTAGAGTATAATAACAACTAATAGAAATTAAATATTTTCATCCTAAATAAACATGGACATCACAATATTTTAACTTTACATTCTACTCATGAATTGTGTTTTAAGAAAAAAAAAGTAAGATGATAAAGAAATTCTTTCTCAAATCATACTATAATAAGCAGTATCATTCCAATTCATATTATGATTATATGTGCGTGAATACCTTTAAATGAATTGATGTTAATCAAAATTAAATAATCATATTTAGGTATGAGATGTTGTGATATATATACATTTTTTTTTCTTACTTTGCTAAAGATTAATGATCAAGTTGATTTTACTAATCTCTCGTAATATAATCATACAAGTGAAATATTACAAAGTAGTAGACTGTTTAAATCATTTGGAAGAGTTATTAACTTGTACGTAATGCAAAAATATATATATATATATATATATATATATTCTCATAATATATATTTACGTATAATTATGAAGTGAGTTCAGGCGAGAATGATTATCCTAATTAAGTGGTAAGTAAAGTTTTGAACATTCATGATGAAATTCCTTATCATTATTCCTATAGTTAATTATTGTTAACATGTCATTACACTGTTAACTAGAATATTTGACTTAGAGTGAGTAATAACATGTTAACTATTCATTCACATGGCATAAAGAAAAACTTCAATAAACATATTCTTGAAGACGATGAGAGCATAAATTCGAAATTCTGATCCCATTGGCATCGAATGCCGCTTCAATCAAAACTCCAGTAGCACCATTTTGCACAGTCTGCAATCTACTGCTACGAAATACAGAAATGACACAAATTTTGTGTCATCCTAGGAAATACTGCAATCTAGGATGTTGGAGCTATATAGTACATACGACACCAACTTCCACAAGAGCAGCATGAGGGATTTTAAGGGCCACTGGAGGTTCTCGACAATTTTTTTCACTGAAACGATACACCATTATTAAGAATCTCTTGAGAAAGTTTGAGCCATCACGCACCAGTAAATGTGACTGTCCCAAGAAATATGCACTTCCACTCTCCCTCGCATCGATCAGCTCCAAAAGCTCATTCCTAACAGATACCTGCATTTTAGGACTATTATGAGGCAACATGAACCGAACCTTTTTTCTCTTCTTACAACCACTGTTACTCTCCAACGCCTCTTCTGCCACTGGGCTTATCTGAGATTCGTTGTTCACCTGGCTTTGCACCATGCATGATGATGATGATGATGACTCTAAATCCTCCAGAGGGACCAAACCATTTCCATCATCCCTTGAATCTCCAACAAACATCATTCTTTCATCTGGGCAACCCATACTCGACTCAATGTCGTTCTGTTCAATGGATATGAATTCCCCTATTGAACGAATAATCTTCTCCTCAAAATCACCCGTGTCCCTTACGTGATCACAGTATCCACTTCTCACAATGCACCGATATATTTTGTAATCCTTTGGCCCGATCCTACCTATCAGGTACCTCTCACTTTCTCCTATGTAAGGCACGGGGACGGACTTGAATGATACCAAGATCAACACTTGATGGAATGCAGGAAGATTTGTGATGAAATGTGAAAAGAAAGCTGGGATTCCTGCCACTATTTCCGTGTAAATGAAACCAATTCCCGGTACCCTCGAAATCCCAAGGCCTGGACTTATATCTATCAGCCACTCTGTTGATACTTTGTTTTGCAAATCAAACTCGTACTTCTTCATACTTCCATAATGCCATGAAAGCATCACTGTCATCGAAACTGCCAATAGGACAACCAGATACCACGATCCCTTGTGGAACTGTAGCAGACATGCCGAAAGATATGCAGCCTCTATGAACCCAAAACATACAAGAAAGTACACAGACACCATCATGTCCTTCTCCCAATACAAAGCAATGATCAGTGACATCAGACTCGTCGTCACAAGCATTCCACTTATAATAGCCAATGCTGTCACAAATCGTGAGCTTATGTCATGAATATTTTAACTGAATAGTATAGAAAGAACTTCGTGCACTCATATATCTAATCAGTCCAACTATTGAGAACGCGCATTTGGATGTTGCATATTTTTTAGCAAGCTTTCAGATTCTGTTTCATTGGCCATTACTGGATTAGCTCTTTCCTACGTTTCACCTAAGCTATCAGTGTAGTGGCTAGAATCATGAAACATGATGTGTTAATCTGTTATTTCTGAATTTATTTAAATCAAGTTGTAAACATACTCAAGTTAGCTTTCTCAATAACAAATTATTTCTTTAAGTTGTGCATGCTCTCTGTTTTGTTCTCTGTTAGCCACTGCCTTTCAGTATTAGTGTGTCATCAACAACAGACAACAAGGGCATACCTGTTGCATTGCCAATTTTCACAATGTCTCTGAAACCAATAGTTACAGTGAGGCTGAAAATCATCAATAGCCAGTTGACATCGGGGATGTAAATCTGCCCGTTTATAGTTTTTGAAGTGTGAATAACTTTTACTCTGGGAAAGCAATTCAATGCGAGACACTGGTTAATGATGGAGAAACACGCTGTTATGGTTGCTTGGCTTCCCACGGCTGAAGAGAGAAGGGATAACACTATGTACAAGTGTTTGCACTGACCTGGAATCACCAACCATCACTTCAGTAAAGTGAAATTGCAGAAAGGAAAATCTCATCCATATAGAGATACTCCACTAACTTACCTGGCATGGATTGGCTAAGATGATTAAAATCAGAAGAAGTTAAATTTTTGGAAATATATGCAGCCTGACCCGCGTAGCATAACAGAAGAAGCGGATAGATGAAGCATACAAATGTAATCTACAACCACACACGATGCACAAGTTAGTAACATTTTTCAGTGTACAATTAATATATGTCCATTACAAAAGATGCTACGTATTGTACCTTAATTGATTTCTTGGAGAAATGGCCTAGGCCAGCAAACATAGCCTCCGATCCTGCAAAACAATGCAGCATCTTGTCAAAGCAATAATTGAAATTCTAACAAGAAAAATATCTCAGAATTATAATAAACACTAATAACTTGTTAACATTTGCACAGTTCTGGAAAAAGAAAAAAAAGGGCTACCTGCTACACATAAAATGACGCTCCCTAACAATCTCCATCTGTGGATGTCAATTTTTGTGATGAATCTGTATATGTAGAATGGGGATATTTTGTAGATGATTTTTACATCCCAGTGGAAAATGTTATACGTTCCCACCGCAGCAACAAACAGCAGCCAAGCAGCAATTATTGGGGCAAACATGATCCCGATTTTACGTGTACCGCAATGCTGCAGCATGAACAGGCCAACCAATATAACACACGCAGAGGGAACAGGTACATCTGAATAAAGTAAATGAAGCACAAAGTGAACAACATAGTTACAGGAGATACATAGGCATCACTTTTCTAATAAATACTCAATCACAACTTAAACTGGGGAGTAAAATGCACCAAATAGATGAAAATCCGTCAAATATATGAACTAAGTTACTAAGCAAATCAAAGTCTGTTACAGATATCACAAGTAGATGCAAATTCAATGTTTGTTAGTAGTGTTTCTTCAAGAATAGAATTAATCAATTGAGGCTTTATAAAGGGAAATTTTGAAAAAGCTAGATAAGTGTGCAGCATATGTTCAAACTTACATGCTTTTAGAGCCTTTGACACGGACTCCTTAGTATGATCAGACGAGTCAACTGGTTATAGATAAAAGGGTAATCAAAAAACACGTTGTAGCAATTAAAGATAAGGCCTTTAGCATCAGTTACAAGGCCTTACATATGTCATTCAATATGTCTGTCAAGGATCTCTGAACTCCTGCTGAAGCTGAGTACACTGGTAAACAAACAGCCATAGTATTAGTATATGCAGTGAAAAGTAATTACCAAATCTTGCACATGCAACAAGCAATTAATTATTTCTACGAAAATTAAAATATATTAGTTAAGTGGTAATTGTATTTTATTATACCTGAAAGGGCTGGAGTGAGCACTGCGTCCCCAATAGTCATGCAGGAACCGAAGAGGGCTAAGAACAATATTAAATAGTGACAGATCTTGTGTTTCTCAATGGCCCTTCGTGCTCTTGAATCGGCTTTGATCTTGGGAGAACTTTTCTCCTCGTAAAGCATAACCTCGTTTGCACTTGTGTCACATGGGAGTAGACCAACTTTTGCATTTCTACACAGCAGTGAGTACAAGGCAACAGTGCCACCTACAAAACATTTCTACCAACATTCAATCTTGAAAGATAAATATGTTACCGTCACTGAAGATCAGAAAGTTACCCTCTCCTTCATCATCAGCTTTCAACACTATGGAGGCATACTTCAGGAAGGAAATTATGGTGAGCGTCCAGAAAATAAAGGAGAAGAGTTCATAAACAACTTCCTGATCTGCTTCAAGATCGCTTGCTCGCATTGTCCCAAATACATATAAAGGTGCCGTGCTCAGTTGACCATAAACTATTCCCACAATTTGAAACGATAGCAGAATCGTTTGCTTCCATGTTTTCTTCTGAATAATAAATATATGGAGTTAAAAGTTATGATTCAAGGACAAGGGAAAAAAAAGGTACATACTAGATCCTTCAACATCCCTACAACAAAGATTCAATTGTATATATGAAGCAGTAAAGTTCTTAATGCATGAAGACACTGAATAGAATATGTGAGTAAAACTGAATTTGGTTGGCACAAATGCAATAAAAGAATTGTGATTGATTCACAGTGTTGACATGCAAGAATGTTTGTGCAATTTAGGCAATGAATTTCACCTTATCTTGATCAAAGAGATGAGAATCCATTAGAAGGGAGGCAAAATATGAGGTAAGTAAGTTATGAGAAGAAAGAAAGTGATAGGAATGTATATGAATGAAGGAATGAATGATTGAACAGAGAGAGGTATTTCGGCAATGGTTGAAAGGAGACAGACGGAGGAGACTAGGATGATGATGGTCTTTATGGACCCTACATTACAGTGTCTTAAACAGCAGAGGAAAATGATCTAACATAGTGATCTTCACTACAAATTCTTTTAGACGGCTTATTATTGTTGATCTCGTGATGATCTTCACTATCTCTCTTTTCATCTTTGCATTATTTTACTATTTTATTACAGATAGCAGAGAGGGAATGCCGGGGTGACATGGACACCCCAATTCTATCATTCACACACACAAAGCCACCGTGTAAGTTCTAGTTTTGGTCCATGCATTCAATAAACTAATGGATGAGTCAAATTCAGCACGCAACAACACTTCAATTAGGAGTCAAATAATACTCACAGCAACACTTTTGCTTAGTTTTACACTGTCTGTTTAGTACATGTAATATATTATTATATTTAGAGTCAAATCCTCTGGTTTAATCAGGCGTGATTGATGTTAAACAAATCCTTGAATTATGTGAAATGAAATCCATTCCTTTTTTTTATTGACCTATCAGTAAAATGATTGAGAATCATATGATCATATCACATGGTTTCCCTTACTGTAAGGATACAGAACTTATTCCTGTCCCTTCTTTCTTTCTTTCTTTTTTTTTGAATCTTTCTGTCTTCTGTTTCCAACAAGATCAAAGCATGTGGATGCGACAGAAAATACCAACAATCAATGGACATGTGCTGCTTCCATTTGTCTTAAATATTTGCAAAACCAAAATGCTGAATTGTATGAAATCTTCAATGGAAACTGTCACACAAAACTATGTGCTGCACTTCCATTTGTCACATTTTAAGAATGTAAATGAGAAACAAAAAAGAAAGAACTGATTAATTGACCTTGAATAAATGATTTTGGATGATTTACAATAACTGAAGAAAGTTTGAGATAAGTTCCTACATACTTTACAAAATCAGGGTTTGAAAGTTTTCTTTATCTTTTCTTCTTACATTCCCAAAAAAATTAATAACAAAAACTAAACTATAAAATATTTTATATAGTTTTTCTAAATTTTTATTTAAAATTGTACGGAAGTAAATATTTACTTATGAAGAAACTTATTACTTCGTATTTTTCTTTCTATTTTTCTCTTTTAAAAATTTTTATGAAACGATTCTTTTCGAATTTATTGAAGATTCAGTCAAATATTGAATATACTTTTATTATTATTATTATTATCGTTATTATTGTTATTATTATTATTATTTATTAGCATTTTAATTGTTTATAAATTTTACTATTATTAATTAAACTCCATTAATATTTTTCTTTTATTGTGTTTTTTAAATTTTATATTTTTCAATTCAGTATTTGTTATTTAATTTTTCTATTAAATGAATAGTATAATTACTATATTTTGTAGAAGTCACAAAGTAGGTGACGTTTATTTGAATTTTCAATTCATCAACTCACTTTATCTATCTGCTTAATCAACTAAACTGACAACAAAATGAGACAGGACAAGTTAGTTAGTTTTTTTTTTTAATTAATTTTTTTTAAAAGAATTAAAAGATTAATTTTTTATTATATTATTTTAATGATGTAATTATAACTTAAATATTAATACTTACATATTAAATTTTAATTATTAATCATAATAAAATAATTTAATATAATAATTTTTTTAATTTATTCGATGATAGATATTTAATTAAAAATTTATAAAATATTTATACGATTAAATATATTTTTAATAAAATAATTTGGAGTTGACCCACTCTTTGAAATGACATGTTAAGATTTGTAAGTGTGACAAAATAGTTAAGTATGTCCATTTTATCATCTTACTTAATTGTTTCAATTATTAAGTGATTAGAATTTTTGGGATTAATATTAAATGATATCGTAATTAATGTAAATGATATTTAACTTTTATTATTTTTAATGAAAATGTTTTGAATAATAAGATATCATCACCTTCCTTTACATCAATTATAGTAGAAATGACGAATAAGAAACATAACGATCCTAGTATCTAACATATTTTCAATTAAAACAATAACAGTCGTTTATCATTTTTGTAATATTGTTTTATATTAACCTCAAAAGTTTATATTCTTTTGCATACAAATAAAAAAAAATAATGAAAGAAGATAAAAATTAAATCACCTACTTAACTAAAACAAATAACTGGTATAAATTTAATTAAAAAATATAAAATTTTAAGTATTCAATCAACTAATTTTTTTAATAGTAATTCAATTAAAAATACTCAAATTTATAATGAACTTTAAATTTAATATACCATTATTATTATTTTTTGATGAAGTACCTGAATGGAAAGTTATATCTATCACTTTGAGATTTACTTGACTCATTTGAATTGCTTTTATTTGAAAACTTGATAACTAAAATATAACGTCATCATTTTAAAACAAAACATTCATAGAATGAAATCAAACCAAATGTTTCCTTCTCGTGATTAATTAAGATTTTTTTATATAAATTTAAATTATATATATTTTGCCCTAACTTTGAAATTGACCAAACACGCTAAGAAATAACTTCAATGGACATCAAGAAGAATCAAGTAGAAACTTACAAGAAGCTAAAACTATATTGGACGAAGAAGTCAAGAAAACACAAACTATTCATACAAACAGAAATAAAATTTTAATGATGCAACTGTTGGCAATGTTACTTACTTTTGTTGGGTTCCAAAGAAGAAAATATTATTATAATATTGCAAAAGAATAAAAGAACGTTGTGCAACGTTCCAATTCCAACGTTCAAGTGCTGCTTTATGCTTTTGGCCAACGTTCTGATGCTAACGGCTATATTCTTTTTGTTGCAACGGTCCTCTGCATTTCTTATAAATACAGTATCTCATTTCTTTCCAAGAACAAAAATACACAAACAAAATTTCAATCTCTACTTTCTCTCTTAAAATCTTTCTCCTTCTCTCCTTTTCTATATCTCATCTCATATCCTGCTATATACTCCTTCTTACAACACTTTGTTCATTTTGTCTCTGAATCCATCAAGCTTTCAGCTTCTTGGTGACCTCTCCGACGTGTAAATGGACGTGGCAATCACTGCTGTCCGCTCACCGGCGATAGTCCTCGGAAGACCGATCAGCGCCTCCGCCTCTGCACGCCGCAGTTTCACTTCTAGGTTTTCCAGAGAGGTATCGTTTCTGTGATTGATTACGTGTTCTGTTTGTTAATTGTTATTCTCGTGAGGTGATCTGATGGATTGCCGTTTTAGTCATCTTTTGCTGGTAATAGTTGGAATTAGGGAATCGGAAATGCTTTTCTAATCTCATTGACATAGCACTATACTTTGTAAGTGAATTGAAGTAAGCATAAATGGAACCAAACACCGTGTCAAGAGATTGATATCATTGATTAATTATCATTCACCTGCCTTTTGTTGTTGATGTTCTCCAGCTTTGCTTCACTTCACTTTCTATCCCCAAGCAAGGTCGTCGAAGAGGTTTTGTGTTAGAGCAGCTTCGTCACTTCCCGAGTCATCTGAATCGGATGTCCGTGCCAAGATTGCTCCTCTTCAGTTGGAGTCTCTCCCATTAGGCAGTTTCTTTCTCAGATTTTGGTAGATCACCCGCATCTTGTGCCTGCTGCCGTGGACCAGCAGCTTGAGCAGCTCCAAACAGACCGCGATGCTGATAAACAAAAGGAAGAGCCTTCTGCTTCAGGCACGGATTTGATTTTGTACAGGTTTGTTTCATTCTCATGTGTCACACTCTCTTAAGTTTCTCTTAAGTTTCTTTCTCGTAATAAATCCTTGCTCATTTTGGCATCCATAACTTGTATGAATGAAACATATTCTATAGATGGCAGCAAAACATTCTGATGTTCTCTATGGTTTAGGTTTAGTGTGAAGTATAATTTGTATGATGCGCGTGTTCAAAGCTTTTGGCTTTTTTATGGTTTGACTATAGGTGTTGTACGTTTAGACATGTAAGAATTTTTCCCAAACTACACACCTTACTGTATTATATTCCACAGGAAGTTACAAGAAAATTAAACTCACGTTAATTTTCTACTACATCACTTCAAGGCTTTGTTCATTATTCCTATAGTTAATTTTATTGTTAACATGTCATTCCACTGTTAACTATAGAATATTTGACTTAGAGTGAGTAATAACATGTTAACTATTCATTCACATGGCATATAGAAAAACTTCAATAAACATTCTTGAAGACGATGAGAGCATATATTCGAAATTCTGATCCCATCGGCATCTATGCCGCTACAATCAAAACTCCAGTAGCACCATTTTGCACAGTCTGCAATATACTGCTACGAAATACAGAAATGACACAAATTGTGTCATCCTAGGAAATACTGCAATCTAGGATGTTGGAGCTATATAGTACATACGACACCAACTTCCACAATCTCTTGAGAAAGTTTGAGCCATCACGCACCACTACATGTGACTGTCCCAAGAAATATGCACTTCCACTCTCCCTCGCATCGATCAGCTCCAAAAGCTCATTCCTAACAGATACCTGCATTTTAGGACTATTATGAGGCAACATGAACCGAACCTTTTTTCTCTTCTTACAACCACTGTTACTCTCCATCGCCTCTTCTGCCACTGGGCTTATCTGAGATTCGTTGTTCACCTGGCTTTGCACCATGCATGATGATGATGATGACTCTAAATCCTCCAGAGGGACCAAACCATTTCCATCATCTCTTGAATCTCCACCAACAAACATCATTCTTTCATCTGGGCAACCCATCCTCGACTCAATGTCCTTCTGTTCAATGGATATGAATTCCCCTATTGAACGAATAATCTTCTCCTCAAAATCACCAGTGTCCCTTATGTGATCACAGTATCCACTTCTCACAATGCACCGATATATTTTGTAATCCTTTGGCCCGATCCTACCTATCAGGTACCTCTCACTTTCTCCTATGTAAGGCACGGGGACGGACTTGAATGATACCTAGATCAACACTTGATGGAAATGCAGTAAGATTTGTGATGAAATGTGAAAAGAAAGCTGGGATTCCTGCCACTATTTCCGTGTAAATGAAGCCAATTCCCAGTACCCTCGAAATCCCTGGACTTATATCTATCAGCCACTCTGATGATACTTTGTTTTGCAAATCAAACTCGTACTTCTTCATACTTCCATAATGCCATGAAAGCATCACTGTCATCGAAACTGCCAATAGGACAACCAGATACCACGATCCCTTGTGGAACTGTAGCAGACATGCCGAAAGATACAAGAAAGTACACAGACACACCATCATGTCCTTCTCCCAATACAAAGCAATGATCAGTGACATCAGACTCGTCGTCACAAGCATTCCACTTATAATAGCCAATGCTGTAATCGTGAGCATGTCATGAATATTTTAACTGAATAGTATAGAAAGAACTTCGTGCACTCATATATCTAATCAGTCCAACTTTTGAGAACGTGCATTTGGATGTTGCATGTTTTCCAAGCTTTCAGATTCTGTTTCATTGTCCATTACTGGATTAGCTCTTTCCTACGTTTCACCTAAGCTATCAGTGTAGTGGCTAGAGTCATGAAACATCCAAGTCATAAATTAGCTTTCTCACATCCAAGTTGTGCTTGCTCTCTGTTTTGTTCTCTGTTAGCCACTGCCTTTCAGTATTAGTGTGTCATCAACAACAGACAACAAGGGCATACCTGTTGCATTGCCAATTTTCACAATGTCTCTGAAATCATCAATAGCCAGTTGACATCGGGGATGTAAATCTGCCCGTTTATAGTTTTTGATGTGTGAATCACTTTTGCTTGGCTTCCCACGGCTGAAGAGAGAAGTGTTTTTGCAGAAAGGAAAAAATCTCATCCATATAGAGATACTCCACTAACTTACCTGGCATGGCTAAGATGATTAATAATATATGACTTGGATGCTACGTATTAATTGTACCTTAATTGATTTCTTGGAGAAATGGCCTCGGCCAGCAAACATTGCCTCCTGCAAAACAATGCAGCATCTTGTCAATGACGCCGCTCCCTAACAATCTCCATCTGTGGATGTCAATTTTTGTGATAATATTTTATTGATGATTTTTACATCCCAGTGGCAGTGGAAAAATGAAGTAAATGAAGCAGCATGAACAGGCCAACCAATTTAACACAGGTACATCTGAATAAAGTAAATGAAGCACAGATGCCTAAAGCACAGATACATAGGCATCACTTTTCTAATAAACTGGGGAGTAAAATGCACTAAATAGATGAAAATCCGTCAAATATATGAACTAAGTTACTAAGCAAATCAAAGTCTGTTACAGATATCACAAGTAGTGCAAATTCAATGTTTGTTAGTAGTTTTTCTTCAAGAATAGAATTAATCAATTGAGGCTTTAGGCATCTGTGCTTTAGGCATCAAGTGTGCAGCATTTTGTTACCGTCACTGAAGATCAGAAAGTTACCTTTCCTTCATCATCAGCTTTCAACACTATGGAGGCATACTTCAGGAAGGAAATTATGGTGAGCGTCCAGAAAATAAAGGAGAAGAGTTCATAAACCACTTCCTGATCTGCTGCAAGATCGCTCGCTCGGTCGCATTGTCCCAAATAAATATAAAGGTGCCGTTGACCATAAACTATTCCCACAATTTGAAACGATAGTAGAATTGTTTGCTTCCATGTTTTCTATTCTGAATAATAAATATATGGAGCTATAAGTTATGATTCAAGGACAAGGGAAAAAAAAAGGTACATACTAGATCCTTCAACATCCCTACAACAAAGATTCAATTGTATATATGAAGCAGTAAAGTTCTTAATGCATGAAGACACTGAATAGAATATGTGAGTAAAACTGAATTTGGTTGGCACAAATGCAATAAAAGAATTATATTGATTCACAGTGTTGACATGCAAGAATGTTTGTGCAATTTAGGCAATGAATTTCACCTTATCTTGATCAAAGAGATGAGAATCCATTAGAAGGGACGCAAAATATGAGGTAAGTAAGTTATGAGAAGAAAGAAAGTGATAGGAATGTATATGAATGAAGGAATGAATGATTGAACAGAGAGAGGTATTTCGGCAATGGTTGAAAGGAGACAGACGGAGGAGACTAGGATGATGATGGTCTTTATGGACCCTACATTACAGTGTCTTAAACAGCAGAGGAAAATGATCTAACATAGTGATCTTCACTACAAATTCTTTTAGACGGCTTATTATTGTTGATCTCGTGATGATCTTCACTATCTCTCTTTTCATCTTTGCATTATTTTACTATTTTATTACAGATAGCAGAGAGGGAATGCCGGGGTGACATGGACACCCCAATTCTATCATTCACACACACAAAGCCACCGTGTAAGTTCTAGTTTTGGTCCATGCATTCAATAAACTAATGGATGAGTCAAATTCAGCACGCAACAACACTTCAATTAGGAGTCAAATAATACTCACAGCAACACTTTTGCTTAGTTTTACACTGTCTGTTTAGTACATGTAATATATTATTATATTTAGAGTCAAATCCTCTGGTTTAATCAGGCGTGATTGATGTTAAACAAATCCTTGAATTATGTGAAATGAAATCCATTCCTTTTTTTTATTGACCTATCAGTAAAATGATTGAGAATCATATGATCATATCACATGGTTTCCCTTACTGTAAGGATACAGAACTTATTCCTGTCCCTTCTTTCTTTCTTTCTTTTTTTTTGAATCTTTCTGTCTTCTGTTTCCAACAAGATCAAAGCATGTGGATGCGACAGAAAATACCAACAATCAATGGACATGTGCTGCTTCCATTTGTCTTAAATATTTGCAAAACCAAAATGCTGAATTGTATGAAATCTTCAATGGAAACTGTCACACAAAACTATGTGCTGCACTTCCATTTGTCACATTTTAAGAATGTAAATGAGAAACAAAAAAGAAAGAACTGATTAATTGACCTTGAATAAATGATTTTGGATGATTTACAATAACTGAAGAAAGTTTGAGATAAGTTCCTACATACTTTACAAAATCAGGGTTTGAAAGTTTTCTTTATCTTTTCTTCTTACATTCCCAAAAAAATTAATAACAAAAACTAAACTATAAAATATTTTATATAGTTTTTCTAAATTTTTATTTAAAATTGTACGGAAGTAAATATTTACTTATGAAGAAACTTATTACTTCGTATTTTTCTTTCTATTTTTCTCTTTTAAAAATTTTTATGAAACGATTCTTTTCGAATTTATTGAAGATTCAGTCAAATATTGAATATACTTTTATTATTATTATTATTATCGTTATTATTGTTATTATTATTATTATTTATTAGCATTTTAATTGTTTATAAATTTTACTATTATTAATTAAACTCCATTAATATTTTTCTTTTATTGTGTTTTTTAAATTTTATATTTTTCAATTCAGTATTTGTTATTTAATTTTTCTATTAAATGAAAGTATAATTACTATATTTTGTAGAAGTGACATATTAAATTTTAATTATTAATCATAATAAAATAATTTAATATAATAATTTTTTTAATTTATTCGATGATAGATATTAATTAAAAATTTATAAAATATTTATACGATTAAATATATTTTTAATAAAATAATTTGGAGTTGACCCACTCTTTGAAATGACATTTGTAAGTGTGACAAAATAGTTAAGTACATTTTATCATCTTACTTAATTGTTTCAATTATTAAGTGATTAGAATTTTTGGGATTAATATTAAATGATATCGTAATTAATGTAAATGATATTTGACTTTTATTATTTTTAATGAAAATGTTTTGAATAATAGTAGAAATGACAAATAAGAAACATAACAATCCTAGTATCTAACATATTTTCAATTAAAACAATAAAAGTCGTTTATCATTTTTGTAATATTGTTTTATATTAACCTCAAAAGTTTATATATTCTTTTACATAAAAAAATAATGAAAGAAGATAAAAATTAAATCACCTACTTAACTAAAACAAATAACTGGTATAAATTTAATTAAAAAATATAAAATTTTAAGTAATTCAATTAATTTTTTTAATAGTAATTCAATTAAAAATACTCAAATTTATAATGAACTTTAAATTTAATATACCATTATTATTATTTTTTGATGAAGTACCTGAATGGAAAGTTATATCTATCACTTTGAGATTTACTTGACTCATTTGAATTGCTTTTATTTGAAAACTTGATAACTAAAATATAACGTCATCATTTTAAAACAAAACATTCATAGAATGAAATCAAACCAAATGTTTCCTTCTCGTGATTAATTAAGATTTTTTTATATAAATTTAAATGATATATTTTGCCCTAACTTTGAAATTGACCAAACACGCTAAGAAATAACTTCAATGGACATCAAGAAGAATCAAGTAGAAACTTACAAGAAGCTAAAACTATATTGGACGAAGAAGTCAAGAAAACACAAACTATTCATACAAACAAATAAAAATTTAATTATGCAACTGTTGGCAATGTTACTTACTTTTGTTGGGTTCCAAAGAAGAAGAATCTAAAACGCAACCAAACTTCAAATTGAAAAAGAAAGGGCATCAAACTTCAAATTCAGAGCATTGCTTATTAAATGAACTTCACAACTTCAAAGTAAGCTTCTATCGCTGCAGCTAAGTGGATTCGACCCAATCCACCTACAATATTCACCATTAATAGGTGGTTAAAATCAGTAATTAAACTTAAAATGGTAAATGGTTATCTAGCTAGTCTTGAATTTAGAACTCGGGTCATCTAGCATCATGAGTTACCCAAAACCAAGACAAAATGTAATGATGTTACACTTGAAGTTTGGATGTCAAAGATGGACAGATGCAACAATTCAGGTAAAGTGAGAAATAAAACTCACTACCATAAAAACATTGATGATAGTAAAAAAAGACCAAATTGAAATATAGATTAAAAGTTAAAATTAGTTTGGCAAACAATATTTGAAATTTGAAAACTTAATGACTGTGCTGGTGAGAGGAAGGGTCTCATCTAACTAGACATCTCTTACAAATTGTCACACATGCATAATTTCCATAGAATAATCAACGTACCCTTAATAAGCAACAAAATTGCTAAAAGATAACTCCTTCATCAGTATTTACAGGACACAACTACTAAAAAAATATAAGACGAGAATGTGCGACTATGGAATTAATAGTTTCCAATCATCAAAAGAACTACACCCTATCCAGGGCATCAAACCAAAGTTTCTTTTTTCAATCGCTTGATACATCACCACTCCATTTTTTTCCACTAAGAAAATTAAAATGTTAACCCAAAAAGAACGGTGATGTCCACCTCATGCCAAACAAAAATAAGAGACTAGGAGATTCAATAACAGCCTCCTTCTCAAAAAAAAAAATTGTAATATTGAAACTAAAAAAAAATGGTTTACTCCTTGTCTTCTCTTCACTATTCACAAGCCTTCTCCCAATCATCTACTACCTCAGAATCTTCTAAAGTATCCAAGTTTCCTGCATGCTGTCCTAGATTTGAACCGCCATCATGAGGCTCCAAGTTTGTGACAGCACTACTTTCTGAGTGTTCCCTGGAACCATCAACTTTAACAGCTGCAGCAGATGAACTTGAAGAAGATTCTTGATTTAAGACACTCCAAGGGTTTACTGAAGTAGATATGAGAGAATCTTTCTTCTGAATAGGTAAATGCACATTAGCAGAACCAGTAGCCCACTCCTCCTCACCCCAAGAATCTTTCCAACCTGGCTCTTGAACATCTTTTTTCCACGGATTACCCCCCTTCAATGCTGCCAGTGATCCTCCTCCTTTCATTGTTCCAGATCCTCCCCAAGCATTGGTGGCTGAAGATGCTGCTGATGCCCCAACATTCGGAACAATCACTACCACGGCTCCCTGATAAACAGTACCATGATCCAACCTCCTCATTGCAGTTGCAGCTCGGGCTGGATCATTAAAAACAGCCAGTGCATTTTTGTCATTTAACCAAACAAGTTCACACTCACCACCAAATCTCAGTACCAGTGCACTAATATCTGCCTCCCTTGGTAAGTCTAGAAAAGAGACAACAAGCCGAGGATCCATATCTACTAAAGGATCGAATGCAGGAGGAAGGGGTGCATTTACAGTTGTAGTTCCCTTAACCCCTAGCACACGAGCAGGAGCTCTTGATTTGGGGGTAACATGAACAACTACAAAACGCTTTGGCTCACGACCAGCTACATACACCGCAAGCTTCCATCTTTCAGCAATAATCCTCACTGCATCTCTTTTGTCCTTTAACATGGGAGAGAAAATATGGATTTTTGGACCTTGTGTATTTCCCCTGTTCTTGCCAAGAACCAAAACCTTGCATCTCTCCTCAACAGATAAAACCCATTTAGGATCACGTCTCAACATGTCAACAAGCAATTCAGAAGCAACAGGATTGTCACCAAAATGGAGGGAATCCAGATTTGGAGCGTTTATCTCAAAGGCATCTGCAAGTACTCGTTTACGTTCTAACTTAGCACAGTCATCGTTACACATCAGTTTTCTTTGTCCAAGAGGAACTTTCTTGCCATTTGCAGCAACAGGTTGAAGCAACACAGGCAACTTTTGGATAATGGAAGCTTCGTGTACAGCATCAGCATTATAATTCGCAGAGCTTCCACCAGCATCACAAGGAACATTCGCTGTTATTCGGCCACAAGAACATGTAATTGTGACAGAGAATTCGCATCTCGTGTCTGGACATGGAGTTGAAGGGTGACAAGGAGCTGTACATGTATGGCGGCAGTCTCTTCTTGGAGCACCACATGTTTGCCCGCAAGAGGCACGGGTACCCGGCACTGTAGATGGATTATCACAAGGTGGGAGGTGACATGTTCTACCACATGCATGTAAACCGCACTGTCTGGTCTTCCCACATAGTTTATTGCATCTAATATCCTTTGAACCACAGGGTATGTTCCGAAGAATTACATGCCCACCAATACATTCTTTTGCTACAGGCACCGAACAAGGAGGGCAATCCCCAAAATGGCAGCTGTGAGACGCTGGATGTGAACAAGGCTGAGGAACAGAACATGGAAGCTGACACGAAGGAGGAGGTGTGCCACAAGGCAATGGAGGAGGGATTGAAGTCTTGCCACAAGCACATGTCAAATCAGTAAATATAGTTTCAAGACAAGGTGGACAATGACCACTGTGGCATAGGGATTCACATGCATGCTGTCCACACCTTAGCTTCTTTCCACATGGTAATGAACAGAAGTGTGGATCCCAATCCGCAATTTGAATATTATTTGGATTAGAAAGTGGACAACAACGTTCACTGCATCTATGCCTTCCACAATTCCTTTTCTGCCCACAAGGCTTTTCACAAGTAAATTTCACAGCGTCCACTTTTGTCTTACAGCACTCCACAGTTCGGGAAGTAGAGCCACATCGACACTTCTGGGAGACTAGAACCAAACAAGGAGAACAATCCCCAGCGTGGCATGGCTCTTCACAGTGATGAATCCCGCAAGGAAGGGTCTTCCCACATACTTGTGAACAGGTAGGTATAGGGTCTAAGCAACTCTGTCGTTCCTGCTTCAATCTAGTTTTCCCACAACAGCATGTCTTAATATGGGATGGTAACAATCCACACTCCCCACAGCTGCCGGGATGACACGTCTCAATACAAATATGATTACCGCAACCAAGTTTCTTTCCACAGGTTGAACCGCAAGAGAAAACTCCACCTTCGGTTTTGATTTCACCTTTCAGAGCCATTTCCCCACAAAGAATGAGTTCCGTCCTTTTACTGCAAAAGCAAGAGGCATTGACAGGAATCTTACAAGGATCACAAGGTCCCAGATGACAGATTTGTTCACAGCGATGCCGCCCACATTCAAGAAGCTTTTCACAGCGCTGGCCACAGGTAAGAACGGACTGGCGGTCAGAACAACGGGTGGTAACATTTTTCTTCCCACAAGGACACAAACGTGGGGGTGCAAATGCTTTGCAAGGAGGGCAAGGACCGGGATGGCATTGCAAGACACAAACATGAGGACAAAGAACCTCCTTATCCCCCCCAAGCTCCCTTTCAAGGGGTTTGGCACATGGTTCTCCACAGGAATGTGGCAAGAGATACAAGTCAGAAGGGGGGTCAGGCCTCTTCCCACAGAAGCAAACATACCGAATCTCCTTGGATGATGTGAGCTGCACAGATTGACAACCAGGGCACCGCCAATTGAACCGCTGATTCTTGTCCACAGAAACATCCACAGAAGTGGGAGCACGCGCCCACTTCTTTATACAATTCAGGTGAAAGATGGAGAAGCAACTAGAGCAAGACCAGATTGGCGCAGACCTCCGCACCATGTCACAGCAAATCATGCATTCGACCGCACCTTTCATGAGCTTCTCCTGAATCTCTTGCAACAGCTGGGGCAAATTAGAGTCCCTCGAATTGAATCTCTTCTGCACATTATTCTTGGGAATGGGATTGAGATTGGGATTAGGATTGGGATTAGGATTGGGATTGTGACTAGGAATAGGACCGCTCCTCCTATGGCGATTTGTTGTATTGGAGGAACCAGCAGCGGTGGCGGCGGCGGCGGCACCATTTTGATTCTGATTCTGCATCTGAGTCTGACTCTGATCGGTAGATCCTCGACGAATCCATTCTTGACGAGGAACCCTAGACCGCTGGCTTCGCTCTTGCGAGCTCATCCTGCGTGACTCTAATCGATAGCTCTCCAACTGACACGTGGAAATTGAGTTCATGAGAAAGGTGGATTGAAATTGAGAAGAAAAATGTTGATGAGAAATGAAAAATGAAAAATGAAAAACCCTAATAATACGAACCCTAAAAGTAAAAGAGAGGCAAATGAATAACAACCATGAATTAAGATGCCTAAGTCAGAAGTAAAGTCTGGAAATGAAAAGAAGTGCGAAGGATGTGAAAGAAGTTCAAGAATAAAGAAATAAATAAATAAAGAGTATTGAGAGAAAGTGAAACCTGGTTGGGTTGGGTTTGGTTTCGGGTGCTCAAAGCCAAAGGTGTTGAACTTGCGTTGTGTTGTTTGGAGAATAATAATAAAAATAAAAAATAGGTCAAAGGAGAAGCGTTTATATAGGCTTCTTCCTGCTGCAAAATCCTTGCACCTCAAGCAAAACGCGCTGGTCCTTATCTCACTCTCCTCCCACTTTTTTTTTTCTTTTTTTATTATTTTTACACCGCTAATATTAAATATTCCTTCCCATAATTCTTTTTACACTTTTTTATTATTACTTATACTATCAATTTTTTTTTATTATATGTTCAAGTCTCACTGTAATTCAAGATTTCATTCATGTCACAAATTAATTTAAATTACGACAACGTAAACAATAATATATAAAAAAATTGAATTGTTTATTTTTCATTTATTTATTTATTTATTTATCTTTGTCTAATTGTATTCACCATCAACCCCTTCTTTTTTTCCTTGACGACTAAGAATAAGGTTAGTGAATGATTGTTTCAATGTGTAAGGTTTGGTCCAGAAATGAGTCAAAATAAAACGTGAGGAAAGAAAAGTCAACGATTGATGATCCAATTATGGAAACTTGGACTTTTACAGTGTACACCCGCCATTTCAATTTTCGAACTCCTTTTCAGGTTTTGAGCGAAGATGGACAACTCTTTCTGCACCCCCATAATTTTAACTTGGATCTCATGGGATCGTGAAATTATCGACTTACCCTTATCTTGGTATAACAAAAACATATGTTAAAGAAAAGGCAATTGTTTTAAATAAATTTTGGTATCCTAAAAAGTCAATATTTAAAATGTGAATAGGATGAAACACCTCAGAAAGATCTTTCATTGTTCAATGGATGGAAGAGGGAAATACGTGTGTATGGAAATAGTTTTCTAAGATTTGCTTTTACTAAAGTTCAAAGAATAATCATACCTTCAGCAAAAGTAAGAAAAAATGTAAAAGATAAAAGAGATGGATTATACTGCGAATTATAGTCCCAGATGTATATCTGTTTCATCCACTCAAACCTCATCATAACCAAAGTAAGGAACGAGGCTCTGCTTCGGCTCTTTCGATAAATTCTTCTTTAGCAGAGAAAAAAAAGCAACTTTAATTATTCTTTTTATCGAACAAAGAGTTTTTCATAAAATAAAACCCTTTCATATTTGAGTCTGGTTATTGTTTCACTGTAATTCGCTGTGCTTGTTTATCTGTGTCAGCAAAAGCTGCTTTTTGTACACTTTGATTTCCTGAACCTTATTGTTTGTGACCAAACATATATGCATCCAAAGTTAAGGTTGGAGAATCTTTATGCAAGTTGGAGAGATTGAGGGTTTGGAGAATCTTTATACATTTGAGTCGTGTATTCAATCTGCAAAGATTAGTTTAGATTAATATCAGTTGTTAGGATGCGTGTGAAGCTGGTTTTGATTTTTGGGATTGGCCAAATCTGCATAAGATTTTGAGGGCAACCTTAAGATTTTACATGTTATCCAGCTAGAAAGGATACACGAACAATGAAATGACCCAATAATTGGTACTTCCTTTCCAGCATGCAATCTGCTAAACTTGGTTGAAATGCTTTTCATTCTTCAAAAATAGGACAACAATTTTACTGATAAACCAAAAGCAGTAAGTGAAAACAAAATAAAGCAGTAAATTTGTGAAAACGATTGAGAACATGCAACAGAGTTACAAAAGACTTTGTCATGTGATGCAATGATTAGGAGCCATCACCAATTGTCATTTTTTATGCACAACTTGCAGTTTTTTGTTTAGTATTTTATTAATTTCTCTCTTATAATAAGAAAAATCTCAAAATGTAGAGGCTGGCATCGTAGTTTAAAATGCAATGAAGGTTTTGAGAAGATGAATATGTGGCCCACAGCTCATCATTTTTCATCGATTTTCCATTAATCAAATGTCATTCACTGTTTTCAGAAGCCAAAAGAGTTAACTGCTGTTCAAGAATCCTATGAGCATTGCAAGTAATTTTAATTCTACCCTTATTTTTTCTGGGTTCTTAACAAAAATAAAAGAAAAAAATAATTAAATTGTTTTGTAGAAAGCGGATCTGCGTTTCATACAAAATAATTAAATTGCATGTTTCAACATGTTTTTTTATTAATTACTTATTTTTATTTTCTTTCTTTTTTATTTTTTTTCTTTTCTATTTCTATTTATATTTTTATTTAGTCTTAAAAACAAAGAAAAAAAAAAGAGAAAAAAAGGAAAAGCAAAAGAAAAAGGGGTAAAACAATACTTTATTATTTCTCTCGCATTCATCAGTAAATACTTTTAATGACATCCATCTTCAGGGTTGGTATGTCTCCTTTTTAAGTATTTTTTTCTTTTTTTTTTTTCTTTCTGTTAAATTTTTTCAGAAATTTAATAAAATCAAGCATCTTTTTCTATGTCTCAATCATAAGAACTTTAATTTCTAATTTCTTGAAGATTTCCATAAAACACTTAAATTCCTTTTTCTTCCTATGATACTTCTTTGGATGAGGAATGGGTTTTTCATATGATTCCTTCTTTTTTCCTCTCTTCCTCTTTTTCTTACTTTTCTTCTCTCTCAATTTTCTCTTTTTCTTTTCTCTTACTTTCTCTGTTTTCACACACATTCTCTTTTTTTCTTTTCTTTCAACCACTTCTTTTTCTTTCTCACTCAACCTTTCTGTTACTTTTTCCTCTATCTTTTCTCATCTTTCTCTATCTTTTCCTCATCAACAACCTTGTCACTTCCAGTGATAGTGGCTTGACATTCCTCCTTAGGGTTAACTTCAGTATCAACCCTAGAATCGTCCAGTTTCTCAATTAAGTGACTAATCTGCATCTCAATCCTTTTGGATGTTGCTTCAATGTTTTTCTGAGTGGAGATGGCATTTTGCATACATTGTTGGAAGGCGTCCTCCAACTTTGCCATTGATAGAGAGTGTTGTTGTTGCCATTGTTGTTGTGGTAACCCCTCAAATTGTTCAACAGCTTGCCCAAATTGTTGTGGCAAGTGTACCGAATCGTATCAAGTAATAATAAGTGGTAAGACCAAGTATCGTTTTCCCTAAAGACTCATTGGCCTAGATAATCATGTGATTTGTTGATTATTTAAGACTTGAGAAACGAAAATTAGGTTTTTAGAATGCAAAATAGAAAATAAACATGAATGCAATTTGTTGATCAATTGACCAAAAGAATACGCAGGTGAATTATGTATGGATGAATTATGTTGTTGGGGTTTCCGATTTCATCCTATCCACTCTCATGTATTTACAAATTCTACTCCTTCATTAATGTCAATGTCACTTTCTAATTTATCCTAAACCCAATGTCTCGGTGAAGAGAGCCTACTCCTAATTACTAGTTTACAATGTCTTGTCTCCCTAACATAGTTCATTTCCTTCATTAATACATTGTTATTTTTAGTTGAATAGTTTCTTTAATTTATAGAACGAAGAGTTAAAATATTTTTCTACCGTACATGTTTTAATGGAAATTTAAATCAATAATTCAAATTACTATATTGAAAAAAAAAAGAATATGTAGGTCAATGCCACCAAACTTCATTTCCTGGTATCACCTCTTGGAAAGTTGTATCATTATGACTGTTGTAAGCCAAATATTAAAATGATTATTTTTACAACTAGCTATGGTTGGAACTTCTACATACTAAAACTATAAGGACTGTTTTTTCTTTCTTACATGGGTAAAAAACCTCTTGCCATAAGTTTTGGTTTCTTAATGTTAACAAAAGTCATAATTGTGCATTTCTCTTTTCCACATGAAAACAACCAGTCACTACCGGTGCACACAGATACCACACCACCATTGCTTCCACAGGTTCGTGTTCTTCCACTGCTTCCACGGCACACAGACATCACAACTTCTCGCTGATTGCAAAAGTTGGTGGATTATGCCATACTTATTTTAATACTGCGTTGTAGATATAGCAGTGTAGATGATTAGAAAGTGTTTTGGTAGTATGATCTACGTTTGGTGAAAAATGCAAAGGCGAAGGGGGGCTGAATTGGATCTGCATATCCGATTCAGACTACATCGGTTTTCCATATTCGATTCAGACTACATCGATTTTCCATATCCGACAAAAAACGCAAATCCGTTTTTTACCTCTATTTGTCCTCTGTGTATGATATTTATTTTTGTCAATGTTGGATTTGAATGTGTATAATAATAAATTGTACTTGCTGGTGTCTAATCGAATGAAGTTCATTTACATGGTCATTTGGTAGGAGTGATGTTATTGTTGAAACATGGTTGATAAAAACGTTTGGTTACTAATGGAGAAGTCAAATTTTGGAAAAAGGACATGAGAAGCCAAACAAGGCTTACAGTTACCGTTTCCGATCAATGGGCCCTAATTATCCCATCTCTGTCCTATCCATCTCCATGCTAATTACGCCACAGCCGACACCTAATAACTTGTAATTAACTTGCAAATCAATGTTAGTTCACTGATTTTGCAGTTAACGTATGTTACAAGGATTAACTAATAAATTACCACACGTAGATGGAGTGATTAAGAAGACAGTAATAGGAAAAGATGAACCACCATACTCAGTTAATCAGAATGCTTTGTTAATAAGAGAAAGTTTTAGAAGAAATTAAGAATGGTGTCTTTGTCGCGTGGCGTGGGGAGTAGAAAAGCAGACATGACACTAAGACAGGGTTTGCTTTTCCAACCGAATAGCCTTAGCAACAGCTAACTTTTGCTGCTCTTCCTGCATGCGTATGTTCTTCTCTACACACTTAAAATTTGTATGAAAGTATAATAATTTATGGGAGGTGAATTTCTCTTTTCAGTATGAAGAGGTGAAAAACCGTGTTAAATATGTTTCTTAACTCGTAATCAAACACGCTTGTTACAATAAGCGACGCGAAGCTCCACCAAACAACACCTTACAAACTTTTCCAATTCAATTGAAAAAAGAAAGATGCGTTGAATTATTCACTTTATTTTTCCAACATTTTGTATCCAGAAAATGGGAATCTGGTTGTTGGCTGCTGTGGTGGTATGACATCATTCCTTTTAATAAATCCACCGCCTAACCAAACCGAGTATCACAAATTTACTCAATTCCTTTTCAAATATTTTATTTCTTTAATTAGACATCACCATGATATGATACTAAATATATTTTAATTAACACCACTAGACAAATTTAAATACCATTACTTTAAACTTGTATTTTTCTTCTTAACAACACAGATAAATCTTTTATTTAGAGAATAGTATCATTAAAATACTTAACGAATTTTTAATATTTTAAAGTTTTTATAAATATGATAGTTCTGGACTTAATTGATTTAGTTAGTGGTGACATAACTAATAATTAGTCGTATAAATAAAATTAATAGTGTATTTATTGAAGAGTGAGTAAATACGTAGATATACAAAAAAAAAAAGATACGGGGGAAGCGAGGTAGGGTTATGTTATGTGTGTTAAGGAGCATCGAAATCCAACTCAGAGGAGTATTATATTAATTCCAAGACTTAATTTAAAAAAGAGATATTATTTGGAAAGTGCAGAGTCCAACTTCTTCTGCATCTTCTGTGCTTCTGTTTCTGGGTCTGTTTGGTTGGTCACTCTCTCACTCCTCCCTCTCCCATCTCATACGCTCCTAATTATATCCAAAATCCAAACAGACCATAGCCGCCTCCTCCTGCTGCTGAGGTTGCCGCCACTCACCAATGCTGCCTCACAAGCACACTCTCGTGGTTGTGGCGGCCACGCTGGCGCTCATGCTCGCAGCAACAGATGCAGATCTGGCCGCCGAGCGAGCCGCATTGCTCGCTCTCCGCTCTGCCGTCGGCGGCAGAACCCTCTTCTGGAACGCCACCAGGGACAGCCCCTGCACCTGGGCTGGCGTCCAATGCGAGCGCGACCACGTCGTCGAGCTCCACCTTCCCGGCGTCGCTCTCTCCGGCCAAATCCCTGTTGGAATATTCGGCAATCTGACACAGTTGCGCACCCTCAGTCTTCGGTTCAACGCGCTGCGAGGTTCCCTGCCTTCAGATCTGGCGAAGTGCGTGAACCTTCGGAACCTGTACATTCAGCGGAACCTGCTTAGCGGCGCTATCCCGTCGTTCTTGTTCGAGTTACCCGACTTGGTTCGCTTGAACATGGGCTTCAACAACTTCTCAGGCCCATTTCCTACCGGCTTCAACAGCCTGACCCGGTTGAAGACTCTGTTTGTGGAAAACAACCAGCTCTCCGGCCCAATCCCCGACTTGAGCAAACTGAGCCTGGATCAGTTCAACGTCTCCTACAACCTCCTCAATGGCTCTGTCCCTCTCAAGCTTCGGACATTCCCTCAGGATTCCTTTCTTGGCAACTCCCTCTGCGACCGCCCACTCTCTCTCTGCCCCGGAGATATCGCCGATCCTATCTCCGTCGACAACAACTCCAAGCCAAACAGCCACACGTCCCACAAGTTATCTGCCGGCGCCATTGCGGGGATTGTTGTTGGATCGGTCGTGTTTCTTCTGCTGCTCGTCTTCCTCTTCATTTTCCTGTGCCGGAGCAAAACTGCCAAGAAGACCAGCGCGGTCGACATTGCTACTGTCAAACATCCCGAAGCCGATGCTCCGGTTCTTGCGGAGAAGGGGGTTCCGGATGTCGAGAACGGCGGTCATGCCAACGGCAATTCTGCGGCGGCTGTGGCTGCGGTTTCGGCGGGGAACAAGGCGGAAGTGAACGGCGGTGGGGCAGCGAAGAAGTTGGTGTTTTTCGGAAATGCGGCTAGGGCGTTCGATTTGGAGGATTTGCTCAGGGCTTCGGCGGAGGTTTTGGGGAAAGGGACTTTCGGGACGGCGTATAAGGCGGTGCTGGAGGCAGGGCCGGTGGTGGCGGTGAAGAGGTTGAAGGATGTGACGATTTCTGAGAAGGAGTTTAAGGAGAAGATTGAAGCGGTGGGGGCAATGGATCATGAGAGTTTGGTTCCTCTCAGAGCTTTCTATTTCAGTAGGGATGAGAAGCTCCTTGTGTATGATTACATGCCCATGGGAAGCTTGTCTGCACTTTTACATGGTTAGTCAGCTTTTCCATTCCTTCTCTCTTTTCATTATTTTCTGGGCTTGCTTTTCACTCAATTTCGCCCTTTTCCAGTTCTTGGACAATCATTACTGACTGTAATTGAGTTTCTTTTTTGGGCAATGCATCATGGCATGGCTACGTTAGTGATTTTTCATTTCTCTGCATCTACGGTGACATGCTTTAGGAATTAGAATCTTAAATGCATTTTACATTCCCTCTTTTATGTATATTGATGGGGTTATTGAAGATGTGATTTCGCACTATATCTTTTAGGTCCCAATGGATCACGTGAATGGTTGTTTGTCTGAATTGCCTCTCCTTCTCCTGCTATTACTAGACTAGGCTTTAAGCAGATACTGATTTGTGTTCTAAGTACTTTTTTATTTTCTTTTCAAGTTGAAAATTTTCACTGTTTATTTCAACGGCTTCCAAATCCCATAGGCTCATTGGAACTGTATGAAATACGGCCTGAGGCCAAGGCTCATTCATTACTCATTAGTGTACCTACTGTGGTACGGTACCATGGGTGGTGTTTCTGATCTTTATTTGATTACAGGAAACAAAGGGGCGGGTAGGACGCCACTGAATTGGGAAGTGAGATCAGGCATTGCGCTTGGAGCCGCCCGTGGCATTGAGTACCTGCATTCACGAGGGCCTAATGTTTCTCATGGGAATATAAAGTCATCCAACATCCTCTTAACCAAGTCATATGATGCCAGAGTGTCTGACTTTGGCCTTGCACACCTCGTTGGCCCCTCCTCTACCCCCAACCGGGTCGCCGGCTACCGTGCACCTGAGGTGACTGATCCTCGCAGGGTGTCTCAGAAGGCAGACGTGTACAGTTTTGGTGTGTTACTATTGGAACTTCTGACTGGGAAGGCACCTACCCATGCTCTCCTGAATGAGGAAGGAGTAGACCTTCCCAGATGGGTTCAATCTGTGGTTAGAGAAGAGTGGACTTCTGAGGTCTTTGATCTTGAGCTCCTTAGGTATCAGAATGTGGAAGAGGAGATGGTTCAGTTGTTGCAACTTGCAGTTGATTGTGCAGCACAATACCCAGACAAGCGCCCTTCAATGTCTGAAGTGGTAAGGAGCATAGAAGAGTTGCGAAGGTCTAGTCTTAAAGAGGACCAGGATCAAATCCAACATGATCCCGTCAATGATATAGAATTGTAGAAGACGTATCTTCTGCCTAAGTTTCCTCTCGACTTTGCTTTGTCAGAGTCGGAGCCCATATTTTACCTGCTAAATCCTGTGCGTATGTTGGTTGTATTCTGTAGCTTGGGCCTCAAATTTCTTTGGCACCAAACTTTCGAATTTCTTCCTTCTTTTTTTTTTCTCCTCAAATCCCCATTGTGCCTTCTCCTCCTTTTTTCTTCTCAATTAATACATTGGGGGGAGTGGATATCTGTTCCATTAGTTATTGCTGTTGGATTCTGGTTGATTGTAATTATTACTTTTGCTTTAAACATGGCTTTTACTTTTGTTGAATCCTTGTGTCCGTTGAAAACTTCTAATAGAGATCTTCGCAGCTGTCCTTGGATGGTTGGTTGCGATGTCCCGTCGGTGGTGTGTATCACCGCTTTTATTATTGCCAAAAAAGTTGGTTGTGAACGTGATCGCCACCTTGGTAAGGATGGGCGATTTATGCCACCAAACCAACTTTGATTAATTCACCCTCCTTTTTTGCCAGTTGGTTTAAGATTTATTTATATGCTCACATCACATAGAAAAGAAAACACTATTATAGAATATCCCTACATAAAGGATAAAATTAAAATTGTTAGGTGATGATGTATATATATATATATATAAATTGTCAAAACTAAATCGATTCTTGTGAAATCCAACAAGATGTGATTGTTTGCGGTGTTTAGTGTTTGTGCCATAGGTGTGTTTAACCAGTCAAAACAATATTTTGACATGTTTCCAATAAAAGCATGAGTTGTTTTAATGCTTTGTTATCTTTTCTTAGTCTAGATTTTGAAATTTAAACATCAATTCATGGTCGGCAGTGATTGCGGCCTGAACTTGAAATAATAGAATTGTGGTTTATAGTTGTAAATGTACTGTTATGGGTGATGGGCATATTTTGTTGGGTGTGGGGCCACCTGGTGTTTTCAGGGGCTACACCAGACCTTAGAAGAGGTTAGAAACAAAATGAGGAGAAAGTGATGCGAGAGACAAAAGTTATTACTATGCCTTTGTCTCTTGGTTATTGCTCTCTGTCCTATTCTGCATCCTGGTTCAAGCTTCACGACCGTTATACTATGTCTGCTGCTGTAAAACTTTAACTGCATGTCAAAGCTTGTTTTGTTGGTTTGTTTTATCCCTAATAGTTTTTACATCTTGCTTTTTCATTTTAGTTTCACATGAAATTTTTAGTTCCTATTTCGTCCCTTTCTTTAATTAGCCAGTGATTAGTTGGCTGAGTTAATGGCAATGATAGTTGAGTTCGACTTTTATGTACATTTTTTTTGTTGTGTTATTATCCTCTGATTGAAAGAAGATGAAAAATCCTAGAAAAAGTATATTACGTTGGTATATCTCCATTCTCTTTTTGGGTTTTCCATCAAACAAAGAAGTTCGAAATATAAATTTGTCATCCTTCTTAATCCGTGACATCGACACTTAATGGATATTACTCATTACTTAAATTGTGTCAACAAAAATTAGAGACAAAAACAAATAAATCTGTTTGCAAGAGACAAAATGAAAAAACAATTGATGATCAAATACAAAATGTTAAAATGCATTTGAAACCAATAAGAAAAATACAAGTGACAATGAAGTTGTTGGTGTGTTATTTATTTGTCCAATGTCAAAAACTTTAAATCAAAATAAAATAAATTTAAGTGCGATATATTTTCTATCACTAATAAAATAAATATTTTATCTTTTTCTATAATGACAATGACATGATTTTAGTTTAGACTATCGAATTACCTTCTGCACACTACTTTTTCAAAGATAATTATATTTTGTTTATTTTCTCATACAAATTTTTTTGAGTAACAACTTTTGTAACATTTTATTTTATTGTCGGATACTATTATTGTAATTATTGTAAGGACCACAAATGAAAACACTTACAATTAAAATACATTATTATTGGAAATACAAGCTGTGAATCATGTTCTTTGCAATCTCTTTACAGCTATGATGGATTTGGAGCATATTTTCATGATAAAGAGGTAGGAAGACTTCTTCTACCTTAGTATGAATTTTTATTATTTTTTTTTTTCAATATTTGTTGATGTTATTATTTGTTAAAGTTATTTTAAAAAGTTTCTATTGAAATGGACAGACTTTTTCGTGATGGTATCATTGAAATTATTTTTAACTAGTATTGATCAAAATTACTTGTACTGACACCGATTGAAATCATTTTTATGGTGTTATTAGTTGAAATTCTTTTACCAACTTTTTTATGATATTGACGAAAAAATATAATTAATATTGTCTCAAATTCTTTCATTGAACATTAAAAAAAGTTAACAAATTAACAAAAACAATAACATTTGTCTTGATGCTTAACCCTGAAAATACCATTATCTGATCAGAATTTATTGCAAAAGATATGTGGCTTCATGGCATTCAAAACAATGGGTTAAACCTAATCGAAAAATGCAGACAGTCACAGCTTAGAGTGGACAAGTTTTTTATAAATGAAATCTTAGATTCAAATATTAGTAATCTTGTTACTAATATTTTCTGTTTTCTTCCTTTTGAAAAGTATTTTATCAAAAACCAGTTTTTCACTCTTTCAATTTTTCTGTTCAGCAATAGAAAATATAAGTTTTGATTAATGTGAAGAAAAATAGCAAATCAGAGGTATAAAAGTTTAATAAAAGGTAAACCCTAAAATGTGAGTGTCTGTATTTTTCTTCTTTGTTAACAGACGTGGTGATTATGATCTTATGAGAGATGATAAATAAGGAGACTTTTTCAAATCCAAATTTAAGCAACTAATTAGTTGGAAAATGAACTACCATTATATATATTTATTTAGTGTAAAGATGATTTGATAGAAACAGTGGAAATCCCACAAGTACAAAAATGATTTAAACAGTAACAGGTGAAGCAATTGACTGTGCTAAAAAACTATTGTTCATAAGTCCGTTGGTTTTCAATGGAAGATTAAGATTTTTTAACTCTGTTTTTTATTTTTGTTTTTATCATTTGAGATACTCTATCAATCAAATCAATTCATTAATAAAGCTATCTTTTATAATCTTCTTTTCATATTGCCCATGAAAAATCCAGAGCAATTGATTAATTAAAATTTTGAAAAGTCATAAATTTACAGCACAAGGCTGTTGACATGACAGTATAAATACTTGTGTTTGCAAATTGCTAAGTTTTTTCTTGATGCATTTGAAAAAATTGATTCATTCATAATTGCTAGTTGTGTTTTGTTCATACAAATTGATATACCAAACAGAAAATACTTTACATTTTTAAGTTACTAATAGCCAAATACACAGGAGTGTGTGGAGGTGATAATAAATCAGATTTACATAAATAGGCCAGGTTCTGACAAAAAGTTACTCATAGCCGAATACACAAGAGTGTCTAGAGATGAAAATAGACCAGATTTACAGAGTTAAATAGGCCAGGTTCATTGTCTAATAGCCAAATACACCAAATACACAGTACAAAAGTGTCTGGAGCGCTGCTGAGAATAGACTAAATTTTCATTGTTCTGCCTTAACAAAAAGTTACTAAGTGATACTAAACCAACCTATTTGTCTAAATATGAATATAAACACAGATGGTTATCAAACTTGAGAGCCTTTTGTTATAGATGGAGTTCCATCGTCAGGATCCTCACTAACTTCATCGTCCACCCTTGCTTCTGTTTTCCTTCTTTTTGATTTTATTTGATTTATCATGAATTCAATTCCTTCTTTCAATGTAGCTCTCCTTCCTTTTTCTTTGTTCCAAATTTCTCTTACAATGAACCTTCCACTCGAATTATATTCATTCATTTCGATGAGAGCTGCCACCACTGCTTTATATGCTCTATAACCCAATTCCTCTTTCAATCTTATGAGATCTTCATCTTCCTCGTCTAAAACTTCCTGAAATAACCAAGTAATACTCATCATATTCATTGTCTGTGTTAAGGGATATGATCTGTGTTAAGGGGATGTGTCGAATGTAAATGTGAAAACAAGGTGCACCTTTTCTGTCCCATTATTAGTTATTATTTTGAATGGATACCAATGGGGGTCCTCCACGTTCTTCTGCCATAATGAACACATTTTCAAAGCTGTCTGATCTGCATCTTCTTTGCTAATTTTTTTCCTTGCTCTGAAAGTTCTAATGAAAGGTTCCGTGTCTATCTCACCCACTCTTCTGACACAAATATTGTCATAAAGACACGATATCTCCGTAATTTCCTGCAATTAAACCACAGATAATGAAATGTACTTGGAACAAGGTCCATAATCGTTCATAGAAGCATCACTCTATAATCAAATAAAAACACAATTAAGAACATAAAGACACGTTAGTATAAAAATCTCACCTCCATTAATTTCTTCCGAGCCTTCTCGAGCTCATCGTTAATTTCACGCTCTTTGGTGATTAGAGCTTGGTTGAAATCTTTTGAGTTTTCTAGTTCTTCTTCAAGCACAACCACCTTTGCTTTGAGTTTTTCATAGTCATCCTGTTGATACCATTACTAATATAAGACCAACTAGACTATCCATTTCCCTAGATTTACAGAACTTCCAAAAACTATAAAAAAAACTACTAAAAAAACTGTCCATCCAGACTTTATAATGAAACAACAAAACTATCCCTTAAACAGTTATAATTGTCTGTCAGTTTTTATTCCTTCTATGATAAACCTTCCCCTTGAACCTATCAACATCTTTTGACTCTTCTAGTGCCTCTTCGAGCTCAACCACTTTTGCTTTGAGTTTTTCATACTCAACCTGTTGATACCATTACTAATATATTATTCCGAGACCAACTTGTCAAATTAGAACAAATTACATCATAATTTAAACTCATTCTTAGAATGTATCAAAACAACTTCATGGTTCTACCTCATACTGGTAAAAAGAACAAATAAGCTTCTATTGAATTTAACATAAATCCAAAGGCTCTGACTACCACTAACCTTTCGAATTTCTTCAGAAAAATTCTTCTGCTGAATGTCATTTAGGACTTCACTTTCTTCCAGCTCCCTCATGATCCGCCCATTCTCCTCAGTATATTTTCTTATGACCCGCCCATTCTGTTCAATAAGTTTCATCGTCATCCGCATATTCTCCTCAGCAAGTTTCAGCTTATCAGTTAATGCCTTACTCTCTGCCAATTCCTTCGTCATCATTTCATTCTCTTTCTTCAATCGTTCCAGCTCACCACTCATGTTAGAGTTCATAACTTTCATTTGTTTTATTTCTGAAATTTTTTCAAGTTATGTATAGCTTTTAAGGTTCAAAACACATGAAGCAAGCATAGCTATATTTCAATGATATATTGTACAAGAAACCAAGACAAAAAAGAAGTTAAGTATTAGAAGAACAAGTATGACTTATGAAGGGTCAGACAGTAATACACCCTAATTTTCCAGGTAATGAAAAATTATTTAAATATCCAACGAGTTTTAGATACAAATAAATTTAAGAGTAACTATAACCACTGCTCATAAACAAGCAAAATATACATACCTTTCAGAGAATCCTTATCCATTGAAATTTCTCTTTTGACTGTATTTAGAGCCATTCTTACAGTTTCATTAAGTTGTTTTGTCCCGGCAGTCCTCAAAACATGTGTATCTTCCAAATCGGTAATTTTTTGCTTTTGGAGTTCAATTAATTCCTTCATGTTCTCATAAAAATCAATGTTTTTCTTGCTCGTAGACTCATCACGTTTATGGTTCGCCATCTGCAAAATGATACAAAATTAAAAGCTCCTAAATGAAAAACTACTTAGCTTTTTTTTTTCTATCTTTTCTTGACAAAACTAAATGACCAACACATTGACTGTTAAATTGGCATTCATTCTCGTCTCTACTTTGGGAGTGTACTAGCATTCATATTCATCAAAGCATGAAGTATGTACACGTGAGCATACACACACTCCATTGAGGTTGTGCGAAATATGTTTGTTATTAAACCATAAAAAGAAAATACGAGTAACAAAAAGGCAAGAAGATATATTGATAAACATGAACAAAAGCATTGAAAGAGAAAACAGAGAAAAAGAGATCGTAGAAAAAGAAGTAAAGATACAATAAGAATAGAAAGAGATCAGAGAAAAAGAAGTAAAGGTACAAGAAGGATACATGAGAGATCAGAGAAAGAATAGCAAAGGTGCAGGGAGAAGAATGCAGTGTTTCATATGGCTAATGAGAACCAGATACCTTATTTATTGGCAAAGAAAATGACACTGATCATATGATAGCGGAGTGCCTCATTCTTTAAATTTAATAAATATATTTTCTTTTGTATATATTGTTCCAAACAATTAAAAAGTTAATTGCATATTAAAAATAGTATTTAATATTTATATATTACACTAATAATCATTATCTCAAAGCTAAACCTTTTCTCTTCCGGTTTTCCTGAAACTTTGCGCTCTGTGTCTGATTATATTTTCCAAAGTAAATCCTTATCCTGAAAAACTCTTGGTAGCATACAACTTTTTCTTTCTTTTTCTCCTTCACCTTTCAAATCAATCATGCAGTAGAGACAAATAATCAATCAGCTTCAGTGTTTATAAGGGCTCATCATGACCAAAAGATATACTTTCCTCTACTGTGTTTGTTTCTAGAATGTACTCATTTCCATTTATTACCATGAATTCACTCTTTCCCTCACACCAAATCTTAGGATACGAACACGAATCACACTCATAAATTTGCCTCTCACAATCACTCTGAACATAAGTATTCTAGGTGATAAAGAATAAGTAAAATGCAGGAAGTTAAGAGTATAGAGTTGGATATAATGGAAGAAACTAAATGGTTTTATGAGGAAATGAAAGAAACTTAAAAAGTAGCCTTGGAAATACAATGGAAAGATTTCAAGAAAAAATGATGAAAAAACATGGTACTCATCTAACACCAAACCATACAACCACAAAGCAAGAAAACGAAGGAAACAATGTGAAGCCAGAATGATCAACTCACATTCTTAATGTCACTTTCAACATTAAAGAGTGAGTCTATGTCAATCATTAGGAATATCTTATCGGCATGTAATTGAATATCTGCAATGTAAAAAGAAGAGTAACTCTACAATGCATGTAAAAATTTCTTCAACCTTGTAGGGGACCGAAGTTTTTCCAATACATCAACACTTTGATTTGGTTGGACATCATGTTATCCGAACAGCAATAACATCATACATTACTACTTGCTTGCTGTGAAACAAATAAAGCATAAGTGTTTAATTCATTAGGCTATCTAAACACACATTCTCTATATATTGAGTTACTCATTCTCATTTAGATATTTTATTAGAGGTATCAATTTGATTTGTACTAAAAAAGTCAATATGATTGAAAAAACTTACATGATCAAAATGTACTCCAAAATCTTGTGGATAATTAATTCATGGATTTTTTTTTATAAATATGAAAAAATATTACTTTTCTAAAATATATTATTAAACCTTTAATTTACGTTTACTCGTTTCAACTTTCAGTTTGAATAGACTTAACATAACCTTTAATTGAACTTGTCAAGGTTAACCTTTAGTTCGTGATAGTTAATCTTGATCTTCAACCTGAGTCGATATCGACTTAGTTGAATTTGTTTATAATTTGGTCAAATTTTTGCAGGGATTGACTAAGTTGAATTTTAGTGAAAGTTAACTCAGTTAAATTCGATCAATTTCAATTGAAACAAACTTAACTGAATTCGTCCATGGTCAATTCAGATTAATTTTGATTGTGATACTTCATCAAATTCAATTGAATATTGGTTAAAAACAACTCAACAAAATTTGACCAAATTTTGGTCATGATTGACTCGGTCGAATTTAGACAAATTCTGGTTGAAATTGACTCGATCAAATTCAACCAAATTTCAGTAGTGGTGAACTCGAATGAATTTGACCAAATTAAGCCCATGACCAAATTCGATCAAATTAAAGTTGAGTCTGACTCAATCAAATTTTGATTTGATCTGACTTGATTGAATTTGACCAAATTTCGGTAAGGGTTGATTCAGCCGAATTCGATCAAATTTCAACATAGGCTAACTTGATCAAATTCGACCAAATTTCAATTGCAACTGACTTGGTAGAATTTTATTCGAGGCCAACTCGTCAAAATTTAACAAAAAGTTGGTCGTGATCAACTTGATTGAATTCGGCCTAATTTTGACAAAGGTCAACTCAATAAAATTTACTTGAATTTTGGTTATGGTTGATTCGACCAAATTCGGCCAAAATTTGGTCTAAGATGTCTTGGCCAAATTTATGTTGAGCTCATCTTAGCCAAATTCGGCATTTCGGTATGGGTTAACCCAGTCAAATTTAACCAAATTTCGGTCAGGTTTGATTTGGTCAAATTTGGATTAATTTCAAACTATCTCAATTGAGTCAAATTTCATCAAATTTCGATCGGGATCAACTCAGTCAAATTCATTCGTATTTTGGTTCGAAATAACTTAGCCAAATTCAATCAATTTTCGATCATGGGTGAATGTGTCTAATTCGACCAAAATTTTTTAATTATCGAATTCAACTAATATCCAATCATGATTTGTCCTTGAGGATCTTCGACTCATACTAACTCATATTGTCCTTCGACACACACGACTTGTCTTGACTTTTGTCTTAAATTGACTTGTGATCCAGATTTACTTATATCTTTTAACTTTCGATTTAACGTGTCCATCTTAACTTTTAGTTTAAGACAACTTAAGTCAATTTTTACTTATTTATCTTAACTTTCAGTGTAATATGTTCATCTTAGATCAATATAACTTAATTAAATTTTCTATTAAGACTCAATGTATTGTTTTTAAAAATTAATTAAAACATTTTAGTTGTATCAAAAACATCTTAATCCACTTGGAAACAAAATTTTTGGAAAGTTGAGCTTTTTTTTTCATCTAAGGAATTCCTAACTTATTAAGAGGTAACTTATTAGATTTAATTTTATATGAACAAAATCTAATTAATTAATATTATCTTTTATATGCACATACCTTATATACACTTAAGTTTAATGTAAATTAATAAAAATTTAAATTTATAATACATGGTTACACATTTCTATAAAATTACGTTTCTATCAATAGGAATGAGTAAACTAACTTAGAAAAATAATTGAGATTCATATTTTATATGATTATATGATATAATAACAATAAGACAAATTTGGAAGGATTCGTTAATTATAAATTATAAATATAGCAAAGTTGTAGGTGTGTTGGAGTTGAAATAGTGGATCGGACGGAACCCTATATCGGAGTGTCTGTTCGGCGGAGAGAGAGAGAGCATGGAGGAAGAGAAACTGAGAGAGCTGAAACAGTTCATAGAGTCATGCAGGTCCAATCCCTCACTCCTCCACATTCCATCCCTTTCCTTCTTCAAGGCTTATCTCCTCAGGTTTCGCTTTCTTCCCATTTTTCATCTCTTTCTCCCAATTCTCGCTCACTCGCTCATTCGCTCACACTCTCCCTCTGCTGCAGCCTCGGTGCTCGCATCCCTCCCCAACCCAAAACGGTGAGCCTCCCCTCTCCTTTTCATATTTTCTAAATCAATTTTGGAATCTCCGTTTTTCATTACTCACTCAACTTATGCAGGAACCAGGTGATTCTTATGAGGAGAAACCAGACCCTCCTTTATCTGCTCAAGACGACCTTGTAGAATCTGATATAGAGTTGGATAATGCCGATGTCGTTGAACCCGATAATGACCCTCCTCAAAAGGTATTATAGACTCACTGCAATGCCTTCCACTTCTCAACAACTCTGTAATTTAAGCTGTATTGCTATTGCAGATGGGAGATCCTTCTGCTGAAGTGACGGAAGAAAACATGAATGCTGCTCAACTAGCAAAGTCAAAAGCAGTCGATGCTATCTCAAAAGGCAATTCAATTCATGATTACTTACAGTTTACTATATCTCTCTTAAATCTCTCAACTTAAGCTTTTTGGACATTCTTTTTGTTTGAAAATTGAGTTTTTTTTTTTAATGATTTTTTAGGTAATTTGGACGAAGCACTGGACCAACTGACACAAGCCATTTTGTTGAATCCCCAATCAGCTATACTTTATGCTACAAGAGGTACGCATTCTCTCTGTGTATTCCTACCAGAATCAAACGCCTTTCGATAAATTTATTTCAGTATTGTTTTCTTCCCACTTTAAAGTTTATTGTTCGTTTTACCCTCTGTATCATTTGGAAATCTCGATTTGTTGTTTTCAGCTAGTGTCTTTGTGAAACTGAAGAAGCCAAACGCTGCTATACGGGATGCTGACACTGCCTTGAAGGTTTATTTTATTCCTTATCTCATAGAAATGTGATGTAAAAGCAATATCTGTGCCACGAGTTTCTGTACTCAAGGGTCTATTATTTGTTCCAGATTAACCCCGACTCAGCCAAAGGATACAAAGTTAGAGGAATGTCGAGGGCTATGTTGGGACTATGGGAAGAAGCAGCAAGTGACCTTCATGTAGCTTCAAAGTTAGATTATGATGAAGAGCTAAGTACGGTACTTAAAAAGGTAATTTGCCTTCTTTCGACACATGAAACCTGCAGAGGGAATCCTTGTGCTCTTTGTAATTGTATTTTTTTTTACTGGGCAGGTTGAACCCAATGCCCGCAAAATTGAGGAGCATAGGAGAAAGTATGTTCGCTTAAGAAAACAAAAGCAGCAGAAAGGAGATCCTATCAAGACTGAAGCTTCTGTCAAGAAAGAACAAGAAACTGAAGCCCAAGTAAGTATAGATATATTTTCAGTGATAGAACGATCCATTTGGCAATTAGGGTTTGCGGTATGCTATGAAGCCCTGATATTCCAAAAAATGAAACAAATATCAAGAGTGTACATGATAGGGTACATATTGGATGCTCCTTGATGCGTGTATATACAAGGAATATTACTAATCTTTTAAAATTTCGAGATACAATCCAATACTTTGAATGGGTCTACATTTGCCTAACATTCCAATTTTTCCTTTGTGTCATTAAAGCTACAGATAAGGTAAGCAATAAAATAGAGTGAGGACTTCTCAATTAATAACTAACCAATCAAGGATAGGTTATTGTCCTTTAGTTATAGTTGGAAGCAAATAATAGTTAATCTCGAGATCATTTTCAAGCATTATTTTTCCAACATAAAAGAATCTAGAAATAGATTGTTATATAATGATATATATGTATAGTTGGAAGCAAAGAATAGTTAATCTCAAGATCATCTTCAAGCATTATTTTTCTAACATAAAAGAATCTAGAAAATAGATTGTTATATAATGATATATGTGTGTGTATGTGTGTTTATATAATGATATTATCTACCAGCAACGTATGGACAAAATTTCATTGGTTGTACTTTTCCACTATAATTTAGATATCATTCTCTTTTTACAAACTGGGTAAAATCTTGGCACTGTTTTACTAGCTCTACGACCTTCCAACTTCCAATATGTATGGCTCTTTGGGTGAGAGTCTTTATCATATTATCTCATTGGCGGACTAGCAGTTCAAACACTTTTTTTTACACAATTTAAACTCTTCAAATCTCTCTATATAATTTGAAATAAGGTAAGATATTTTCTAACGAATAATTACTTACCATTTTTCATAGTACTCTCTGTATGTAGTAATTTCACCAACCCATATTAATACATGGTGAGCTTCTTTCCAATTGAACTATTCTACTGGTGATATATTTCATTACAGTGGAAAGTACAGACTAATGCATTCTGAAGTTCACAAGTGCAAACTATTCCATTTTTTGTCAACATGTTACCTCAACAATATTTAAATGTTAGCATTGTTCAATGGAAGCTAATACCTTATTATTGCATTCGTCTTAGCTAATTTGTTAGTGCATAGGAGAACAAACATGATAGAAGTTGTCTATATTAAAACTATACTTATTCACTAGAGTATCAAGTATTTTCAGAAGCAGTAAACTGAGACTGGCAGAATCGGTTAAACTTCTTGTGCTCTTGGGGTGCTTCACTTGAGCTCAATCATCTGGGATTCTTGTTTTATGGGGATGATATTTCTATTAAGTCAAAGTGTCGCGCTAGATTAAAGATGGCCTATTCAGCTGCATTGGGTGAAGATTTTCTTCCAGTGGGATGCTGAAGTAGTTTCTTAGTTTTCCCCTTTGTTCTTGCAAGAGATCAAGACTTGTAGGTAGGCTAAAGTAAAAAAATCTACTGCCAAAGGTCTTTCCTCTCTTTATTAGTTGAGCTACTACATATCCTTCTCTTTTCTTTTTTGGTTAAAAGGAGGGCTAAATGCCAATAACCTTTTTTTCTGATTCTATTTGTGGTAACTCTATCTAAGGTGTTATTATCATACATATCATATATTGTGTATGTTAAGTTTTTCCCAGACAAAACATTAGGGAGTTACAAGAGGAAAAAAAAAGTAGAGGCCATAGTAGAATGTCTGATACTGTTAGTTTTGGTTACCGGCAGAACACCAGTGTAGAATATCTGATCCTTGCTCCAAAGAGTAAGGTTTATTCATTTTTATATTCCATAGGTTGTTGAGACTAGAGATAGGGTCCCTAAGATATAATGATAAGTAAATTCTTGCCAAGCATGCTATAATCCAGGTTTCCCTATTGGCATGTACTAAGGTTCCATTGTGATCATAAAGTAGACAATCAGACATGATAATACTAAAAAATAACTTGATTGTGATTTGTAACCCCAGTTATGAAGACTGATGACTATAAGGATTAAGCATTGAGGGGATTGATTGAGACTCAAGACTAAGTGACTACTTTTTTCGCTGTTTTTTCATAGACATGTATTTTAGGGACTTTCAAACTTATCTTAGCCATATGTTTTGCAATCTTAACTCCTTTTACTGTTGCCGGGTAAAATCTTGATTTTGGGTATCTAGTATGTAACTATGTTTATTCTTTTCATTATCAAGTATTGTTTTCAACGGATTTAGTATGTAACTGTTTGTGATAACATTGATGTAACAAATTACAATCTGTCATTTCCTATGAATTCACACTTCTACTATAGTTGTCCTATTACATTTTCTTTCCTCCTTTATTGGAATGCAATATGTAGTGACGGGAAGTTTTTCACTCACTATATGATCCTTAATAATGTGCTATGGGATGATCTAGTTATAGCTAAGTTATTTATTTATTTTTTATGTTGACTTGATTTTTTCAGGTTCAAGAAGCCTTATCTGCTTTAAAAGATGGTAAGTCTTTGTATTTCTCATCTGGTGATGGTAAAAACTTTTTTTGTTGACTTCATTGTCTTGTAGTTAATGTGAAAAATAAAAATAGTACACAATATTTCATTGTCTGATATGTTCCGGCATATACTTCTCATGTGGCTGTGGTAAACGCTTTAGTATGAATATTTTCGTCATAATTGCTCACCTGCATTATAGGCTTACAAGTTTGATAGAAACACATGGATATTGGCTTGAATTTATGGCACAAACCATTCTTGGTTGTGTAATTGAAAACTACTTTGCAAATCGGGCCTAAGTTCATGGTGTAGGATGTAGAGCGGTAAGATGTTACCTTACCTAATTAAACTAAAAACTCATGCGATGTTGTCGCATTTGTAGCATGTTTGATTCTGATATTTCATTTTTATTCCTAAAGGAACAGTTGTTGCAATTTTCTTGACTTTCCTTCAATTTGTATTTAATTTAATTTATTGACCTATTACTTTTGTGGCATTCTAAAGGGCAAGTCATTGGTATTCATTCTACTGCTGAATTGGAAAAGAAGTTAAGTGCTGCATCAAAGACATCACGATTGGCGATCCTGTATTTTACTGCAACGTGGTGTGGCCCTTGTCGCTTCATTTCCCCCATTTATACAAGCTTGGCTGAAAAGCACCCAAAAGTTGTTTTTTTGAAAATTGACATAGATGAGGCCAGAGATGTTGCTGCAAGCTGGAATATTAGCAGTGTTCCCACATTTTTCTTTGTTAAGAATGGCAAAGAGGTTGACAGTGTAGTGGGGGCAGACAAAAGTACAATTGAAAGAAAGATTGCACAACATGCTGGCTCTCATTAAGTGAATACCTTATAAACACCCTGATTTCAGTTTACATGTCCATAGCGCAATTCAAAGGCTAGGATTAATTTAGTTAATGTGTTATGTCTAGACGTCTCCACTGTCGGATTCCATGTACAAAATGTTAGTGTTGATTTCGAACGAGTTTCAAATTTTAAAGCTGATTTTGGGTTTGTGATTACTGTAATGGGGGGACGGAAGTAAACCGTATTTATTAAAAATAGTTAATGAGTTTTGGAATCGGAGCCTTCGGTACTGGGTCCAACTGGGGCACAGGAAGAGAGATACAAGAAAGATTGAGTTCCTACAAATATGCCGAAGGTTACATTGAAAAGATGTGGGTGGGTCAGTTTTTCTCTCCCTATATTTCTCTTTTCGTTCAAAGTTAGGCCTCCGAAGTATTATTCTTTTTTTTACTAGAGGATGCAAATTGTGGTGATTGATAGGAGGATTTCTATTTTAACATTGATCATGGTATGAATGGAGTACAATGGTGGTCGGGATACCATCTTCCCCGTTATAATAGGTTTACTTATGATGGTTTTTTGTTTCCCCAGACCAATTAATTATAGTAATTTTTCGTAAACATAAAAATTGCAAGTCGCACCTTAGGAACAGAAGCAGAAAACTCACAAGCTTCTTTAACAGAATATAATGAGTTCTCACGAATATGATAGCAATGATACAAGAAATAACGTAACCGCTGACCTTCCGCTTTTTAGCAGGCCGGAGCATATATGAGCATGTTATCCGAATAAAAAGGGGCGGTAAATGGTTCATTTTCTCTCGTTCTTGGAGTAAAATCTCAAAACCAAATAGAAGAACAACCTGTAAAGAACTCCCCAACCTAGCAGGATTAAAATGTCATACCATATGTTTTGCATTTTGATATCCATTGAGGACAAGATATCTACACCTAATAAGCAGTTATCTGGCAGACTGGAGTTATGATGTTTGCTGGGCTTCAAGTCTCCTAATGGTCCGGGGGATAATTCTGCTTTGTTTCCTGTGTAGCAGTCGAGGTTCTTGAATTCATTTGTTAGCAATGCCTCAAAAGGATATTTGATTGCAGAAACATAGTGAAGCCACCTCCAATAAATGGGTATCTGAGTTTGCTTGAGGAAGAAACCGCAGGTCAAAAAGAAGAGTGCTGTTGTGGCTATGACTACTGCATACCCTGTGATGTAACTAGGCACGAGTGCACTGACAAGCATCACATATGCATTAGTAGTAATAAGCGAGGCATAAAGTGTCAGCCAGAAATACAAGAGACTGCTTTTCAAGCGGAGCATTTCTCTGGTTATGGCAGCAAATGTGAGTCCTTGAACAGCGAAAAATGGGAGGTAAACAATGAGGGAAGAAATAACATATGAAGAAGCACGGTAAGCGTTATGGGAAGTCTCCCTGATGAAGATGAACCTCTCCATGATGAAAGATGGGACTGCGTCATTGGAGGAAAAGAAAACAAGGCACACTGCAAAGATGTAGAAATTGAGGAGCCTATTGATGTCTTTGAAAGAATGATGACTCAGATTTCCAAAAATGCTGGACAGGATAAGTGCCATAACAGTTAACACAATCTCACGAGAGAGGAAGAGTTCCGGGGTGCGAATTACATTTAGTGCTGTTCGCCACGAGAGCACTGCAACCTCACGCCACCATGGGTTTGCGTACTTGGATCCTAAAACTGGCTCATCAACCACTTCCTCAATCTCAAATCCTTCAAGAGAAGGGGCATATGAAGTTTCCGAATACTCCATAGACTGACTATCCACTGCAGGAGTTTTGGGGCGATTAGGATACGGATAAGCTACAGAATGTTGGTAGGAAACTACACTTCTTGGTCCTGAAATGGGTGTTTTCCCAGGCGTCCATCCTGGTGTTCTTGCTGGAGTCCACGATGGTTGCCGCCGCGGCGTTCCTACGACACCATGGTAAAGCCAGATAGAGAAATCTTTGGCTGAGAAATCTTTGTAGAACTGAGAAGCCAAACGTGGGTGAACACCACTGGTCATATTCCTTGGTGTTGGGACACTATTCCTTTCTAGGGAGTTATCGAAATTCTCATCATCGTCATCCTCGTCGCGATAACTAAACTGTGCAGAATGAGGTTGTTGTGTTCCAGCAGTAAATCCTTGGCTACGTAGGCTAATCAAGTGCTTAGATGAAGGATCGTTCCTTCTGAAAGGTGTCCTTGGAGTTTTTGGAACAGGGGTCATGGCTGCGGGGTCAGGTTTCAGGCCATCACGTTGGAATTGGATTAGGGGGTCAAGCCCAACCGTTGCTTGATCATATTCACTTATAACATCTAGAAGATACTCAATACTGTTTTCTCCATCAGGAACAGGCCTTCCAAATCTGGACATGTGATCTTGTAGTGCATCTGGCTTGCCCATATATATCAATCTTCCCCTACAACACCATCAAACACAAGCAGATCTGGTCAGGAATTTGTTTTCATATGTTCTGAATATATTGTTCCAGTTCATCCATGTCAAGTACTAGAGTTTTTCTTTGTTGTTTTTACATCGAGCTGAGGCCCATTCTATTTACAATCTTAACTGCAAGGTATGAGTCCCGTAAAGGTTTTCCTACAAGTTTCTCACAGTTGTAACTTCTTATCTCGTCATAAACTGATGTATTCAATATCTTATTAGGTCTTCCTATCATTGCCTATCAAATTCAGATGGTCTATATAATAAGCTTTATATATCTCCTCATTTATTCTCCTTAACAGTAATATAAGCATCATATATAGGCTTTATCTACAAAAGAAAATATAGGCTGTGAAATTTTCACCTTGCAAGGACGGTGATCTGATCCAGGAGCATTTGAATTCTAAATGAAGGCTGGTGTATGGTCATAAGGACAACGCTTCCTCCTCGAGCTATGTCTTTAACCTTTTCTACAACACTGTAAGCACTTGTAGAGTCAAGGCCTGAGGTAGGTTCGTCAAGAAACAGAAGTGATGGCTTATGGATGATATCTATGCCAATAGATACCCTTCGTCGTTCCCCTCCTGACACTCCTCTCCTTCCTTCGTCACCAATATATGTATGTGTAGCACTCTGAACGGGGATGAAGTCATTAACCTGCCATTTTATGTTTGTAAATGAGTGAGAGACAACGAATTATATATACCTGTAAGCCCAGTTGGTCAAGTAGTTCATACACCCTCTTCTTCTTTTCTGCCCTGGAAATGGAAGGAGGAAGCCTAACTTCAGCTGCAAACATAAATGTTTCAAAAACCGTCAACATAGGGAAGAGCTGGTCATCTTGCATCACATATGATGACACCATTTTCATGTAGCTTGTAGTAATCTGCACCATAATATAGCATTATTAAGTTAAAGAGAATAGAAAGAGAGAATATCTCCCTTTTTTTGGTGAAAAGTAAAACATATATCTGATTTGGATCCATAAATAAACAAAGTAGAGGAGCTCAGTTTTACTGGTTTTCCATCAATTCTAACTGATCCTTCTAGACTCCCTCTAGCAATTCTCCCTGCCAATGCATCAAGAAAGGTGGATTTGCCAGCACCACTAGGCCCCATGACTGCCATAATTTCACCTTTAATTGCTTGGCCAGAGATGTCATGGAGAAGATATGTTTCTTTGTTGATCCATACTCCATCCTTTTTCTGCTTTTTTATGATACTATACGAAAGGTTACTGAATTCAAGGCCATAGCCAGGAGTGGACTTCTGGGGTCCCAGTTGGTTCACATTTCTTCCTCTTCCTGGTTTGTCCGAGTCCATTAGAGTCTCCAGGCTTTTATTTCTACGCGTCCTTTCTGGCCTCGCCATTGCAGTGAACTTCAGCAACCACTTCTGCCCTTGTTTGTTGCTGGTGTTTAAGGGAGGGCTTGCTGGTATTAAAGCGCTAAAGTTGAGCTGTGGATTGTTTAAATAAAAGGTTATAAGGTATGAAATACGGACAAGAGGTGACGGTGGAAATGAAATGCAATGGAAGATTGTGATTCGAGAATAATGAGGAAGACAACCGAAACAAATTGTCAGACGGCAATCTTTGGATTGGTGCATTCCATTTCTCTTTCTCTTTGGGTTTTCCAACACATTTACTTTGTTAGTACCGAATAGAATGATATTTTTGTGTCACTCTCCACCAGAGTCGGCTTTAACATCCATTGATATTTGCTTCCCCTAAACTAATTGTTTAACGTTTAGAGCTACCATGTTTGTAAGCTAGGATAGCTGGTATTTATGTAAAAACATCACACTACTATAGTATAATCTGTTATGCATATAATCAACTCAAAACAAAACAAAACAAGGCATCAAATTTCAAGGTTCCCTCAAAATTTAATTCAGCATACTCTGAATAGAGTCAGCATGATCGTTTGTAAGTATATGCACATATTCCAAAAAGGATTCTTGATAAATTATAAGTGCATATTTTAGATTAAAGTTGAAAAAGCTTAAAAGTATTTTTATTCTAAAAGTAACAAATCATTCTCTCTCAACTCATGCATTGAAACACGCAATTTTGTGTTCAAATTCAGAAGAATGTATTGGTAAGTTTAAATCAATTGCCCACCAAGTCAATCGCCCAACAGGTACTGGTTTCCTTGGAGAGGATGTACAAGTCTGTAAATAAGAGCGATGGTTGGTAAACACCAATATAAAACACGTCTTATTATTTGAAATATATATATATATATATATAACTTTTATGCAGTCAAATAATTTATAAAGTCAATCGCACTTTTTATCAATTTTCTCTTCTTTTACTGTTTTTTTTAAAAAATAGTTATTGAAAAGTTCAACAAGCTAATCATATATACTCTGTCCTTGAATGTAATTTTATTAAAGTATCTTTATAATACCATTAATTTAATTGATATTTTATTTTCAATAAATTTCTTTTGTTATAGATATCAAACCCCAGCTTTCTTTTGAGAAAATAAATAGTACCATTAAATTTTTACTACTAATTACTTTTTTAAATTAGTGTGGATTAAGTATTTGTTTTATTTTCAGATCAGACTGAGTAGGAGTTAGTTTTACTGAGCTGTAAAAGCAAAAACATTTATATTGAATTGTTATAAAAAAATTTCAGCTAAAGAGTATGAATAAGTTAAAATAGAAATTTGAGATGGATGATGGGAAGGGAAATATCGATGATAAAGGTGAAGATATTAAGAGAATTGAAAGGCCGGCGGCAAATGGTGTTAGGTTGAAGGTGGCCGGCAATCTTAGAGAGATCAGTAAATTCAACATATCTTTGGAGGATTCTGTTTGTTCTTCTCAATCAACCAAAATCAAATGCTCTAATCTTTACACACAAACAAATTTGATTATATATAATAAGGGATGAGTGCAGTAGCAGTGGCACTACCATCACACTGCACACATTCTGAAGCATATAGCCAAGTGTTATTATTGAGTTGAGTTGAGTCTCAATGAAGCAATACCAAAAAGTTAGGCACCAATACGAGGTGTTGGAACGGTTCAAACTGACCTTAGCTTCAATCACCCACCTTTGATTCTCTGGTCTGATTGAGCCGCGCCAATATCGCGTGCCTTTTCTTCTAACTTTTTCTTTCTACCTATTTTCGTTTAACTTTGAAGTTTACCATTATGTCGGATTATAGAGTTTATGCTCAACTTTCAATGGCTCATTCCTTAAAAATATTATCTCAATATTCCCAGAATTTTCTTTGGTTGCTACCCAACAATAAACATTCAGGTGTATTTAATGTCCTTTTTATTAGGACTGTTGCCTTTAAATTAACCCTTTTTTGTGTACTTTGTTTAACTGCTAGACAAAGTTTACATTTTTTTTTCTGGTATAAATAGCTGTTCATTTTTCTTTACAATCACCTTGTCTGCTATCTTTTGCGTCATATAAATAAGGGTCTTTTACATTTATGGGGTAATTTTGAAAAACGTTACTAAAGTAGATAATATTTTTGAAATTTCGTAAAGTTGTGTTTTAGAAAAAAGTTTCTACTTTTGTGTTTTAAATAATAAAGAATGTTCGTGAAAATAATTTCTTTTTTTTCAAAACGTGAAGTAGTGCTTTAAAACACTACTACAATAAAAAATAAGATTAATTGAAAACGTCTTCTTAAATTCTAACAATGTGTTTTACAGCGAAACTTCATTTAAAAAAAGGTGAGGCTGTATTTTAAAACATGATCTCTTTTAAAGTAATAAAAAAAAAAGTGTGCTTTAAGGTTTGACTGCTTCGTTAAAATTGTATTTTAAATAGAACTTACTCTTAACCTATAATTTCTAAAAATTTACCAATGAACGGGAATAAAAGGCAACAATACGTGACAAATGAATACACAGCTTCGATATGAAACATTATTAAGCAACTCAAAAGACGCATAATGTCATCAATGGGAAGATACTAACTTAGTTCTAAGCATGGATTAAAACAAACAGCATAAAATTTATGTCTTTTGCTTTCTCTTTATATTTGGATATTCCATTACAAACTATAGCATAAGCATGACATTTGATTATTCAGAACTAAGATCATATTTTGTTTTCTGATAAAAAAAGCCTTATGAAAAAATTTGTATATCAAGGTTGTTCTTAGTGTATTCTGTGTTATGTTTGTATTATTTTAAATATACTAAATAATTTTTTCAAATAAAGAAAAACATAATTTGAAATAAACTTATACATGCATACATTATACTCTTGGGCGACAAGAAGAGCTCTCAATCGAAACTCATTCACCAATTGATGTCAATTATTGCATTAAGTACTGCTAATTCTATATTTCAGAATATATAATTGATCAGTAAGGGTTTCTTTGGGAGACCCTTAAAATCGCTATAAGTATGGGTTTCAGGGATGTTTTGTCAGTGATGAAAGAAGGAGAGATGTCAAAAGAAAAAAAAAAAAAAAAAGGAAATGTGAGAGCATCTGAATGCAAGAACCGTATGGAAGTACAGAACAAGCACTCATGTGTGCTCAATCATCGTTCTGGGCAACGTAAAGGGCTGAATACGCTATTCATCAATCAAAGCGCATCAGTGACGCAAACTAATTGCCTTTTCAAATCATAACATCATAACACTGTTAAATTCAAATAACAAATACACTCTCACTCTGCTCAAGAACGCTACAGGGATCTCTGCTTATCCTCTCCAATCTACCTTATGTACATTAGGAAGAAGACACAAACCCTAAATAGGTCAGATTTGGGGCGTTGTTGGATTGGGCCTATGACACCATTTATATATAAGCTTGCGTATTCCCACCTACATTTATCTAAGAGCTTTTGCTTCGTGCGCCCCATCATTGCTAAATGAAACGCACACTGATTAAAAAGACTGAAGTACCCTCATTTATTGTATCATTGCGGCACCGTTGTTGCTGTCATCGTTGACATTGCAGAGCAAGAAAAAAAAAGAGAGGAAGAATAGTGTAGAAATATTTAGAAAACGAAACGTGGATAAAAAAGAAAGAATATCTCATTACATATGCAATAACAAATAACCATTTCTTAGCAATTCGATTTTACACCTCCATCTTTTCTTCCTACATTCTTCCCTTTGTAGTGTGACGACCATTTAACTTTTTTTTTTATCTTTTTCAGAAAATATAATATAACATTTATTAAAATACCTTCAAATTATATGTTCCAAAAACACTTTAAAAAACACATTTTAAATTACAAAATTTCGGAATGCATTAGGGGAATAAATAGTCAACTATTTCCATTTAATTATTCTACATCACTTCATAATAAAATTTATTATTCATATTTCTAGAATAATTCAAAATATATTATAGTCTTTTTCCGGAAAGATTTGAAGACTTTATTTATAGAGCTTTTTAATATATCCTGCAAGCTGGTGACGACCTGATGCAGAAGGTGCTCAGTTCCACTACAACCCACGGATTTTGTTATTCTAATGCTAGTGATGTGAATGCCGATGCTGGGGAACCGAACTCTGTTCCACAACAAACCCAGTTCATATGCAATCGATGAGTACAATAGGAAGCTTGTTGATCGGTCAGCTGATGAAATTACGTTGTTCTGTCTTAACTAATATTTTGGAGCCAAAACTTGTAATCATGAGTAGGACCTAAGGTGTAAGTGGTTTATTAACTATCAAATGTCTAGCTGATCTTGCAGAAATTTCTTGAGTAGCAAATCAATGTTGATAGTTATTTTCATCTCTGTCATTACAAGATGCGAAAAGGAAGTGTTTTAATTATCAATAGGAAGCTTTACTACTAATGCACTGGAAATGGAGTCGAAGGTTGTATAGAAGTGGTCTCTAGTTTACATTGGAAATTTTCTCATCGCTTTTTTTCTATCTAGGATGAGGGCAGAGGGGGGATGGAGCAAGACAACACAGGATGATAACGTCTAGTGATATACTATACAATTGTATACACAAAAAGAACAGCCACAGAGTGGACACAAATCAAAGAATAAGGGGAAGGAAACTATTGCAGACTCAACACACCAATCAAACAAACTAATTGACATAAAAAGAATATGAAAATAAAAAACAAAATGAATGAAATTAATATGAACTAACACAAAGCAAAAATGATTTACGATATGCATCTTACTACCAAAGGTGACCCCGTTTTTTTTTCATGGATTGCCTTCAACAATGACACAAACTTCACAAGGTAATTTCTGGAGAACCACTGAAGCTTCAATTTAAGAGAGCCAGGAGCCGTATTTTCGTGATTGACAAATTCGAGGTTCATTTGGGTAAATGGATGGAGTTCTGCCAGAGGACATGTCAGACTTAAAGTCACACAGCAGCTGCCACCACCCTCAATAACCTGGAAAGAATAACATTAAACAAGCCAAGCGAAAATAAGCGACAACAATAATTGGGGGTTCGAAGAGTAAGCAGGGCCAAAATGCTAAGTGGGAAGAGATTTACGAATTAGGCTTAAATCTGTTTTTAGTATATAAGAATATCACTGAATTTGATTTTAATTCAGCAATTTTCTTGCTCATTTTCATCTTTATAAATTTTATGATTTTTTGGAAATGTTTTCTGCCATTGTTTTAGTAATGACGTGATAAGTATTTTTATCATGTCAATGACCATTATAAGGTGGCATCAAAGATATCTATCGGAGGATCATAATTGTAAAATATATTTTATTGTAGAAAATTATTTACGCAGTAAAAAAGATGTTCTTCACATCTTCCATTCACAAGGAGGATTTTGGGATGACATCAAGAGATAAAAATCCACTGGTTTTGTTTGTTTCTAATTGTCGGGTACTTCCAACGTCACTTGGCCAAAAAAGTATACTCACCATCTCTGTAATGTCAGCAATGGAGCTACACGAATCAATTCTGAAATATGGAGACACGGACGCATCCGATGAAAACGAGTACAGCTGCTTAACATCTTCAATGCATAAAAGCACATACCCTCCAATAACAAAGAGTGATCTCGACAGCCATGATTCCTCTGGAAGTTTAAGAATATGGATAGCTTAATATCTGTAAACTATTGGTTACTAAAAATAAAACGTTTTGAAGACATTTTAAAAGGATTTTGTCCATTGAAAAACAGCGCTTTTCTGAAACCTTCCCAAAGTAATACTACTGAAATAAAATTGATGGAAACTCCCGTCAAAAGTGGCTTCTCACAATCATCCAACTAACGTGCAATATACACTATTCCGATTTCCTACCATCTGATGAAAATATCTTTTGCAATTTCACATATAGTTTTAAGACATCTTTTTACATAATAATAGAGCAAATTAATCTCCAAAAAGGTTCAGGACGTAAAAATAAATTGACCGCTGTAATTCTCATTAGAATAGAATATAAAGAAAAAAGAACTGTATAAAATGACTGGACAGAAGCTTACCACTTCCGTTTTTACAAAAAACGAGCACCATTGCATACTGATATATGCTCACATTTGAACCACCACATACTTGTTTGTCAAACAACCCAACCTGGACCTGCTCCAAACTGCCATTTAAATTTCCACAATCCGTCTATTATAACAGGAAGAATAGAAAATAGAAAAATATAAAATATTCAGAGATCACATATGTGGAGCAATTGATAATATCAATACTGCCATAAAGACATACACCCTTTTAATGAGTGTGTATCTAAGATAAAAGGTAAATCACCTTCTTATTGAGCATCTATCATTTCCGACACTTGAATCAAGCACATGTATGGTGCATAGTAATTCTCTTGATTTCTCAATGCTTCTTGTGACAAAAAGATAAGTTTCTTCGTTCTCAAAATTTACCCTGACAGCCAAAATAATTATACTTAGCAAACTGTTGTTTCTCAAGTCAACGTAAGTATACAAGTTCACTAACCTCAACACCTGAAGTCCCATTCCTACTTGCACCTCACAAACTTCTTCAATATTGTGGGAACTCAACACATTCAAAATTGTACCTGTATGGCATACCGAGAGGGTCTTAATAGTAATATCAAAACCAATAGAGAAAGCTTTGTTGATCTATTTTGTTGAATTAAGAATTGTTTAAAAAGTGTTCATTTTTCAAGCTGCAAAACATGGATAAAAATATTGGTAACTTGGTAAGAATGAAGTATCATTTTTAACATTCAGAGGAACTAAAAGTTAAGCCTATTTTAGGGCTCATTTGGTTTAGAATGTTAATATTGAAAGCACTGGTTTAACAAAAATGATTTGTTATTTGAGATTAATTAAAAATTAGGTTAAAAAATAGGTTTTGTTTGCATAAGGTGAAGTTAGATCATCTTTAGAGATAAAATTAACAAAAGGGACTAACATAAACTTCAAAGAAACAACAAAATGAAGAGAGAAATGATACTGTATTGTGCTAAATTATCAAACGCACATTTTAACTGTAAAAAAGTTAAAGTTCCCTGTAGTAGCTGTCATATGAATTGACTTTTACTGATGCCATATTAACTCTGTTTTCAGTCGAACATTGTAAATGCTCTGGAATTTCATTTAACAAACACAGCCCTAGTTTAAATTAGGGACAAACGTTAACCCCTAGAGCAGAAAAGGAGGTTCATAATTTTACAAACATTATAGACATGGACAGAAGAAGACAAGTGAATTTAATAAAAAATGAAAGCAACAAATCAGTTTCTGTTGCCAACAAAAACAAAAGGTCATGGCCTAACCTGACCCATCAGAAGCAACATTGATCAGTAGCAAATAGAGCTTCTTTTGGCTGCTCAGTAATACTGCAACTTCACTACATACAGGGAAAAAAAATTAAACACGTCATTTCAGGAATGTGCAGAAAATTTGGCATACATACTACAATCTATGCAGAAAAATGTGGAAAGGGATACTATAAATAATAATCATACAAAAAGTGTTTAACTTGGAAAATATCATGTCCTTTTTTATCAAAACTACTAGAAAGGGGTGTGACTTCCCGCAATGTAAGACATTTTTTATCAAAAATTGTCATGTCTCTAACTTGCCTATTCTCTTGTTCATTTCATCATCCGTTTAAAGTCACACGTCTCCCTCAACTATATCAATATTGCCTCTTCTACACCTTCCTTTGCCATTGGTGAAAGGCAAAAGTTCCTTCCTTTGTCATAGTGGCCCAGTCAGCTTAAGTGAGGTCATTGTTTATTGACTTATTAGTAATAAATTTGATACTTTTTTTATCATTCTCTTTTTCATCTGCTCATTCAGTGTTATGCTCCTTGATGTGATATGTTTATATATTATAATTATCACTATACATATAACTATTAATCTCCATTTGCTGCACTCTTACTCTCTCTGTTATTCCCAATGTCTGATATCAGTGAGTCTGGATCTGTCATTAGTTTGCTACTCTGCTTTTGTATGCAGTTAAAACGTTGAATGTTAAGTGTATTATGTTCAAGTATATATGTCCTTTATATTAGGTAAACTCTTATGAGATTACAAATTATGAATCAAGTCTACAAAAGCTCCACGAGTTTAGATACACTTTCAAGTTTGACAACCTGGTTCTATATGGTGATGGAGGCAGGGTTTGTGCTTGGCCTAGACAAATGCATCATTTTCTCTGTCTCAGGAGCATAAAATATTTTTTATAAGAAATATAAATGAAGTTAAACATTTTGGGGGTAACCATGGCATCCCCCAGTCACCCCCCAGCACCAGCCCCGGTTGTATCCATCTTCCTTCTACACTTTTGACCAGTTTACTTCACTCTTCCCCCTTATGCATAAACAAAGTTTCAGGACAGATAACAGTGGGAGGTTTTCGACTTAACAATGGAGGGAAGGATGTCAGTTAAGACGGATCCAGATATTTTACAACTCCTAAGAGACAATGTTTAATGTAATCAACAGAAAACCATAAGAAAGCACCAGCTGGTTGATGTTGATGTATTGGAAAGATTAGAATGAAATGGCAAAGTGAGCATATGGTACTTTCATTTTGCAGATGAGATAGTTCCCAGCAAAAAAATTAATACCAAAAAAGAAATAATGATTCTGAATAATGATTGACTAGTGATCCAAAAATAATTATGGAAACAATTAGAGACCCAAACAAACACTGCTTAAGATAAATCAGGATACCACCCATTTGATTCATCCCGGCAAATTCACACAAATGCTGGTGAATTAAACTGATTGATAATTACCTTTCTTTATAGTTTGTCTCCCTCTGAAGGACACAATTACAGCGCATACAATGATTACAGACCTCACTGGCTTCAGAATCAGCAATAGTTGTATTGAAATATGTCACTATAAAATCATCAATCTCTTGGGTAGAGTTATTATGCACAGAAAATTCAGTAAAATCATTAAGGTCCAGTTCTTGCTTTGGATTTGCAGAAATATGTCCCTGGCTTATCTTCTCTTGTGTATCATGAGATGCATTGCCATCTAATTTCTCTTCTAGTACTGAAATAATTCTCTTCTTGGCTTTTTTTCTGATTTTTCTTTTCTCCAACAAACAAGTGTCTTGGCTAGCACAAAATGTATTCTCAGCAAAATCAATCGCATGCTGCTTAGAAGTTTGATCACAGGAGGAACTACATGAAGAAATTCCATTTTCTCTTTCAAGAAGATTTCCTTGTCTTGGGTTGCAAAACTTTTCCTTAAGCTGACTTTGAGATAAATGACTGCCATCACCATCCACATAAGTTTTACATTGAGGATTATCAACTTCTGAAACTGATGGCTCAAATTCACCACAATCAACTTCACTACAGCTTGTGTTACTATCAGAAGATGCTACTGAAAAGGAATCTGTTGACAGCTGCAAAATTTCTTCCACCAGGTGTTGCCTGCGATGAAGAAGGTCTTCTTGAAAATGAGGAGGAGATGGTGGGCAAGCAGATGACTGAGACCCAGATATATCATGAATAATAGTCAATGGTGAGATGTTGACATTTTCAGTCATTCTTTGTGCCCCTTCAGTGGTAAGGCTGTCAGCATGAGAACTTCTAGTTTGTGAAAGTGAACTACCAATGCCCTCAAGTGAGGATTTAAGCTTCTCCATGTCCACTCCTCCCGAGTCAAAAAGTGAGGCCCCACTGGCATTACCAAGCAAACCTCTATAGTCAAAGTGTTGTTGCCTATGAAAACTAGCAGATGTATCTACAAAAGAACTATCAGATTCTAAAATATTCATGCTATTGTCATCCCCTGAGGCTAGAACAGAGTCTGAAGCATATCTAGAGACTTCACCAGACTGCTCAGGATTTGTCTTGTTTCTGATGTAATTTCCCTTCTGATGATAAAGTGTAGTGCTGCCTTCTTTCATAGTATGCACTGATTTGTCAGAAGCAATATCCATCCAGTCTTTAAAATCCCTCAACCAATTAATAGAACGCTCTTTCTTCATATGTTCAATTCTATTTATCAAATCTACTATTTCAGGTTCATTGTCAGATAAATCAGGATCCTCTCTACTTTGAATAATATCATTTGCACAAGAGACAGAATCTTCCTCAGAATATATGCTAGTAGTCTCTTCTTCATTTCTGATACTGACAAGACGACAGGCCTTTCTCTGTTTAAATCAAGAATAATATCATAATAATATCTAATGCTGATCAAAATGAAAAGTATTAGATTTTTGACAATATTATAGGTATATGTACAGATGAAATTGGATTTTCAAATTTAATTTTTAAGAAATGAGAATAATTAGCAACAAATTAAAGGTACAGAATAAATAAATGTTTTTCATTTTATATGAAAATATATACGCAGCTTCACTAATTACATACCCTTCTGATATTGGCACCTTCAACTACAGCCTCATCCTTTGCAGGTACATAAATCCCAAAACTGGCAGGTTGCTTATGCATACTGGCAATTATTATTTGTCTCTTCCAAAAATCACTAGTGTTAATTTCTTTCTCATCTAACTTCAGCTGATTAACACAGAAGACCAGATGTGTGTTTAGAAATAAGAGAGTAAAAGATTCAGATAAAAATAACAAAGATGAAGATGATATTACAAAGAAATTAAATGATCTCTGCAAGTGACATTGAGGTACAATTAAATAAAAACCATGCCACACAACACTGACAAGCACACATGGACAAACAAATAGACAAAGATGAAGACAGATAGCTAGATCAGCTGGGTAGTGAACAATACGACTTACCCTTTCTGGGAAGGCAAAAAAGCTGAATACATGTGCTCTATACCATCGAGCACAACACAAAGGATTTCCTTCTAACCACAAGCTTTGAAGATATGGAAGGCCCGCAACGAACTCTAGCTCTGAAAAATTGGAAACAATATTGTAGGAAAGATCAAGTCCTTCAAGTGACTTCAAATTCTCAATTCCACGCAAAGTAGTTAGAGCATTGTTCCTCAAAACTAGTTTAACAATTTGAGGGGAAACCTGCACGGTTCAACAAAATTGTATATAGGTCTCCAGAGCAAATCCCTAAATGAAGGCATACAACTATAACAGAAAGATATTAATAACTTTTCTACAAAAAAATTGCTCTCATTTCATTTAAGGATCATGTCATTGAAATCTGCAAGCAAGTAAAGAGAACTTAGTTTTTCTTTACAAATAGTTCACCATAATTACTGAGAGCACAAAAAGAAGCACGCTCAACAAATATAGCACGCTAGTTAATTATGGGAAGTTGGGAACATAAACTACTTTTAGGGATCTACCCTGGCAAGTATGTGGCATTTACGAATATACACATACGTTTCCGCATGGTCTGATCAACATGGAAATGACCCATACAATATACATGATGGTACTCTAGTATTAGCGCTACTCCTGTATTAGCCACATTGCCGGCAGAATCGTAGGGTGAGGGGGAAGGTTGGAAAACTGACTTAATTATGGTTACCCTCAGTCCATCTTAGATGTTGCCTCTTTGGAGGCTGTATTGCAACCTCAAGGCGTTGGTTTAGTCCCACTTCATATAGAGATTTGGTTTTAAAATACTTTATAAAGCTTGGAAAATCCTAAGCATACATACCAATTTTATAGGGTTGCATTGGGCCCTAAAATAATTTCTAAGAGAAGATTCATACTCGAATAACAAAAATATAATTTTTTATTCCGATCGCTTTATTCACAACAATGTCATGAATGGACCCTTTACTTTTCCAAAAGAAACTTCTACAATTGGTAGAACGGAAATTGAAAGATGACTTCAGATTCAGGAAAATAACCCAACAACACTGATGCGATACAGTCAACTAAATCGAAAACTATAATTTCCCAACATGCAATAAGCAGCAAAAAGATTTTCCCCCAAGACAAACAAGGTCCAGCATATACTATGGATGCAATTGCAAAAGACCATGTAACGAAAAAACAAATATTCTATCCATGTACCCGTGTGAAGGGTGCAAATGTTCTCAAGTGATTGAAACCAAGATCCAAATGCTTCAATTTGGTACACTTCTGCAGATTATCCACCTTTGCAAACTTGTTCCTGCTAAGGTCTAGTGTTTCAACCGCAGGAAGAAGCTGCAGAGACTCGTCCATGAGAACCAAGCCATTACACGCACATGACACAAACGACAGGCGGTTCCACTGAGGAGAATTCTTCACCTCCTTTATCCTGCTAGCAAACACATGCCGCAGAGCATTCTGAAAACAAGGACACAATTTTGAACACTCACTTAATTGAGAAGAAAGAAAGCTACTAAAAAAATTGTGAAAACTCCATAAATAGACTCACAGTAGAGTTATGACAAATGATCTTCTCGAGCGTGTGCCTGAGCTCAAGAAGGCCTTTGGCGGCGGAAGTGGACAAGTCACAACCCCTGAGCTCCAGAACCTTCAAGCGCCCAAACGGCAAGAAGGACAAGGGCGTGGGATCCCTAATAGGATGAGGCAGCACAGAAAATATTTTGAGCGAGGTGAGGAGGCGCAGGATCCGCCGGAGCTGCTCCAGGGCGCGGTGGTCGCCGAGGTCGGACACGTACGCTCTCAGGTAATCCACCGGAGCGCCAGCGAGGAGGTTCTCGACCTCGTGCAGCGCCTCTAACCTCGATTGCACGTAGTGGAGGCCCGCCGGATTCAGCTTCAAGACCTTGGTTTCTTCGATGAGAGGACCCGCTTGCTCCTCCACGAACTCCACCAACTTCACCAGGTACCGATCTCCGGTAACAATCGTCATTCTCCACCGATGAGTTTGCCTCTCACGAATTTCACACCCGAATTAGGGTTTTTAGAGCGAAGCCAGCAACGTTCGCCGACTCCATGCAAAAAACAAAACAAAAAGAAGAACGAAAGAAACAAATCGAGATATTCGCACAACAAGAAAATGGAGAAGAATATTTAGAAAGCGAATATGGAGATGGATTTGGAAATCCAGAGGATGGACAAAGAGAAGGGTGGTTTGGGATTTGGAGGAATGGACGAAAGAAAAACGGCCATGAGTACGGATGAAGCGTTAGGGAGAGAGAGAAGGTGACGTTTTCAATTCTTATATATATATTTTTATTCTTTTTGCAATGTAGTAATCATTTCGTGTTTAGTGACACAAAGAAGGGCAATTACTTGAGGTTAGTGCATTGTAATGATTGGGTTTGGTGTTTGAATATGGAGAAGTTTTCAGAGTAGTAATAATATTACTAATACTACCGAGATCAAAATGACACGTGGCTGCATCTAGATGTTTAAATCCTATTTTATTATTCTTGAAGAAAATATTGGATATTAATTTATTACTTTTATCTCTTACTAATTAAGTTTCTTATTTTTCTCAAGTAATCACCCTCCTAAATTATGTTCTAATTCGTAGAGATTGACGTATACATCTCCAATACCAAATCTTATACATAATGATCAAGATATATTGACAGCGCAATTAAGAGGAATCTCTCTTCGAATCAATTCATTTCAACATCTATATTTCTATATATTTAAAGTGTCCATAACTGATTTACCAAATTAATTAATGGTTACTTTAATTGGAAAAATATAATTTATTTAATAGAAAAAGAGACTCGCACTCTATATTTATAAAATATAAAAGAGTTATAATGAATGTTAAAAGTAAATAATATATTAAAATATGTGAATTCTTTCGAGAAAAGATTATAAAAAAAAGAGAAGAAACAATAGCTCATTATGATTACTTTAGCCATAATAAAATAACACATACAAAGAATATATATCAAAATAATGTGTCTACTTTATTTTAATTAATAAATAATCAATGCAAGAAAAAAATTAGAAAAACATATTATTAAAAGAAACATAGAATTTTCCAAAATTAAATGTGAATTTAACAATATAGCTTTCGTATTAATTAAATAAGTTAAGGTGATCAACCTTATCAGCATTAGTTATTAAAAAAAAAATTCAAACATTTATGCTTCCTCAGCTTAGAGTAACATTCAAACATTTATGCTTATATCTTCGATTCAGAAAGAAAAATGAGAATGATGGAAATACTTATTTGTCTGATTTTATACTTATTTTATATTTAAAAATTAAAAAGAAAAATTGTATAGATTACCCACCGTCATTTCCATCCAATTTCATGTCTGAATGATTAAGAAACATCAAATGATAGCTTTATATCCACGATCACGATTGTCAACTCTACCACTTTCCATGATCTTTATCAGTATCAGAAACACAATTTTCTCGTTTATGACTTCTATTATAAACACTGATCTCCAAAATGGAGGAAGAAAAAATCACAGAAAGATATTTAATGTGTAACAAAATCACAGAAAAAGTCACAAAATATATGGATTTTAAAAGCATTACCACCTTAAGAATTTTGAACTCTCGTCCCTTTGTCCGTGAGTAAACTGAAGAAACCATAGCTAAAACCTCTCTGAACTAGTTTCCATTTCCATATAGATTCAAATTTCTGTATCAATGAGTTTGGCAAAATTTCAGTGTATATATATACAAACAAGCTACTTCTGTTCACCTGCACACCACTAGCTAGCGTCTCTTCTCTTCCTCAACTTCTTCAAGCAGTGCTTGTAGCTCTGCTTCTGTTAGGGACTCTAAACGCTTCTGCAGATTCAACAGAGGCAAAATTATTCAGTGTTATGTCATATTCAGAAACAATGTGAAAGATTTTTAACCACAGCCTGTGGCAGACGAAATTTTCAAGCTTCAGCCATGTTTAGAAAGATTGTTTTCACGATACATTTTTTTCAGGACACCTGAATGTTTCAGACTCTCAGTCTCTAAAAAGCTCATGAAAAGAGGAAAGTAGAAGTAATATTTTATCATACTGCGTGAAACATTTTGAATAAAGTCATAGATCCTTACAACTCGTATTTAGCCCCGACAACTAAAAAGATATCGTATAATCAGTGCAATTCAACAAAATGTTCTACACAAAGCATAAAACATTTGATGCAAAGTAATATTTTCTGGTTCACATCTAAATTATCTGAACATTGGCCACCTCATGTCACTGTAAATATTCTAGGGGACACTGTTTTGTTTATAGGTAGCTCATGTAACAGCACCAATATATTGTCATTGCATAATTTTTTAAAGTCGTCCATTTTCACAATTTAAGGACTAATGATCTTTTTTGTATTTTCTTAAAAACAAAAAGGTTATGTTAAGATATCATAGAACTAGATATGACGCCTTTAACCAAATTACAAGATGATTGAGAAAGATTAGAAAATTTTAAAATTTCATCAGGAAATGTCATATTCAATACCCAAACACGCACTTCAATTCTTTTGGTCAATCAAAAAGTAATTATTTTTGCAGATTTGGCACAAAAAGCAACAATGTTAAGATTGTTGTACCTCCATTACTTTACTTTCATAGTCACGTAGTTGTTGTGCATATGTCATTTCCTTGTTTGAAACTCTGAACACATATGTTAAGATCCACCCAACTGTGAGGCCCAAAACCAGCACTAGCTGAACCACATTTCCTGCTTGTAGTGAATCAACTCCAGCAAACTGCAAAAGTTATCCAAGAACAGTTGCGTGAATTAACCCTAGTACATAAGTGCCTATATGTTATCCATTGCATCATTGGCAAAAGCAATTCAAAGTAGGTACACTAACTGAGTTCTTTATTTACAAGGAACCTGAACCATTTGTTAGTAATCTCCAGAATACGTACTCTCACTCATGAATTGGAATGAGCTGAGTAAAAAGATGTTGAAGTACAAAAAATAGTAAAAAAACAAAAAGATGTTGAATAAGAAAAAAGCAAGGAACCTCTAATCCACTTTTTAAGCCAATGCCAAGTAAAGTAACCCCAACTCCAATTAACAGGACATCTTTCCTTGTATATCCAAATGGTGTCTTCTGTAACATCATAAACAGAAAAATCCATCAGGTTGTCTCATTAAATGCTTGAGATGGCAGGCTGATAAAGCAAGCAGAAGACTAGTCAAGTATAAATCAGTCAAATGGCACAAGCAGTCTTTCTACTCTCCATTTATTGAACCTATTTCCACAACCAAATCACTAGATATTCATTATAATTACCACTTGACTGGTCATAATTTTCAGAAGCCATCAGCATAAAATATCATAACCTCGTTATAGTAGATTTTGATACCATATTAGAAAATCAGACTTAGGATTAACTAAAAAAAGGAGGCAAAAACCTAGCACATATATTTGGGGTTTGCAACCGTGTTTTATCCTTAACTTCTTTCAAGTTTCATGGTTAATATATAAATCTGATAGCACACTCTAACCAAATAAAATCTCCATTGGCCGGTAGATTTCAAGTTTCATAGTCTAAACTCATACTTACCTCTGTCTCTTTAGAGGGTTCATCCGTACTTCCACTAGGGTTGGAAGAATTTCTACTTGTAGGGATAGAGAATCTCTCTTTCTTTGGCAACTTGCAATTCACTCTATTTTCTGACAAAGCAAAACTCCTCTTTCCGTTTAAGCACAGGGGAATTACTGTTCATGAACAGTTAGCACAGAGAAATACGAACATTAAAAAATAATTGCAATTTTCAAGGAAGAAAAGAAGCATCGTATTGCAATGAAGCCAACACAAATTACAGAAGCTGTTGAGTAATTAACGAACCTCTGTTAAAAACTGTACAAGAGTTTACCCCCGGCTGGAAGAATGGCAAAGCAGAAGTACCAACATGGAAAATTGCAAACTTTTGGAATAAAGAGTTGCAATCCGCATTTCCATACTGAACATAAGCCATCCCTGAAGAGCAGATGAATCAGCTGACGCAGCAAGTAGCAAGCTTTGAAAACATAAAACCTTGCCGAGCGTTCTAAAGAAGTGATAAGTACAAACATGAACATTTACCTGTGTAAGGAGAAGAAGAAGACGAAGAAGAAGAACCAACGGCAGTTATGAGTGGTGGAGAACGTTAACGCGTTGGAGATGAGGTTATTCGAGTTCAACATCCCAACGTGTCGTTAATCCCTGTTCCACCATACGTGTCCCTTACTCATTGGTTTGGTCCCACTCACTGCTTTAAACACCACAAACTAGTATATACTCAGTGCCTATAAATAGTATAAAAGATATTTTCCATTGCTTGGCCCAAAGTCGCGGTTTTTTTATTTTTTTACCTTAACCACTAATAGAATCTAATCATAGCATTATCATTATTATATATGTATTAATTTTAAAAACATTTTATCGGACTTAATTAGTAAAATATCCCTACGATACGACCCTTTTGGGCACCAAAAGTTGCTACTGTTGAGCTAGCAAACAGAAAAAAAAAAGGGGGTCTTTATGATTATTATTGATTTCCTTTTGGTGCAAAGCAAACAGCTAGTCTTAACTGGCCAGAGATCTTTAAGTTGCATGAGTTGGAGCTGGAACCAATTTGCCTGTGCATGAATATATATACTCAGTGCCTATAAAAAGTACAAAATATAGAGGCATATTTGTAAGTAATTTAAATTTCCTTTTCTTTATCTTTTTGCTTTTCGATTACTTCATTTTTCCATGTTCTGCATTTAATATTATGATCGTAGAAAAATTTTGGGTTCTAGAAGAAATCAGGAAAGAGAGCAAGTAGTTTAACAGTTTGAAAAGTCTGTGTTTCTATGTTGTGGCTGATGTCAACCATCTAAGCAACAACCGAGCCGCTGCTTGCCAATCATTCCTTCTGTTGGATAGGAAACAAGCAGAAAACCCATCAGATAAAACATTCAATGTATGACAACTAATTATGGGCCAATCATTTAGTTGTCCTACTTAAGATTCTTCATTTGTTAATTCAGCAAGAAAATTTAATACTTCTCACTGTTTTACCTACCTTTTTCAATCAAATTTTACACCCTGTGACTTTAGTTTTAGCCAACTACTCTCCCAACAGCAGGTTTATTACAAGAAAACATCCTATTAAAATTAGATCCTGACACTGGAAGAAAACTAAGAAGCTATCAAACGCAAAAGTGGTTTATTTTCTTTCAGCTGTTCTTTAAGATTTGACAAAGCAGAGACTGTTCATCTAATTAGCTGTGTGAGTAAAAGTGAGCAAAAGAGAAATGTTGAGGCAATTAATATAATGAGTTGATGGGAATATAGAGCAAGCTAGCATTGGATGGTGACTGGATACCAAGAGATTTGACGTTTGCTCTCAAATGCAGATGCTCTTTTCATACCAACCAAAACAAAGTGCATGTGTAGACATTAGCAGATATCAGGTGGATCCTTTATAAATGGTATAAAATCAAAGAAATTACACGGTACCATATCTAATCATTAGTTTGGTAGTGTCCTTGAGTGAGTTTATCTAAATCCCGTAGCTTTTTCTCCATCCCTCCCCATGTGCACTGCAATAAACTAGTCTCCAGTTCTCTCCACAAATAGACCATAAGAAATACAAAATTAAACAAACTGGAAAGTTATGTGAGTCATTTTTCCACACATCGAAGTCAAAATAGGCCAAAATTTGCCAGGTTGGCCTATTTCCTTCATCTGTGGCTTTAATTAAAAAAGATGATCTTTAACACAAGGGGCAAATAGATTATATGCCCAAAGACACGCCCACTTTCTCTTAATTTCGTATCTGCATAAAACTAAGCCTCTGCCAGATGGGAAACTTGGTTATAAAGATATAACAACAATTAGGACAAACTTCAGTACCAAAATATTAAAATCAGAATATCGAAATAAAGATATGTTAACTGATTACCCAACCATGGACCTTGAGGCAGAAAACGACAATCAGCTATTTTTCTTTCTTTCTTTCTTAACAACTAGGCAGCTTCCCTGATAAATACTCTGACATTTCAAAGTTAAAATACCAATTTTGAAACCCTTCTGTGTGTTTCTCAGAAATGGGCAACGCAGCTTCTTGCACACCTTCCTTGACAGCCAATGGGGTCTTTAAGGTGTTGTTCTTGGATGGGAGGTTAGAGTCCTACACAAAACCAATCAGAGCTGCAGAACTGATGCTAGAATACCCTGGACAGTTTGTTTGTGACTCTACCTACCTCAAAGTGGGACACCGCATTCAAGGGCTGTTAGCTGATGAGGAACTCGAAAGGCGCAAATTTTACTTCCTTCTACCAATGGAGCTTCTCTACTCTGTGCTAACCCATGAAGAAATGAGCTCCCTTAATTACAAAGCATCAAGGGCAACCAAGCATGCAAGCTTTAACAACCTGGGAAAGATCTTTCCAGTTTTCAGTGAATTTTGCATGTTCCCTTCGGAGCTTAAGAGATTAGAAGCTGCGAATCAGGTGGTAAGGGAGCCAGAACCAGTTGAAAGGTACTCCAAACAGAGATCTTGGAGACCAGCGCTGGAGACCATTGATGAAACTCCATGATGCATGTTCATTTTTCTTCATTTGTGTCCGGCAGAAATTCTTGGACATTCTTTTCTACTTTTTTGTAAGCATACCTTTACTTAGATGTTAGAATTAGTTCATATATTTTTATCATAAACCAAAATATCTGAGCTGCGTGGGATGGCATGTAAGCTTGATGAAGGACTTCTTGTGTAAATCCTTTGCTTCAACTTCCTTGGCTTGTTCATTGATCAATTAAAGGAGTTTTTCCTCGAAAAAAAGTGACAAAATTTTGTGAATGTGTAGAAACACTGATAGCATAGCAGCTCTGTAATTATTGTAGAGATCTTGAACCAAACTTAACATATATTAAAAGAGTAAATTTTAAAACTTAATACTAAAATAAATAATTTCTAAGTATAAGAATTTGACATGAAAAAAATATAAAAGTACAAGGGAGCAAATAAACAAAACATCCTTAATGTTGTTTGAGGATAAGCCAAACTTTACCTAAGTCTATCAGTCAGTTCATGAGTTCTTAACTCTGAAGAATAATCTCAAATATTTTCATCCCTAATGTACCTTACTTCATTGTAGCACTGCTAATTAATGATAGTTCTGATCATTATAATTAAGCCTAAATGCTCCATAATTGCTATCCGAAATCTCAAAAGAACTGGATTCACTATTTTCGGAAATCATGTTATGATACAAAAATAGTTGGACTTTTTCTTTTCTTTTAACACATCATATTTTTATTTAGAATCGTTTTTACTATGTTTTAATGATTATTGTTTTATGTTTTATGCCTTACTAATTTTTAAAAATTTAATACCTTAAAATATTGTTTTCAATTGAATTTAAAATATTTTTAATATTCGTAAACGTTATTTTTAATTTAAATATTTTTGTAAATTTATTTAGTCGCATAGAACACTATCTATTTCCCTTCTGCATTTTTTTTAAAAAATCTTTACTTATTTATATATATGAACTTTTACTTTGTAATAATTTGGTATTTATATTACTTTTCAATTTCCAATTTTTATGTATCAGGTATACCTTTGTATAGTTTTAATATCAAGTGAATTATTTAACCAGATGTAAATTCTTAAATATATATTATCACCATCATAATAAGCTCATCTTTTAAATATATCTTATGCATTATCTTATTACTTTAATTCAAGAAAAAGGTTTAACAACAACCTAATTAACAAGTAGGAACATCAATACTTTCTCTTTTACAAAAAAAACTATTTGCATTAATATATTCAACAATTTCATATTTTTTAAGAATTAAACTAAGAAAAAAAAATTAAATGCATTATTATATGTCTTTCAAAGAATGGTGAAAAAACTTTGAATTCAAAACAAAATATATTAATATTTGATATAAAATGTTCGTAAAATCTTCATAGTTGTCTTTTAATTTTTGTGAGTAATAATATAGAAAGTAAATAACTACTTTTGATACTTTATTTTATAATTGATTTTATTAAACTATTTAAAAATGTATAAAATAATTATCGTTCTTCTCTTTACATTTTATTCAGCGTCTTCATTAATCAAAATTAGTTAAGCAAATCGTTAAAATCAATAGGAGTTAACTTTGGAATTTATTTAAACGTGAATTTTAATTCAAGCTATTAAAGAATTAAAATGGATAAAAGAATAAAGTCCAGTGAGATTGGAAAGTAATGGATTGTGTCTCTTTCCAGTGCAATTATTTAGGCCAAATTTATCACTTTCAGTAGGCTTCTTTTTTTTTTTTATCATTTATTTATTATGAAGCTATTTTTGGTTCATATACTTTTAAAATTGTAATTATTTTGAATATCACATATATTGAAAACAACTACCGTGTCTTTTGCTTAAATTTTAAATTTCGAATATGAAAAAAAAGAAAGAAGCAATCCATTTCAAACTTCCAATTCGAAAACCACGTGGCCCCTTTTGAATAAAGACTGCACAGTCACCTTCGTTTGGAAACACTCATCAACAAAAAGCAAATTAGTCCATATTATTTTATGGCTTGATTCTTTGAATAAATGAACTTTATCAATAATAATATATAACATCGACCACCCTATGTTTAAATAATATTATTATTAATAATAAACCAATTTAAATTTATTTTGCCTATGATGATCAGCATATCATACCACACAAAGCTATATAATCTCAGACAAAAAAATGCCTATTATGAGTGAAAAGTAAAAGTCTGCATGTAAATCAGACATACAAGAATTGTAATAATAACAAATAATTATAGAAAAAATTATCATCCCATTTTTTATTTCTCTCTTCAGTTTATTAGAAAAAAGGAAAAAAAAAATCAAAATTCAAACTCAATCTTATCCGGCGCCGCCGCTGCAGATCCCGGTGAGCAAAACTGGAAATCTACTGCAAATACTTCCCGCCGTCGATGCTCCGTCGTCAACGCTCGACGGAGGAAGAACCCTCCCGTCGGAAAACAAAGCCCGGCCGTGGTTCCTTGGCGAATCCATCACCATTCCTTCAAGTTCCGCCGCCGTACCAAAAAACGCGCCATCGCCGCACCGCCGTTCCACCTCAAGAAACTCACCGAGAGAAGCCGGCCTCGCGTCGCCATTCCTGCACAGCCACCACCACTTCCGCCGGCGCTCCGCAGCCACGATGGCCTTCTTCTTCTTAGACTCTGCAGCCCTCTGGGGGCCACCCACGGCGGCGGCGGCGGAGATGGTTGAATGTGGATGGCTGTCGGAGGCTCTGAAGGTAATAGCCGGGAAGCTGACACCCATAAGAGTGCCCAGTGTGGTGCTTCTGTCATGGAAGAAGGATCCCGTAGACTGTGAAATCGAAAACCCAGAAATAAGATGAAATCAATAAGTGGAAAAAACAAAACTTTAGGAATTATGAGAGTTGGGTTTGATTTTGTTGAGGGTAAAAGCATTACCTCAGTGTCAAGATCAGAGGAGGAAATGGATGAATTGGTGGGTGAAGATGGTGGTGGCAGCAGTTCAGTGGCTGGATCTAGCATTGTTGAGTGTTCCTGTAAAGACGTGTTTGGGATGAGAAAAATGGTTACTACAATACAACTTAATACTAAGTTCAGTGAGTGATTACTGTTTGTGAGTACTATCAATGAATGATTGCTTTTCAGAGGTTGCTACCCACCTGCTTCATGCACCTCAAATGCTATGCTCTGTAATTTCAATTTACCCAAATAACAGATTCAAAGTTCTCAAATTAGTACATTTTATTTCTGTTTTTCTTTTTACTTCCCTTCCTGTCTGTATAATAAATTGACTTTCTGTCTTGTAATTGCCATCAGTGTTTCAAATTTGACTATATTTTTACATGCTTCAAAATCAAATCATTGCATGTATGGCCGACATTAATATTGGAGGCACATCCATTGGATTAGATTTTGGATTCATTCTTGCTTTATAATTTCTTTGATTTTCATATTCCTTCTTGGTTGCCTGTTCAAAATTTTTTATTCTTCAAACTCTTAAATTCTTTATAATTTGTGTTTTATTTGTTTTAAAGTTAAGAACTTGTAAATAATTAAGCTTTTAGAACTCTAGTTCGTGATCATTTTCTAGACGTAATTAAACATTAATTGATATTAATAATTGATTGAGAATCATATAGATCAGAAATAAATCATTTTATTAACTTAATTATTGAAATTGGAAATTTGGATGTCGGATGAACATTATAAATAATTTTATCCTTATCCGTTTCACACCTTTCACCTATCTCTCTGTTCCACAACTTTTAGATTCCACGGTTTAAGCTCAATCAGAGACACAGGAATAAAACATTGGTATATGATACTAAATCTGAAACATTATAAATCCGAACGCAATAATTGAAAGTTTATATGGTTATTGTTGAACAGTCGACGTCAACCCAAACGACAAGACATGTATCTTTCGGCATTGAACTGCAACAACTGGTAAAAATTCAAATTTGGAAATGAAACAACCACACCCACATGCCCTGTAAAACACATCTATCATTCCGACTATGCTCCTCTGTTCTGTCTCCCCTGCCAAAATCACGTTAACACGACACAACTCATTCACGTTAAGCAACAAAAACTACACTATTTATTAACAGTGCTATAAAAAAGTTTCCTTTATTCAAATTGGTTGGAGATTGTTTCTGTGAGAAGGATTAGACACCTTGTGTTTCACTCTTAAGGTCATTTCAATTTTTCAATTGTTCAACGTTGAACTTTCTGATAGGATAATTTGATGATTGAAAATATTAGGACAACGAAGAATTCACTGTTCGAGGCCCTATCTTATTGTAACTTCTGAAGTTGGATTAGGGGGTGGGACCAAAACTTTCTGCACGAAATCTGTTTTGAATAGCATACTGAAAAAATATATATAAAAAAAAAAAAACAGAAACGATGACGATGGTAATCTTAAAGAACAAAATTCGTATTTAGAAGCATTTTGCAAAACATCATATTGTAACCAAACCTCCACTATCACAATACTATGTCAGCCCAGAATGTCATGAAGCAGCCTTGAAAGCAACATATAGAAATAAATAATCACAGACTATTGGTTCAATGATTTAAATGGAGAACAGGTCAACAATCAGCAAGTACATTCATCGTGGCTTCAATAACAGCCTAAAATTCAAAACCAAAGAAGTCGAGACAGAATTTTACGAACTCTTAGCTAAGATTAGGACCCCTAAGAACTGAGTTCAAGAAACCTTCGTGCCATGGGATGCTTGGCCTCAGAGAGTTTATCAGGCTTCAGAACTTCAACAATTTCACCATCAACAAGCAGGCACACTATGTCTGCGATCCTCTGGATCTGTTTGATGCTATGAGAAACCATGATCACTGTCATGCCCCTGTTCTTATTCAGCTTCATCAGTGCATCCTCTATGTTTTCTGTCGATATAGGATCTAAGGCACTAGTAGGCTCATCTAACAACAAAACCTTCAATTCAAAAGATACCAAATAAAACAAACATCACAATCACAAGCAGAAATGCAGACAGAAAATAAAGTTGAGAGACAAAAAAATAGTTTTATGTTACCTCCGGTGAATTAGCCAAAGTCCTAGCAAGTGCAACCCTTTGTGCTTGACCCACAGAGAGTTCATCCCCGGACTTATCCATGAAAGAAGCATCTAAGTCCGCCATTGCCAGCAACTTGCTCACCTCATCATCTGTTAGCTTTTTCCCTCTAAGCCGTGGTCCATACCTCACGTTGTCAGCAGCTGTGCCTGTAGAATAGATACCCTCCAACATTACCAGAAGGTTCAACTTAAATCAACCACGAAAAACTAATCTTTCTTTCAACACAAAAAGAATCAGTAAACTAGCAAATGAATTTAGTGATTAATTGGGAAGTTGAAAGGAAGAGAGGTTGTGACCTTGAAAGAGGGCGGGGAGTTGAAAGAGCATGCCAACTTTCCGGCGGAGGGAGAGAACGTCGAGATGGGTGATGTCTTGGCCGTCGAGGAAGACGGAGGCGGAGGGCGGTTCCCAGAGGCGGTTCAAGGCTCTTAAGAGCGTTGACTTGCCGCTGCCGCTGGGGCCTATGACCCCAACGATGACACCCTTTGGGATGTCAAGGTTGATGCCTTTGAGGATTGAAACCCCACCGTCGGAAACTCTGGTGAGATTTTTTATCTGGAATTTGGGTTTGGCATTTGCATCCACTTCCAATAAGTGTTCCCTGCAATCATCTGTCAGAGTTTTGAGTCCAAGAGAGCCAAAAACAGCATCGATTTGACTTTTAGAAGATTGAATCGTGGGAAGCTTACCTAGAAGAGAAGACATGAGAATGAGCTTCAAGATTGAAGATTGAAAATGGAAGATTGAAGAGGAATATAAAAGAATTGGGTGAAGAAGAAAGAGCCTGCCCCAGACCTCACAGATTCTTCCACTAGATGATTCTACCCTTGCAAATTATAAATTATTGAAGTCATGTTTTGAAGAAGGAGACGTTTAACTTATTTTTGTATAAATAACAGTTACAAATTCAAAACATTTAAATATGTTAATCTGAATAGATATAATTTAAAAAAATTTCATTGTTTTTAGATGTTTTGTTTGAATAATACAATTTAAATTTAATAAATTTTAATCATTTATTGGAATAAAATATTTCAATAATCACAATATACAACAAATTAGTTAAATATTAAATAATTAGTAAACATTACAAAATACGAAAATAATTTATTTTTTGTAATTCATCTATATTATTTTTTAGTTAAAGTTTGTCAATATTTTTATTTAAATTAAGAGTAATCAAGATTGATAAAAAACCTAATTAATATTTGTCAAATATTTTTAAATTAATAGTAAAACAAATATCTTATAAATTATTGACAGAAAAAGTAACATTTATGCTGATGAAAAAAATAAGCAATCAACAAAAAGATAATCGTCACAACATTAGTTGAAAAAGATTTAATTCACATTAACAGAAAAATAATCTCTCGACATTAATTGAAAAGGCTTCACTGAAATGGGACTTCTAATAAATTATATAACAGAATAACACTTATTAACATCAATAAAAACAAAAAAATCTAAATCAACAGTTGACGATATATGGTTCTAAATAAAATTGATGATGTCTAAAATTAAAATTTAAGTTGAAAGGAAAATCCAAAGAACAAAATTCGAGAATATAAATAGTTTCAAATTCTTAAATTTAGATGTAATTTAAAATGATTTAATCTAATATTTTAATATAATTTTAAAGTTTGAATTTCTTATAATTTTTTTTATCCAAACAACTACTAGTTTACCATAAAATATTTTAAATTTCTAGAAAAACAATTTACTGTATTAAATTTACCAATCCAAACAAACACAGTAGAAATACTATTCTCTTGATACTTAAGTTAAAAAATTACATTATATATTTAATTAAAATTAGTGAAGCAAATGCTTCACTTAAAACGAGTAATGCAGACTAAGTCCTAAAAAGAAAGTCAAAGTTTGACAAAGATGAGTTAAGGAATTTTGACGTGGCAATTTCTTAGTGGAGAGAGGTACATCAAGAAACGTGGCAAGAGAAGTTGAAGATTATAATTGCAAGAATACCCCTGCAACTGCATTTCCTTCCCATTTAGTCCCAAAAACTGTGCGTGATTGCAATCCTCGTCCGTACAGCACTGCGGCAAGAAGAATGCCTCGCCCCAAGTGGTTTTTCCTCTCTCTCGCGCTCTCTCTTTCTCTCCTCACTCTCTCTCGCTCCGTCGCCGCACGCCAATTCGTGCTCGTGCTCTCTCAGGAAGACTTCAAGGACGACCCAGGCGCCGAACCCGATTCCTCCGCCGAATGGGACGAGCTCGGCGATGGAGACTCCCACAAATCCGAGGAGGACCTTGACCCTGGTTCATGGCGTCCCATCTTCGAGCCCCCCTCCGGAGACCCCCAGCCTCTCTCGGAATCCGACGCCGCCTACTACTCCGCCGTCGACAAGCTCATGTCTGGTAACCCCGCCCTCATTGAGGACGGCGCAGCAGAGATCGCTGCCGCAGCCGAGACCGGCCATCCCGCCGCGCAATCGGTTCTAGGGTTTTTGTGGGAAATGGGGCTTTTGAGAGAGCGAAGCAAGGGGAAGGCGTTTTTATATCACCACTTCGCCGCCGAGGGCGGTAACATGCAGTCCAAGATGGCTTTGGCTTATAAGTACACGCGTCAAGACGTGAGTGTGACTTCTCCTTCTTTTTCCTTTCTTTTACCCTTTCTGATTCGTGGTTCATTTCTCTTTACGATCTCTGTGAATAGTGTGATAAATTGCATCACCGTTGGTACAGATGTTTGACAAAGCTGTTAATCTGTATGCTGAATTAGCTGAAGTGGCAGTGAATAATTTTCTGATTTCGAAAGATTCTCCCGTGATTGAACCGGTTAGGCTCCACAATGGGGCTGAGGAGAACAAGGAGGCTCTGAGAAAATCAAAGGGGGAAGAGGATGAGGACTTTCAGATACTGGAGTATCAAGCCCAGAAGGGGAATGCTGCTGCCATGTACAAAGTTGGCCTCTTTTACTACTTTGGCCTTAGGGGATTGAGGCGTGATCATTCCAAGGCGCTGTCGTGGTTTTTGAAGGCTGTGGAGAAGGGAGAACCCCGATCTATGGAGCTTCTTGGAGAGATCTATGCTAGGGGAGCAGGTGTTGAGAGAAACTACACCAAAGCGTTTGAGTGGCTCACGCTTGCTTCCAGGCACCAACTGTATTCTGCTTATAATGGGATGGGATATTTGTATGTCAAAGGCTATGGAGTTGACCAGAAGAATTACACTAAAGTAGGAATGTGGTTATATTTCCACCTAGTCATTATTTGTTTCCCTTTCTGTGCGTATGTGTAGTTATCCTTGACTCATGATATCCTCTGTAAATCACAGGCAAAGGAGTATTTTGAAAAGGCTGCAGAGAATGACGAGGTTGGGGGGCACTATAACTTGGGTGTCATGTATCTCAAGGGGATTGGAGTTAAGAGGGATGTTAAGCTGGCTTGCAAGTTCTTTGTGGTGGCTGCTAACAATGGTCAACCAAAAGCGTTCTACCAGTTGGCTAAGATTTTCCACAATGGTGTTGGGTTCAAGAAGAACATTCACTTGGTAAGTTGATCAATTCTTTCTTTTGTGAACGTGTTGATAAATCTGATTGTAATATGATTTTCACGTAATTTTAATACAATGAAATATATTTCAGGATATGTAAGACATATATTTAACTTCGAGTTGTCTAATGTCAGTTTAATCGTATTTTATTAACTGCGGTTTTCTGCTGATGACCCAATTATTTGTTCATCTTTTCTGAAATTGGTTGATCTGTAGGTTTCATCAGTATGTCAGTCTAAAAATTTGGGCTGACAGTTATTCTTAAATGTTACTGAATATTGCTTTAATGTGTTTTGATGCTTGCACCAGCAGAATGAAATTGATCAAAAGGCTGGATTGAAATTTGGGACTGATGATTATAAAAGGATTCAATTATAATATACTAAGATACAATCCTTTATCTACTTACAATTAGAAGGACAACTACCAACTTCGAAAACGAGGAGCCGTCACTGTTTCAATTATTTTAGTTGATTATGTGAGGTTAGAGTATGTTGGCTAATCTGAAGTATATAATTTTCCAAACTGTAGTGTGACAGCTATAAACTAAGAATTCAATGGTCCTAAAGAGAGATAATGAGTGTCTACTTATCCAAAAGGGACATCGACTAGTGATGCTTAAGTGTTCGAGGATTTTGTTAAGTTTTTCGTGTTTTGTATGCCCACTCTTCTTATTATTGATGGCACTGACATCTGAATGCTTTAGATTTTATGTGTAGTTCTTGCAATTTCTGTGTTGAGTAGTGTGCGTATATGGATGACATGACTGATAAGGTGCAAGTAGTCTTCATTTTGTTTGTGTTCTCTAATACATCCCCTGTATGTAGCTTTTTGTACAGCAATGACTCGTATACACATATTTTGGGCAATACCATTTGAGATTATATCTATGATTCATTTACACACAGCAGCGATTATTAGAGAAACTTAATCTGAGTACTGGCCTTAAATTAAGTACATGTAATGCTGTATTTTTAATGTCTATTCTATCATCAAAGTTTCCACCAACAAAGTATGTTCTAACATTCCTTTTTGGTTTTTTAGGCTACTGCACTGTACAAACTAGTTGCAGAGCGGGGTCCCTGGAGTTCTTTGTCTAGATGGGCTCTAGAGTCATACTTAAAAGGTGATCTTGGCAAGGCATTTATGTTGTATTCAAGAATGGCTGAGATGGGGTATGAGGTCGCACAAAGTAATGCTGCTTGGATTCTTGATAAATATGGGGAACGTAGCATGTGCATGGGTGAATCTGGATTTTGCACTGATGCAGAAAGGCATCAGAGGGCACATTCTCTGTGGTGGCAAGCTTCTGAGCAGGGTAATGAACATGCTGCTTTACTCATTGGAGATGCATATTACTATGGTCGGGTATGTGGTTTTGGGATGAATTGACTCTGAAATGCTATGAATTCAATTTCTGCCACTGTGCTCTATTTCCCTGCATTTTTTCACTTTCTTGTGTTGTTCTTCTACCTCATGTCAGGGTACGGCCAGGGATTATGAGCGAGCTGCTGAAGCTTACATGCATGCCAAATCACAATCTAACGCACAAGCCATGTTCAATCTTGGATACATGCATGAGCATGGCCAAGGACTTCCATTTGACCTTCATCTAGCCAAGCGGTACTATGATGAAGCTCTGGATCATGATCGTGCCGCAAAGTTGCCAGTAACACTGGCTCTTTCAAGCTTGTGGATTCGTAAGAACTATGCTGATAGTTTCATGGTGAGTTTCTTTGGTTTCCCTAATATCCCATACATTGAATATATTGATATATATTATCTCTAATTACTGAATAATCTTAGTAAATGACATATCGAGCTGTTTATATTTCATCAACAAAGCTTAGTTCTTTGCCTTTTAATGAGTGGGATACAGAGAAAATATATGTTTGTTATAGACTGAATTGTACAACGGTTGTATATCCTACAGTGACCCAATAGGAATCACTTGTAATAAACTAGCAAAGTCAATTACAGCTAACTCATAACATCCTTCTATAGTTGCTGTTAGAGTTTTAGTTGATACAAAGGAGTTATGCACTCAAATTCGGCAACTGGCTTATTTGGTGTATAATCTCTTGATATTGCGTAAAGACACTGCATCACTCACTTCACTGCCTTTTTCTTTGTCATCACCCCGTGTCATTACTGGAATTCAAGTTTGAATTGGAATCCAACGTTGCGTAGAAATGGACAAGTTTAAAATATAAGAAAAAAGATATATATATATATATATATACTTATTATCTTGTGTATGTATGCTCGTGACCGATTAGTGAAATAAAAGTAATCGGACGAGTATAATGAAGTTGGTGGTGGATCACGGAATGCTAATGATCTCTTGCAACCTGCCTGGCCTTGAATCAAGTCTGGGTGTTGGAGAGATTAAAATGTGAATGGACTCACATTTAAAAGAGTTTGAGTCATACGGTACATAGAAATAAGCAAGTTAAACAATATAAGAAAGATCAACAAAGTTATCACTCTAAGGTTTTGGGTTTAGTGTGTTGTCATGTTCTCTTATGTAATAAATAAACATCTACCTGATGCTTTCAGATTTCCAAACAGTCTACCCTTTGTGGCCTCAATATGTAACTTTTCCAACAATATTTCAGGTTTCTCACTGTTGGATTGCATTGTGCTTTTTGTTTTTTATCAGGTCCACGTGATTGATTCATTGCCAGAACTGTATCCTAAATTAGAAGCTTGGGTGGAGAATGTGCTCATGGAGGAGGGAAATGCTACCATTTTGACCCTCTTTGCATGCCTCATAACTGTGCTATATCTCCGCGAGAGGCAACGAAGGCAAGCTGGTGTTGCAGCTGGAGAGGTGGCTCAACCAAATCTCCCCAACGAGCTTGGTGTACATGCACTCTAGTTCGGCTTGCCCTTCCCTATTACATACAATCTGTCTTTTAGTTATAGGCCAAACTGTACCATAGGGAAACCTATAAGTACATTGTAGATATTCATTTGTAAGTTAGGGGAACGGCTTTCACACTTTTTCACATAGCCCAATATGAGAGCTCAAGAAAGATCCTCACTAAGTAAGATTTTGTATCTTTTGTGATCGACTTTACAGAGCAATTTCACTAACCGGCACACAACCTCTTGAAGTTCTTTTAGATTTTATACAGTCCTAAAGTACTTCTCATTGACACTGATTTCAACATTAAATAAATGGGTCCTCGTTTATGATATCACAATTAATTTGTACAATTCATATCAGTCGGTAATAATAACGGTGTTTAATTACACGATTTTGTATCTTTCTTTTCCAGGACGATATTTGTTTGGGCTTTATCCATATGAAATCTTGTCAGGTTCACGCATTTTAAATTGAGAACTGGAGAAAAAGAGGATTAACCGATTTGTGAATTTGATTTTATTAATATTCCATACTAGAATTGAATAACTTAAATATATATATATATATATATATATATATATATATATATATATATATATATATATATATATATATATATATATAAACAGTTAAACTCTACAAATATTTTATTTCTCAACACATGAAAATAAATTTTAATTATAAACATATATAAGTTATTAATAAATATATTTTGAATATATAAATAATACTAGAAAAGTTTATAATGAACAATTTGAAAATGCGTTATATTTTAAATTTAAATTGTAAAATCAATGTTATTTAACGGGACTGAGAAAATTTAAGAAACTTCCATATTCGAAGAATATCTGAAAAGAAAGAATTCTATGAAAACAACCCTTAAATCCATTTCAATCAGAATATCAATTGTTTTCAGTAGAGAGAATTTGTGTAAATATACTTTCAAATAAATGCTAGCGTACAAATCATACTGGGTAAAATAACATCTACTTAGAAATTACACTATTCATTTATAGTTATTTAAAAACTAGTGCACAAAAACAATTAACTCTGAAACAGATTAGAACCATCCAAAAATATAATTCATATACATTCTCAAAAATGCATTTAATCTGGAGAGGAAAAATCAGCTAGGCACGAGGTCAAGAATATGGCTCTAGCAGTAATAATGATATATGTATATACTTGTTAACACCCTTAATTTGTACATTTTACATACTTTAAATATTCACATCAAAAATACAGCCAGGAAGATTACTACAAAAGGGTTTCCAGGCTTCCTATACACATGGTCAGTCATTTCATATTTCTATACAAGATATAGATTGAATCTCCTATGATCTTCTGGTTTCCCCACGTATTCCTTCAAAAGGAAGCAAAAAACAGGATTCATAACATATCCATTCTATGATGAATCTTCCTGTATTTTGGTGTCAAATACTCTGAAATTTCTCGTGCCCCAGATATCATCTTCGGAGAGATAGTATGACTTAAGACAAACACAAACCCAAGGTGGATTTCTTGTAATACCTTGAGATCCTCCACCAAGTAATCGTTTCACCTTCTTACTCCACTTTTCAACATCACGATCAGCATCAAAAAGGGTCACCTGTCATATATTATCATGACAAGCACCAAAAAAAACACAGCTAAGCAGAACGCAAACAAATAAGCATTTTGCATTACTACTACAGGAAATTGCCAAGAATACAATTTGAAATCAACAATGCCACTGAATAGTAAAGTGTAACATCATTTGTGTAATGGAGTGTAATTGGTGCCAAAAAGATCCTAAAAACAGGCAAGTCAAACTTTGTTCTTACCAAATCCTCTCCAATTACATTAGCATGGATTCTAGCAGTTGCATCCTCTAATGTCAGTCGCATTTTATATTTCCAAGTAGGAGAGCAGGGATTTTCATCTTCACATGACATTGCTGATACGACTCGTACAACACACTTGAATATAGCAGTCACCTTCAACATAGGAATTTAGCTATAAAAACAAGTAGCAACAGTGACACTCAAAGGTAAATAGCATCAAGTAATAGAGAGTTTGATGTTAAGAGTGTACTTAGGTGAAGAAATAATTTACAATACCTCTGGATGAGTGAGGACACTCATTAAAGTAACAGGTGTCACATGCTCACGATGATAGATTGCTGTAAGAATAAAAATTAGTGTCATCTCATAAGAAAATCATAAATCCACATCAACATTCACGAATCAAAGACTTAGTGTGTAAAGAACGAGATACCTGTAATTGGTGAAGGCTCAGGAAAACTCAAATATGACATTCTTCTTGATAGTCTCTCTTCAGCCAACCTAGACCAAAATTCATAAGATCCGTACATAAGTTTCACTAAAATGATAAACCATTTAGAGTCAACTAAACTAGCAACAACCTTTGGCGTTCCAGGATGAGTTGATCTTCTTTTGATATATACCGAACCTTTGTTTGAAGGGTAAAAATACCATGCCAGAGTCCACCATACAACTTAAGACGCAAATAAGTGATCTTGACCCATTTACCAATGGTTAGAAGGTGGAAATGACTCTTTTGAACACCTTCTTCGAAAACTATTCTAAGGATAGATCCAACCGTTGGCAAAGTACATAAAATATCTCTTGACAAGGACAAAGGTTCTAATTGTAAAGGGAGTGGATGCCTAGGTTCATCTTGTAGGCTGAAATTCAGAAAACAAACAAAATTTATATTAGGCTACTCTCACAAATTAAAATAATATAATTTATACAAAAACCGTACAATATTGTGAAACAAGCAATAAAACACCAAATATGGCAATGTTTATGCCTATTTCTAGCAACTTGAATATGATATGACTTTATAAACAAAGCACTATAAAGCAGTTAGAAGATAATAATTCTATCCAAACTTGGGATGTACATTTGGGAAACGGAACTAAACTGATAATTTAAAAGTAAAATGGCATTAACTCACTTTGAACATATAGTATTTGGTTGGGTATCGGTTCCATCCCAAACAAACATCAACCATTCATCTTTCGCAGCCTCACTATGATGAACGACCTTAATATGGAACAAGAAAGTAAAAGTATTAAGAATAATCAACGACTTGATGTGGTAACAACTAAAAGTAACACCCAACTCTTACAAAAAGTTCAGACATTTTAATTATTGCATTTATACGAAAATCTCCCAAACTCAATCATGCAAAATATAGAACTAAAAAATAGCTTAATTACCTTGCATGCCAAATTAATGAAAATTTCTTCTTTGAGTTCTCTGAACATAAGAAATTTACTGGAATCTACACAGATCAAAATAGAAAACAGGATGAAATCAATAATAAACAAATAACTACATAAACCCTTAGCAGAAAACCTTCAAAACTAAAATAATAGAAAACCTTCACAAAGCTGGAAATTGACAAGCCATTTTCTCAGCTTATCTATTATTATCTTGTCTGCATCTCTGGGAAAAAAATTAGGAGAAACTTGATAGGGGTCTAAAATATCACCATCTTTGCCTTCGTATAAAGCAAATGATGAAATATTTTTCCTATAAGTAACATTTACTTCTCCGTTGAAGGTTCCTACCTAAAAAAGATAAGAAAAACCAGGACACATGTATTTAAGAGAACCCATGAACAGAAAACAAAAGCAAACATATCTCTCTATACACAAAAGTTAATACAATTAGAAATTACCACTACAAGACAGAGTTGAATTATATCCCCAACATTAGCTACAAGGGGAAGACTTTCAGTATTTGTGGCAAAAACATTGGCAGCCATGCTGAAAGGATGACGTGTGTCATCAATTATTCTGAGGGAACAACAATAATCTGCACAAGTTTTTTAAACAGGATTAAATATGCAGTGTTTCATGTTAATAATAACTAAAGAGAGACATTAAAGTAAAGAACACACTTGAAAGTAATAGTATTAATCCAAGGGACCAAAAACACACAGAAAAAGTTAAATGAACAAAACAAAAATTGAAACTTTTCTTTTCTATCAAGTTTCCAACTCTTCTCTTCTACTTCTATATCTTTTTCTAATTCTCCTATTTTAACATTGTTTTGAAAATGAAAGGAAAGTGAAAACAACTGGCTCATAACCCTAAACCAGAATTCATCAATCTACTACCAAGAAAGTAAATGGCAGCAATAAGTCAGGCCTTTGAATCATCATTGCCAGTTAAACTCGAAAAAATCTAAACTTTGTTGAATGAAATGCAGAAAATTAGAATTATTCTGAGGGCACAACAATAATCTGCACACATTTTTTAAACAGGATTAAATATATAGTGGTTCATGTTAATAATAACTAGAGAAAGACATTAAAGTAAAGAACACACTTGAAAGTCATAGTATTAATCCAAGGGACCCAAAACACAAGAAAAAGTTAAATGAACAAAACAAAACTTGAAACTTGTTCTTTTCTATCAAGTTTCCAACTCTTCTCTCCTACTCCTATATCTTTTTCTAATTCTCCTATTTTAACATTGTTTTAAAAATGAAAGGAAAGTGAAAACAACTGGCTCATAACCCTAAACCAGAATTCATCAATCTACTACCAAGAAAGTAAATGGCAGCAATAAGTCAGGCCTTTGAATCATCATTGCCAGTTAAACTCGAAAAAATCTAAACTTTGTTGAATGAAATGCAGAAAATTAGAATTATTCTGAGGGCACAACAATAATCTGCACACATTTTTTAAACAGGATTAAATATATAGTGGTTCATGTTAATAATAACTAGAGAAAGACATTAAAGTAAAGAACACACTTGAAAGTCATAGTATTAATCCAAGGGACCCAAAACACAAGAAAAAGTTAAATGAACAAAACAAAACTTGAAACTTGTTCTTTTCTATCAAGTTTCCAACTCTTCTCTCCTACTCCTATATCTTTTCTAATTCTTCAATTTTAACATTGTTTTGAAAATGAAAGGAAAGTGAAAACAACTGGCTCATAACCCTAAACCAGAATTCATCAATCTACTACCAAGAAAGTAAATGGCAGCAATAAGTCAGGCCTTTGAATCATCATTGCCAGTTAAACTCGAAAAAATCTAAACTTTGTTGAATGAAATGCAGAAAATTAGGATTATTCTGAGGGCACAACAATAATCTGCACAAGTTTTTTAAAAAGAATTAAATATACAGTGTTTCATGTTAATAGTACCTACATAGAGACATTAAAGTAAAGAACACACAGGGACCAAAAACACAAGAAAAAGTTAAATGAACAAAAGAAAAATTGAAACTTGTTCTTTTCTATTAACTTTCCAACTCTCCTCTCTTGCTTCTATATCTTTTTCTCATTCTCCTATTTTAACATTGTTTTGAAAATTAAAGAAAAGTGAAAACAACTGGCTCAGAATACACTTTCACGATAAAGTTCATCAATCTACTACCAATGAAGTAAATGGCAGCTGTAAGTCCGGCCTTTTAATCATCATTGCCAGTTAAACTCGAAAAAATCCAAACTTTATTGAATGAAATGCATAAAATAAGGATTTAGGCTTACCCGTGCCCTTTGTTTTCTTGGCAAATGTGGTTTCCATAACAACGCCAATGACATCTACTTTCCGATTCAGATATTTAGAAACATTTTGCAGTGGCACAGCCATCTCGCAGTGACAACAAGATCAAACTATTCCTCAGTCTCACTCTCTTCGTATTTCTCACTCTCTGTTACCGTATGAGACTCTAAACCCTAAAGCAAACCAATTTTAATATTTTAGTTATTGTTTATTATGATATTAGAAACTGTAAAAGAAAGTGTATTCAGTGATGTGACTCTTTGTGGCGGTTCATTTTCTCTGTTTACAGCTTTTACGATGTTTTAATTTCGATTTAAAGAAAAGTGTAACAATTTCTTGATTCTAGTAAAAGTTATTTTCCTATGCATATTAACAATTTAAATTTCAATGTTAATACTATCAAATATCTTTATTTTTTACGTTTATAAATATAATATATATATAATAATTATTTAAATTTTAAAAATAATAATGAAAACGATAAAATTAGAAAACAAAAAATATATATAGTTATAGATATATTTAAAGATAAAAAAAATATATTATAAATTATACCGAGTAAATAATTTTTTATTATAAGTATTTATTTAAATTTGAAAAAATAGTTCCTAAATTATAAAAACATAAATAATTTTATTATAGCGAATAATTATTTGAATTTAAAAATATTTAATTACTCAAATAATATAATTGAAAAATTAGTTTTTATTATAAATAATTATTTAAATTTAAAAAGTAGTGACTAAAAGAATAAAATTAAAAAATAAAATAGAACATTAAATAAATGTATCATTTATATTTATATATTAGTGTTTGCGTGCTTGTAATTTCTTGTTATTTTGTTTCATTAAATTTCTTCGCAATATTCTCCTGATAAAACAAATCGGTAATATTTGATAGTAATAAATAATAACAAAGAGAAGAAAATGTATTCAGAATGGTATCATAAAATATCGTATAGATTAATTTATTGATTAAAATTTTATAATATAAATTAGTGCAAATAATATATCAGCTTATTATTTATATGATGTATGATAACAAGTTTACATACTTAATTATGACACGATTATATATACGACATATTAATTTAATAGAAAATTATTACTGATAGAATATATTTACTTTACCAAACCAATTGGAAATAAGTTTAACAAAAAGAAGTTAAATTTTTCTTAGTGTAACTATTCAACTTTTTGAATTTTAAAGGAAAATTAAAATGTTTCTTTCTTATAATGTTAGAAAAATGAAATTATTTTAATGTTGTTTAGATTTCTTCTCGTATTTAAATGGATTAAGTGTGATTTTCGTACCATGCTTTTTATTTCGAAGTGGTAAAAATTATTTCATTTTATAAATGAATCCGCAAAATTTGAATTATTCATCAAGATTGATTTTCTTTAAAAAAATGATAGTGATGTTGTAAATAGTATTAAAATTGAGAATTGTAATGTGGTATTAGAATCGTTACAGTTAAAGATATTACTTGTTTTTTATTTGTGACTATTGATATTTTCTCTTTAGATTGTTGTTTGTATTTGTTAGTCCATTTAATTATTAATTTTTTTCTAATTTTATTTGTTTTTTTTACCCACAATGCATTAAGTATGGAGAAATGTATTATAAGTTTATTGTAACGTTAGAATTATATTTATTTATATAATATAAATTTATTTTATCTAATTGATACGAAATCTTCAACATTAAATTATTTTGGTGTAAAAAAGACTATCTTTAATCTACTTTACTTTGATACAAATTTACAATAATATGCTTTAAATTGTGTATATATTTTTTATTCTTTAAATTATATTCTCCAACATCTTCACGCTCAAAAATTATCCAAATAAAATGGGATCAATCATTGTGGCAAATTCACGAATTACTGAAACCAATGCCAAGTTATCATCCTAAAGCTCTGGATTTAAAACCAACAATAACATAAAAAGTCAAATTACATGGAAAACTAGAGTCACAATAGAACATGTCATTTTTTCTTGGCAATGAACAAGCCCCACATCTGCTCTTTAGATGCACCCCTGCTCTGCTTTGCCTTCCATCTTTCCACAATTTCATTGTAGTCATCCTGAAACCAATCAATCCAAACCTAAATCTTATTTAACAGAGAAACAAATGCCATAAAATACACATCACAAAACTATCTTCACAACATAATCAAAAACCCACCTCGCCGAACTCACGAATGAAATCCTCCTCCTTCTTCTCAAGGGCATCTAACTCCTTCTCTAGTGTTTTCACGAACTAAACCGAACAAGTAATAAAGCTATTAGTACTTTAGAATCAGAATCAAAGAAATGCAGATACTACGCAGAGAGTATTATATCATAAGATCAGAACAACCTGATCAGTTTGATCTTCAACAATGAGATCATCAAATCCAGCATCCTCCAGCATCTGAAAATGATTTAGAAAAGAAAAGATTGTCAATAAGAGGATAAGTTAACACATGATTTCGGTTGAAACCAGATGGGTGAAAGAGACGTCAGATGATGTCATTGATAGCACAGCCAACAATACCTTCCCATACGTCGTCATGTCGTGGAGATAATATCCTCCTTTTTTAATGTACTCAGCAAATTCTGGAGACGGACTTCGAGTACTTTTGCAATAATCGGTTATCAGGATTTTTCCTCCAGGTTTCAACCATTTGTAAAATGATCTGAATAATGTTGGTTTATCCTGTATTGATCCAGAGTAATGTTAGTTTCTCCTCAGCATATCACATTTGATATTTACTGTATTTCAAGGTGTAACGCATAATACTACTAAAATCAACAATTAAACAAGAAAAGAAAATGGACAGCCCCTTACTTTGACATGTAACATGGTGTCACGAGTGTAGATTACATCAAATGTATTGTCAGGATACGACTTTTTAAAGCAATCCGCGCAATCAAATTCAACAGCATAGTTAAGTCCGATAGCCCGTTCGATGGCAAGGGATATCATATTTATGGAGAGGTCAATGCCAACAACCTCAACATCAAATTGTCCTGCCATGTAGAAATCACCACCCCCAACACCACAACCAACATCCAGAACTTTCTGACCAGGCTTTAGTCCTAGCTTTGACACAATTTCCTTAGTCGTTTCTGCCAAGCGGAGAAGCAGAACATCATAGGTTAAGATACATAGAGACAATTATGATAAACACACAGCACATATCCTTCAAGATTGTGACCATGACGATTTTCAGAAGAAAAAAGAAAAAAAATACCAAAGTATCATACAATATTGAGCAATCTAAGAACGAGAGCAAAATTAGAACAACATTGAGTGATCAACAGCGTAAGATCTTCAAATAATTTTTACTAAAAAAACTACACTTAATATATGCTAGTAGAGAGAAAAGAAAATATGTTCATAACAACTGAATTTGTTAATAAAAAGAGAATAACAATATATCTCTACAACAAAAATATATTAAATTAAGAAAAATGATGAAATGCCACATTTTGCGATAGTTTATGAAATAGTCTAAAGGTCCAAAACTAAATTAAATGGAACTATCGTTGTCACCACACAAACATTTCACGACTGATAAACTACATTTCAGAATGAAGAAAAAAGGAGGGAATAATGAACAACTCTTTCTTGAACGGCATGGTTCCTCTAACAGATCCAAAATAATAACTTATCAAGACCTTGTAGTCATGGAGCAAATCACTACATAGCAATCAGCCAGTTATGTATAGTGGGTAAATGAGAAGAGGTCGCTCTTGTGGACAGTCACGGAAGATCATACTACCATATCAGTGTTAAGGGAAAAGGAAAGATCTCTAAGCTAGCAATCCAAAACGAGAGAAAGAAAATTCGTAAGACATACCAAGTCCACCGGTGCTCACAAAGCCTGGGCCATACATCTGTTCATATCGTAAAATACTCTTATGACTGTATTCAACTCCATCCAAGAAACGTTGGAAACCCCTATCGCCTTCAGACTTAACTTTTTGCCATAACCAGCAGACCTATGCAACAAATTGTACACAGATACAGTCAAGTCAATTGGGTAAGCAGAAATTAACGATAATACGTTGCAAGAAATGGAATCCCAATTTTATTACCTGGTTTTGATTCTTCTTGTTTCTGACATAAGCTCCAATGCATTTACAGCCAATGAGAGACAGCTCAAAAGAATTTCCCATATCATCATTCATTTGGCACTCTTTAAAAACCTGCATGAGAGAAAGGGTTGAGAGATCCAAGTCATCAAAACCAAGGTTTTGTAAAAGGTTGCTACCTCTAAAATACAGAAATCTATTTATCTATGCCAAGTATACATAAAACATAAAATCTTGAAATCTTGAAATCATGCAACAGGGAATTACATCTGTTTTAAGACAATTTTCAGCTGAGTTCGATTTAAGTTGCTAGCATGTAAAAATATTATTTTCAGTAAAGTCTCATTAGTTAAACTTACTCAATATGGTTCACATCGACTGGGCCCTTCTTTTCCATGAGTACTTAACCCAAACATTGTCTAAAAGAAATAGTAGTTTGAAAAGAACTTAACACGAGATAGACACTAAGTTTTGGAAAGGAACCCATGATCCATGGTCCATATTTCCAACCACAAAAACTCCCACTCAGGTTTGATTGCACTTTAAACTACGCTTTATTGAATTTAATCTAAAGGTTCTGACTCCATAAAATTAAAATCATACACTACAAATGAGCCCAAAGTTGATGTCCAGCACATTTTTATTCAGACAGACTAAGGATGAGATGTAACCACACTCGGAATAACAGACCTTAGTGTAAAATCTAGGTTCCCTGTAGTGAGTAGGGTTGTGTTTTCTCTTTGAATCTCCAGATTGATGGAAACAAGATTCTCTGAAGAATATATACCCACCATCTTTTAACCATTTGATCATCCTTTCAGCCAATTTTTCAACCTGAGGGATCAAGAAAAAAACAAACGGGTAACTCAACAAGGCCCGCATTGACAAAAGAATCATGAAAATTTTGCAAACTTATATTCTCTAAAATAAAGAAAACGCACCTCATTATCCGAAAGATACATAAGTAACCAATTCGAGAAAATCAGATCAACTGATCCTTCGGAAACACTATTAGACATGTTTGGAGATGTGACATCAGCACAGAGAAATTTGACATTCTTGTGGTGTCCATTGATGCTTTCATTCTGCATAACATTGTGAAAGACCAGTGATTGAGGTTACTTCATAATACGAGTATGTATAAAATTGGCATGAATTAACCATATTCATTTTTGGAAAGACAAATTCCACAAGACCTTCTTGACTGCACTCTCAATGAAGTCCACAGCAAGCAACTGACCAGCTTTCTGAGCCAATTCACCAGTAAATCTTCCGATACCTGCTCCTAGCTCTATAACGGACTTGCCTTCGCATGGCGGTAATAGAGAAAGTACCTAGGCAAATAAAAATAAAACAGTTGAGTTGCGTGCAAAAGCACGAACAGCTTGAAAAAAAAAAAGGACGGGTGGGAAATATAAGAGATATTGAGAAATGTACACAGAATTTTGCAACCCACTTTGCTGCTTGTGATACAAAGCAAAATAACAGGATAAGTACTAATTTAATTCACAATCATAACCAAAAACACATATATGGCAACATGAAGAAGAGGGAATTTACTTCACAAGCATATTATAGCAATGTATAAAAGATGGATCTAAAACAAAGAGGTGGCAAAACAGTGATCACTTTTGCTAAAAAGATAAAAGTTGCAGTTCAAAGTGTAACCCGTACAGTTTTCAAGAGCAGGGAGAAAAGACACAGCACAAAACTAACAGAACAGCAGAACAGTTGTTGGTTTTGTTGGAGCGAACAGATCAAATCTATATGAGATCAAGTTGAAGGAGAATATTCCAAAATGTGAATGATGTTATTACAAGATGAGTGAAACAACGATTAAAGAATACGAGAGGTGGAGAGGGAGAGGGAAGACCTCAGGTCTCTCTTCCTTGTCGAGATGAGCGGCTTTGGAATCGAGCATCATTGCCTCAACGGACAAATCAGCGGAATGTTGAACCCAGTACGATTTCTGAATGTCACGCTCATTCACACCATTTCCATTTCCATTTCCTGCACAGAACTTAACTTCGAATTCTTCTAATGGAAAACGAAAGAAAGAAGATGAGAAAACGGTGATCTCACCTGGAGCCATTGTTGAAGGAACAGAGAGCAAAAGAGAACAACAAAGAGAAGAAAGTGTTGTGATGGCTAAGTGCCTTCAATGGCGAGACGAGACCTTGAGAAACTCCTCGATCTTCGGTTGTTGCCTTTCCCTCTTTGCTGCATTACCCTACTTTCCTTTCTATCTCTTCTTTCTTTTCTGCATCTCTATATATAACACTTTCCATTTCCCTCTTCACAAAAAATATCAATTAAATTAACTCATTTAATCTTCTTCAAATAATTCTTTATTTAACCAAATATACACCATGCTTTTAAGTAAATCTAGATCAATTTTGTTTAGTGATTAAAATTCATTAAAAATTTAAAAAAAAATCATATGTGATATTTTTTATATATCAGTAAAACTCTTGTAACTCCCAAATCTCACACTCTCTTTGTTTTTAAAAAATTAATATAATCTCTTTTTACATTACTTTTAAGTTTTTTTCTTTTTAATTTTCTTAAAATATTACCTTGATCATGAAAAATATTATACAAGAAAATCTATAAAAATCATCTTATCGTCATAATATATTAATGAAATAAAATAATAAAATCTTGGATACAAGATCGAGATTAATTTTCATAATTTATATAATAATTTAAAAGGTCTAAAAACTATCATTCAGTTAAAATTTATTGTAGTTGTTTGTCTAATATTTTGAAACGCGGTTAATTCAAATTTGATAATACATATAACTTAAATTGATTAAATTTTATATAAAAGAAAAAACAGTATATAAGTCCCTTTCAAAGTTAAATAACAATAATATTTGTAAATTAATCTAAAATTTGCAAGAGTACCCCTATACCAACTAATGTAGTTATTATTATTTTTTCATTTTTGACAAATAAAACATTGTAATAAAAAGTTAAAGAGGTCATTTTTTGTTATTTCTCTTGGAAATTATGTGCAAAAACCCATAACAGCATAAAGTAAAATAATTGTAAAGAAACTCTAAACAACTTGCAAATATGTGAAAAAAATTATATTTTAAGACAGTTTTGGATCTGAAAACATGTGAATGAATGTTGTTTTTTCTGTTGTTGTTGGAATCATATTCAAAGTTCACTTATTTATTCAGGAAGATGGTGTTTTTACTTTGAAAATTGAGTGCGAGTGAATCTATTGGATAAAAATGTTTGGTAGACGTAAGTGAATCTAATGGATCTAATTCTGCCAATCACCTGTGGCCACGTGGTGCTTCCATATCCCATCAAAGTTTCATTTGAGATCCTACGTCACGCAATGCACGCTTCCCCCAAATATAGTTTCATCCTCTTTGTGCCTCCAGTCACGTGCTTTCTCACTCTTCGGTGTGAAAGTTTATATTTTTAAAATTAAAGTATAATTTTAATTGAATTAGACAATTGAACGTTAAATTTTTTAAGTTAAAATATAATTTAATACACTAAAGTCAGTTAACTTATCGAATTTTGTTAATAAAATGTTAAATACAGTGAAAATAGTACATCATACACAGTATTTGCTCTGTTTCTGTTCAGTTAACTTGAGTGACAAAGCTTATGACAATTTACAAACCTATATTTTAATGTATTTTTTATAAAATAATTCATAATTAAGAGATCATATAAAGAGTAAAACACGAAACATGAAATAAAAATATTAATAGCAATAGTGATAGAAAATAAAAGTAAAACATTGTAAATAATGTATTCTGTGTATAACTCTTACGGTATTAACTTTCTCTCATTGACTGATAATATAAGAAATAAAATAAGAATTCGATCTTTTTTTATTGCTTTATATCCTTTATAGACTACAGGCAGTGACTGATAAAATCACGTATTTTATTTTCTTGTGAATTCAATTTAAATTATAAGATATGTCTTTTAAAATTATATATATATAATTTTTAACTTGAGAGATGAATATAGTTTGATATAATTATCAATGGAAAAATTAATTTATCAAAAGAAATAAAATTTTATAAACTTAATTGCTACTAAAATCCGTTAAATAAAAAAAATGCTTATATTTTCTTTTGGGATGTTAATATTAATTAAAATTTTATGTGAGAAAATAACTATAGTTTATTCTAACAATATATCTTTCTAATTAGTAGATTTATTTTTCTTTTCTTATCTTCATTTTATCAGTTTCATTTATAGATGAGTATTATATCATATAATCGGTTGATCAATTATGAATTGGATGATCCAATTTTTTTTTTTTTCAAAAGAAACATAATTATATAACATTCTCTAAACCGTGTGATTATAGCTAATCGGTTAAACGATCAACTTGTGGAGAATTTGATTCTAACACTGAACAATTAAAAAAAAAAAAACATGATTCTTAATAATTTAGTTTTATCTTACAGTAATCTAAAACAATTTCAAAATCTATAATATATAAATTTAAAATAAATAAATAAATGATTACATTTAATAAACACGATAATAATTTAAGATGAGATCACTTTACCTTCCTAAGAAATTTATGAGCTTGATAAACAAGTTCTTTTTGAGATAAGATATGAATGCATATACTCACTGATTCATAGATATAACGGTACTTTGACTAACAAAAATTAGAATGTATAATTAAGAAAAAAATTAAAGAATATAATTAAGCTTATGTTTATTTGATTTCATTTCAATTATAGTAAAATTCACCGAACATAATTTTTATTTATGAAATTATGTTAACTTAACCCCAAAAAATACCCAATTTTTTTAAGGAATCCGATTTTTATAATTTCAATAAAAAAAACGAACTTTAGATTATGAAAGTTGTCCCCTAATATTCCAAACGAGTCCACATCAAATCAAACACCTACCTACGATGGGGTCCCTTTCTTCACTACCTTCGTATATTTCTAAACACTTCAAACATAGTCAAACTCATTTATTACATTTATGGATTTCAAACCTTTTATTTATTTCCCTCTTCCTTCTACGCTCAATCACATCTTCGGCAAAACAGACCACGTCATGACCTAAATATTCAACGACAAAACATGCTGCTAGATACAAACATCACACATGTAACATGTTCCAAACATCTCATTACAAAATCTTAAATTCATCACTAGTTAGCTCAAACAACCAATTTACTTTTAACAATATTATATATTTCCATCTTTCAAAACATAAAATTTAATTTTATAGAATATTTTTTATTTAATTTTTTAATAAAAAAATGTGAAGAATAACAAGAAAGGAGAAATTTTAATTTAAAATTTAAAGAGATGGTCATTTTATAAATTAGGGAAATTATCTACAAACATGATTTTACATTTTCACTAAAAGCAAGGACAATTCATGAAAAACGAAAACTCAATGCCTCCTATTCTATCATGTGTTCTCCTTCTCTAAGAACTCTGCATGGGCGTCACACGTAATCTTCATCTTCTCATTCGCTCATAACCCCAGCAAGATGTAGTACACCAGTGTAATGGGCAATGCAATCAACATCCCAAAAATAACTCTGCATTTTCAATACCATTTTGAAATTATTTAGAATTTTTTTTTTGCTAGAAAACAGAAAAAGTAATTCAATTTCATATTTTTTCTTAGTCCCTTATCAGGAAAGCAGTAAATAATTATGATGATAATTGTAATTTCAGCTTACCCTGTGCTGAGAATATCAGGGTGCACATTGTATTCCTTTGCAAAGACAAATGGGACAATTCCCTGAGGAAGAGCTGCCTGTATATTTATTTCAAACGCCAAAATAAAAAAACCAGTCAAACGTTTGTTGTACAAGCACAACCTCAAGGAACATATTTTCATGATTAAACCTTTTTTTTAAGGTGTGTGGGTTTCTGTTCTGTTCTCTTTTCGGGCTCAGTCTTTGCATGCCAATTAAAGTTACCATTTTGCAGAGAATTTGAACCTTTTTCCGAGGGAACCAACCACGGTGCAGATCGACATTACAGCAGAAAATTTAACCAATATAATATCTTATCTTGGCAGAGCTACATATATGCTCATACATATTTTAATGCAATGGAATTTCTTGAGGTTGTGTGTGTGAATATTGTATTGGTTTTGTTGGAAAGGAGCAGAAAGAAAGAAAGAGAGAGAAAGAGAGAGAGAGAGAGGAATGGATACCTGAACGATGGCAACGTGTAAGAGAACACCTTTGAGTCCAACGACCATGGAAGCAGCTGCCATGACAGCTGGACCTGTAAGGAATCTCACGGCCATGGAAAAAGCTGCTGTGGAATTTCCACATGCTATGATCCTCGGTTGCAAAGCCATGAACAGACCTGTTGTCGTGCATATCAATCCATCACAATTTTTCAGTAGTATGTTTTTCAAATTCACCATTTCATCATCGTCATCATCAACCCCACCAACACAAGATAGAAAAAGGAACAAGGAACAAGGAACCCTCCTAATAATAATATAATAATACCAGAACAACACGATACTGTTTGTTTCCTTTCCTCACTTTGTTCTTTCTGCTAGACTAGATTCATACAACTACACTTCCTCACACTTGCCCACTTCTTTATCAAAACAAAACATTTAATATTTGTCAACCAAAGCTAACAAAGAATCGGAAAAGATTTCCTGCCCCCTCTTTTTCTTTTCCAAGAAAACAATGGTCAGAACATCTTAATGCATTCCTACTTCTTTACACTAATTAATTATAGTTTACCAAATAAAGTTATTTTCCCATATACGAATGACGACCACTGTCTATACTTACCAAGACTAAACATGGCCATCCCAAGCCCTGCATCTGACAATATGGAAATGGACTTGGCAATTATCATGGGCATTTCAACGTTCCACCTAGCAACATACCATACCACCAAACAAACAAAACAATGATAATCAATTAAAAGAATCATGAGAACGAAAATGTTGAGCAAGGAAAAGACTTACCTGAATGAAATAAGTGACCAAGTTAGGCCGATCAGGCTGGAGTAGGTGTTGGGGTTTCGGATGAGTTTCCTCCACACCATGATCAAAATAAGCCGTGTCATTACACTCGTTGGAGGCATTGCTTTTTGATTTCCGTTCCCAACTTTCTCACCTTCATGCTCATTTTCAGCCCCTCTGTTTCCAAAACTAAAACTGTCTTTCTCAAGGTACTCTTCTTGACCGTCTCTGTTACCCTCCACTGTCGATCACAACGACCATGATAATAAACAACAAAACTAAGATTAAGATAGAAATGTATTCGAATGTATACACACATATATATGAAAACAAAACCTTTTTTGGGAGACACGGCGAGCTTCACTTCTTTATGATCGGTTTCATGTCCGGCGAACACATCGGAAACAGGGGAAGCACTTGAACTCCAAACGAACATATGAAGTTCCTTGTTTGAATCCTCTGGTTTGGGGTGGGCGTGGGGGTGTCCATTGGGCTTCTTGGGACCATTTTTATACGTGGCGGGGGAGAAGATGCCGGGGTTAGGAGCAGGGTAATGATGTCTGGGTTTGTCGTTGTTGTTAGTATTAGCAGCGGTGGAAGCATCTTCGTCGTAATTGGAAGGTCTGGGAGTGGGTCCTCTGGAAGCAGAGAAGCCATAAACGTCATTGGTAGCGAAGTTGGAGTTACGAGGAGGGGCCATCATGGAGTAAAAGTCGGAGTGGTTGAAGCTGGAGGCTCTGGGAGTGGGGTTCGTGGAGGATTGGAGAGAGTAAATCTCTGCATTGGTGAGGTTGGAAGGGCGAGGAGTGGTGGAAGAGAAGCCCTGGGACCTTCTAGAAAAGATGTCGGATCTGGAGGCGTTGGATTTTCTGACGGTGACGTGGAGCTTTCCGTCCTCTTTGATTTGGGTTTGGGTTTCCAAGGGCTGTCGTCCATCAAGCGACATGACGTCGGAGTCCACGTGGATGGAGACAATGGTGGCGCCAGTGTCTGGAAACTGCTCAGAGATCAACATTCTGGCGCCTCTGTACTCGAACATGAACAACATCAAGGTGTACCAGATGATGCACTGGAGTACCACTATCTGGACCATCAAACTCCCCGAGAACTCCCCGTACATTCCCTTCAGCAACGGAATGCCCATCACCAGCGTGTTCGGGAGGGTGGAGATGGAGAACAGCGTTATGGTCCACTCCAAACTCCCCCTCTTGCTCACGTTGCTCCAGATCGTCAGCACCACCAACACGATCATCTTCTGCAGCGTGTCCGCCGCGATGAACCGGAAGTTCATCTCGTAGGGGTTGTTCGACGCGATGAAGTGGAAGGAGAGTAGTGGGACTGCAAACAGAGCCACGAACCGGTTTATGCCGGAGCATTGGTCCGGGGAGAAGATTTTCCACCATTTCACCGAACCATAAGCAAGTATCATGGCCACATAGAGTGGCAGCATTGCGGTCATGGCCACATAAAGTTATCATCTTGTTCTTCCTTCGGATGGTTGAGTTAAGTGAGTTTGGAGAAAGAAGAATAGAGGTTTATGAGAGAAGGTGGAAGGGAAGGACAGAGTTGGTGGATAGAGAGAGAGAGAGAGGTAAAGACGATGATGAAGTTGATGAAGGAGAGGCAGAGCACGTGTGTCTGGTTTTTGAGGTGGTGTTGAAGTGGGGTAATAATGAAAATACAACAAAAATATTTTCATCTTCGAGAGGTACGTGCGTGCAACGAGCTTCCACTTGCAGTTCAGTCCCCAACACAGAGAGAGAGAGGGGGCTGGGGATATTCTTAATTATTTTTTTGTTTTTATTTTCTGCCCAAACATTAAAAATACGTATTCACGTTGGTATTAAAAATAAAAAATAAAAAATCAACATATTTTAAAATATTAAAATCAGTGTTCTTCTTTAGTATATTTTAAAAATCACATAGAAAAAAAAATTGAGCTCTGGTCCCTTCTTTAGCCCTTTCTTTTTTGTGAGAATGTTATCAAATTTACAAGAAATCATGCCTAATGACTATCTCGCTTTATACAGACATTTTGGTCAAAAGTACTTTATCCACGTTTGCTTAAACATTAGAAAGTTGATGCTCGCAATTTTTTATATAATAAATATAGGTATTAATGTAAACTTATGATCGGACTTAATTTTGTTATACTAGACCAAACTTTTAAATTTACCATTTTTATAGGAAACTTTGGTCGTGAAACCTGCTAAGACCCTTAAATTAGAAAAGAAGAAAGAAAAACCAAAAATAAATTTTCTTAGCACATAAACTATATACGGTGAAATTAAATTTTAAAATATTGATTAAGAAAAGAAGAAGAAGGAAATAGTAGTATATATGTATCTGCTATAAGTATAAGTGAAGCGTGCATGGAAGTTAATGATGGAAGACATTGAAGAGAGCAGAAGATGAAAGTAGAGGAGTGGGATTAGATATTGAATTCTCCAATTTCTAAACGCCATGCTTAGTTGCACGCACTACCACGGGTTTTTATGTTTCCTAAGACCATAAAACCAGTGCATGCATTTCGATTTCAACTCCTTTGTCTTATTTACCTCTTACCTACTCCATTCCTTCTACCAATGTCTAAATAATTGTATTAAAAAAAATTAATTAAATTATTATAAGTGATTATTAATTTTTAAAATAAAATATTTTATTTGTAGAAAGGTTTCTTTTTTAAGTTTGTTTTAGATTTTATAAAATTAATATATATTTTAACATAAAATAATATAATCAGTAAAATAAAAAAAAATTACTTTAAATCTCAAAATCCATTGAAGGTGTTTTTGAATTGGATCATGACATTTTTTTATCTTTAGCGAATGATAGTCTAAATTATCATATGAAGATCACTGATCGATACAACCTACATCGAACAATACTACGAAGCTATTAATTAACATATATTATAAAATTAACCTTCACCTTTGTAAACCATGATTTAGTGATTAAACGAGAATTAAAAACCTGTAAAATATGTACAAGAAATAGCATAAATAAGTAATGTTATGAGTGGAAAACGCCATAGATTGGCTGGCCTGTAGGCAGACTCAAGAAAAAAACAAGATTGAGGTGAGTCTCCGTGAAGCCTACAATATTACACTAGAAATGGGAGAGAAAAAAAAGGTAAAAGTGAAATTATATAAGTAGAGATTTGAAGAAATTTTTGGCGTAGGAAGCAGGCATGAATATTAAAGAAAATTCACAATCCCTTGGCCCCTGGAAGATTAATCCATTCCAATTGAAGTTCCAGCTCACCGCTTTCCACGTGTCTTAGTCTTAGAACAACATCTTGCAGCACTTTACCATTATCAAAAACCACGCAACTTTCCTCCGCCAAGCAGTTTGTTCTACACGGATGTATTCTCGTGATTATAGTTCCATTCGGAAGATCTTCCACCTGCATCTTCACGGCTTCTATATATGGTGAGATATCCAATTCCGCATCTCCCATTTTGTCATCCATGGAGAAAGTGTCATGATCATACACAGTCTGAAATTATTAATCAGTATTCAAATGCATCAACCAAAACCAAAATAATAACATTATTTTTTCTTCTGTTATGTAGTTTTACCAGTATCACTGGAACAGAGGGATCTGTCACAGAAAGCGTAAGATCTTCGTTCCACTCAGGGTTAATGTCCTTTTTAATCACACGAGTCTTGAGCCTCTGCAGAAACAGGTGACGATTGAGTTCGGATAATTAAGAAAATGCTTGGTGGATTATATTAAAAGAAGAGACCTGTTTATCCATCTTAACGACGACGTATGGATCGCTGGTGCTGACGTCTCGAATGGCGAGGTTGACGCCACGCTTGACGTGAATTCTTAGAAGGCCGAGTAATTCATCCATGTTTGAGACTGCCGTACCTCCAATCACTGTCTCCCTCCTCCGGCGATAATATTGTGTAATTTATTGGTGTAATTGCTATAATTAAGAGGAAGAGAGAGATGGAACTTTTGTGTGATTGATTGTGAGAGATACAGATTGACGCTTGTTAGGGTTGGATTGGTTTTATAGAAGAGAGGAGAGTGGTTGAAGGTAGTCTCCTTCCACCTTCAACGTGTACGATGTTCCCCGCTACTCTCCTCCGATTTTCTGGTTCTCTTTTCACATCCCTTGCTTTATTTTATTTTTTTATTTTATTTTATGGAACTGGAATTTCTTTCTAAATATGATAGAAAGTGATTTCCAACATTGTTGAGGTGTGCCAAAAAGTAATTATGGGGGCTGCATCAAGAGAAAGCCCAAAGTGGATGATGAGTCGAGTATATAACTTTCCAATTGGGCCCGGCTCACGATGGATTCAACCAAACAGAATAAAAGGAAGTGGCGGGAGATTTCTTTTCCCGCGCGATGGAAATGGAACCCTGGGAAGCCCTTGGAGTCGATGAGTCCGATCTCTCCGCCTTCCTCCGCCCTTGCAACGCCCAATCCAGCTCCTCTTCCCTCATTCCTGGCCCTGCCGGCGCCGTCCAAGCCGTTATGAGCAACCGCTGTCGCGACGACCCACTTCCCACTCAGGAATTCATAAGGCGCGTCGGCCTCGAAAGCCACCGCGATTTCAGCACCAATCCCTGGCTCTGCGCCATCCAATTTGTTCGCTCGCGAGGTATGGTGGGCGCTGATGACGTCGCACACGGCACGCCGTTGAACTCAATCAAGAACACTGAAAGAGTGCCTCTGGTCGTAGCTGTTATCAAATCCTGCACTCCCAACGGTCTCGGTGACATGAAGATTACGCTCAAGGTACTCGCTCTACTTTTACTCTCTGTATCTATATATGTATGTAACTGCTTTCATATGCGTTTCATGAGAAGATTCGTATGAATTTCCTGTTATAATATTTTAATATTGCAAAAGAATACAACGTTAATATTTTACTTGGCAACTTTAATATTTTATTAATTGCTAACGTTAAAATTTTATGAAGCAACCGTCAATTTCTTTTATTAAGAGCTGCAACGTTACTATTTTTATTAATTAGCAACAGTCAAGTTTTTTTTAAGTGCAACGGAGAGTTTACTCCGTTCCAAAGCACACCAAAATCAGTTTTCATTCTTCTTTCTTCTTTTTTCTTTCAAAATTATTCTAGGTTTGTTTTTATACTCTTTTATAGATTCTTGGTAGTTTTGAGATCATTGAGGACAGTCCTCAGAAAATTGTGGTTCGGAGATATTGTCAGCAATTTTTACAACATTTCCCATTTCAGGATCCTACGACCACTGTTAGTGCCAGTGTCCATCGCAAAGTCTTGGTGCAGCCGGAATTTGGGAAGGACATCACTGTTGGTTCTGTCGTGGTTCTGCACGAGGTCTTTCTCCTTGCTACTGCTTTTTCTGTGTCTGTCTCACACCTTTTCACTGCTTCCATTTAATTCTATTATACTTTACAGGTTGCTGTGTTTTGTCCTACCCGTTCTACCTATTATCTGAATGTAACATTGCGCAACGTTCTACAGGTACACCGTTAATGAATTCAATTCCACGTTCTAGACGAGTTAGGTCACTTTATTTATAGAGTTTAGTTTTCATCCATTGTGAACATAACATTGTTTTGGCTGTTTATTTGTAAGAAACATAATATTGTGTTTTTTAAGTTAGTTGCTTTAGGAACGACAAATTTACCATATTTGTCAGTGTATGATTAGACGACACTGGTGAATACACTATCTTCTCTGATTAAGTTTAATTTATGTGCATTGTCATCGTAGATCAATCAGAATCTCAGTAGATATGACTTTCAAGGTATTTATTGCAAAAATAGATATAGACTTGATACATTTCTCAATTTATGATTGGATGAAAATTGTATAATCCTTTTACTATACTGCTTATGTTCAGGAATAACATAGCTTGTTAATATGTTACACAGGTCTTCTCCAAGGACTGTGGACCTCCATCAGAACAATTAATACATCCTGTACGCCCAGTGATACGCACTACACCTATTACGGGTAGGTGCACATCTATGAATCTAGTTCTTTTATCAAGTATTCCTGAACACATTTTTTGTGCGTAATTGATATTGCCGAGCTGTTGGAAATTCATACATATCTCTCTTTGCAACAGAAAGGCCTGAAAGGTTGTTAGCATCTGGAAATACATCCTCTCCGCCCCTGGAAAGAAATGAAGAAATCATGTCTGGTCTCAGATTTGAGTCAAGCGCTATACAAGTAGCAGATATTGACTGGCAGAGAGCTGAAGTTTTGGCTTCAACGTCGTCCCACAGAGAAACTGTTTCAGAAAGAGAGAACTTGCGGTTAAGTCTGGATAATGCTGGACATGTTGAAGTAAACTGTGTTGGTGAGCTTGACAGTGAGATGGAAGATCAAGCCAATCCTCATGGATTGGATGAAGAAGCCGACAGTTTAGCGCAGATTGCTCAAGGCAATAGTTCTACATCGAACTCAGTTCATACATCTCGTGCTGAAAAAACTGAGATGGAAAGTCAGAGGCAGATGGAAAGTCAAAGAAGTTCAGTCCCCCAATGGACAGACGAACAGCTGGATGAGCTTTTGGCGTTTGATTGAGGTAACAATTTCTGTTTGTCAAATCAAAAGTATACTAGAGGATGATGATGGTATATCCCTAGTTCGCATATTTGCATTTTAAAGATGCACGCGTTTGGTAAATATGTGCCAAAATACGTTCGTTCATAGATGAGAATTGGCTTGTCTCTAATTCTATTTTAGGAATGTTACAGGTGTTTGCATTTTGTTTTTATTTTGCATTATTAATCATGCTTTATTTTATTTTTTCTTTTATAGAGAATAGTTAGGTGTTCATTGTTTTGATTATTATTAGACTACTACTGCATTGCTCAACCACCTATTTTAATTGTAAAAAGTCATATATAATTATAATAATTATAATTTTTTACATTCCTTTTTTTGTACAATAAAATGAATACAGATAAACTGTTATTATTACTATCTTATTTTCGAATACTTTTTTGCATATTTTCTATCTTATACTATTTTAGTTATTACATTCTTTATCTTAGTTTTTAAAAATATTGTAAAATCATTAGAATTCAAAATTTGCAAAAAAACATTCAATAGCAAAAAGAATGTCTAAAATATAAGTTTATGTAAAAAAATACAATTATAAATTTTTTACATTACATTTTAATTAGGGAGCATAACACCTTTTTTTTACTACACTTCTAGGTAAATATGCTAGTTTATTGTAGCATTTTAGTTAACATTACTAAACACAATTAGAGCATATAAATTTTAAATAAATTTCATCCTAACACAACATAATATGTATGGAACCATTCAATACCTAGCAAGCAAACCTTCCTTCTTTTAGCCAACTGGGGGCTCAGGTCACATAAGCACTTTCGGAGGTAAATAACAGCTTAGCACTACCGAATGAAAGAGTTCAACTGCACAAAATAATAAAGGACCAGCGATCCATTTTTCCATTTTTAAGAAAACTGTGAAAGTACAATGGAGAAACAGTTAAACACCGAGCTAGTCCTACGAACCGCCTCACTTGACTGATTACAATCCGAATATATTTACCTCCAGCAAAATTGGGACTCATTCTGGCAATAATACGTAACTTTTTGTCAAAGAACCTGAAGAAGGGATGGTACGATACATGCTTTCCATGTCTAAGAATTGATATGCCTCAAAGCACAAAAGAATCACTATCATTTTTGCAGAAATCACACTATTATTGTAACTAGAAACTCATTAATCGTCTCAGCGCTCATATAGCTCACCAGCACCACCAACAATGAATTGAAGCCCCTTATCCCATGCCAAAATTATGTACCTACTGGAATAGCTTCCTCAACCTATCAGCCGCTGCAGCTGCCCTTTTGTTCGTCGGCTCAAGTACAAGAGCATGCTTAAAATCTGCAAAGCAGAAACCATTGTTAGCAAAAACGCATGAAAATTTCCCAAAATGAGAACAATCCCAATAAAACAAGATGAACCCTGTCAATATGTTCAAATTTGAAAGTAAACTCCAAATTTCATCACGAATTATTTAAAACTACATAAAATGTTTGTGAAGTTCCAATCTTCAAACTACAATATTTGATTTTCCATTTCAAATTAAAAAAAAAAAATACCAAAAACAAAATGATAGCGCACCTAATCAGAAATCAAGGAAATATGGGCTCTGGGACATTTAATTCCTAATACATGCAGTGTGCCACTTCAAATAAAAGTTTCCAAAAAACTACTCTAATCAAATAAGAGTTTGTGTTTTCTATTCTCAAAACCAGAAAACTATAGACCCCGTGATTGATGTAAATACTTATATTTTAAAAACTTATAGAAAAGATGAATTCATGCATGAGTTTAAAAAATGGAAATGTGTGGTTAATAGCTTCTTTTTAAAATAATACTGCATATAACGCATTGATATTCCTTCTCAAATTTTCTAATGAAATAATAAGATGCAAAAAAAAATGTCTGATAGAAAAGATTTTACCGTCAATTGCTTCCTTGTAGAAGCCTAGCATCTCTCTAGATGTACCTCTACGAAAATAGGCCTTCACATTCTGGGTAAAAGAGATAATATAAACAAATAGTAGTTAGTCTTCAATCACAAAGCTTTAATTTTCAAACCCATGCGTATTTGGAATTAAGACAAGCTTTTGCAAGACTGTGATGACAAAATCCATGCACAATGTTTTTTTTTGAAGGAAGTCACCTTTTTGTCAAGACTAATTGCCTTGGTACAATCGGCCTCAGCTTGAAGATAACTGGATAAACAGAGGAAACAAATCAAGATTTTTCCCAGACACTTTCAACAAATGGCCAGAAGAAAACACTACCTTCCAAGTTCTAGATACGCTTGAGCCCTGTTACTATAGTACGTTGCATTATCACTACAGAGTTTGATAGCTTCTGTGTAAAATCCAATGGCTTTCTGCCACTGCCTATCTTTATATGCTTGATTTCCCTGACATTAGTAGCAAAACAATACAGAATAGAGGGTTTAGCTGAAAATAAATGCAATACTCAGAATTAAACAGCCAAAATTACCATATTTGATTTAATACAGAATAAAAGAAACTTTCTCCTAAATGGACTAAAGTAAAGTTTAAATTATGTAAGTTCACCTCCGTTATTAGAATAGATAGTTAAACCTAAAACAAAGGACAATATAGGGGACTGCAAAGGAAGAATTATAGCGTCCCAAAGCAAAGTTTAAATCTATGTTTGACATTAATGAACTAATGAAAGTTATCTTTTAGTTTACATAATTCTGGTATATAGTATTTTCATGAAAGACAAGAGTATGTCAAACCAGATACAAGAACTCTGCTACATGTAAAAACTACGAACACCAATATTAAAATTTATAAGATGCTTGCAATGTTACTGTACCCCATACATCAGATCAGATCAGACGAAAACAGAAGTTAATGTAAGTTTGCCAATTAGCTACAATTGTGATGAACATACAGCAAATGAAACGTGTAAAAAATTCATCATAAATATGCATCAATATTAGATTGAAGTCTACACATCAACCACAGAAAGGAAAAACGAACTTGATACCAAAATCCAACATATTTTCTGATAAGTTAAGATAAAATAACCAAAAACAATGTGGATCACAACATTCAGTTTTCAAAATCAGTGGTGTTCTAGAAGTAAAATAATGGCAGTTGAATATAATTACTTAATGTCATACCTTCTCTTTAGCGAACTCAGCAGATTGCTCTTTACTGACAACATTTTCAGATGGTTTGCTTTCGGAAGCAATGTCAGCCAGTTCTTGGAGAGTGGCATAAACGGTCTGTAGTGTGTCAAGTAAAAATCGATCACCACCATGCCTGGCTATCAAAGACACTGAAATAGGGTACTTGTCATAAAATCCCAATGGTATTGAGACCTGAAAGGATAAATCAAGAAAACACAAATGAAAAATGCATAACCACCATCACCACCAAAGCTTTACTCACTAGGTTCTCGTAAAAGAATAATTCTACACCAATAGAAAAGAAAAGCCTACATGTAATGTTGATTTAGGAAACAATTTGCTTAAAAAAAGTGCGCGTGTGTGTCTATATATATATATATATATTATCAAGGAGAAAAGTTTACCTGGCAACAACCTGAGATGCTTGCAATACTCAATAGACTAAATGCTCGGCTCTGATAATCCTCTGATAAGATCTCCTTCCCACCTAATTTTGGAGGTGGATCAGCTACAGTGGGGATAACCAAAATTCCTTCATCCTTGAAAGTGTAAAAAAATATGCAACTCAGCACAACAATGTCTTGTTTATAAGAAACTCAGGGTATAGTCCTCATACTTACTTAGAGAACATAAAACTTCATGGAAGAACATCTAGAGCAACTTGACTTTATTTTTAGCAAGAAAAAAATTATCAAGAGAATGTTTAAGATTGAATACTTCAGAACATGTAAGTCAAATTCAATTGAGAAGGCATAAAGAATGACACAAAATAAGGGCTTGAGGAGACTAGGGTGCAGAATGGTGTCAAATTATTACCTTCAAAAGCAAATTTATAGTCGAACGCATCTCGCTTCTAATGGATTTGGAATTTTCAATCTCTACACCGGATACCTCAAATTTTTCATGCAATTGCACTGAAATAGAAGGACTTAAGTCAGGTTTTACTGTGTTCATCCACTCATCATGTGTATTTTTGAATTCATGCCTGCACAAATATACAGAAAGTAGTCACTATATGACTGAAGACTTCCGCGCACAGTCAAAATAACACAACAAATGTTAATTATTCACACCCAGAATGATGAATAATAATTGAAAACAGAAGGTATGGCTTGTCTACCTTGTGGTTAGCCCAAATGTTAGTAATAGCGTATGTGATACAATCCCAAAGAAAAGTTTTCCAAATGACAGAATGAAAAGCATGCCATTATTTCCAAACCAGTGTTAACAACAGTTTGCAAATTATGATAGTAACTCCATATCACAGAATCTGACTAACCTTTGTAGGGATTGCATAACGTTAGCAAGTAACTTCAGTGAAGAAGCTTTCACTTCACCGTTTGTTTTCTGACCAGAGCACCCCTTCAAGCTTGGAACTCTCGAACTTATATAGTCCCCAAGATTTATGTGCTTCAATACTTGCCCTGAAGACAGTTGACGATGAACAATAATTATTGGATTGCGATTTCATGAATAAAATTGTACAAACAAAGAAGCAGCGAGTGACAATTGAGGTAAGAGCTTTTAAGAATGGTTGAAATAAGAGGGACCATATTAAAGGGAAAGAATGACGTACTTCCGAAAAGCTTCTCAGTAGCTTTGACCACCACTTGAGAACTCCTGTCAAGAGGAACATTTATATGCTGAAAACAATCATCAGCTATAATTATTTGCCTAGGACTGCGTTGAACTACAAATGGTGCTTGTAAGAGTATATGGCCAACTCTACGCAATATAGAGGGATCCTTTGCAAACCAACCTGAAAATGGCATTTCAGAGTTAAAAATTTGTAAAGTGCAGCAGATGGCATTAATAGCCTCCACATACAAAAAACTAATTACAGGCAACTATACAAAAAATGTCTCAGTGTAAAACAATTATAAGAGTACATCTGTTCTTCCTCTTCCTGGTGTATTTTTGCATTGCCTTAATTTGTATTTAAATTTCAAAAGATCTTGTCCACTGAGAAATATTTAAAAAAACAAAAAGGCCCAACATAATAAACAAAGACAACCAAGCAATTTATCTTTATATCACATAAAAATAATAATCATTCAAAATAAATAAATTAAACAATCACTTGAACCCATAAGCTCATAACCTAAACTACATTAAATAATTGAATTGTCCTTACCAACAGTGTCCAGACTTGTTGAAATAGGTATGATTCCCAAATGTGAAACAGCACCATGTGAGGGTCGAAATCCTAGAATGCCACAAAATCCAGCAGGTACCCTCACCCCACCAGTAGTATCAATACCTGTTGTAAATAATGGTGCATAAGTATAAAAAACATTTTCCACTACATCGTATAAACGTGTAACCCTCAGACATCACCAGGAAGACAATTAAACAGGCAAATTCTTCAAATATTTAGTTATTGTTACGAACATAATTAAAAATACAAGAAAAGAAAGATAGTATGTATTGATTACAATATAACTGAAAGAATTCTCCTAACTAAACGTTTGGATAAGAGTAGCAATGAATTAACGTTCTGCACGTCAAAAAATGGATAATAGGCAATAAATAAGATATGAAGAAGCTCACCCAGTGCAAAGTCAACGAAATTGGCAGCAACAGCCACAGCAGCACCACTAGAGGATCCACCCGGTACTCGTGCAGGCGCAGCAGGATTAGTCGGTGTTCCATAATGCCTATTTTCGCCACCGATACTGAAAATTAAAAAGAAAAGGTCAAACAACTCATGAAATAGCAAAACAAAACTTAAACCCCTACATGCAAAACCAGAGCACATCGTTTAGACCAGTCTCTCACAGGCACGGGAATAGTATGTTGAGACGTAACTTTTGGAAGGAACTAAAAGAAAAAGGACAAACCCTAGAGCAAAGTCATCGACAACGGTAGTTGCAACGCAGGTCGCGCCTCCTTCGACGAGAGCAGAAACTGCGGGAGAAGTGGTAGAAGCCGGCTCGTGAGACCTAGCCCACTCGGGATGGCCGAACGTGGAGACACGTCCTTCGATGTCAAATCTGAAAAGAAAATCGAAATCAGAGGAAGATGAAAAATGCTGTTAAACAGTAAGAAAGAAAGAAAAAGAATAAATAGCAGTGATTAGGTTAGGTTTACAAGTCGGAGAGTGCGAAAGTGAGGGCGGTGAGAGGATGAGGAGCTTTGGGAGGAGCGGGCTGAGGCGGCGGAAGGAGCTGAAGCTTCTCGAGAAAAGCGCCGAAATCCTCTCTGACAGACTTCTTGAACTTTCTGGTGATGAGAACAATTCCCGCTAAACCCAGCCCCAACAGAACCCATAGGTTAGCCGATTGAGTCGCCATCGATTGATTCGTTTGATGCGATACTCTGTTTCAACTCCACATCCGAAGCACAGCACTGCGTGTGTATGGCTTTACGAAGAAGACGCACGGAGAAGATAGGATTCTCTACTCTCGCCGCCTCGACTTCCTTCTATCTATCTCCCTTCCCTGTTAAAATAACTTCTTTATATAACAACCACAACATCTTTTCCTATTGGTGTCTTCTATACTATAATAATTTAAATTAAATAACATCAACTAATTTAAAATATCTAGATCGAATAATTTACATATTATTAATTATTTCTACGTATATTATTTTATCTATGCATTTAAATAACGGTTTAGACTAATTTTCTAATAAAGGTTGACATATGTTATCAATTAACTAATTTTTAATTAGGACATAACACTCAGCAAAAAATTTACCAACACTTCACATCGTTATTTTCTTTTTTTTAATCTTTTTCTCTTTTAACAAATATAAAAATTATTTTTTTACAATAAAAAATGAGTTGTCAAATAGTAATGTAGGTGGTTTTAAAAAAAATCTTTTTCTAATTATTATAATCATAATTAATTTCATTTCAAAGTATTAATTAACTATTGGTTTTCAACTTGAGATTTATTAATTTAGAAAATTACAAGTTGTCACTATTTTCAGTAACAGAGACTCTTACTTGATCTAAATGTATCAAACTATTCGGATAGAAAAATATACAAAATTGAAAGAAAAAAATGGTAAAAATAAATCAATTTATAAATTTCAAATTCATAAATCTAATTACTTGTTTTACAACAAAATTACAAACTGTAATTTTTACCTCACAAATACTACCGAAAATGCAGTTTTTATTTCAGTGACTGCTCAAATTTTTATAGATATTTTATTCCAAGTATATGTTTTCTACATAATAAAAAAAAAACTTGTTTGTAGGGAAATATCAAACAATAATCTCTTTAACTTATTAGAATAGTTTTTTAAATTTAAAATAAATATTTTTTAAAGGAATACTTACTCAAATATAAATCTACTTGTTTTATCTAATGAGTACTTTAAAAAAAATAGAGACAAGGAGACTCGTTAATATTTAATTAATTGTTGGTGTGATTAACATGTTAATTGTAAATTTAGTTAGTATTATTCTCTAATTAAATTTGAAGTTTTATCCTATAAATTTATAATTTATTAAATACATTATATATACTTGAAAATAAGAACTATTATTTAATTGGAGAACACACTTACCTTACAGTTAGCATTTTTATGAAGATCAGATAAAAAGAACCAATAAATAGTCAAATCGTATGCTTCGTCCATAAGGTAAAATGGCAAGTAATTTTGATTTATCATTTAATGGAAAGAGACATTAAATAAAATTCTTTTATTTAAATTAGTGAAAACACATGCATGTGTTACTAGTGTTGGTTTTTTATAATAAAAAATAATAAATTTATTATTATTGTTTTTATTATAATTATAAAATTAAATATAAATTATTTTTATACTTTTATTTATTTTATAGGTAAATTTAAAAATAGCCAAATCAAAAAATATTAAATCGAAAAAATTATTTAAAGAAATAAATTAGAAAACAGTTATGAAAAAAAGGAATTCTTTTTATATATTTGTTATAGGTATAGGTGGATAAGAATATGTTTTGCTTTTTTTAATTTGTTGAACTTAAAATGTGTGAATGTATTTAGATTTTAGATCGAGTATTTAAATTAACTTTCAATTTCTATTAAATATTTATGTGAATATGTTTAATATTATTTTCTACAGTCTAGCTAGAAACTATTTGGTTTAGAACCTAGGATTGAATATTATAATGAGAAAATAAACATGCACTTAAAGGCCTTTTAAATATCCTAAAACTCTAATTATTTGTATAGGTTAAGAGAAGAAAGACATAATTATGTTAATGTTTTCTTGCCTTATATATGTGGTGTTAAATTTTTAAATAAAACAAAAATTTAAACGATAGTTTTTAGACAATATATGGAGAGTTGGGGTAGGGAAATGAGAGGTCATAAAATTATTAATTATCATATCTTATTATAATTTTTAAATATTTGTAAATAATAATTTTCTAAATAAAAATTTTATTCTTTCAATAAATCATCAATATTTTTATCTAGACAAACAAATGAAAGGTAAAAGAATGGAATGAATGATCATCAAGAAAGAAGGAAGGAGAATAAAAGGTAAAAGAGGTTCCTATGTCAATATGTGGACAAACACAAGACAACACCAACAAAATTTTCATGTTGTTTGATAATGGTGACTATATAAATTTTTTAATGAAAATTTGGAATAGAGATGAAAACTAATTTTGCATAATAATTTAGAAATTGGTAAGTTAACCTAAGTTTATTTCCTAACGAATCTGGTATAAAAATTTCATTTAAATATGTATTATAAAAGTCTGCAAAAAGAAATAAAAAATATATACACTATAATGAGTTTAAAATAATAAAAAAAAGAGTAAAAGCAAATAAAAAAAAATTGATCATCAAATTCATCCATGCTTACTACTTAATCAAAATTTCAAAGGTTAATCAAATAATTCATTAATTAACTTACTAAATACTTTATTTGTTAAAGTCAATAAAATAATCTATTAATTATCTCGTTCAAGTAAGATTTTCATTTAGACTTTACATACACAATTATATCAATGTAAAATCCTATTTATTCTTCTACCTATTATTGTTAAGAGAAAAAAAATATAAGTTATTCTTTATGAATGAATAAACTATTTAGAAGAATAAACTATTTATTCTTCTACCTATTACTATTATAATTAAAATATGAATGAATACATGTAGACTATATACATGTGTTCATGAAATCAATGTAAATAGTTTATTCTTTACTTAATCAATAGGTTATTAGAAATCTAAAACGAAATCAATAAGTATATATTTAATTTAAAAAATAATTTATATTGATAATATTTGATGAGATAATAATTTCGTAAAACATAATTTATTTAATATTTATTAATTTATTCACGAATTCAAAAGACCTATTCTATATTTATATTATAAATCTTAAATGTAGAGTTTGAACTATTTTTTACCTGTATCTCGCTTTGAAACTCAAAATTTCATAATCAAAAGACAACCATGTGATTTCTGAAAGCTTCATAATGTCTCAAAGACATGTCAAACAAAACCAGTAAGAATGTTTTTTCTTTTGGAGTTTAGAGAAAAGCCTTTTTCTTTCCGATTTATAAATAAATAAGAAAACTTTATCATTTCAGTTTTAATTTTCTTCCACATGCGGGCAATCGAAAAATATAATAAGAAAAAGAGAATGTGATTTGTCATCAAATAAAAACAAACTCACATCTCATCCTTGTTGCACTCCAACTCTCTTCTCTTCTCTTCAGGTACCCTTTCCCCTTTCTATCTTTCTCTCCTTGTTTATGCCATTTCAATTTTTCATTCCACATTTCATCTGCTAGTTACTACATTTCTAACCATCTATTCTGATAGATTTCTATTATTCTCACCCATTTATGCCATTGTACGTCTTCTTTTGCATCGAAGCTTTCTGGATTCCGGTGGCTTCAAACCACTCCCTTTCGGAACCTCTGTGTTGGGTGCAATGGCCTTCACTAACTTCTTTTTTTCTTTTCAATTTCTGCTTTTTATTATTCTTTCAAACATGCCCCGAATTCTACTTTTAGTTAAATTTTCGTAAGAGTTGGCCTTTTTTCTGTGAAATCTAGAATTGTACTATTTCCAGTCTATTGAACATCAGAAATCAGAATACATCATTTTCCTTTTTCTGTTGTTCATTTGAAGATTAAAGAGGGAATAAACTTGGTTAGTCGTTTTTGAGGGCAAACGTCCTTTTCAGAAGGTTCTTCCTCACCTATAATTTGCTTAGGTGTGTACTCGGCTTTGCAGCTTGCATATTCTTGGGGATCTTCATTTTTATCTAACCTGCTTTTCACCTTCTTTTGCTGTACTTTTTTTCTCTTCTTCTCATGGTTGAAACGAATCCGAAAGTTTGCATGGTTTTTTGCTTGATGAATGCATATAACAGAGTTATGCTTTATGTCATTGCTATTTCACTCTATTTGTGATTGTTGTAAGACTTGGTGTTTGTTTGGTTTGAAGTTGAGGAGAATTGAGTTTAACTGTTGAATTTGATTTAAGTCATGCATAAATTGATATGAACCACGAATTTTTATTGGAAGTTTTGAGAGTTTATGTCCACTTCTCGTTGTCTATGTTTTTAATATATCTGGCAGGTTTAGAGGGAAGAGACTAAAAATGGTGAAACCAACATATGAAAGATTTTCAAAGGATTTTGTAATGGGAGGAGCAGCAGCAATCATATCAAAGACTGCTGCAGCACCAATTGAGAGAGTAAAGCTTTTATTGCAAAACCAAGGTGAAATGATTAAAAGAGGACAACTCAAAAGACCATACTTGGGCGTGTCTGATGGCTTTAAGAGGGTCTTCACAGAGGAGGGTTTGATTGCCTTTTGGAGAGGTCACCAGGCCAATGTTATCCGATACTTTCCCACACAGGTGAGTTGTTCACTTCACTGGCATCCGGATTAGTGTTAAATAAAGACTAGTATCCTCACCCTCACCATTTATTTCTCTCTTGCTTTCAAGTTGTCACAACTGTGAGGTCAATGGGCTATTGTTTGTTAACTTTGTAGTGTTTTGTTTTCGAGTTTTACCGACACTTCCACTAAATGATATCAGGGAAGAGAAAAAGAAAACAAAAGAGTGAGTATGATTAGTTATCGGGGCTTCTGAGTGATGGGTTTAAACGTAACCATTGAATATCTGGGTAATTATTTCTCATGATATTCTCCAAAACGTCAAACCAAATATTATACTCATTCTTTTGTGCATTGATTTTGTATTCTCTGTCATCTAATTAGGTATTCAAATTAGAGGGAACATCTGTAACTTATTTCCATTTCATCCTTTCTATATTCTCAAATAAATCAATATATACCTTATCTTGGAGCCTTGGCCTATTGTATTTTCTATTGCATGCTGCAACATTCTCATTCTTTGATATATGATCGCTTCCAGTTTGTTCTGTTACGTTAACCTACAAGCTTGCTTGCTTTATGCTTTTCCTGACAAATTGTTAATGCATGTCAAATATTATTAATAACCTGTGTGTTGTTTTTTTCATAAAATAATTCTCCACATATATGGAAAAAAAGATACATCAATTCCTGGAATCATGTATCTCAAATAATAGTTTTTTATTATTAAAATAATATTTGAGCAAACAGTTAATTGGTCTATAGGCTTTCAATTTTGCATTCAAAGGTTACTTCAAAAGCATTTTTGGGTATTCCAAAGAGAGAGACGGGTACATTAAGTGGTTTACTGGGAATGTGGCTTCAGGCAGTGCTGCAGGAGCAACAACTTCAATTCTACTATATCATTTAGATTATGCACGTACACGATTGGGAACTGATGCAATAGAGTGCCGCAATAGCAGTCAACGCCAGTTTAAAGGACTAATTGATGTATATAGGAAGACCTTATCAAGTGATGGAATTGCTGGATTGTACAGGGGATTTGGCATTTCTATATGGGGAATTGCTATGTATCGAGGGATGTACTTTGGGATCTATGACACCATGAAGCCTATTGTTTTAGTGGGGCCATTTGAGGTAAGAATTTTTGCCTTCTATTGCTACGGGGCTGGTGATATGTTTAGTCTGTTCCACAGTGGTGTGTGTGCTAAATATTGAAGTTCAAATAGATTCTGCAGATTTGCATTGATAGTTGAATCCTTGATTCTGAACATTCATTTTCAAGACGTAAGTCAAAAACGTTTTTGGAAAAAAAGATTGACATGTTTCTTTTGCAGTGTACTTATCGTAGATGCATCTCTTTATTGTATGACACTTTCATGAATTTAGACTGTTGGTTCTGTTTCTTTATGCACAGTCTTTCCAATATGAGTCTCGGTTTATTTTCTGCAGGGGAACTTTTTTGCTAGTTTCTTCTTAGGGTGGAGCATCACAACTTTTTCAGGGGTTTGTGCATACCCTTTTGATACATTGCGCAGGAGAATGATGCTTACCTCTGGACATCCAAACAAGTACCGTAATTCAATACATGCATTTCGTGATATTGTTGGACAAGAGGGTTTCTTAGCTCTATTTCGAGGAGTTACAGCAAACATGCTTCTTGGTATCGCAGGAGCTGGGGTGCTTGCTGGATATGATCAGCTAAATAGCATCTCATCCAGACATAGTCACTATAACGAGACAAATCAAAGAGTTTTGAAATGAATGGCGGATTTGTAAGCGAGAAAACCATAATATAGAAAAGGAAAATTCATCATCTAGAATGCATATTATGGCTGTTTATTTCAAAGGTTTGATCTGAAGGATCATAATGGAAGTATTTCTTCTGTAAAGTTTAAACTAATCTATAGTTCCATAAGTAATCACATTTATCATGTCCAAAAGTTGTGGTTTCTTAAAGGGAGTATTGCATTTTGGGACCTTAAAAGTCATACTTATCTTATAGAATGAATACCGTGGGTGTTCATTTTAAAAATCTTGTCTCAAGGACCATAAATAGAGAAACTTTTGGACATGGTAGCCGATGGCATTTGTTCTATGAACCGAACAAGGGTTCGATCCTTGAATAAGGTAGACTTGTTTTTTAGGTCCTTAATAAATTCTACCCTTTTAGTGGTGAAATTTACATTTGATAAATTTTACTGCCTTGATGTAAATGTAACTGTTCACTTTTTGAAGTTATTTAGGTTAGGATCGGATTAGTTCAAGCATAGGGAAATGTTATTTGGTAACTTTTCAAGACTGCAAAAACTGTCAACCCATCTGTCTGTATATAAAGAATGGTGTTCATATGGAGTATACAATGCATATTTACATTCCCCGCTTCAATTATTTGTATTAATATTATCCTTCAGATTTATCTATGGAAATTGCCTGGAGTAGAAGATCTATTCATATAGATGCATATCTCATGCGAATTGAGTATTTATACATCTTTCCACAGCGATTCACCGTTTCCAATCATTAACTGTTATTACTTGTTATAAAATTATATTTTCACGATTTACGTGATATTCATTCCAATTAGATTGATGTATGAATATTCCCTCGGCAAACACCCTTACCTGCACGCTTGCACTATATGTACCATGTGGTGTCCAATATCTTGATGAGATGGCTGTATTGAAATATCAAAAGATTTTACCAAGTTAGCTTACGAAATACTCATTCTGCGGTAAGTCTAGTATTTCGATAAAAATATAAGAAAGAAAACACATATGGAGGGAACGGGGTAAACAGAAGCACTGCAGCAACCACAACCTTCTAAAAGCCAAAGAACTGAACATTATAGATTAAATACTGCTTGTAACATTCGAAGCATCAAGTTTGTCGAACGCCCTCAGCTCTCAGCACCCTCATTTTCCTCTTCTCCAGAATCATCATCTTCACCAGCAGATGCCTCCTGGTACTGTTGATACTCTGCAACAAGATCATTCATGTTACTCTCTGCTTCAGTAAACTCCATCTCATCCATTCCTTCTCCAGTGTACCAGTGCAAGAAGGCTTTCCTTCTGAACATGGCTGTGAACTGCTCACTCACTCTCCTGAACATCTCCTGTATGGATGTAGAGTTACCAACAAAAGTCGAAGCCATAGAAAGGCCTTTGGGAGGAATGTCACAAACACTAGACTTCACATTGTTGGGAATCCACTCAACAAAGTAGGAAGAGTTCTTATTTTGTACGCTCAACATCTGTTCATCTACCTCTTTTGTGCTCATCTTACCTCTGAAAACCGCTGAGGCAGTCAAGTAACGACCGTGGCGCGGATCGGCTGCACACATCATGTTCTTGGCATCCCACATTTGCTGTGTCAGTTCTGGGACAGTCAATGCACGGTAGTTCTGCGATCCTCGAGATGTCAGAGGAGCAAAACCCACCATGAAGAAGTGAAGTCGTGGAAATGGGATCAAGTTTACTGCTAACTTTCTCAGGTCTGAATTGAGCTGACCCGGAAATCTCAAGCAACAAGTAACTCCACTCATTGTTGCTGATATCAAATGATTCAAGTCTCCAACTGCAAAAAGTTAGTTTAGGAAACGGTTATTAAGTAAAAGGAAGAACTTCTGTTGCACAGGTGCTCATTAGTTCTATTCTACGGCAATTATGCTTACAGCTTGGTGTACTGAGCTTGAGGGTCCTGAAGCAGATGTCATATAGTGCTTCATTGTCAAGAACCATACACTCATCAGCATTCTCCACCAACTGGTGAACAGAAAGCGTAGCATTATAAGGCTCAACAACCGTGTCTGACACCTTTGGAGATGGAAACACAGAGAATGTAAGCATCATTCGATCAGGGTATTCCTCTCTTATCTTCGAAATCAGCAGAGTTCCCATTCCAGAACCTGTTCCCCCTCCCAAGGAGTGACATACTTGAAATCCTAGATTCAAAACCAGAACCGTAAAATACATAAATGTCTCATATTTTAATGAAACTGTCTATCATGATGTTTGATTACTTTTTTTACCTTGCAAGCAGTCACAATTCTCAACCTCCTTCCTTACAACATCGAGGACAGAGTCAATAAGCTCAGCACCCTCAGTGTAGTGGCCCTTTGCGAAGTTGTTTCCGGCACCAGACTGGCCGAAAATAAAGTTGTCCGGCCGGAAAATCTGGCCATAAATGCCTGTGCGGGCAGCATCCATGGTACCAGGCTCAAGGTCCATAAGCACTGCCCGTGGCACGTAACGACCATTGCTGCCTTCGTTGTAATAAACATTAACTCTTTCAAGCTGAAGTTCGGTGTTCCCTACGTATTGCCCTGTAGGGTCAATCCCATGTTCATCACACACCACCTCCCAGAACTTTGTTCCTATTTGGTTCCCGCATTGCCCTCCCTGAATGTGCAGAATCTCACGCATTTTCTAGCTTGGCTTGGAAGGCAAAATTAACTCTTTGCACTTGGATTGAATAAGCAAAGAGGTAACATTTATAGCGAAATGAAAATGGATCTAGTTACATGATTGCCCTTTGAAAATAAGCATGAAGTGAAGGTTAAGTTGGACTTGGATGAATGGTTGAATGCCATTTGTGAGATGCTACTTGCAATCTCGCCGGCATCACAAGAGGGTTACTATGTTTCCTGCTCAACTTGGTTTTTTTTATTATAGCACTGACGTACGCATATATCAGAAGATTGGAAGCCACCATATAGTAAGTTAGCACAGAGGACTTACTCTTTTCAGTTTTTGGTTTTCTTAATATAACATCAGCATCTATTTTTACAATATAAAGGACTGGTCCATTTGAGAGACCTAAATGACTTATTTATTGTCTTTTATTTACAGTGGAAAGTGACTGCAACTAAAAGAAAGCATAGAATAGAAAATTGAAAAATAGAATCTGTTGGGTATGCTAAGGCCGGCAAGTTCTGATCATCGATGAGCATGTAGTAACTATTCTAGCTTTCTTGCAATAAATGTTGCTCCACCTTATCTAGAAGTAAAACCAATAAAGTACTATTTGTTTGCACAATTTCCTTTGATTGCTGATTATGTGCACAAAAGCTTGAATTTCTTCAAATATAAGAATCACAAAGACAAATCACAATATTTGTTTCAACATTGCACGCTGTTTATATGTTGAGAATTGTTTATCGACTAAAAGTTTTAAGTAAAGTGAAAGGATATATTAAACTTAATCAAGATGGTAGATGTTAGAAGGTTATCGTTAACCTTTATTATTAATATCTTATTGAATAAAAAAAATAATATTATTCTAACTTCCATATACATTTATGTTGCAATTGACCAAATTATTTAATTTTGAAAAATTAGTGGACGAATTGTGTAATCAAATTTTACAGGAATTAAATTTACACATTTTCAAAAGTATAAAGATCAAAAGTGAATTTAAACTTTTTTTTTCAAAAATTGCATATTTATAAAAACAAGAGGGACGAATTTAAGCCTGTTAAATATAGGTATAAAAGATAAAAATATGTAAATTATTTTTAAAAATTAATGAAAATATATTATCGTTAAATACTTAATGAAATGGCAGATAAACAGGTATGTATAATATCATTTATTTCTAACTAAGTAAATATAAAGTTAAAGTGTAAGGATATTAATAGTTATACACGATTAATAAATATTATAGTTATTTATTACTTTGAAATCATTTTTGAAAATAAAAATAATTACCACTATGAAAGATTTATTAAAAATCACTCAAAATTCATAATACTCACTAAAGAACAAAAGAAACTCCTGTAATTTTATATATTTTAATAAAGTTTAACTAATAATAAGGAAAGCTAAAGTAATGATTCTATGCAATTTGAAAAGTGTAAATTATAAGATTAAAAAGTCTGTGGACTTTTTAAATGGCAGTCAATATTAATGCAGCAAAAAATGTTAAAATTTACATGATAAAAATGTTGAGAATCTCTTTTATATACACTACAGATATGACTTTGTCTACAAATCACAAAATATACGTAAGGAAAACAAACAGATGCAAAGCAATTATGCTTAATATAGGGACTTTTCAGTAAATAGTTGTCATCCCACATTCCTTCAATTTCACAAAGCCATGACCGTATGCATGTGAACACACTTCAAAAAGTTGTGTTATGCATCGTATGGTTGCTTCAAGTGGAGGTAGAACATAACAGTCAGACAAAATGTCGGTTCATTTCTTGATAGATATGCTGCATAACCAGCACTCCTCCACTCTCCAGTAGCAACTATTCAGCATGCCCTCAACTTGAACTCAAAAGTGAAAACTCCCAGAGTACCAAGATTAAAGTATGACATCCACAGAAAATATAAGATTGCATATCTTTCCCTCTATGGAAACACTTTCCTGAGAACCACTATTGGAATGCAGGGTTTTCATTGCTTTCCTATAATGTTCTGCTTCAGTGTGTCTACCATTTCTTTCCAAGCCGGCTATTAGTACATTATATGTACCTAACACAGGACAAAATCCTTTGCTGCACATGGTTTTGTAAATCTCAAGTGCCTTATCAACTCTTTTAACAGAGAAGTAAACACTAATCAAAGCAGTACAGGTGGCAGTGCACTTATGGCTATCAGGTAATAAATTGAAAATCTTCATAGCAAAAGTGTGCTTCCTAGCACAACCAAGCCTAAAGATCAAAAGTGAAGCTAGATAGATTCCAAGAGAATGTCCAGCTCTAGTCATTTCCTCAACAATGTCCACCAGCTTTGAAAATTTATTTGATCTGGTCAACACGCCCAATAAGGAGAGATATCCTGTTCTCTCTATACTTATTCCCATTGTAACACTGTACTTGAAAGCCAACAAAGCACCTTCAGGTCGGCAATGACTACAATTTACCTCAATAATGGTTGAGACAACCTTATGATCTAAAGATAGTTTCTTTTCCATCATCCCTCTAAGTAAATGGTCAATAGCAACAACATTTTTATTTTTCAACAAAACAAGTAAAAGATCTTTATCCATATTAGTAGGAGAATCTGCAGCAACCGTGACACTATCAATTTTGTTCTTCCTTATGCTACACTTAATATAAAACTGAGGATTGACTTGCCTTAGAAGGGTATCACTCTCACCAGCAACTTTTAAAGCTTCCAATGCTTTAACAAAAACAGGGTATAGGAGAACAAGACGGTTTCCTTTCATGTACTGAAGGATATGTGTCATGAACTCAGTCCCACCAACTTCAGAACACCTCTCAATCAAAATATTGCATGCAGCTTTGTCAGGACGTCCCCCAGCCTCTTGCATCTTTTCAAAAATCTCTAGGGCCTCTTTACATTTTCCTACAATACAATAATAAATGAAATTACCACATTTAACTCCATAACAATAAACAAAAGTCAGTAACAGTCAGGAAAGGTGGCAAGTATCTTAGAAGCTTCAAAATGAAATTGCGCTGAAAGTGCACGGCATAAAGCCATCATTCTGATCTGCAGAATTTTGTAAACTCAAGTAATATGTATTTAACTTCATAGATGATGCAACCAAAGTAAAATCATCATTTAAATTCTTTCATCAGGACTGAGATCATATGGCTTTGAGTAAGTCCTAATGTGGACTCCATGAACGAAAATGTTAATATAATAGGCCATAAGCTTGAGCTTTCTGCAAGTAAACTACTGTTTCGTCAAACTCTACAGAAAAGAATCATGACACGATGAGCTAGACTTAAGCTCATTTAGCTATAAAACGGTAGAGCAACTGACAGGATAAAATCACTAAGAATTTAACAGGAATGCATTGACACTTGTACTAATATGGTCTATCTTAGGACTGTTGACTTCTATAATGTTACTTTAGAGGTCATACTAAAATGATTTATATTAGTTAGGTAGTGAAAAAATTTACACTCATTAACTAATGGCACACAATCAAATTATACATTTGTATCATTTCTAACAATCATCATTCAATAAGTACCACAGACAAGGACTGAATACCCGGCTAGACCATACGACAAACATGTTAAGGGTACACTAACCAGACCCAATAAGATGGTCCATTAGGACAGTGTAAGTGTGGCAATTTGGAGCGACACCAGAGCTAATCATCTCCTTGTAAACACGAGTGGCCTCCTTTACTTTTTTATTATCAAACAGAATCTTCATATAAGCCGTGTAAGAAACAACAGTGGGGTGACAACCCTTGGATTTCATTTCTTCCCACATTTGCATAGCCTCATCCTCGTTTCCAGAACTGGAAAGCCAATGCATCATGGAAGTGTAGGTAACAGAATCAACCTTGATTCCCTTCTCCTTCATCTTCTGGAAAACGTGCTTCATGGAAGATACTCTCCCAGCTTCCCCGAAAATATCAAGCATGGTAGTGTAAGTGTACTGGTCGTGCTTGAACCCTCTGAGCCCAGAGGCCCAGTTGAAGAACAGCCATGCTTTCTCCATTGGCGGGTGTGACTTCAGAACCTGGTTCACCGTGTATGAGTCCCACTTCAAAGGGAGATTGTTGAGCTCTGACTCAGCTGTTTCCCAGGTTGAGTACTTTAGCGTGTTGTAAATTTTCCCAATTACGTTCCTCGTATACTCTCTGGGCTCATCCTTCTTCTTCTTTTCTTTCAATTTCAAATTCAATTTCTCAGGTTTTTTCATGTCGGTGTTGCTGTCACTGCGAAATGGAGTAATGGGTTTGCTTTTTGGTTTGCCTTGATGCTGCTTGAGGAAATGCATGGCTTTGGTAGAAGGACAAGGGACGAGGTTTCTGAGAAATCCATGAAGCTTGGAGATTCTGGTTCTACACTTCAGTAACATTGCAATACATTGATACCATAGCCATCATTTACCATTCTATATTCCATGCAGTATTGTGTGGGCTGGCCCAATAATTCCCGAGTTAATATAAGAAAAAGAAAAGGCTATTTCTTTCCACACCTCCACCGAGAAATGTCAAAAAGTGTCGTAAATGTCAAAAGTATTCCTAATATATTCCGAATTACACAATTTAAAAAGAAAACGGGGCAAGGTAGAAAAAGATAAGAGACCAAGGACGAAAACAAATTTTTAAAAACAAATCTAAATAGAAATTAAGTCATTATCGGAATTTAGTTTTTTTTTTATAAAAAAAAACACAGATTATGCATTCTAGAATGTACATTTAAAATATAAATTTTTATTTTAAATTATATAACCTATCATGTATTTTTTATTGTACATTTTGAAATTATACAGACCTAACACAACATAGGTGTTTCTATAGGTATTTATTTGAATGAATTATTGGATGGTCCATGAATCAGATCAATTCAATTAGATTGGGTTCATTTTATTTATGATTGGGTCAAACCCAATCCAACTTAAACAAGTTGACTTTTATATAGGTTGGATGTTGAGTTTAACTTGAGTGATTCGAAATTCACTCCTATACTTATGTTATGAACCAATTGTGCTATATTTATTTTTTCACACCTTAAATTAGTTTGGACAAACTTGTCGTGATTTATCTTGTTGGCTTACCTAAAGTCTTAAATTATTTTTTATAATGATTGTGTCATTTTTCAATTAATACTTGAAAATTACAATTAACAAAAGTTTTGTGAGGATGTAAATTGTAGTTTTGTAATCAAATCTTGCACACCTTATGAATAACATAACAGACATTTCTTTTTTACAATTATACAATATTAAATACCATTAACATCAAATTTAAAGTCATTTATGCAATTTTAATACAAAAAAGATTTTTTTATTAATTTAACATAACAGATGCCCTCTTAGTATTTAAAATACCAGAGTAATCAGTATTAACTTTTTCCTATTTTAAGGGATGTTCACCTCCAAGTTAAACGAGAGTTTAAAAGTTAGTTAGAAACTTATGGTTAAAAGTTGAAAGTTAAAAAGTTAATCTGCATAAAGAAAAAATACACATAATTCTTATGAGGGAAAAGCTATAACTGTTCACTCTGAACTGTTGTCGTTGCAGTGTGAATACTTTTCATCATGTTTTGTCGTAGAGATTGAGAGTTTTACTATACTCTTGGGAAATACAGAAATTCTCGAGTTAGAATAAGACCAATGTCACCTGAATTTTTGTGAAAACAATGAATGCCAACGCGTGCACATGTAGACAACATGTGTACTAACAATTTTCATATATATATATATATATATATATATATATATATATATATATATTTCAAAATAATAATCACAATAAAAAGAACATAATATAAAAATATTCAATTTTTTTCTTTATCTTACTTCTAAAAACATGTTCAAATGCAAAAATTAATCAATACCATGTAAACTTAAAAAAGAAAAATGATTTAATAGCAATGAAACATAACCAAGTATATTAATCAATTACAGTATATAATATTGTTGAAGTTGAAATATTAAGTATATATACAGGAGTATTAAATATTTAAAGTGTTTTCCTTGAATGACAGTAAGCATTATAAAAAAGGGACACAAACTCTGAGAAACTAAAGACACCAGCTTAATGTGGTTTAGCTTTTGAAACCTGGCTAATTATAGAATGTCATTTCTTGCTAAAGTTATGTCTTTAAAATTTTCATGACTACTGAAACCTTTCCACAGTTTTTTTCAGATACATAACATAACGGTTATATATTTGTTTGAAATCTTAAACAGAAGAGCATGAGATAGGGGAAAATAGTGGGCAAGTGAAGGAAGAATTAATCAATCATGCACATGATGGAAAGCAGACATGGAAGAGTAGGTGCAGGTATTAGCTAGCGAATGTGAATGATTCAGATTCACGGGTAAGGCGTAATGTATAAGAGAGAATGTGGAGAGAAAAGAAAGAGGAAGATTACAATGAATATGACATGACAAGTTGGGTTGATTGATGGTATGTTAGTTATGGGGTTTGTTTTATTATTGTTAAAACATGGTAAAAGACGAAGAGGCATTGGAGAAGAAAACATTCCCATAGACGATGTAATAGAGAGCATTGACTAAATGGAAATGCAGGTGAAGGGTCTTAATAGAGAGAACAGTTTTAGGGGGCCAGGCTAGGGAGAAGTAGGAATGGAAATGTATTGAGTAGGTAAGTGTGGTGGTGGTGCTTGTTTTGTTTGGTTTGGTTTTCCCTAGCCAGCCAGAAATGACAACTGATTAGGGCTTTTATTGGCAGTGGCAGAAGTAGGGGAAATGCACAACATTACAGAATGACAGTGGAGAGTGGATATGGGATATGCATTGTGCTGTAGTTTGCATGGTACTCTCGTTACATATTTTGCATGCACATCTCATAAATAACAGACATACAAATAGTAGGGATTCAGAATTTGCAGGGTGTAGGCCCTCCACCCAACGAAAAGCTAGAAATAATTAATCAATTATAGCTTTCAAATTCCATATATCAGCTGTGACAGACTTCCTCTCCCAAGCTCGAGAATTGAGTCATTCCTTCATAATGACCAAGGGATTTAACCTAAGAGGCAAAAGGAGAGAGAACACATCAATTTAATCCAATTAATACATCTGGACCATGCAAAAAGATTCCAACATGCAGTAATTTTCCTTGCTCAAAGATTTTTTAACTTTTAGCTACCTAGCCATCCTACTTAAACAAAACAACAACATCATCATCTCTCACCCTTTAAAAATAACTGTTGGGAAAGGAAAATATATACAGAATAGTGATAGATATATACAAACACACTACTATGCATACATAATGTGGTGAGATGAAATTGAAGAAGGAAGAGAGAGAGAGAGAATTGAAGTCCGTACAGTGTATGGTGCAGCAGAGAGAGAGTGTGGTGTGCATGGACAGCATATTAGACAAAGAAAAGGTTAAGGAGTAGCAGAGGGGGAGAGAGGGGCAGTTCGGATTGAGAATTAGTGTGAAAGGCACGAGACGTGAAGGGAACAATAAATGAGAGGGGGAAAAGAGAAGGGGTGATGAGGCTCATGATAACCCTCATGATCGTCACGTCGTTTTTCATTCGCTACTCCCAAAAATCTCCCAGAATTCCACGCTTCCTCACTGACTCCCTTCTTTGCTTTTCTTTTTTGCCTTTGTCCTCTCTCCCACTTTCTCTCTCTAAATACCCTAGTCAACCTCATGTCTCCCTCACTTTGTCCCATATTAAACCAACAACACCATCCTTTCTCTTTCTCTCTTTCTCTTTCTCATTCTCTCTCCCCCATATGCTAGCTAGAGAGAGAGTGATCAATCCCCATCTCTGAATCCTCTCAGACACAAAATACTTCACTCACTACTCTACTTTCAGCTTCAACTTCAACTAACTATACTCACTTTCAACAATGGCCAAACCCTTCACCTCTTTCTTCCCATCAACCCATGCCATATATAAGCCTTCTCTACTTTTCATTTAAACCACCTACCTCTTACCATTTTCTGGGCCACCTTCACATCACTCACTGCCTTCCATCCTCCACACCCCTTTTTAGATTCTCAACTTTAACTCCCACCCCCCCCACTCCTCCATTTCAATTTCCATCACCCACAACACAACCCCCCCTAACTATTATTGCACTTCATTGATTTTACATGCCATATATAGGTACACTACCTTCCTTCACCTATTTATAACCCCTTTCCACCACCCCAACACTTCCACAAACCCTAACTTTTCGTTTTTATTAACTCAAGACCAATGTGGATGGTTGGTTACAACGAAGCTGCCGACTTCACCATGCCTGATTATGCACTCAATGGAAGAAAACTCAGGCCTCTCATGCCAAGGCCTGTCTCTTCTCCTAACAACACTCCAAACGCCAACTCTCCATGCTTGACCCGCATTCATCATGGCAATGATTTCTTCTCACAATATCATAATCTCGGTATGCTCCTTTCTTTCAGTTCCCTCACCCACCAGCCCACCAGCCTTTTTTCTTTACCCCTTCTGTTTCTCTGGTTGTGTTTGCATGCGAGACATGGTGTGTGTATTCTCATGTATAAAGAGTTCTTTTTTTATTTATTATTATTATTATCAGCATCAGTCGCAGATCAGGGCAAGAGAGAGTTCAACCCTCCACCTGTAGTGGTGAGTTCGAGGTGGAATCCGACCCCGGAGCAGCTAAGGGCATTGGAGGAATTGTACAGAAGAGGGACAAGAACACCGTCTGCGGAGCAAATCCAACAAATCACGGCACAGCTTCGAAGGTTTGGAAAAATTGAGGGGAAGAATGTTTTCTATTGGTTTCAGAATCACAAAGCGAGGGAAAGACAGAAACGCCGCCGTCAAATGGAGTCAGCGGCTGAGGGTCATCACACCCGTGACTTTGATGGTACTCTTGAAAAGAAAGACTTAGGTAAAAACCACACGACATAATTACCACCATACTTGTTTCTTTGCATGAAAGTGACAAATAATAAGAGAGGCTCTCATGTCTTGATTTGCAATGCATGACCGATGGCTTCTTTTGTTTCTTTTTCATTTTCTCCAATTGAGTTTTGTTTGTTCTTATTACATGCCTTGCTTTTCTTTTCTTTTTTTTTCTCATCAGGATTGTTGCTTGAGATGTAAAGTTATATTCTTTTTTGTTTTTCTTTTTGTCTACAGGCGCAAGTAGGACAGTGTTTGAAGTTGAACAGACCAAGAACTGGGCACCCTCTACAAACTGCAGTACGCTTGCAAAGGTCTATTATTCTATATCCTCCTTTGTCTTTGTCCTGGTTGATGGAGTAAACCTTTTTTTCTTTCTTTCTGAACTTGGGATTTTCACTACTTCATCGTCCAAAAGTGTTATGGTATGATAAGGGTCCATTAAGCAGTGATTTAATTAATTATTGGCACATGATTACTAGAGAATGAAGTTGATGTTGGAAACGTTATAGAAAGATATGCACTAGCTGGCTAGCTTTAGCTAGGGAAAGGACCCTAACAAAAGCTTTGTTTGTTGGGAAATGAAAAGGTCCTAAAAGCTGCATTCCTTCCTTTCTGTCGGGGCTGCTGTTATGAAACTTAGCTGGGCTTTTGGGGCTTGTGCTTATTCATGTCATTCAGGCCAGTAGCTTTTGGACACTCCATACAATATTCTATGGAATTGAGCACCCATATTGATGGTGGAAAAGACAACTCTCACCCTACTTTAATTTGACTTCTCATAGACCATGCAACTTTATTTGAAAATACTACCAACTAGGAGTGCATGCCCATTTGAAATCTGTGCTGTCCAATAACTTTTTTACCTTTGCTCTTTGGCTTTTTACCACACATGTTTAGGTTTTCACTAGTTTGTTTTCATTGCATGCCTACATTTAAAATCTTCAGGAATCTGTTTCAATACAAAGAGCAGCAAAAGCAGCGGTTGCAGATTGTAGAACAGATGGATGGCTCCAATTCGATGAAGGAGAGTTACAGCACACAAGAAACTTAATGGAGAGGAATGCCACGTGGCATATGATGCAGTTATCTTGTCCTTCCCCTCCTACAGTTTCACCCCACTTCATAAACGCACCTCCCACCATATCTACTTCTAGCATGGCCACCACACCCTCAATAACAGCAAGAGTAATGGACCCAAAGCTCATTAAGACTCATGATCTCAGCTTCTTCATTTCACCTAACAGACAAAACGGTGTTATCCACTTAAGCAGTATCAACACCTACACCCCGGATGATAATTCTGTGGAGTCTCAAACCCTTCAACTTTTCCCGGTGAGGAATGAGGATGAAAACAGTGATAACATTAACCACCAAAAAGAGACAGAGGTATCGGTCTCAGCAATGAATGCCCCAAGCCAGTTTTTTGAGTTCCTTCCATTGAAGAACTGAACTGATATTAGAAAACAAAAATTTGCCGTGTATGTAAAATCATGGGGCTGCGTTTAAACATTGTATTTTGTTAGAAAATAGTACTACTTTTATTGTCATGGATGTTATGTATCAAGGAATTGGTGCTGTAATAGGACGGTAGTTTGAATGAGGTATTTTGCCTTAAAATGCATTTGGACTATGTTCATTGAATCAAAAAAGTAGTTAAGTCCAAGGGTTTATTGTTTAGGGGCCTTATTTGAGTAACTTGATATGTATGTACACACGTTGCTTCTCGTATCTGATATGTGTGGCGAGTGAAACAGGAAAGATGGTGGGGAAGGGAAGTAAATAAAGAATGTATAAGGAATTTGATGTGAAGGTTTGATTGAAGGCATAGTATCTGAAATGGGAATGAGATGTGACAGACTAGGATGTTGAAGTAACTATGAGCATGGGTTGGAGAATTACTTTTGTTCTTTTGTTGCATACTTAAAACCATGCTGTACATTACCATCAATGTTCTGACCGGATGAACTCTGTAGTCCAATTTATTACAATAAAGAAATCACATCAATGCACCGATAGGAAACACAGCCTGTGCATTTAAGGTAAAGTTGGTGAATTCATTCCAAATAAGTTTAAAGTATTTTCCTAGCTAATTAAATAATATACAGTCAGAGTAGAATTTGAGTTTTACGAAGAGAATATCCATCTATCATCCTCAACAACCAACACAATATATTAAATACAAGAAATATATAAATACACAGTCTTTGTTTGTCTGATTTGATTGAATTGATTTGTCCAAACATCTTCTAAGAATACCCATACCATTTCTTGAGACTGCTTAATTCTATAAAAGAAAAAAAACAATTATCTTCAATATAATTTAGAAGGAATTATTTGTTTTTGTCACCGACAGACAACACTGAAAAATTACAAATTACACCGACATAAACCTGTGACATTTGGGCAGCTTCTTAGATGCTAGCTGTATATGTGAGGTAGGGTTTATTCATTAGGGCATATGATCAACCTTTCAAAAATCTTAAGAGCTAAGACTAAGACGTGTCACTCAAGAAGCGTCAAGCATCACCAGGGTAAAAAGAAGGCTAAAATATTCCCTCTGCAGCCATTGAAGCCGTGAGTGGGGACCATAACAGTTTAAAACAATATGCATGCATAATAAGTCTCATATTTTGGACCATACATATATATTCACGAGTTTTATCTACATGGACTAATCAAACACTAAAACATATTATGTTGAAAAAAACAAGTATGTTTGAAATATGTTTGAAAACATGTATGCATGTATATATGGAGAGAGAAGAGGATTGGTGATCACGGGTGGCGCAATCGTTTGTGAAAAGGGGGTGATTTCCAAGCTGTGGCTTACCTACCTACTCGGTACTCTGTTAGTCCCTACAGCATCTACTCCAAAGTTGCAGAAACTAAAATCCAAGCCACCCACAGATCCGTCGCTGTAGAACCAAACTGAACCAACGATAGGATTTATGGGCCATATTTTCTTCCTACATCTGTTTCATTTCTCTCTGTGTTCTTTCTATTAAATGATTCCAACATGGAACTCAACTGGATGTATAGTTCATAAATCAAAGGATGAAAAACTACCAGTACTGTTAGCTTTGTTTAAATTTTCGTATAGTGAAAAGGATCTCATTTTCTTAGAGAACAAAAACTGTTTGAATGTATATTTATGTTGTGTCTGAGCAGTTAAACCGAACCAGGTATTTAGTATGAACTTACAGTTATTTTCAAATCAATGTTTTACAATTAGGAGTAATTTGCTTTAGCAACACAGTGATAATAAAAATGTCAAAGTTCAGAAGCTAAAGGTAAGAGACAGACTCAAAAAATGAATGGATGGATCTTAAAAATAAAATATAGAAATAAATTTAATGACTGCTTTAAACAAATATATTAAATTAATAAAAAAATTATTTTTATTAAAATTGCCTAAATAACTTGAAGTTTGAAGTTTGATGCTAGTGATATTTAATATTTTATAATTGAAAATAAATAAATTGTCTGTTAATTATGTTACCAAAATAAAGAAATAAGTGGTCATCAGTGTTCATTTTTTTCTTATTATGACTACAAAATTTAAATCGTGGTATAATAATAAGAATAATAATAAATAAATAAATATGAAAGAGACTTATCATATTCAATGAATATTTATTTTGTAATAAATAACTCTTAGCATATCTATACTCCTATGGTCCCACAGTAACTTCATTTTATCCTTTCGTGTATATTAGAAAAATTGATTAATTTATTTATTAAATATGTATAATTTTATTTATCTTAACTAGTAAAACTAAATGTAGTATGCACACGTGTTCATTAGTGTTCACTTTTTTTATTATACCAACAAAATTATAATTATTAAAATAAAATATATCATTAAATTATAAAGTAATTTAAAAAAATTGTAAAACTAGTAAATTTTATCAATTTATTATAGAATAACTTTTATATTAATGTTTTTTTATTATGAGTAGTTATTTGAATTTAAAAAATAATGAATAAAAATAAAAAATTAAAAAAAAGTATATAAAAAATAGAAAGAATTTTCTTTATTAATGGTATAAATATAAAGTTCGATAACATTTGTTTTCACTAGATGAAATTTTCTCTCCTCTTATGGATTATTATTCCACAACTCTCTCTCTATAAATATAAATATAATGTAAATCGATGCTAGAATTTTTTATTAGTTTAAAAGTTGAAAATATTATTAAAAATGTATATTATGATATTGTTTGGGAGGTTTTTCTTGACATGGGTTAATCTAATTTTACATTTTATAGTTTTTTTATAATTAATTTGTCAATATATTAAAATCGGACTTATTTATCAGAAATTTAATACTAGGCTTTTAAAAACAATGTTTATAATATTATATTTTGTTATAGATAATATAATGTATGAAGGTCTCTTTGTACACAAATTCACTTTTGTTCTGTAGTGTATTTGCAAGCTAAGACATTCCCCACTGGCAAATTCCGGCCCAATTTGATTGAATTATTTTTTAACATTTGTCATTTGTGGGCTTCAATTTGACCCATTTTATGTGTATACCTATCTTTTCTTTTATGCCTTTTCAAGTAAATAAAAACAGTACTGAAGTTTAAATATGAGAAAATACTTAATTTGATTTCAAATCAGAAGAATATTTAATTAAATTTTGAAATCTGTTAATATTGTTAATTGAATTTTAAAAATCAGTAATATTGTCAACTGGATTTTAAAATTAACAGTATCATTAATAAATTTAGAAATTTAGTAATACTTTTAACTAAATTTTAAAATGTAGCGATTTATTAATCGAAATCAGAAAAGTTTTAATAGATGAGTTTTTAAATTAAATTTCAAAATTTAGTAAAGTCTCTAATCAAATTTTGAAATTTAATAAATTTATAAAAGTTAATTAAATTTTGAAATTTGACGAATTTCTAAAAATTTTCAAATTTGATTAGTTATTAAATGAGATTTGGTATTTAATGAATTCTTAAATTTTATTAATTACTTAATCATATAAATCTTTCTATAAATCAGATTTGGAAATATGGTGTTTTCTTCAACCAAATTTTAAAATCTGTAATTATTAAAACTATTCACTCCACAACTTTTAAAATTTAATGAATTTTTTACATATTTTAATTTCAATAAAAATAAATATTAAATTTGACATTAAAAAAAGAAACGTATAAATGAAAATGAACAAATGTACAAAACATGATTAAAAAGAAAAAAAAAACTGAGGTAGAAGAAAAGAAAAAACACATTTGGAATTGTTTCTAAAAGTGTATTGGGAATAAAGCCCTGCGTACAGTTTAAGCTGGGCTATTCAGGGGAACCCAAAACCACTGGGCCATTCTTCCAAGGGTCTTTATTGCGTTATTTCTTTTTTTTAGCTAAAAAAAGCATCTTTTATTGACCAAAACATTTAAACAATATAAACACCAAGAGAAAAAGCTAACTATTTAATTAAACTGGTTACATTAGTTAATTATGGAAAAAATAAAATACAATCATACATTATTTCTATAATGTTCCACATGCCCATTACACAAGTCAATATTTTCTTACTTCAAAAAGAAAAAAATCTCTTAACCATTTTTTGACACTATGATTTTTAGCCATTAACATAGCTTATAATAAATATGCTTTTGCTAAAGGATATGATTCCCTGTCCAAAGTTTGTAAACGTTAGGTAACCGTTGGTAAAAAGTTGTTTAAAATGCAACAGTTTGAATCCATTTTTCTTCAACCATTGTGAGTTTTTTGTTTGAAGTTGGGTATGATTAGTTTTAGCAATATCAACAATAATAATTTTAAAAAAATACTGCCTTACTTGTTTTTTAAATTATTTCTATTTAATTTAGAGTAAAAATTTAAAAGCAAAGAAAAAATTGTGAAAATATGCTTACATGTAACAGGTATATTTGACTTTGTGACCAAAAACAGTAGCAGAAGAGGTTGTCCTTAAAAATAGTAGCTCTCACGTGGGATAGATGTCGTGTAGCCTTTTAGCCTTCTGCACTGTCTAATTCTCCCCTTAACTTTTTTTTGCTACAATACAATCGCAACTCATTCAAACTACCTAAACTTCTTCATTTTCTCATCATTTACCTGTAAAACTTAATACTTAATCTTGCATTATGCCTCATAGATATCTGTAAACGACAATAAACAAAACTATAATGCATGCATATGCTGTCTCCAAATAATCGTACCCGTACATACAGTGAGTGGGATAGACGTGCATGGATGAGCGCGTGTGATTCCTATCAGATGTGCTCAGATTTTGCAGCAGACGAATTTCTTTTCTACTTTTTCTTCCCACTGTTCTTCATCGGGTCATGAGCTCAAGCTAGAGACTTTCACATTCACACTTTATAAAAGCTGAGTCTCTCAACGTATATGTCTAACTATGGGGTCCACATTTTAACCTAATTCCCCTTTTCAATCCTTTCACCTCATTTTGTACCAATCAATGCAAACAACATCATTTACTAATCTCTCTTAAATCCACCTTTATCACTCTATAAAACCTACTAACTTCCTTACCAACACACTCATCACTCTCACAATGGCTTCAATGTCCATCACTCTCACTGCAATCTTCTTTCTAGTCTCTACTCTCTCACCGCTCAGCGCTTCAGCATCGGTGTCATTTGTATTCTACAACAAATGTCCGCATCCAGTGTGGCCCGGGATCCAGCCTAGTGCCGGAAAGCCCATTCTCGCCCGTGGAGGCTTCAAGCTCGCCCCCAACCGGGCCTACACTCTCCAACTCCCGGCCCTCTGGTCCGGCCGCTTCTGGGGCCGTCACGGCTGCGCCTTCGACGCCTCCGGACGAGGCCGTTGTGCCACAGGCGACTGTGGCGGGTCCCTCTACTGCAATGGCATCGGCGGAACCCCGCCGGCCACCCTGGCGGAGTTCACCCTCGGCAATGAGCAGGACTTCTATGACGTGAGCCTTGTGGACGGATACAACCTGCCCATCTCCATCACCCCCTTCAAGGGATCCGGAAAATGCAGCTACGCCGGCTGCGTCAGCGACCTCAACACCATGTGCCCTGTGGGCCTGCAGGTGCGTTCACACGACAACAAGCGCGTGGTGGCCTGCAAGAGCGCCTGCTCCGCTTTCAACTCCCCCAAGTACTGCTGCACGGGCTCCTACGGAAGCCCGCAGGCCTGCAAGCCCACCGTTTATTCGAAGATCTTCAAGACCGCTTGCCCCAAGGCCTATTCCTACGCCTACGACGACCCCACCAGCATTGCCACTTGCACTAAAGCTAACTATTTGCTCACTTTCTGCCCTCATCGCCACTGATCTCTCTCTACTATTCACCTACCACTTTAACTGCTTCCCTGTCATCTTTTTTTATTTTGTATTCCCCTTTTAGTATAATACCTTTTTTCCTATCTATGCTCTATGCTGTGTATTCCCATATTTGGCAATTCATTTTCGATCTATGTCACAGAATGTGGTATGGCATGTCACTGTTGCATGGTTTAGATTAGTTTTGGTTTGATGAATGTGCTCGATGTATGGTGGATGATTGGGAACCACGTTCTATTATTTCTGTATAACCCCACCTTGGTCGATCTAATTGATGTGTACCTTTTTCGTGTGATTTGTCTATTTCGCGAATTTGGTGCTTGGTTTGTCTGTTTGGCTTTAGAGATTGATACTGATGTACTTGGATTTTGCAAACTCTTACCTTAAATTCATGAATGTCACCCTCGTATTTTAGCTACAAAACTATGAACATAAATTCGATGACAGATTGTCAATGTATTCTGAATTAGCAGTATTTGAGCTCTTGCAGAATACACTGTTGATCAATAATATCTGCCCCTTTGCCTAAAACAAAGCAATTAGTAGCTGTTTTTGCTGTGTTTCTAACCACTCAAAGGTCGTTTGTAGTGTTCATTTTTAATATAATACTGATTGTTTATGTCCTTGAATAAATCTGATACCTTCATTTCACATAATTTGATCAGATCTTAGATTTTGTTAATCAGTTTAACAAACTAAATACACATTTTGACGACATCTCTATCCACTTAGGAGTGCCGGACCCTTTTTAAAATAATGGGTACATTTTTAAAAAATTCAAATTAATGAAATATTGGGCCATATAATTGATTAATAATTCCATATAGATGGTGGCATTTTGATCTCATTAAGTAGAGACTACTACAAGTAACAATATTTTAGCCATATTTATTCTACTTTTTAATTTTAAATTTTAATACACATTGTTATATTATTAAAGTGGGTTATTTGCTAAGTGACTGTATTTTTAAAAAGGTGTTAAAAAGTATTATTTTCTTCTCTCGTTTCCTCAACACTAGAGGAATCAATGCATAGTGTGAGGAAAATATGAATGGCATAATATAGAAATGGTGATTCAACAATGGCTTCTCAAGCAATAAAGCATGTGGAATTTATTGATTATGGTAAAAACATTTCCAAGCATCTCGATTCGTACTTATTCAAACCTATCAATCAGCTGGGAAATATCATTCCAATTTCCAAAGTCATGATTTTTTATTTCTTTTTTTGTAAATATTGTAAGGATTTATGTGGGAAAATATAAGTACGTGAAACTAATTAACAAATAATTTTTTATATATTTAAAAATTTATTTAAATAATGTACGGGAGGTTTTTTGGTTAATTTATAAATTTATTTTAAAAGTGTGATTAATATAATAAGTGAAAATAGCATTTCAGAGGAGTGTAAAAAGTAAAACAACTTTGGACTCCATTGTTGGATTTTACTTTCTGTCAATAGAATCTAAATTCATAAGTGATAGGGGTGAAATGAGTAGTTTAGGGGTTACACTTAGAAACTGGAAAACCTGCTAATTGTTCTTAAAACCAACAACTTCTCTTCTAGAATACAAAGGACTTCTTCTTCTCTCTTAAGTTGAATGTTCTTTATTTTCTCAAGCTAGCCACAAGATTTGACAGCACCTCTCACAGATTGCATTGTTCATATAAATTCAGATTTTATTTTCTGGTGTTGAATATTCAAAATATTGTGACCCAAACCATTATTAAATTTATTTTTAAAAAAAGAGCCTTCTCTTGTTAATATTTTATTATTCTAAGATCCCAAACTTGTATTTTTATTTTCTATTAATTACTTTGCTGTTAACTTTCTAGATACATTTACCGACATGTGCATAATTTAAAAATGGTACTTGTCAAATAATTCAATTTATTTATTTTATAAAAACACAAAAAAGAAAAACTTGTTTTCGTATCCTTTTCACGTATTAAAGTTACTTGCGCGTTAAAGCCGTGTTCACAAGCCACGTGTCCCACTTGGAGTGCAGCCACGAATAATATATTTATTTACTGTCAAAATTATATATTATAAATACAAAAATAATAAAATAATAATAAAAAAAGTTACACACATTACGAATTGTTTTCACGTCACACGTCTATCTAGATTAGCACGAACCACAAGCAGCCTCGTCGGCTATTTGGTCCCAAAATATCAGAGTCAAAATAACATTAAATTCTTAATAATAATTAATAAATACAAGTGAGCTTTCTTTAATTTGGTTAAAATATATATATAACACTTTCCAAAATTATTTACAAAAAATGCAATTTGGCAGACATTATTTTAAGAAAAAATATTAATATTTGATTATGATATTTTAAAAATGAAAAATAATATATATATTTTCATTGGATAAGTAAAAGTGAAATTTACTTATAACATGAGTTTCACACTCAAGTAAATTTTAACCTAATAGAAAAAAGAAATTCCTAAAATTAATAACAGCTACCATAGAGAGTGAGTGGCTGTCGATCAAAGCTATGTTCCACTTTTAGTTTTTAGTCAAAAGTGAAAAAAACTATTATTTTCAAAAGAAAATCATTAAAGTGAGTAAAATCTTTATCAACAAAAACCTTCTCCACTGCAATAAAATTAATTTACTTAAATGTAATTTGGTTTTTAAAATGTGGAATTAGTTCATCTTTAGCCTCTTAAATTTTAAAATTATTTCATTCTCTGAATTCAACCAGAAATTTCTTATATATTAGATAAAAAAATAGTATTAAATAAATATAAAAAAATTACGTGTCAGAATATTAATTTTCGTTATAAAATAATTCAACCTCAATTCTAAAGGAGATGATAATGCCACAATATCCAAATAGAGACAACCCTATTAAATTAGCCAAAAAGATAAATCAAACTATCATAATGAAGACAAAATGGTAGTCATTGTTCAACAACGACATGTTAAAAGACGCAATATTAAACGTACCAAAAGTGATACAAAAGAACTTGTTTATTATTAGAAATAAAAATATTTAATAACAGTTTGCCTATATAAAAGTAAAAATATTTGTTTTAACAAATATTTAATAACACTTGTTAACATTTGAGTAATTAAAATGGTATATGTATACGTAATTATTGTATTTTTATATTTATGATCCCTTTAATAATAATACAGCAAACTATTGGTTATTATCAGTATCTACATATAAAATGTAGTATCTACGTATATTTTTATCCAATATCATAATTAAAAAAAGTCACAATGTTATTAAAATTAGTAATTTTCAAACTAAAATATAACCTAATTTGAATATCATCATATTTAATTCATTATACATATGTCTTGCATGTTATATATATATATATATTAGCTTTCCTTACTTGTCATTATCTAAAAAAAATTCTTCACAACCTTCAAATTAATTCCATCAACTTAGGAAAGTCTCCAAAATACATTTTCACACAATTTCTCTTAGGTCATTAATCTAAATAAATGAGAACAAAAATTACTTAAAACTTAAATAAGACATACCTTAAATAGTGTATGGTTTATTATTTTTAGATTTTAAAAGTTAATTTGAAATAAAGAGAACATAGGTAAAGAATCCGGAATTGAATAATTCATATTGTATTTTTCATTACAAAATTATTTTTTAACATTTAATGGATTGTTTTCAATACTGGTCATCTTTTTAAGCAAAAAAAAGAGGAAAATAATAATTTAATAATAAATTTTACATACAACCAATCCACGATCCTTTTGTAATAATATAATAATAGTAATATTTGAAGTAGTCAATAACATTCAACAAGATGTCTGTGAAAAAAAATCAATATTATGTACAAATAAACGTTAATATGTCGTAGTATAAAGTATAAAATTTAAAGATTCAGATCCGCAAAATTATGGAAAGTTTTACTGCTAAAAATGAATAAATCAAATAATCTAAAATTAAATAATAATATACCCATTATTAAGAAAATATTAAATAACTCCAAAATACCCACTGTAGATTTATTTTTAATTCCATTGCAATTGCATGACATAGAATCCCAGTTGAAAGCAATCTAAAACTGAATCTCTGTCGGTTGTTGCACGCTAATTATCATGATATCAAAATTAACTTTTATTATCTTACATTATACATAACCGAAGAAAGGATAAATATATAATAAACAGAAAATTTTGAATTATCTAATAAAAAGAATATTCTTGATCTTTAACTGTGTTTTCATATTTTATTTTTCATCAAACATATTTTTATGGTCTTGTCTTACGTTACAACACGCTTTAAAAATAAAAATGTTCATAACTGAAAAGACATAATATTTTATGTAAAAAATCATAAATAATATTTTAAAAGTATCAAGGATTTTTCCGTCAACAACAAGTGTGGGTCCAGTCTACACGGAACAAAAACGGATTTTAAAAGGAAAAAGGAGTGTATAAAATGGCCCAAATGTCACCGCTCCATTCACTCACCAATTTCGGTAACCTTCTCTTATTCATTAACAAAAATAAAAGCTCTGTTTATTGGAGAAGATGGCCTCGAATCAGATTGCAACGGAAAATATCGACGCCGTACCAAACCCTGACGCCAGTAACAAATCCTCCGTCTACCTCCAAGACATGGACGAGATGAAGCGAGTCTTCAACCGCTTCGACGCCAACGGCGACGGCAAGATCTCCGTCAGCGAGCTGGACAACGTCCTCCGCTCCCTTGGATCCGGCGTCCCGCCGGAGGAGCTCCAGGGCGTCATAGACGAGCTCGACACCGACCACGACGGTTTCATTAACCTTTCCGAGTTTGCCGCGTTCTACCGCGCAGATGCCGCTGACGGTGGCGACACAGAGGTTCAGGACGCCTTCAACATGTACGACCAGGACAAGAACGGGCTCATCTCTGCCACCGAGCTCTGCCAGGTTCTGAACCGCCTCGGAATGAGCTGCACCATCGAAGAATGCCACAACATGATCAAATCCGTCGATTCCGACGGCGACGGCAACGTGAACTTCGCGGAGTTCAAGCGCATGATGAGCAACAACCGCGAAAATACTTGCTGAAGGAAAATAGATTAGCAGCTTCTTGCTTTCTTTCCGTAACCTCTGACTCGTAGATCTGCGCATCTTGTGCTCTCTCGTTACTTTTTCCTTCGTTCTGTTATTTATTATGTGTTCAATCGCCCTGAGTAGAATTAGAATCAGAAATTTAAGTGAAAAATCATTCCAATGTTGCCGTTTGAATTCTAATTTAGCTTCGTGACTTTATTTGCTACGTTTTCAATGAATTTGTTGTCAGTCGTGATAAGCAGCGATAAACAATTGGATTCTTCCGAGAATGCCAACCTCCGTGTGTTTGCGACTGTGGAATCACGTGGCCGTGAAGAGGAAATTGTGGCATGCGGAAACACGCCGCGATGATTTGTTCTTCCACAATGATCACGCCGTGAATTGATTATGACTTGTTTTAATGTCGACAATGATTTAAATTAAATATTTGTATACGGAAAAAGGAAAGTATGATAACAGGTCCATGGAAAGTGGTAGCAGCGAGTTGAATGGTAGTGGATGGAAAATATGTGTTAGGGCATTTCATTTTCAGAACCGTGGTAGAAGGAATGTGCTTGATATGGGTCACGGACACTTTCTATTTTACTTTTTTGCTTTTAATAGTCTCTTTAGGGATAGAAAAATAAATATGCATACATGTCATATATGCGAATAAAATTTGTGGCTATTCGTAAATTACCAGTGAATATTTATTAAGGTACTAAGTATTTTAGTTTGAGTTTATAAAAAGGTTGGATATGATATTCCATTATTCGTATATGCGGAATCCATAAAAAAATTAAAACTAAAATTTAATTTATTTTTTTATTAAATAAAATATAATTAAAGTTAATTTATATTTTATTAAGTTAAATTTAGTTATAATTAAAATAAAATTTATATTTAATTTATTATATTATATATATATATATATATATTTATTTAATTTTATTTTAAAAATTTATAAAATATATTTTTTAAGTATTGTTAAGTATCTGCAAATTTTAAAATATTCATAAATTATCAATACTTTTTAAATGAATATCCAATAAATAAATAAAAAATAGATAATACATAATTTTTTTATTAGAAATCGAATTAAGATAAATACTATTTAAACGGACATCCATGTTCGATTCATTGTCGTTTATCATCTCTAATCCTCCGTTATTGATATCATTTTCAAATGAAAAATAACATTTTAATTACTTTTACTAATTTTATAATTACTAAACAATTTATTATAAATATTACATATAAGTCCTCTTTTTAAATATATTGAGAAAGTACTCTTTATTTCTCCACCTCTAATTAATGATAATTTCTTGATTAATTTTTAAGAAAGTCTCTTCTATACAGAAATTTTCTTCGCGTTTGAATGTACATATGTTTCTTTTTCATATATATTTTTTTATAATTTATTGATAATTCACTATAATTACTATTTGCAGTGAATAATGGTATCTTAAAATTCAAACCGAACGTATTAAAAAAAATTAATAATAAAATGTTGAAGTTATAGTATAATAAATGCTAATATTGTTCTATAAGCACGTTTTAATTAATTCTTCAAAGTCATAACTTCAGTTATGAATTAAACTCTTTGACTAAATAATATGGAGTAATTTTAATAAATATTTTTTAAAGTTAGTTGAATTGTTAAAGTAGAAAATGATTTGGCAACAACTATAAGTGCATATTATAAAAATTTCTTAATTAACTAATTGATAACAATCACTTATTATACGTTAAGAGTTAGGTCGAAAATATTGAACCAAGACTTGTTAAATTAACAATTACAATCATATCTCTTACAAACTTCTTAAATCACTAAGAAAGAATTTGATAAAGGTAAATACAGTTCCTCTTACATAGATAAATTATAGAAAGCTTATATTATGAAGATCTCAGTATAGCAATTTTATTTTATAAATTCTGATCTGGAAAGTTTTCTCTGAAAAATATTGACAAGTAATCTGGAGATCAATTTTTGAAAGGTAGAGTGATCATTTTAAAAAACGATTGTGTACCTAAAAATTAATGGGTTGCAGAAAGTAAAAGTCTTATTAATTACTAAACCTCTTTTTTATTTTTTTTAATAAAGTGAATTAATTGACTGTTGCTTCGTGTACCTCATCAAATTTCTCTTTGCACCCATCAATCTAGATTTGACTTTCCAGCACATTAAAACAATTTTGGAATTTCCTTTTCTGGAAGACAATCATCCCACTATTATTGCGGAAAATATTTTGAGAAAGTTTTGATGGGGTGCAGATAGAAATATGATGATTGCAAGAAGCAACAGATAGAAAAAAACGGAGTAATATCGATAATTTGTAATCAAGTCATCTGCATAATTAAGGTTGTTGTATTGTGTCCATAATTTACTTTCTGAACATATAATAACAGGTGTTTGATGTATATTTATTTAACAAACCATCTTATGCTAACTTCAAACTTCTATGGTCTAAATACATTCAGTACTAGTACATTATATTTAATGTTAATAACTTTTATCTTCAATTAGCTTCTTGAATCGCTGACTATTTTGAAGTATATAAAGATGGAACTCAATGTAAAGGTTCAATATCTATTTTCTCTGTTCCAGTGTTAGTTTTCCTTTTGTTAACACTAATTTCTCGTGGCTTAATGCATATTTTTTGTTATACAAAGTGCTCCTTTTCAATAATGAACAGTTGCACAAAGATAGTATATTATTATTCCAAACCCCTTTTGATTTGATGATTATATCGGTACCTAACCACAAACATCTATGATTATTCCTTGTTAAATTATATTTTCCAAAGAGGAGACATATAATTAGGAATCATTACCCTGTTCAATTTTTTAACCTCCTTGAGATGATTATGATCTAAACAATGTCACTCTATAACCAATCTGATGAATGATGTGCAGAAACAAGTGTTTGCCAATCCTGAAAGGCCACATAGGCATGAAAAATGGCAAACTTTATACTCAAAAAATGGATGGAGACAGATGGAACAATACCATTGGACCTTCTTTGAAGATGAAGGTAACCATGGTTGGCTCTTCCACTTGATTAATGTCACTCATAGGTCTAGACAACATCAAGGATTATTACTCCTAATGCCTTTTTCAAAGGTTTCACATGTAAATATACTCATACAACACCCTCCAAAATAAAATACCAAAGATTATTACTCCTAATGCCCTTTTGTTTTGCATTCTAGCACTCTATAAATATGATCATGACCTTGCACCCTATTTCAACTCTCTTCCTTCATCATCTACATTTTCTTTATGGTTAAGTTTTTTCTCCTCTTCATTATTCCTTAGAATTTCATCTCACAGTGGTGAAGGTAGAGATCATTTGAAAAGGGTCATATTCATGGCTGATACATTCGATGAAGAGTGTGACTTTCTCTTCAAAGCTGTTCTGATTGGAGACTCTGGAGTTGGGAAATCAAATCTGCTCTCAAGGTTTGCAAAAGATGAATTCAGGTTGGATTCCAAACCCACAATAGGAGTTGAATTTGCTTACCGGAACATCAAGGTCGGAGACAAACTCATCAAAGCTCAAATATGGGACACTGCAGGCCAAGAAAGGTAAAGAAAGAACCACTCTCTGTTGTCTCTTCAATTGCTCATCACTTTCGACCCTTCTTTCTTCTTTGTTCAATCGTTTCTATGCTTTGATCATACTCATTTTGTTTCATTAGCTCGTAGAACGTTTATAGAATACTCTTACGTTTTGAGGTCGTAGTTAAGAATTCAGTTGCATATATAGTAGATCACACGACCGTGGAACTTGTTTTGTCGAAGGTTGAGGCTACATAAACCAGGGTTTCGATTTCTAAGTGGATGTTCATTCGATTTGCTTAACATAAAAGAATTGGATATTAAAATTACAATGAACTTCTCTGTTATACTTTGTAAACTAAAAAACTGTAGTTTCTGTGTCGTTTGCTCATGTTTTTTGGCCAAATATTTTAGTATTTTTTTAAACTGAACTGTTCATCCGTGATGATCTCTAAGATTTGATGATTGAAAAATGTCGTGGTTGCCAAATGGCAATTGAGTACTGGTTTAATTACGTGGGGGAATGAAATTAGGAAAGAATAACTCTTGAATCCGTTCAGTGGGACCCTGAAAACACTAACATTATCATTATTGAATTCCATGCCTGAATTTGTATGTGTTTGAGTAAATAAACTTTTTGAACAAAACTAAGACTGTACTTATATATATCATTAAAAAATCCAAAACATGTTCTCCCTCCAACGTAGGTGCTTTATTGGAACCTTGTCGTAACTTCCTCCTTTTCCGTGAGTGAATGTAACTTTCGTTTTGTTCGAAAAATTTCCAAAAGAATAGTGATTGATTACTACTTTTGCCTTTGGGTGTTACATGCCCTTTTCTTTTCCTTGCATTTTCAATTCTCATAATGAATTAGGCAGAAATATTATGCAGCAGTTGAATAATGAGCATGGGTCAGTATAGGCTGTGTAAGTGTAGAAACCAAGTTTTCTTTTCTTTATCTGTTTGATCATGCAATGCAATCTATATAGCGTAACTATTAGGCTATGTGGGTCCTAGACGTGGACATGTTTGAGCTTTGTTACAGAAAGAAAACATGATGAAAGTGATTGAGAGAAATGAATGTAGGATTTTGGTGCGCAATCACATAGTCAAACATTTCATTTCTTCTTTCCAATTATCTAAGTATTCTTAGACACCTGTTTTAGATCACCTACCTATATTTATATTTAAGGTAACAAGAAAATGTGGCAACTTTACCTTATGAGATGACCAAATCTAAATGTGATATAATTGAGTCTAAAAAGCATGGTTATAATACAACTTTGTGGCAGGTTTAGAGCAATCACGAGTTCGTACTACCGAGGGGCTTCAGGGGCAGTGCTGGTGTATGATATAACGATGAGATCAAGCTATGAGAATGTGAGAAAGTGGCTATTGGAGCTGAGGGAGTTCGGAGGGGAAGAGATGGTGGTTGTTCTTGTGGGAAACAAATGCGATCTGGATCAATCGAGAGAGGTTGAGAAAGAAGAAGGAAAAGGGTATGCTGAAACAGAAGGGTTGTGCTTCATGGAAACCTCTGCTTTGAAGAATCTCAACGTTGAGGAAGTGTTCTTGCAAATGATCACAAGGATTTATCACATGACAAGGCAGAAGAATTTGGCAGCTAAAATGGACGAGAAACCGATTATTAATCTTCTCAACGGGAAGGAGATTCATGTTGCTGATGAAGTCACTGCAACCAGACAACCTAGTTCTTGCTGTTCCAGATGAGACTTTTTTGCCATGATCTTTCAGTAATTCATTCTTCCGATTTTCTCTACTTTGCAAAGTTTCTTCATCTTGTTATCGGCGTTTCTTCATTGCATGGTGAAGACGATTTAGTTCTTAAATTACACGAAAGGTGACTTCTTGACAGATTGTAAATGATGATTTTTATATCATACACGTTTTTCTTTTAATTCTTTACAGCTAGTTTTTTTCTTTTTGACGTAAATCTTGTACTTTTTTTATGGATAATGTAACCTCTCAGGTTACGCATGAACTCTTCCATTTCCAGAAGGTCACGTTTTATGATGTAAAAAAAAATAAAAATTGATAAACAAAAAGTCATGATCACCGTCAAAATTGATACTAGAAATAGTGAATCAAATAATTCATAAGTTGAAGATGAAAGCTGCAACACAAACGGCACCTGCGCTTCTTGCTGCCACAAGCTCTAAATAATAGTCATGGATTTCGATACGATGTCCCAACCAATGAAATTAGATTTTTTCTGAACATTTCAAAGTTGTGGAAATTTAAACTTAGCTTATTATGGAATGATTCACAACCGATGATATGATAGGTTTAATAGATAATAAATATAAATTACAAATCTACTTTAAAATGAGATTTATATTTAGTTATATGTTTTAAATTTATGTTGTGGATAATATAATTTGGTATACTTTTTCTGAGATTTTAACTGCGTAATTGGAAAATAACTTTAAACTAAAGAGAAACAATTTTTTTTTTTATATTTATGAAGATGTAGAACAAAAATATGTGGTGCAAAAAGAAATTTCTTTAAAATAAAGGATACGGGCTTCTACTGGACTTTACATTTTAATGGGCTCCAAAGACCCAGCGTTGAAGCCCGGTAGAAGGTAGTTTGGACTGTTTGGTAGTTGCGAAGCCGAAATCATTGGTACGTTGAGTGGGACCCAAAGCGAAGCAGTGCAATTCACTCAAAATTGATTGGCCCAAGAGAGCATGTCCCATGACCCGCGTGTCACTCTAACTTTCTCACTCGATCTTCTTCTTTGCAGCTTTCATGGCCCTCTTCTTCTTCATCATTACCAGCATCATGGATCTCTCGCCCTGAAAAGCACCGTCCTCTTGAATGATCTCTTCTGCAACCTCGTAAACTCTTTGAAACACCGCGTTTCGATATACACGTGCGTATTGTGGATACGCGACATTTTCTTTCCCTCTCATCTCGCTCTCTGAAACCATGGCGAATTGGATTTCCTCCAAACTTAAAGCCGCAGAGAGCATTCTCCACCAGGCAAGTCTAACTGAAACAATGCTTCGCATTTTCTTTTCCATTTTTGCCTTTTTGGAATCCCTAGCCATAGATAGGAGTTGTAATTTACTTCGTCAATTTTAATGTGTAGCGCGATTATGATTATTTTAGTTCTCTTTATGTTATCGTGAAATATATTCATTTGTTAATTTTGTAATGGACGGTTCAGCTCGATCAACAAGCGGCTGAATCGCTTGGCAAGAACGAGGGTTTTCGATCCGAGGAACTGAACATTGATGCTCCCGCTAAATCAGGGATTGGTGTGTCTCTGAAGGATCAATTGAAGAAGAAACCCTTGGAGGGCAGTGATTATGGTGGAAAAATTCGCAGTGATCCTAATTTTAGTGGCCTTAAAGCTACAGCCAGTGCACCCAAACTATCTACCAAATCTGGCCCTACCTTAACAAACGATGATTGGACTGAACTCCTTAATGCACCTATAGTTACTCGGTCTTCTGCTTCTGGGAGCAATCAGGGTAATGGGGTGCCTGCACCTCGTGTTTTGAGGCAAAATAGTGGTAGGAAGCTGAAGGGTTTGTCTTCATCTTCGTCGGTGTCCGATGTGAGGAGGAATGCAAGAAGTGGCAACAGTGGTCCGAGGTCCTTTCAGAAGTCAGACTATGTGAAAGAAGTTAAATTGAGTGGAAAAGCCCCTGATGATGGAAAGGAATCCACATCTTCGACTTCAACAAGGAGGAGTTTGGTTGTAGAATCAGAGACTGATGGTAAATGGGGTAAAGAACCGAAGTATTCCGATGAGGGCAGTTCTGAGAAGCCTGTGATCGAGGAAAATGGAAAAGAAGAAAATGAGCATCGGTTTAACTATAGGGACACTTCTCCACCAGAATCGTTGCAGGAGGGCGACCAAACTGTGGCTGCAGAAACAATACCAGCATTAGGGATTGATAAGGTGCAAGAGCCTAAGATTGTGGTAGATTTTGATGGCAGTCAATTGAGAAGTGCGATAAAAGAAAGGCATGAGCATTCAATCTCTGGGAATTCTATATCTGACGATTTGAAAAGGGGTTCTCCCATGGCTAGTGATGGAGGTTCTGATTCAGATACTGAGTCCGGTTCAACATCTGATTCTGAAAGTGAGCATGAGAGGGAGGAAAGGAGAAAGAGGAGGGAAAGGATTCTGGCTGAAAAAGCAGCAGCTAAAGCTATAAATGCTATCAAGGAACGGGAAAATATGGTGGCCAAATTAGAAGGGGAGAAGCAGACTCTAGAGAAAATACTTGAGGAGCGAGCTAAAGAACAAGCACAAGAGGTAACATAATTACAATTTAAGAACTGATCTCTGTGTTACTTTTTTAACTTTTTTTTTTAATTTTTTTTTTGTATACTGGTTACACTCAACATGGTGTCTTCTATAGGATATAGCCTATAGGTAATGTTGGACAATTTTTTTTTTCTGCTTTTGGTCATTTGGTGGAAAAATTAAAATGTCAAACTCCATAGGCAGTATTTTGCTTGCAGATAGAACAAAGTAGAATGGTCATGTTCTGCTTTTCTTCTCATGGTTTCACCCTCTTAGTAGAATCAAAATTCACCACTCTTTTTAGTCCAATGTCCTATTCTGTTTTGTTTTTAAAATGAACAAAACATGTAATAGAAACCACATTTTATGTTATATCCTGTTCTAACACGTCTACCAAATGCTACCATAGTATAGAATTTTCTTGTAACTTAATGTTTATGATCTATTGGTTATTATCTAATCCTTTTTGTTCCTTGCTTTAGGCTTCACAGCTTCAGAGCACTGCAATGGAAACGATGGAAGCTGTTGAGTTAGAAAAGCAGAAACATAATAATACTAGAATGGAATTTCTTGCACGTTTAGCTAAATTGGAGGTATGTTAATTCAAACCGTTAGTTTATACTTTATACGATATCATAACTTACTGTACCTTTCTGTAAATAATTTATATTTTTCTTTTTGCACAAAGATATCGACATAAGCTTGTTGACAAATGTTTGGATTGATTGCAGACTGCCAATGCTGATCTTGCAAGATCCCTAGCGGCTGTGCAGTGGAACCTTGAAATTGAGGTATATTTAGATTCTTAGGTGACTTCCCTCCCTATGATCCAACAGAAAGTAAGGTTTGCAGGTCTGTAATTATTGAATACAAAAGTATAGATGCTTGCTAGTACCTCTTTCATTGATTTGGACTCCACTCCTAATTTCATGATGACTTATGATCTCCCAAAATTAGTGGTGACATAATAAATAAGATGATTAATAATTTAATATGACCAATCTAACAGCATAGTGAAGCTGGTCAGCGTCATATATCTGAAGACTTAACCCTGTTACTGGAACTAGAAATTGAAAAACTAAACGGAATGAACCAATCAACTCCCAAAACGTGTTCTTATTGAAAATTTAGTTTTTGCAAGAACTTGAATGAGTTCCAGTATATTGAAATTGAATGAGCCAAACTGAACATTATATGCTGCTTAAATTTCTGTGGTTCCTTGATCCTCAGGTCGTCATAAATATCTGGAAAGGTGTATTAAATTTCTTACGTGTTTTATCAGGTTAAACAAGTAGCAGAACTTAGACAGCAGATCTCATCGAAGGAGTTGCTTCATGAAGGTACTAAACCTATACTGAGTATTTTCACATTATTTGGTACATTATTTCTTTCTAATGCATAATATTATGTTGTTTTTTTTATGGGACTTGCTACTGCCAGTGTCTATACGTCATAGCTGTTTCATTTTACTTTGAATATGTATTTTTATTCTTTAAGATTAGTAACTAGATTTTAGAAAAAGTAGAAAAAAGGTGCAGAGAATCAATTATTAATTTAGGCATATGCAATTATGCAAGGAACTGATGAATAGGTGGTTAGTAGTAAACTTAGTATGAGATCGAAGGATCCATTTTAGGTTTGCAATCAAAGCAAATATGTGCTCGGCTGCTATAGGGATTTTGGGAACCAATCAACTTGGTATGTGTCTTCCTCTTGCCCAAGAATATGTCTGACAAAGACTATGTAATCCTAATGCCTTTCTTTCTGCCGTTCCTGGCTTATAATAGCTATGCGTATCCTTATTTTATAGATCTCAGAAGGAGAATGAAGAATCCTCCTCAAACTGGAGCTTCACAAAATCAAGTAAGTTATATGATTATTTGCTGAAGTGGGTAGACATTGATCCATTGGTTTCTTTTGTTTACTTCTCCAAGTGCGGGGCTTTTAATTGGGTGTGTCTCTAGTATCTTATTTTGTTAGATCCTGTTTTTCCCTTATAAACTTCTATGCTCACTATCTTGTGTATTTATGCCAATATTGTAGCTAGCTTCGAAAGGTGTGGAGTTTGAACGGGAAATTCTAGAAGCAGAGCACTCTTTAATCAATGATAAAGTTACTCAATTGGAGGAAAAGGTAAGGTTTTTAAACTTTTTTCCTTGAAGAGCTATGATATTTCGAATGCAATGTATTTCATGACTTTAGTAGTTTGCATAGATTTTTCTTTCTTGAATGGTGTCTCTCTGTTTTTCTTCTTTTTATTGGATAAGGTTTTCTTTTATTTTCTAGTTATATTTTAAAAAGCAAATATTGGAATGATCAGAACGAGTCTTCGAAATAGTCATACCTGTATATTTCAGTTTCCGTTATTTGCATCCTTTTTTATTGCTTTTAAATTTACCCAACTACGTGCCCTGTTATCTAATGGTTGTGGTCCACAGTCCCTTAGGTTAAAGCGCCTTGAACACGAGATTTCTGACTTCTTTTTTTGTGCCTTATCTTGCTAGATAAGTTCGTGTACGATAATGAGAACCCGACGGTCTCCTAGAGTGTTAACGTACTGAATAACTTTCTGCTAAAATCTGCATAATAATCTATCTGTTTTGTTAAACTAACTAATACGCTTTTACAGAAATAACTGCCTGCCAAGTTTTCATCCTAATAAAAACAAGTTCCCTGTAATATACGAGTTATAGAAATTACTGAAATATTCAAACACCAGAAACCACCATACTAACATGTGACATTACACTGTAAACCCCAAAATTATTATTATCTAAGCATAATGGTTGACACTGATAGTTTCAACTTGGTTCCTCCTTTTCCTTTATTGATAAACCTTGTTAAAAGACACTACTTTAGTAACCAAGTTCGGTTGATTGGAAATTGTAACATTAGTAATATTGTGCTATTTGTTGTCCCTTTTATACTTTTGTGAAAGCTGAAATGTTTTACCAAGTGAACAGTAATGCTTTTATTTAAATCAAATTGCAAGCGCATTCTTGGACCCATTTGCTTTTTCCAAGGAACCATTTAATTTCTTTTAAATATATTGCAAGTTTTTAAATCAATTTTCATGCAAGTTTGAAGATAAGATATATTATGCTATCAGGAATTATTTCTTTATATCTGCATCATTTGTTCTTGTATTATTATAGATTGCTTTGTGCCTGTGAAGTTAATATGATTTCCTCTTGCCGTGTGTAATTATTTGATATATTTGTCCATCAAAGGAAAGAAAGCTGGAAGCTGACATTGAAATAACAAGGAAAGAGATGGAAGAGCCAACAGAAGTTGAAGTTGAGCTCAAGCAAAGGCTTCAACAAATGACTGACCATTTAATACAGAGACAAGCAAAGGTTTGTCTTCTAATACATCTAGGTGACTGTACTGTGTGTGAATCTTCTTGGAATACTGCTTTAAATTTAGGACAGAACCAGTCAATCTGATCAGTCAGTCCTAAGGGTGTTGTCTGAAAACATTAGCAGTTGAAAACCCATGTGCAGTCAAACCAAAATGACCAACTAATTAATCGGATCCAGTTTTCAGAGCTCATGAGTTTAAAAGACCAACAGAAATATTTCAAAAGTTCATTTAAATACAAAATAAGACTGGAGTTTCTTAAGGTTTCTTTTGACCCCTACCTATTCAAATTTCGAACAAATTATTCTGCTTGCCAACAGGTGGAATCACTCTCTTCAGAGAAGGCAAGTCTTATGTTCAGAATCGAGGTATGCTTTTTACTGATGCTACGGTACTAATTCTTGCAACTGTATATACTTAATTTTCAATTTTCATAATCAACTTGGCAGGCTGTGTCAAGGTTGCTGGATGAGAACACGTCAGCATCAGGTGCAACAAATATGAATCGTGCTTCTTCATCCAGTGACTTAGAATCAGGATTATGGGAGCTCTCGAATTCAAAGCTGAACCCTATGCTAAAAGCCAGAATTCATTCTGGCAAGAGACAGCTTGGATCATTACTTCAACAACTAGATCATATTTTTGTGACCGGTGCACTTTTTCTGAAAAGGAACACAACTGCAAAATGGTGGGCTTTGATATATCTTGTTTGCCTTCATTTCTGGGTGTTTTATATTCTTTCATCAGATTCTGGCCCGTCAAATGTGGGTAGATCTGGTGCCCAGATCTCATTGGAGAACATTAATAACACTAGAGGAGTTTGATTGTGTTGCAATGTGTCTTTTATTTTTGTGTCATTCACTGCGGCTTTTATGAGGTTCTCAATATATTGGATATGTTTTGGAACGCCAGAATATATCAAACATCGGCAGTCGACATGCAGGCATGCCCCACACTTTGACCAGAAAAATACAGGACTTCATAGCTTCCTATTTCGATGAACTAAATCTCTTTGACGTCGTGAAACTTCGTTGGATTTGGAGGGAATCCATCAGAGGAGCAACATCCTGCTATTTGTATTGACACAATGGCTGATCTAATGATGACAGTTGAAAAGTATTGACGCAATTAAAGTAGCAATAAGTATTTTGTATGTACAGTTTAGCAATAGAAGTGGTCACAGAATAAGCATTTGATGTAAGCTCTGTTGTGACCATAGAATTAAAAACAAAAGATGCCACCGTAAGTAGTTCTGAAATTATTATCCCTTCAATATTGTAGAGAAAGAAAAAAAAATCCATTTTTTTTATCATAAAATTATTAATAAATATTGATTCATCTGTGTAATGCATTGAAACCTCGTACTTGATGACACTGTACAAATACAACTACTCTTTGATTTAATCATGTGATATGTTCTATGTTCTTACTTTTGCACCAATTATCTTTAATTTTCATCTATTTTTATTTGACTTTTTTATTTTGTTGTTTATTATTTCTCACTTATTTTTTTCCTGGTAAATGAACCCTGGGGATTACTTTTACGAGAGTAATGTGTAAAATTGAACTTCAGGACCATAAGTTATCAATAATTTGCGCCTAAGTTAATTTAAATTTGAATTTAATTTACAAATATTGATTTTTTTTCATGAGAATTCAGATATGTTTTAGGTGGAACATCTAATGAAATTCAAATAATTCTCAACATATAACTTTTTATATACAATGACTCCGAGTCTTTAAATCGTGAACTAAATGTTTCAAAAGTAAGATTATATATGCTTCATTTAATTGACCATGTATAAAAAGATAACGAAAGACTATATTTAAAATCAAGTGAACGAGTAAAATCGTAATTCTTTTGGATTGACAGCGTGAGGTATATATAAATTTTAGTTTGAATTTTTATAGCTTTAGTTTTATAGTTTGAATTTCATGAGTTCTGAATATATGAAATGAAAAATCGGTTTTCAAGTTTGTTAAATTTGAAAAAAAAAAATCTTCTAAAAAAAAACACACATGAGAAGTCGAAAATATCATTCAAAACCTCAATTTGTCATTTTTTACTATAGAAAACGAGAAATGTCTGTATTCTAATGTCAATCAATGTCTTTTTTATCTTTCGACGTCAAATTAACATCTTATGATATGATATTGGTGGTTTTCATGGACATTAAAGGTAAAAAATAACATATATCAAAGTTTTTATTTATAATAATGGTATTAGGACAAGTATGAAGATATAAGAACAAACAAAAATATGTATACCTATTCCAATTCTCGTACCAATTAAAAAAACCTAATATTACTTATACTTAGTCAATATAGATATTTTCTATAAATATTGAAACAAATTTGAACAATTTCCATATAAATAGACTTATCTGTCTTTCTCAATTTTTCTGATAATATATATCATTCTTATATGCATTGCATAATAAATTAATAATTTGTTATCGATAATATATTGAGATGCATTAAAAAGCTACCATAAAGTAAAACAAAAGTAGAAATAAAGTGAGAGATTCTGGTTTGTCTCGAAATGCGGGAGATGCGTGGGACCAACCCCTGGATCTTGTGCAATAGAATACTATCATACAGGAAAATGTTTGTTACCAACTTTTTTCTTTGGTTGCTATCATCTTCTACCTCTCCTCATAACCTAACCTAATGGGTGAGCATAGTTGCACTTCTCACCATACCCCAATTATGTTCATTCCAATGTTCCTTTTCTTGTTCATATTGCTGCTCTCCTCTTTCACACTCGGATATTACATGGCCTTGTATGTATGCATTCATAACTATTGTAGACAATTCTGTGTATCATTTAAATTACTTGTTTTTGTTGCTAACACTAATCTTTGTAACAATATATATTCTAGTATCTAATTTACTATATTTTGTAATATCCATCACTGCTTCTTCTTCCACTTCTACAGAAAATCGGAAATCAAAATCTACGTGAAGTAACTTTTCACTTGCAGGTTAAGCTCCAGGCCCAACAACAACATAACTTTACTAGGATTTTGGTGGTGGTGTTTCTTGTAGATGGTCATTGTAATTGCAGGAAGACTACAAGGAAGAACGAATAATGAGATAATTATTGGAAAACCCATCCCACTTTTTCCCTTGGCCTGCGCTAACAATTCCACCGAACCCTTAAACCACATATATCTCTCTTTCACAAGTTTATGTTAAATATAGGAGCCACAACACAGGATGAGTTTATGCTACGTACCTAAAGAGAAAGAACACACTGGCTTGATTCACGTATAAACTGTCGGTACCCCTTTAGTTTTTCTAACTATCTAATTTACTATATTCTATAATATTGCTCAGTGCTTCTTCTTCGACTTCTATAGCAAACTGAGAATCAAAAGTCATGGTTGCACCTCATGATGAGAGTGAGATCAAGAGAGAGAGAGAGAGAGACAGCGTCTTAGGGATTGACATGTGTTTCTTGATAATAGATACGGCATTTAGAGTCAGTGACTGAAGAGGAAAGAGAGAGGGAAACAGAGCATTGTGTTTTCAATCCATTTTCCTTTTTTTTTTTCTGGAGAACATATTCTCACTCCTAGAAGGTGAAGCTCAACCATGTTAGAATTCTAAGAGTGAATAGTACCATAATCAGTAGAAATGAAAAAAGTATAGAGTATAACAGTCAAAACTCATTCATCCATTGTTTTAAAATATTGTGTAGAAAGTGATCAATTTCTTGTATGGTTGGATCCAGTTTTAGGTTCCTGTAACTTATCTTCGATAAACCTAACCCATCAATACTAACGGCAATCTCACAGAGAAACATACCAAGCATTGGCTAAGGGGTCGGATGCCAGCTCAGCCATCCACTCCAACGTCGCCGTTCGGAGACTAAAACGGCTTCTGGTTAGGGATGTAAGCGGGCATAGCAAAAGGGTAAGCACACTGCCCGGGGCACAGCTTTGCGGAGTTACCCACCCAAGCGAACCAAAGACGGAAACGTGAAATAGTGATGGCGCTTTTTATCGCAGACTGTATGGCCAGGGCCGCCAAGCCGAGACCGGACCTCCGGCGAGGTGGAAAAAAAGGAAGCGGACGAAGGATAGAAGCGCCGCGAAAAGTGATGTTTCAGTGGGTGAAGCTTCTTTATATCATACAGTGTGAAAGTGATTAACGTGGAAAGGCATATATAAATGGGGATTAATTTAAAAATTGAGAATATATGATGACGGAAAGATTTTTGGCAAAAATGTATTATTAATAAAAGAAAAAAAGTTGTTGGTAAATTTGGTGACACTGTAAAATTCACGGACTGGTATAGGGTTTTGAGAATATTTAATTTTGTGTTCTTTTTAAATGAAAGATTTTTATCAAATAGGCTCCTTTACTTAATTAGTAACTAACAATTTTGAAACTTGATTAATGTTTTAGAAGGCGTGCATCCAGCAGAGTTAGTGCTATAACCGCCTCCTTCAGCAATAAAGGAGATGGAATACAAGTTTTCAGTAATTCATCCATAATTATTTATGGAAGCTGCAAATATTCTCTTACTTCTGGTATGTATGTCAAACTCCTTCAAAATAAAGAAATATGCTGAAATGAACATGATTGATTCATTGTATATAGAAAAATATTATTTCACATTTATGCCATCTTATCTTTATTTACTTTTTACATTTATGATATCATTATCATGGTTAATATACTATTACTATACTAAATGTGCCTTTAAAAAAGTGAGAGTGGAGACAACAAACTAAGGAATAAAGAGTTCGCTTTGACTTTGTTGTGTTTCAAAAGTTATTGGAAAATAGGTTTTCAAACATTGACAAAAGTCAAAGTTTTGAACTTTCCATTCTGTTTTCTTCCCCTCAATCAATTTTTCTCTTCTTTAACTTTAAACTTCCAGAAAAAGCTTTTTTTTTTTTTCTAAAACTTTAATTCACTTAAAACTGTTTCTTCTTCAATAAATTCAATGTCCAATAACTAAACGATTATGCATTTTACATGTTGCAGGAAGTGAAACTATTATTAGAAATTCCTTTAACAACGAGGGCAACGGGGTCCAATATTTTCACAACACGAAAATCATAATTTTTGTTTAACATTTAAACAGGAGCATGAAGTACAAGACAGAGTTTGAATGTTTTTGAAGTTCATCACTCCAAAAAGTGTTGAAATTTTTGTCGAAGGAGATAGAAAGAAAATGAGGTGATTTGCATGTTCAATCAATGGCACATGCAATGTGCACCACTAAAACGCGGAGAGAGAAAAGCAAAAAAAAAAGAAGACGGATGAAGATGTTTTGATATAATTAAAGACGAATTCCTGCTACTTGTTATATATTATTGTTCTCTGCAACCAACAATATAATAATTGTTTTTTTTCGTTTAAAAGTTTAATTAATTTTGATTTGTCGTAAATATATGATAACAATAGGCAAACATATATTCAGGGTGAGGAGGAATAAAGATAACAGGAAAGAATGTATAGCAATTTCAACGTTTATTATAGCTAAAAATGACTAGTGATAAATTTTACGCTTCACACAAAACATTTCTTATTATTATTATAACCTCTTAAGTGTTATATAAAAAAGAGGAAAATAATGAGAAAAGTAAGACTATGCCTTTGTATGTGTATTCCTTACATTAAGCCTGTTCTCAGGAAAGCCAGTACTTAAAGATAAAACATTTTCTCCACCTTTCTTATTTTTTTGTCTTTATATATATATAATATATTGAAAAACTATAAAGATAAAACATTTGTTTAAGAAATTGGATTTTGAATTTACAAGTCGATTACACTTAAAAAAACGGTTAGCATCATGCCCTGGTACTTTTAATTAAACATGCAAAAGAGATATAGTTTTGCAAAATATTGAATTTTCTCAAAAAAATAAATAATAATAATGTACAAAAGAAATTAAAAATGCATTTTTTTTTTTGAAAAAAAAATTGTCGACAAAGATTAGTTATCTCTTCTATTTATTGATATTCTCAGTAGAAAATTAAGGTTTACGTAATTTGAAAAACTATTTGCAAAATAATTTTAATAATTTTTTATTTTTAAAATGAATTAGTAAAGTACTAACCTTGTTTCTTCATATTTTTATTCATCGTGAAAAATCAGTATCACGTAATTTTTAACAATTATTTGTTTGAGTATTGGTTTGAATTTTTAATTTAATTTTTTATATTATATATATACAAAAAATTCTGAAAACTAAGTGTGGTAAGTATGCAGTCTATGTTAAGTGGTGCGCAGGCAAGAAAGCCCGAAAAGAGAATGTTAGTAAAACGTGTGGTGCATCAATGTGAGTGTAGGGTGCAGTGAGTAAAATAAATATTAAGCTAAAAAACATAACAAGATACATGTGGATGTGGAGTTAGTAAACATTGCGGGTACATGGAGTAAATGGGTCAACCTAAAAATTGTTGTGAGATACGAAAATGGGGATGCACGAAGCAACCCAGCTCAGCTCCAATTGCACCCTAAATTCATCAACTAACATTATAGTTTGTACGGCGTGAGACAAATATTATTTATGTAATATTTTAATTGAAGTTGCATTTTTTGATACAAATTCATAAACATTTTTTGATACCTGAGTTGCATTTTAATTGAAGTTTATAATAAATAAACATTTTTTTTTATAATAGTTTGTAGTGGACATGGTTAGAGCATGAATACACACTACGGCATCATCTGATCTCTGTAACACCTTTGGTATGAGAAAACGATTGGTTGAGGTTGTTTAGCTGTCTTTAAAATGTGTAAGACAACCAGTAACAAATCACAATAGAAGATGATAGAGAGCATACGATCAGAAACAAATTGATAGAATATTTAATTTTTGGTCTGATTGCGATTCCAATTGTTTCGGAAAACAGTTCTATGAAATAAGTATTAGAAACAACTTCTAGTATGGCAAAAAAAGCATTAGTGCTATTTCAGCATGCTTAATGAAAGATACGATAAAAAGTTTTGACAGTCCAATTCACGTTGCAAAACAACAGGCACATTAATGATAGTTTTTGTGACTGTTTGTTTAGCAATAGCACGAGACACGCACACACCGATCACTATCTCCTTGTGTGCTCTCTGCAAGCACCACACACGAACAACCAACACAACTTTGGATGCCCAATGACACATGACATTCTCAAGAATTCACCAGACAAAAGCGTTCTATTAGTTTTATAACAACATTGTATTAAAAAATTAATTCTGCTAAATACAACAATATTCGGGTGAGTCAATAAAACATTTGTGTTCAATACCTGCAACGGTTGGCAAGTTACAGGTTCATAACGAGAATTGAAATAAAAATAATAAGATGAGAAACAGAATTGATGGTCCATTGGTATCTGCACTAGCCATGATACTTGAAAACAAACATATAGTACATGAAGCTGAACTATATATATCTAAGAGAAACAAGCAATACTTGCAAACAAACTTATAGTACATGAATGTGAACTATATATATATCTAAGACAAACGAGCAATACTTGCATCATAACCATGGACGATGCCAGCTGCAACTTGAGCCTGACGTCTGAAAGGAATCAAACAAATTCAAAGAACCAAGTCCTAGTCGATTTTCAGATCATCACTGCTTTTCCCACTGCTTCCTCTACACCTTGAGCAGACAGTAAATAGTTAAATATCATCTCACCTACAATTAAGAGACGCAATAAGGAATTTTAAGGCAGTTCCATATCATTCAGAGACAACATCTGACCTTCCTAAACAATGGCATATTGTATTTTGGACACAACTCTGAATCCCGTTCATAATTTAGATGACTTATCTTTCCAACATAGTCACCTTATTCTTAATGAATTAATTTATGCCTACAATATAATCTAGGGCATACGTTGTTCTAATCCACAGAGCAATCTTGAATCATCAAATTCAAGGTGCAAATCTCGAGTTACTCTTTTTCTTCTTTCCAAAAAATGATACTCTAAATCATTAAACAATTTGAGTATTAATTCATGATATAAAATACTCAGGCTGGTGATATCCAAAATGGTAGAGTACAAAAAATACACAAATACATTATGCAAGTGGAATTAAAAATGCATCTCACCAGTTCTCTTCTTGTGGAAGATTACGACTGTAAAATGGAAACTCCAAGAGAAGGGCTGTTTTGAACCATGCCGGCAAGTTCCCATAGATTGATGGTGGCAATGGGATTAAAGGGCTGAAAATGATTTAGCTTAGTCACTTTTTTCTAAACGACAAAACAACATAGCATCATCCCATTGGGTAGAAAGATATTTCTCCTTACTAAAACAGAAAATAAATAATAAAATGGAGGTAAACTAACCTTGTTCTTGTTTTGTATATCCTATATCCATCTACATTACCAAACTTCTTATCTGCCGAATCCTGTCTCCATCATGCAATTCATCATCAGGAAAGCCATGAAGTTATAGCATAATTTTGATCAAATAATAGGTAAGAAGCAAACCTCAAGCAGCGGAATGCCACTGACAAAAAGAAGCAACAATGTGAGAAAAATCGGTCCAATGATTACCAGCCATTCAGCACCCTCCAGTACAGGTGTAGATGCCACAAATATCCCCCACCAAAGCAATATCTAAATTAAGCATTCATGACCCATCAAGGTTTTACGTTAGTTTTCTAATAAAATAAGAAATATTGTCAAAACATTGAAACCCCTATAAATACCAAAATCAACCAGTAGCCAAGCAGCAAAAGGGAGAAAATTATCACTTTAGTTTATCTTAAATAGAAGAGGTAGGAATGTAAAAAGATAGTATATTCTGGCATATCTCAGCAACCCTGTGCACATTTTCACGGAAATAGCTATACTAAATCCCAAGTCACAATTAATCATTGGTTGAAATTTATTTGAAATCATAAAATTTTGTAGGTCTCATTTCTAATTTAATAAGCTCTACTTTTGATTTTGTAGTTTCCAACAAATTTTGACCAATAGTAGAGTGTATAAGAAAATTTGTTGCTAGCATTCTCTGTATAATAAAAAAAGTTATACATATATTGAAATAAAATATGCATGATATGATACACATATATTGATATTATTTATTTCAAAATGTAATTTAATTTAAAATTTATATTTATTTTATCCTACAATTGAATTATATATATAATGTTGAAATTGACATATTATTGGATCAGTTTCAAACTCATAGATGGCTCTTTCAAATTTTGTGTCCAATAAGGACAAAGACAAACTTGTCCTAAGCACACCCCTAACTGCTGCAGCTGCACTAATAGTGTGTTAGGGTAAATAATTTAATTTGACAATTAATCGATCATTTTATCAAATGAGAGCTCACATATTATATCATAAGCTAGACTTGAACCTTACTCAATAAGTTGAAAAAGAAAAACCTATTTCAAAAAGCTAAAAGAGATTATTAGAATAATCCTAGCTGAATTCAAAAATTCAGCTGTACATTCTTCCATATACAACCTGCAATACCAAAATATTTTCGTTTGAAAGCAATACTAGCACTTACCTCACCAAAATAGTTAGGATGACGAGAATATTTCCACACTCCAACATTACACCACTTCCCTCTATTTTGTGATGATCTTTTGAAATTCAGCTTTTGTTGATCTGCTGTACCTTCCACAATAAAACCGACAGCCCACAAGATCCAACCTATTATATCCACAACATGTAGAAAGGGATTTCTGTCGCTTGCATTAACCAATGTAACCGGTAAACTCACAGTCCACACCCAGACAGCCTGTAAAAAATCAAAGTAAATTGTCCATTACAAGACATCAAAAGAGAAGGTTTCCTGAAAAAACAAACATCAGCATGCTAAATCTTAAAACAAAAATTATACAAATCTAAGAAACCTGAAATATCCAAAATATGGCCAGTCTACCCAAATTATTGCGCATTTCATCAAAGCGTCGGTCTTCTCCCCATTGCAAAATTCTGACAAACATATTCAGAAATTAGATCAACTATGGGACATGCATAAAGACACTTAGATAACTAATAGTCCTGACAGTAAGCTGCATCCTACTATTTAAGGCAATATAGCTTGAGGATGAAGATTTAGAAGAAATGATGCGTTTAACAGAAAATTGAATAAATAACCTTTTTAAAAATTATGGTGCCTTGCCATATGATACTTTCTTTAATCACAAATTGGTCATTGAACAACTATGCCAGGTACACGCTAAACAGTGCAGTATAATATAAAAGAGCTCCAATTAAAAGGGATTTTTACAAAAATAAACATCAGCAATACAATATGGTAGTCAGATCATACGTTCACGTTCTGGCAAAGTAAAGAGAAAATAACCCATTCAATTTAAGCATATAAAGTTGAAGATGAAATGAAACATTCATGTTCTGACAAAGTAAAAGATAGTACATAAAAAGAAAAAGAATTTCGAATGGAAGTGGTCCAAATGGTAAAAGATACATGGAATAAACCACGTATAATTCAAGGTGCACGATTTACTTTAATTGCAAGAAAAGCACACAAGACACCATTCAGTCATATTACATAGACATATACATATACATACCTGAATAACAGGAAAAACGCCAGGCGAATTCCCCATATCCCAACAAACAAAGTCAGGATTATCTGAAAAGAGTGATTTTATTCAACATCGATCGGAACCCAGGTAGGAGAATAAAGACTGTTTTGTAATCGTCAATTATATTTTTTTCTTTTTTCCTGATAATTCAAAATACACAAAAAAGAAAAGGATATGTCAAATTACCTGCCGAAAATACCAGGAGCCTTTTATCACCAGGGTCAATACAGCAATTATGATGAAATTCGTGCTTCCTTCAAAGAGAAATTGATGGCAGAAAGATTTCAGCAATCACTTCGTTTTATTCATTAACAGAACAACAAAATATACCAGCCACTTCTCTGTTTCAGAATATAATAATAGTTACTTTTTGAAGTCAAAGAAAAGGTCAAAATGCAGTAAAGAATAGCGATACCAGCAAAATCAGTGACTTTGTCGAATTTGAGGAGCGCAGTGATGACGAAAAACAGAAACTGATAGCCAATCTGAAAAATTAAACAAAGATAAGTAAATGTCTGAGAAGAACAGAAATAGAAAATATATGAGATTGCGAAAAAAGAGAGAGAAGAAACTGAAAATGCTTACAGTGACAAGTGCGGTGAACGCTAAGAAATGAGAGTCGATGATAGTAGCCATTTTCTTTGCTTCTTCTAGGGAACCAAGAAGAAGAGGAGGAAGAAGAAGAAGAAACGTGAGTTGAAATTTAAAGACCGCGTGTTGTAGTGTGTGGTGTGGATGAATTTATAACCAATGGTTTTATGGGTGAATGAGAATTTTGGAAGCAAAGTTTGTATATTTATTATTTAAATATTTTTATTTTAATTATTTATCTTATTAGAAAGTAAAGTATAACTATCGTTTAATTTTTTTAATAATATTTAAAACTTTTATATTTTTTAGCATAATCTTTATCATTTAATTTTGTTTTAATACATAGTGTACATCTCATTCAACCAAAAATTTAATTGATAGAAACTTGATTAAAAATATATATATTTTTTAAATAAAACATAATTCAAAATATACAAATTCACAATGACTTGAAATTCAATTAGGCATATAAATAATGATAACAAGACATTTATTATGTTAATGAATATTTCATTATTATTCATGTATAATTACAAATATATATTGAAAAAGTTTATTGTAGAAAGTTTATGCTTGAATTTTATTTGTTTTTCATGTCACCAATCCATAGGACTTGTCCACAGACCACAATCAATAAACTTGTTATGTGAGGAGATTAATAAATAAAGACGGCTTGAATACTTTTCTTATTTATGTAATTTAGTGTATTTTTTAAAAAAATTTAAATTCTAAATTTATGTAATTTTGTTGATGAATTTTGGAGGGAGAAAAAGTCATTGGTACAATAACATGATATAAAAGTATAACTAATAAAGTGATATATTTTTCTAAAGTCAATGTTTATGACTACAACTAAAAATGAAAAAATAAGGTAGGTAAATAAAACAATTACAAATTCGAACAGTAAGTTATTTAAGTTTTCTCTATGTTATTAATTTACTTACAAAAATACATTATAAATAAAATGTAATAAAAATAAAAGAACAATAAAATTGAGTTCTTTAACGAAAAGGTGTTATAGTGGAGACATTGGAATTGTGTGATTTGTGAGTCTTAATATTTTAGAGATAGATAAAGATATAAGCCTTGTTCATGTGAAAAGTTTGGTTGAGTCTTCTTTGGCGGATATTGAGAGAATTTTGTGACAATTATTTTTTAGTGGTCTTGGTTTTTAATAAGGGGGGATCTTTTTTTTTTGTTATATTTATATAAATTAATATATAATTAAATTATTTTTTAATTTTTAATATATTTTATATATTTGACATTTCTATTTTTTTTTATATCTATATATATATATATATATAGAAGGATTTTAACACCTCTATAATATTTGTCGAAGATTCGTCTGTGAAGGTGTTTCCAATGTTTAATAAAATCAATTAACATATAGTTAAAATTGAGTAGAAGAGATTTAATGTTATGCATTTAGTCTAGATTGCTAATTTACTGTTATAGATTTAAAATAATATTCATTTTTTATACATTAAGTGATAGATTTAGTACAAATGATATAAAACTTATTTTTATATTTGTATTATGAACAAAATATGTTACTTTTACTATAACTTTATTTATTTACTTACTTGAATTAATTTAGATAAACTTGTTACCATTTATTTAATAGTTTAAAAAATATTTATTATGATTTGATTTATTAACTTAAAATCTTAAATTAATTTTTGTAAAAATTATCATATTTTCTTTTAACTAGATTGATACAGGTGACAAAAAAAAATCAAAATTTTAACCTAATTGACGTTTAAGTTGAATTAGTAATAACATAAAAAAAACTCAACCCAATCAAATATTTTTTTGATGAATTGGATAATAGATTTCCCTAAATCCTATCTAATCCAACCCCTAATTTCTTCTTTCTCTATCTTAATAAATCTTGTATAATGTAAATTTATAGGTTGAAAATAATATTGACATGAAAAACAAGTGGTGCATGTATTTTTTAATTTGATAAAATAAATTATTTTAATTTTAAAAAATAATTAAGTTTAAACAAAAGGTTAAACTTAAAATAATGAACATAAAAAGTAAAATGGGTAAAATTAGTAAGGTCATATTTTACTTTGAAAAAGTAATTATTTAAAAGGTAAAATGAAAAATAAAATATGTACACCTAGTATAGAAAATAAGTTGATGAAAAAAATATTAAGTAAATACATAATCAATCATGTTATTGATCAATATGGACAATAAGATAATCCCATAAGTTAGAAAACATCTTTTAACACTGTTCTCAACAAATGAATTATGTATATATTAATTAATACTTTCATGTTAAAAATAGTAATTGTAAAAAACCTTATTACAAAATTGAATTGAGAAGGGCTAAAAATATAATAAACATTGCAATGGAAATTTAGATAAAATCAGTAACCAAATAGAATGCTACAAAAAAGAAAAGCAGAATGCTATAGAACCCTAGTCAAATTATCAAAACTGATACGAAGAAAATCTAAAACTTGTTCAAGCACGAGCTGCCCCCTTGAGGCTAACCATGCGAGTAGACACATCGCCATGGGATCCCCTTAATCCTGAACCCCTTTGAGCAGTCCTCCCTGAACCTCCATACGAAGCACCTGTTCCTCTTCCCCTTGAATAGCCACTCCCAGCTGCTTGGCCTAATGCCATTGGTCTTCCACCACCACCACCATATCCAGCACGCCCACTGCCTGATCTTGGCTGAGAAAGGGACAGGTCTTGCCATCTACCACCTGAAGATGTTGTTCCACTGCCAGCTGCGGCGGCGGCATAGTCCTGGCCATCTCTCCGCCTTAGAGGCAGATCTAGTCCACTACCACCTATCCTTGCTTCTGTTGCTTTTTCATTATTCTCCGCAAGAATAGATAACTTCTCGGTCAACTGGAAAACCAATGCCTGCAGCCTAGAGTGTTCGACATCTTGGAAAAGAATGCATTCGGTTGGCTGGTCCCAGCTTGCATAAAGCTCCTCATTGATCATCATCCTACTGACAATGCTGTGAGTACGAGAAACAGAGAGATCAAAAAATTTTGTGAGCTGATCTAAGCACAAGGATTCATAAGACAAAGAGAAGGTAAAGAGGTATGTCCTCAATGCCTCCTCCTTGATTTTGTCCTTCAGCATTTCAAGCACACTGTCTCGATTTTTCACAAATTTCCATACATCAAGAGTCACAATAATGTCATACGCCTTCTGGAAGTCTCCCTTGCGAAGAACCCTTGTAGCAGCCATAACATGGTCTCTCACATTTTCCGGTGGACCAATAAATGTTTGTTTCTCGCTTACTTCAAGCAAGCGACGGAAAGTTTTACTAATGACCTTCCGTTTGGCATCATGAACATTGGCTGCCAAGTTGGGAACTTCCAGCAGCATAGCAGATACAAGATGTACGGCCTCCAGTAGCTCAAGATTGATGTGCATATGATATGGCATCTGCCGTCTCCTTTCCAACCTTTCCTGAAAGATAATTGAGAAGAGTTATCAGCAACATTAAAATGTAATTTATCCAATTCTAGAACAAATAATTGATTTAAAATGCATTAAAATACTGTTGTCCAATCACAAGATGTAAAGTCTATTAGGAAGCAACCTGATAATTGCAGAACCAACAAAAGAACAAGAAAGCCAGATCAGCCCTCTCTTGGCTATACATTACTTCAATTTCTTTCAGTTCTTTGGCTATAAATTCTCCCCATGATGTCATTTTTCAAATAAAAAGGTTTACCTCTTCAGTATTAATTTACATGGCATATCTAAGCAGTTAAATATATTCATATAATTTTCTGATTAATTGCAATGCATCGATTAACAAAGCACACAGTTTCACTAAACAAATTAAGTTTAACACGTAATGCCTGAGGAGGATGTAGGTATTTTAAGATATATTTTTGAAAACATCATGATAAGAAAAATAGCATAATCATACATGTATACATAAGCATATCTTACAAATACTCCTTCAGTAACTTAGTAATAACAATAAATGCATTGAACTCTTAACAAAGACAGGCACCTAATAAGCTTCCACAGTATCAATCAATTTGAAAAGAGGAGGTCAATACCTGCTCTGGAGTCTTCTCGTGATAACGACTTTGTGACACACCTTGTGCCAGCAACTCCTTCACCCTTCCACCAGCGTAGAGGTCAGACAGACAGCCATGTGCTTCAGAAATCAGTCCAACCCGAAAAGCGCATACACCTAACTGTGACATAGCCCTGTTAAAAAGTATCTGCGTTGAAATGTCTAAATGCTGAACACTATCTTGCAAATGGCTCATAAGCAGGAGATCACGGGCAACTGAGAATTCATCAAGAAGTGCATGCTGATATATATCACAGAGCATTGCTCGTGCTTTAGTTCGCTCATCTCCATATTTGTATATCAAAGATACCAATACATCCATCAAGGTCCTGTTATACTCAGGGAAGGTGGGTTTTCGTGCCACAACCTCTGGGGTAGCAACAAATGCAGTTGGAACTCTGGGTTCAAATTCTTTAGACTCCTCACTTGCCTCCCCTCCGTTCTCCCCAGCTTCTGTCAACTCAGTCAATTTTCTCATGGCATCATAAACCTCCTGTGGCTTGTAGTAAATGAGCTCAACCCTCCTCAAGGCCACCTTAGACGCGGCTTTGAAATTTCCAACTCTTTCAAGATATTCCTGGACATTCTGAGCAAGAACCAGAAACGTGGGTTCATCCCTAAGTCTCTCCACATAGTCACGTGTATGAGGATCTATGCATTGCAAGCTCTTGAAAAACTCAACATCAATTCTTTCTAAGAAAGCAACTAAGTTACCCCAAACCCGAATTGTTCCATTATAGTCAGTACCTTTCTGAGTTTCATTCTCATCTGGTTCCACAGAATCATCGACCACTATGTTTGGGTACTGGACTAAAATATCAAGAATGATCAACATGTTCTGCACACATTTTTTCCATACATTTATTGGCATGTATCCATTCAAACCTGGATTAACATCGAACTGAGCAGAAACCACACTGAACAGAATTTCCAGCTTCTGTGCAGGTGTCTTGGCAACTTTTGTTAGGAAAGTGAGTTGCTCAACCTGTTCAAACCTCCCAGTTCCCTTCCTTCCTCTAGCAGACACAACCTCTTTAAACTTCTTGTTAACAGCGTCCCATGTGATCTCACTAGGGTTTTTCATGAACTGTCTATCTAAAAGTCTGTCCTTCTTGCTAAGCTTTTGGTCCCAAGGACCTTCATCTGGCTTCTCATCGTCATATTGAGAAGCTTCAGAATCCGATTTGGCTTCGGGTTTTCGAAGCTGCTCTGGCTCAATAATCTCATCATCACTTTCATAATCTTCCTCACTCTCCTCTTCTTCTTTCTCCTCCTCACTCTCAGGGTTCTCCCTGCACTTATTAATCAACTCCTCGTACTGCTTGTTATTTTTTTTCAGCTTCTGCTTCATTGAGTTCAAGGCTTTAGCATTGCTACTACTCATTTTCTTCTTGGCATCCTTATTAGCCAAAGCCTGAGCCAAGAAATCTTCCAACATCACAAGTGCCTTGATGTAAAGGTTGGGGACCTTCACCGACTCAGTGATGCGCATGACTTTCTCAAGCTGTTTGTTAATCTTGTCAAAATTCTCTAGCAAGCTCACCCAGTCGTTGATCTTCATGGCATTCTTCATCTGGTCGACAGTGGAAACCATCTCCTCGAAACGCTTGTCTTTTGCCGACCTGACAACACGTTTTTGGCCATCGGAGTCATCACTGTCACTTGCATTGTCCTGCAGGTACCTGCTTGTCACTGCTTGATTGGCAGAATCACCAACCGCCGTTTCGACCTCCTCATCATAATCGCTCTCCTCCTCCTCGGAATCACTTCCACCCTGCCATTCAGTAAATAAAACACGTTTTCATGTCGCATACTTTCCACAACTCAATGCATAAAAAACATAATTAAGAATGTCCTAAGAACCTGGGTCCAGAATCTCGAAGCCATCCTTTGTCAAAAGTCGCGAGGAGCGTCAAGAATCTGCAAATGAACATAATATCAAACTGTGGCTGTATGGCGAAAGCATAAAATCAGATAAAAAAAAACATATTTTTTCAAAAACAATCGTCTCACAAAAAAGTATGAAAAACCCTACCCTATTGAGGCTTCTTCCAAATTTACGGAAAAGAAAAGCACAGGGACGATCGGTTATTCAACAACAATGCCCATGACTCAATATTCAACATTAAAATTGTCAATTAAGAGCAACAAAATTCTCAACCAAAACAAACCAACTATGAGAAAAACCCACAATGTTGGGTGATACAATGACACCCAAATAGACGCCTTTGTTTCACTCAAGCACAAAAGGAAACGAAATAAATCGAAAAATGGAACAGAGAAAACGAAACATGCATACATAAACAGATAAATGCGGACGGAGGAAAGAAGATCAAAATGGCGTGCCTACCGATTTGCGATACGAACGAAGATATTAGGGAGAAGACAGAGAATGAATGAGATTTGGGATGGGATGAGTGAATTAAGATTGGTGAATAAGAATTAGGGGTTTTGTATACCAAACTAGCTTGAGCCTAAGTGCTGTGTAACGTGTTATGTTGTGAGTGTTAAGGAAATAGGGTTATTAGAGGGCACTATATATATATATATATATATATATATATATATATATATATAAGAAAAATGGGAAAACAATAATTATAATCTTCACTTGATTGTAAAAATAAATAGATATAATGCAGATATATAGATAAAAACTTTTACTAATTCAACTAAAAATAGAGATTGATATGATTTTAAAAATAATTATGATATAAGAGAAAAAATAGCACATGAATTCATTTTTAATATGTTGATGATGTAAAGTTTTCAAAATTTAGAAAGCTTAGGAATATGGTCATGTGCTATTAAATTATAATACAAAAAAGCGTTTTCTATTATTAGTATATGTCATTTTTGAAATAATAAATAAAATATTTCAAATAATATTTTTATACTGTAACTTTTTGAAACTAATTTAGATAAAAAAAATAATTTTTTTAGTTTATTATTTTCTCTAAACATAAAATTACGAATTGTTTTTTAATTTTTGTTATAAAAAACTTAAACTAAAAAAAATCCCTTCCATTGATTTTTTTCTCTTCATTCTATAGTTTTTTTAAGTAATAGTAGAAAATTAGTTTAATTAAAAAAGTTATTTCTAAAATTAAGCCCATTAACGTTCGGTGGCTACTTTATTTTGCAGGGGATGAAATGTTTTCAATAATCCATGCTTTATATAAAAATCATTGAAAAATAGGGTTCATTTTCGCTATTCATTCTAGAAATTTGCAAAGAAATAACGGGTCTATATAATCATATTTTCAAAAATTGGTGTGAGGTACTTCTTTTCAATTGTTTGGAATAAAACCACATTCAAATACATATCTCAGGCCAATCATTCCTTGAGATTTAGGTTAAAAGTAATATACTGTTTGTTAAATGAGTCAGTGTAAGGATCCAACAGTACAAACAAAGCATTCTAACTCATCCAAATCCCTCACAAGATTCTGGTTTATCACTTTTAGCTGACCCTTACTGATAAATGAAAACTGATATCTTTTGATTCTTCATTACAACTGCCAATGCTATTGATTAACTTCTTCTAAATAATGTTAATAGCAAAATCTAGAATTTAGCATATGCAGAGCAGAGTGATAAGAAGTGTGGTACAAGTTGAATATTACTGCTAACAGTTGATATTATTGTAGTTAGACAAACTTGTTGACTGTTGAAATGTATATTACCTTTCAATCCCATTGAAAAGAATGAGAGAAAAAATGGATAATCTTACATGATACAAGCTGAGCAACCTGCATTATCGGTTTAAGGAATTATGAACAATGGTAGGACTTACTAGAGGAAAATTTGCATTTAATCATTAAGCAGGAGCAATGGAGACTTTGTCAACCTCTACAATGTACTCAAGGGTTGCAAATGGAGGAATTTGCACACCAGTGCCTAAGTCAGCACCATTCTCTCCAAACCCCAACTGAGGAGGGACTATTACCTTCCTTTTGCCTCCAGCCTTCATAGTTTTTAGCACATATTCTATCCCTTCACACACTCCCTTACTATATGGCCTTGATCCCATCACTAGAGCCAATGGTCTCTTCTCTCCTTCAAATGTGTTCACAAACACTTCTCCATTGTTTTCAACTTTTCCCATGATATCAATCACAACCAGATCACCTGGTCTTGGTGAAGCACCACCACCAACTTTCAATTCACAGTACCTGTAATTCAACGCATCAGAAAATGAAGCCTATAACTGTATAAAATTACCACCTACGTATGATAGAGTGTGAAAGATAGTGAACCTTATGCCATTAGGCAGCAGCACCTCTTCCACCTTCTCAACATTCCTATGCAAGGCAAGAATCTCATCAGTCATCACTAAAGAACCAACAAGTATATAAGCTTTGCTGCATAATTTTGGTGAATGTAAGAGAAGAGGGTTGATGTTGAAAAGTCATCTTAATTGCAATGAGTTCTAACCTGCCTTAAAAAGGTCTACTTATAGAAAGGGCTGGCCAAAAAGACTAAGTAAAACTTAAGTAGTGATTAAGATATGACAAATGTAGTTCTTGTAAGACTCGGACACTTTTACATACATTATAGAGTACAAACCAAATCCTAAGATCTGTAAATTTAACACATTCATATTTTTCTATAGAAACTAGGAATATGGACCTTGTATTTGCCTCTTGCTGAGACACTTCAAGGCGAGTCTTGATTTGTTCTGAGATGACACCAAATGCAAGAAAACCAACCCATGCAAGACCTGCTCCTAGCCCAAACCTTCTGGTCAAGGAAGTGGCTATCCAATCTGTGGATTCAACCTTAGTGGATGAAGTGACTGGTTTGATGGGCTTCTGTTGCTTAGCTTCATTGGACACCGGGGGCTGAGATTGTGGTGGAGGAATTGGTGGAGGAGTTGGTGGTGGAGTTCCTGTTGATGAAGAAATGTGATGAGTTCTGGGAAGGGGAAGGGAGAAAATTGGTGGGGAACCAAAGAAAGTAGCCATGTTGAGGATGAAGGAAAGTCGGTTTAGATAGAAAAGGTAAAAAGAAATATCTCATAAGGTCCAGTTAGGAGCTTGTAGTCCCCACCTTATCCTTCACAGGATCCATCTTAGCCTTTAGTTGCACATGTCACAGATGATAACATAAACTATAAAACCTTAGCTGTTACGTATAAATTATGCAGAATTGATTCTCTGCTTTTCAAGTAAAACAAAAATAACACGTTTCTTTCTTTCTTTCTTTCTTTCTGTCTTAAAGGGGAAAAGGGAAAAGTTTCCCTGCCAATGCCAACTATAGCTACATCATAGCTCTCAATCTTCCCAATCTATTATATATATATATATATATATATATTATCATACTCTGCAGAAATTTAAAGAGAACAATATTTGCTTGTGGAATATGAAGCATGGTAATTATTGCCTAATATGACAATAGTCTTTTAAAATCTGAGGTAAATTTTCTTTTGATCCTAAAATTTTAAATTAATCTTTTCAATCTTTTAAATTGAAAATATTTATTTTAATATTTTTGTTCTAAATACCGCTACAAACTTTATTTATATAATTGGCAATTACTAGTCGTTTCCTTATAATGTGTTTGTCTGATCATCAGATATTAAATCAGATTTTTGCTTACATTTTAGTATGAAACACTTGGATAGATGAACTAAAACTTAATCTGAGTTTAATTGACTAAAAATATATTTAAACTTATTTACTAAATATAAATTATACTACTTAATGTATCAACCAAGTGAGACCAACTCCAATCAAATACAAAACCTATGTTGTTGCTCAGTCTCTAGAAACACAAATAACTGAATAAATAACATTATTTCTCCTTTAACAGTATGCAAGTCCAAGAGAGAAATGCATGGCTCACAGAGAACTTAGCACATTAACCCAGTTAACATGGTCACTAATTACAGAAGCAAGCAACTTTCAATTATGTTAATCCTTTCTTCTATCCAAATTACAGCTGCAATTTTCCGTAACTATTTATGAACAACAAAATTTAGACACTGATTACAACATGTTTCAAAGAATTTTGTACAAACAAATGGTACAACATGACACTAACTGCACTGTGGATTACACAGAAAAGGCAAGGAAATGGAGGAAAACAAAGAAGGAGAAGGAACTACAGGAGTGAAAACCTTGAATGAGAATGTAAGTTAGCTGAACCAATCACTTTTGTCAATCCCAAACGGTAAATACTCTACAATTTGCCCTCACATTTATAGCAGTAAAATGAAAAACAAAATGTTAGTGGTATAATTTTCTCCTATCCTGCGGGAAATTCAGCAACTCGTGATGACTGAGCACTTGATCTAGGCACTTGAGAAGCAGTAATTGGCCTCTGCAATGGCTTCAGAGCAGCCATGATTTCAGCAAATGTTGGCCTCAGCTTTGGATCTCTGTAATTCAGAAAAGTAGAATATCCAGTCATACATCTAATTGTAGAAAAGAAAAATATTCTATCACGTGCATAAATTTATTACATGCAATGACTGAGATATATTATTGCAACCTCATATCTACAACCTTAGAAACATGTTTATGCCCTTTAAAAGATCACATTCAAATAAGAAAACATATCATCTCCAACTGTTTCACCGTTTAAACTTAGAAATTCATCCATACAGTTGGAGAACGTCAAACAGTCTAAACAGAATGAGAAGAACAACTTCTCAGAGTGATATGCCACAATTCTATATTGTTAAATAACAGTATAAACATATTTTAGTCATAGTTCAGAATGGAAGGACAAAATGATTGAAAGTACACTCACGTCTGCCAGCATTGTCTGATAATATCTGCAATGGCAGGGTCTACATCATCTGGAATGTCTAGACGGCGATGTTGGAAACCCACTGCACCAACAACTTGCATTGGATTCATTCCTCCCCAGGGTTGCTGCAATGTAGAGAGCTCCCACAATATGACGCCATAGCTGAAAACGTCGCACCTAGAAAATGAGTAGCAACTTGTCATCATAAAAGCATTGAGTTTTAAGAAGTGGCTGAGCCAACGAGAAAATTGGTTTGAGACAAGACAATGATAGAACAGTTTTTAGTACACTGAAAAGAAAAACCTTGTTTTGTTTTCCCAAAAAACCGTAGATTCCAGAGGATTAAGCAAGTTAACCAAGCTTATTTTTTTGTTGATAAAAGAATAATTTTAATAGCAAAGAAAAAAAATGGATTATCACATTCCTCCTAGGAAAAAAATGTGGATGTTAGCATCAAGAACCAACTCTCCCAAAATCTTTAGTTTTTAGGTGCAAGACCATGAATATTCTTATTAATATTATCATTTCAGAAAAAATAAAAAGAGAATTGGACCACATTGGAGAATTCGACCTAGCTGCAGCATCCAAGATCAACTGATGATTCTGTTTCTCATCATCAGCCTGATGCTAAGAAATCTCAAGATTCCTCATATCAAATTATAGAAGACAAACATTTGATCTCCAGTCATGAAACTCACTCTGTCTAATACCCTATCGTGATTCATTGCTCCAACCTCAAATATGTTCTTCTTCAGTGTAAAGCCTTAAAAACCATACCTTCTGAACTGAACATTGTAGAACCTTCCATATAGCATCTGTAGGTATTATCCAACTTTTTAATTACCGAGTTTGACATGCAGTTAGTTCCTGTTTGGTATAATTAGCTTGCTTGGGATAGTATAAATTCTAGCAAATAATAACTTTTCCAAAAGCTCTTTCAGAAAGCTAACAAACATGAAAAATTATTTCTTCAAAATAAGCTGAATCAAACGTGCACTTAATCTAAATTCATAAATTTGGCTATTGATATTTAGAATAGGCTAAAGAATCAGTCTGTCCAGCCTACTTGTTAAACTAATGAAATCTACATAAATATTTGCATGCACAATGTGCTAGTCATTCATTTGTGGCAATGTTAAATAGAGGAAGAGTGGTCGGATTGGAAGGGTTTTCACAACACCTTCGTGTCCCTAAAGCAAAACAACAACTGCCAAGAATAACAGAGCTTACTTTTCATCTGAAAGTTCATTTCTCAACACTTCTGGAGCCATCCATTCAGCCTGAAACATATTATACACATAAGTATTTGCTTGTATATCCAATTCCAATAAGTTCTACTAGGTGGCCTTTCATCATTGCAGATAAAAGAATGATGATGCAAGAAAATAGATGTCCTAAACAATGCCCAAATTAGGAGCTTCAAAACGACAGAACCGAAGCATAACAGAAAAACCGTAGTTTAAAAATTTACAGGAAAGATAATCCTCAGCCTTCCAAAATTATTTTTTTGGTAAAGGATATACCAGGTGTCTTTAACTTGTGTTCTAACATATGATTATTAGCATGATATTATTTCATAAAGCGGACAGATTTTACAACAGCTATTGGACAAAGGAATCAAAATTATGATAGCTTACTGTTCCTGCAGTTGATCTGGAAGAAAGGAAGGTGCTATGCTTCATTCGTGATAAGCCAAAATCACATACCTATTCAACAGCAGAAAGAGTGATAACCTATCAACAAATAAAGTCAATCACAACACTATAAGGAACACATATCACAAGATTAGTTATCAGAACCTTTACAACCCAGTTTTTGTCAACAAGAAGATTCGGGGACTTCAAATCACGATGCACTATCACTGGAGTACTGCTGTGCAGATAGTTCATTCCTCGGGCCTGAATAATCAAAAGAGAGAAAGGTTATAAATCATGACATCTCTGGTTATTACAGCAATAATTTACTGAGTGAAACTGCATTCACTAAGAGACAACAAGATCCTACAGCATCAAGAGCCATCCGCAACCGCCTTCGCTCATCTAATTGATTGTTAGGTCGGTGAATTAATCTATACAAACTCCCTCTGCAAAAGATTATCTACATCTCAGTATTCGAAGAATCAAACTCAGAAAGATATTAATCAAGTATAATAAATACCCTTGAGTGTGGTTATCTATAATTTCTGACTTCTTACGTTACCAGCCTAACAAACATCAGTATAAAGTAATTTTAGAAAATAATTTTTGGAAGATGAAGCATTACTCTTGTCTCATAGAACAATAACAACTATTTGTCTATTTAATTGATTAAGCTGGTAGGGCAAGCAAATATCGACTTCTAAAAAATTGAGAATCCACAAGATCAGTCTCACTAAGCTCAGGAAATGAAGAAATTCAAGTTACCTAGGAAGAAATTCAGACACAATTGAAAGATTTGGAGGCCGAGTTACTGCTCCCATGAAGAGAACAACATTTGGATGCCTCAGTCTTTTCATTATTTGGACCTATTGCAATTTACATAAATTAAACAAGCACTTCCATCATTCAACAGGGAATGTAAATGAGCTGGTGGCACAACAAAAACAACCAATATTACATAGTAGCTGAAGAATTGACGCAAAATTACTTCACACAATATTTTGAAGTGGTAAATCTTAAATTAGAAATATTAAAGAAACAACTCAATCAAACTATCTTCCATTTGATCCACTTATCTCACTAAAACTCTAAAGCCTCTATTGATCTTATCTATTGACCATACCAAACATAAGTAGAAATGAAAAAGAAGAAAACCGTAGGTAGGAAGTCCTTACCTCACTTTTGAACTCTTCAAGTAATTCACCAGAGATATCTTGATATAAGAACTTTTTTACGGCAACTTCCTGAAAAATAAGAGAGGACATACTGTAAATATATATATATATATAGTATATATATATATAATCTACACAATGTAATAGGAAACAACGGCTACACATATATTGACAGGTGGTAACATAAATTAGGTAGGAAATACTGCAACAAAATCGCATTTTATAAATGTTGTACTTGCATATACAAAGGTGCAATTGCAGTAGTGAAGGCTCACATTTCAATCCAAACAATGATGACTAGACGATCAATAATAAAAAAAGATGAAAAACACGCTAAATAATCCAATTGATAAGGTTCATGATGGTATGATACTCACAGTTCCATGCCATTCACCACGGTAAACTTCCCCATATGATCCTGCATGTCAAACACAAGCCACGCAATAGCAAATTAAGTTTTTCTACAGAACAAGGACAACAACCAAGTGCTCTACTAAACACTAGCACTGTCAAACAGAAAAATAATATAGAACAATGCACAACCAATACCTAGTCCAATACGCTCTCCCATTTTGATTTCCTCCCATGGAATGTCATACTCGGCAACCTCATCCAGTGCAGAATCAGATTTGTTGCTGTCATTACTTACTGATCTGTCAGATTTTCTCTCACCTTCCGAGTTTTCTCCTAAAGGATTAGGCTCTCCATCACCACTACCCTTTGACTCAGAACCACCACCCTCTGTATCCCCATCACTTCGACTGTCCTGCTCATACTTACTGACAGCAGCAGTGGTTGCTACAACAGCTGCAGCAGTAGCAGTAGCAGCTGCTGCTACAGGAATCTCAAGATTAGAGTCAGTGTTTGATTTTGTCGCCGCAACTACCATAGAAGATGCAACAACAGCAGCTGCAGCAGCTGCAGCCGCTGCCACTGGGACATTTTTCCCGTACTTTACCCGAGCTGCTTCTGCCTGAGATGGTATGTTCTGTCCAACAGTTTCCCCTGTATCAAGGGGAAGACCAATTCCTAAGCCATCTACAGGCTTAGAATCTAGATGACTGCCAGGAGCTGCTTTGCGAAGAATTTTGTGGTAAGGCAAAGGAGGCAAAAATCGAGCAGCAACTAGGTTGTCATCAATCTTAATTTCTTGCTGCACACTTGGTTGTTTATTTTCATCTTTCGGTTCAGTAGGAAAATTTGTCCCAGTTGGAGTACCTAACTGCCCATGATACATTTCAGAAAATAAGTTTGGAGGTGCGACAACACCACTTTCAAGTAAAACGTCATGAAGTTTTTGAGCCAAGTTAGGATTCTCCTTAGCAGCATCAATCATGTATTGGGAAACATCTTTGACTTTCATTCTACGTGCTGCAGGGGAACTGATGCCCTCAGTCCAAGAAGGAGATCGTCCATGCGTGTATGGATAGTTAGTTCTACCGGAAGAATCCTTCACTCTGATCTTCTCTGCATAGGGGGTACTTTTGGATTCATTTGATGGTTTCTTTAAATCTTCCTTGCCTGTAGCAAACCCACTCAAACCAGATTCTTTCCCTCCACAGTCTGAAGTTTCTTCAGATGAACTTCCAACCCCGCTACTGAACGATGCTACATTGGACGAATCTAGCTCTCTTGATGAAGGACTGGCCACAAAGAAGATCCATCGCATTCAATGTGTGATGCAGTAGCATCAGATGGAATAAGTGCTCCAGGAGCTGCCATTAGGTCCACAATGTACTCCCTGAAATTCATATCAGTCATAACTTTTAGATACATGATAGCAAGGCTTTGCAACTTCTACTTAATGAAGTTACAAAAAGAATAAGAGAACATTCAGCTCTAGGCAATATTAAAGGATTTATTGAAAACCTGACATGAACAAAGAAGACTATAAATAGTATTAGAAATAGTAATATAACACATTTTCAGTTAGGAACAATATATGACAAAGGAAGCATTATGAAACAAGATTTCATGCCCATTCCACTGAAATTTAGCATTGCCATTTAAGACAGGTAAAACTGTTGTACTTGGGTATAGAAACCTTGTTTCAATGACCATGACTCATTAGGGTCTAGAGAGGATAGACAGTTGTAAGCAGTCTTACCTTACCTCAGAGAACTATATATGAACAAATAATGCTGCTCACTTGTCTATACCACAAAATCCAACTTTTAGAGTGCTTACCTTCCATCATCAATCTTGACAAAGTTCATTGCCACATCATCAGAACCCATATACTGCAGTCCTTTCACCAATCGACACGGAATGCCCAAACTGTCAGCTAAAACCTACATTTAGTGAGATAAATATAATTTTATTAGATGAATCATGGAAGCTTCTAGAAGAGTATAACAAAAATTTCATAGCAAATAGCGTTTCAGACTGCTCATTGAAATAATATTTTTTGGATTAAATCTAACCATAACCATGTTACTATAGGCTTACTCGGCCAGACCATTCTTCATTGAATGTAAACCTGAAAGAAGAATATTAGGAAAAGCACCTTGAATAACAATGCTCGATGCCGAGCCAATCCAATGGTCAGTGAACCAAGAGGCAAAACCATGCTGCCAAGGGTGGCTTTTAGACTGTAACTAAGACTCCTCCAGGCTCTAGACATGCTTTCAGGATCTTTAACTGATCCACCCATATAGTCAGCTACCATTATTGCAAGCTTGTGTACCAAATTGCTATTTACAACTACTTCAAAATCTTTTCCTGAACTGGCAGCCATCTTCATGGCTTCTTGTTCAAGTTTCAACAAGTTGGAATCAGCAGCCCTATTCACCAAGACTGCTTCCCATGTGACATCAATTGAGGTTGATTTTCCTTGCAGATCTACTAGAGAAGGCATTCTTGCAGAGGTTGACTCAGTCAAGATGCCATACAGATCATAGAAACCATCTGAGATCTTGTCATCATAACCAAGAGCATTGTAATTCTGTGAAGCACGGATAAATCTACGATATGAGATAAGTCAGAAAGGAATATAAAGTAGGACATATTACAGTTAAGTGATTAAGTGGCATAAAGAAAGAAGTTAGCTTTCATCAGTTCATGCATCGACATCCTGATCAATTCAGCATCATTAACTCTAAATTTACTATCCCAAGATGTCAGCAAACCATTACTAATATAAATCGTTTGATGCCAGGAAATATGTCGTATAAGTCCCAATTGAGATTCCTTATTGCATCTCAAGCACAACTTGATTATCCTTTTTCAATGTATATGATATGATGAAATAGTAACCATTATGAAACTCCAACTTCTAAGAGCAAATATGCTGAGTGATATTGGATGCTCCAGCCCTACAGCACTGTTCAGAGTGCTATTGATTGATATTTAATGATGGAAAAATTCTTCCAACAAGTTATGAAAATGAAGCAACATCTCTGAATTGCACATCTCGGTTTGTAATAGATGATACTTTTGCTCTTGTGGCACCCTCATAAGTACAACTAGAAGAATGTGACATTGGCCTTGAAGTCAATGGACTAACAAAATGACTTACCCAGTACCGGTAGGCCACAACTTCAGCTGGCGTATTATCAGGGTCACAAGATCCCAAACTGATCTGCTTAACAGCTTCAATCTGTACAGCCTCAGGATCCTCTTTTGCACTCAGCTCCAAAGCCAGTTGTATCTGATATTCCTCTTCCACTTCAGGATCCCTAGACGCGCTAGACTCCGAATCACGCCTTGCTGAATCAGACACAACATCCAAACCACCACTGCTCACTGAATCAGATGGGTCCATTCTTTCTCCTCTGGCTAGATTAGGAGACGGAGGACTGGGACTCTGCCTATTAGAAACTGAATGCAACCAATTCGAAAGCTTCTTAGGGGTAGTGGAAGATGAACCGTCACTGGACTTGGTGCTCTTTGATGAAGTAGCCCCCTGTGCATCATCCGATTGGTTAGACATGATATGAAGCTTCTTAAGAATGTTCTTCATATCTATTCCCTAGAGTTACTGAATACTAAAGAAGTGGAAACCTCTCCATTTCGTTCTCGACCAAGCATGAATCTCTCTGACTCGAAGTATGGTCTCCGGTATCTAGAAAACTATCCAAAGAACCCCTTTTTGTGAAACAGCTCCCGAACCAAGACAATCAAATCCAAACAACAGTCCCCAAGCAACAGGCCTTGCAAGCTTCCAAGTGAGGCGATCCAGATGGTTTAATTGAGGAGCAGTCTCCTATTCAGCAGACAAGACCGAAATATTCCAAAAGAAACACAAACAGATGTTTGATACCATTCACCACCTTTAGGAAGCAGGGAAACCAAAATCACTTAGCCCCTATATGGAGAAAGAATGGATCTTTGTTTCTGTTTGTGGAAGGAATAAGAGCACAAAAATGGAAGAGACAAGAGGGTCGCGAAGACAACATTAAAGGGCAGAGGCTAAGACAGCAGAGACTAGGAGCAAGTGGGAGAAGGTAGGGGCCACAAAGCATGACCCACTTGAGAAGATAGAGGGTCACAAGTACTTCACAGTCCCAGAGAGAAAATTAAAGGGAAACTCGGTGGTGGACAAACACACACACACACAAACAACAAATTTGCTTTCTTTTGTTCTTCCTCCTCCTCCTCCTTATCTCTGTGTGTTTGTGTGTTTAGTGGAGCCCCAAATGAAAGTGGTGATGGTGGTGGCATGAGTTGGGTGCTTGTGGTGAACTACTCAGAATTGGCATACAGAATGAACAAGTTGGAAAATAAAAACGGTTGCTTTGAGTCTTCAACTTTTGCTATTTCAAGCAAACCCAATCTTTGTCCTTAGTGATATGCAAGTATAGGACAAAGGGCATTTCATTGAAGTGGAAGTGGCTAAAAAACTCACTTTCATGTGCACCCTCATCTCATCTCATCTCTTCTACTTGAGTAGCCCGCACTCTGCTCCCACCTTTTCAATGCTCTCTTCAATTCTGTTCGGTTCTATGCTACTCGCGGATAACGGTACCCATTATTACCCCTTTCCTTTTTCCTTTTTCAACTAAATCTAGTGTGTGCTACACTCCTAGTGCTTCCTACACAGTATTACACCATAAAAAATTCCATCCCACCATTCTCCATAATTTATACATGGTGGAGAGTCTACTAGACTTCGTACTACATTTCACCTTTACCTATTAGCCTCCACCATTTCTACTTTTCCACAATATCATTTATCGTTTCCTTTTCTCGTTACTCTTCTTCTTCTCCAATCATTCACCAACTCACTATACACATCGCTTCACTTTATTACTGTCCATGGAGGGCACTTGTAACATCTATATTTCACATCTCATCAAATATTAAACATGTTTTAACACAACCTTGTACTCACGTGTCCTGTTAAATTTAACCTCTTTAGTCAATTTTACTTCCTTAAATCCTTAGTTGTCAGGTTTCTTTCACAAAATGAAATGCTGATAAAGCAGTGATGCATTACCCTCTCTCTCTCTCTTTTCGTATGTAATGGTGATACGCATTCAGTTTAGCCCTTTCGTAAAATTAAAATTCTATACTTAAAAAAAGTTAGCTTTTTTACGAGATTCATTTGGTTTTTAAGAAATCAGATTATGTGGTTTTATTTAACATTTTTTTTAAGAAAAAATTCCCTTTTAAAACACGTCTAGGATTCTTCATAAAATTATTAAATAGGGCAACTTAAATACATTAATTTTACTTCCAAATAAATTATTAATCTTAAATCTCTATGTAACAACATGTTTAAACACTTATATAGATTGACAGCATATAATTTAAAACAATACAGTATAATTTATTAATGTATTTTTTTATGTTTTATCCGAAACTCTTTTATTGTATAAAATTACTATTGTGAAGTGTATCTATAGGTGTTTATTTATTATTGTGAATCTTATTTATACTAAAATAAACATCAGTCTTAAGCATTGCTATAAATAACTGCAAAATTATAATTTTTTTAAAAGTACTTATAACTGTAATTACCAGAAATAAAATAATGAAAGAGAAGAAGAGGTATTGACTAATTAGGTTTGGTTGGTAAAAATAGCGGTGTTGACCGTACATCGGTTTGATTGAGTTTTGAAAACAACAATATTTAATTTCATAAAGAAAATACAAGTTGATTTGAATATTGGAAAAATGAAATTTGATATAGTAATTTAAAATAACTTTGATTTATATTAGATTAAATTAATTTTAACGTATATGTATATAACTTTGATTTATATTACATTAAATTAATATTTAAATTAGATCTGAAATTAAATTGAATTAATATTTTTAATTCAATTTATTTTCCTCTTGGATTTTGACACATTAGATTCAATGAGTGATATATAAATAAATAAATACATTAAAGAGAAGGAAGAAAAAGTGACGTGAGCTATTACTCTGCAATACAACACTTATTGCTGTTTTATTATTGACCACTAATTTTATTGGCCACAAATTTCTTAGATGCATAACCCTAAAGTCGTTGCCCATGAACAACAGTGACTTATGAGTAAATGATAACGGTTCTTTATATTTATTTAAATTTTATTTTCTAATAATAGACATATTAAATAATATAGTTTAATCAAAAAAATTAAACTTCTTCGTTAAAAAATAATTTAAACATATAACTTATTTATCATTTTATTTTTACTTATTATATTATTATCCTATTTTTTAAATAAGTATTATTTCAATAAAATAGGTACTCATATTTATATTAATTTTATAAATATTAATATATTTATTTTTATCATATATTTACTTCATAAATATATACTCTCATCTTATTTAAAATTATTTTTTTACTAATTTGAATATTAAAAGATATTCTACAAATAAATTTCTTCTCCCAACAATTAATCAAATATACGTAAACAACTCAAATCCGGATGAAATAAATTTATTTGATACTTTAAATTACAATCTAATATATTTATAAATATCTTAAAATAGTAATTTTGAAAAAACGGATAATTTCTCAAAGATTAAACAGATAATTTTTTCAACAGTAAACATGTTAAAACTTAGTTTTATTTGTAAGTAACTCTCTGACAAATTTATGAAATTTATAAAAATTAAAAATTAGATGATTATGTTTTATGTTTGAGATTAAATACGAAATTCTTGGAAGGGTGGAAAGTAGATGACGTGGATCGGAAACAGCTATGTCGTTCTCGCGGTGCCCTAATTAACAGGACATTCTCGTCATCCTCTCTGTCAAACTACTTTTAAAATAGAACTTTCTGGAATCCAATTTAAATTAATCACTTTTTTAATTCTTGAAAAAATTACAGATTAATTTAAGATACAAAAATAATTATATAAAATAATGTATTTCTAATACAAATATAAGGGTAAGAGTTTTTAGTTTGTACATAAAATCCTTCATCTGATTTATATAAAAGTGAGATAGTTTGGGTTTTATCAAATTATAAATAAAATCAACCTAATTAATTCGATTAGATTAAATTAGGAGTAACCCAATTCAATTAACATCCCTAAAATTGGGTTACATTTTCCTAAATTCAGGGAAAAACATTTGGTAGTATACTGAAACTTTTTACTTTATCAACAAATTTTGAAAATAAAAAATAAAAAAATTCAAATATAAGTATGATAAGAAAGTATTTAAAAGTGTTTTTCTAATTAAGAAAACTAATTATGGATTAACATGTATCGTTAAACTTGTATTAGTAAGTTTTTAAGATATTGCTAAACTATATTTTAACTTTGTTTTGTTAAGTTTTATGATTTATTATGATTTGTTGTTTGTATATTTGAAGAGATACATAGTCAACATTTCACATTTGATTTAAACTTAGTTTTTCTTGTCATAATGTTGAATTAAAGAAGAATGATTTTGACTTGTTAAACTTAATTACTTGTTTATAATAGTTGAGTGGAGTGATTAACTAGTTGAAATACAATCAATTCAATATTAAGCAATATAGTTACTATAAAAAAGGACATGAGGTTGGAGAAAAATGTAGAAGTTTCTTACAGAAGAAATTAATAAAGTAGAAGAATTCCATTGGATTTCTTCAAAGTGACATGACTTGGTGCAAATCAGAAATCGTAAAATTGAATAAATAATAAATAAATAAAAGAAAGAGATAAGAACATTAATGAAAAAGGCAAAGCAATGATATGATAATAAATGCTTAAAGGATGCGAATTAGAAAAACAAGAGAAATGATAATGGCAAGGGCGGCGTTTTTTGTCCTTAACTTTCACTCTTTTTATTATTCTCATCAATTATTCTAATTTTACTTCACTATTTTGTTTTTTTTTTCTATTTTTTCTATAAGCATTAAATATATTTTTTTTTTAATTTTGTAAATATTAAATTTTACTTTTATACAATAAAATTATAGTTTAAACGTGTAAAATATAGTGTACGAGTGATGGTATGAAAATTAATTTGTCATGTTTAATTCTTTATTTTATTTTATTTCTATAAATCATCAAAATATCATTTTTAAAGAAAGTTTTAAATTTAATTCAATTTTATAACATTAATTTGTAATATGAAGTTTTCATTATATAAACATAATATAGGATTTTTAATATTTTTTATTACATTGAAACATATATATATATATATATCATATTAAACATTAATAATAGATTTAATAAATAATAAAAAATTTAATAATGAATAATATAATAAATCTAACCAATAACAAACTTTAAAATATCATTTTTAAAAATAAATTTTAAATTTAAATTAATCTTATAATATAATTCCTAATCTATAATCTTCTATATTTTTTGTTCATTTAAAAAATAAATTGTATGATATTTCCGTAAAGTAAAATTAGTTTGCCTCTATTAAATATTACGAAGATGTGTGTTTTGCCTTAATAAAATGAGAAGTTAGTTTTAAAAATCATTAATTTGGAACATTTTTATTGATCCATGTGATCATGTTCAAAGTAACTTATATAAGGATCAAAGAATATAATGTTGGTTATTTCGTTTAAACAATATGAAAATGATTTATTGAAAAATAGAATAATTTATTAGTTGGTTAAAAAAAAGAATCAATTACTTTTCTGTTTTGTTTTTTTTTGCAATAATTATATATAATGAATTATGAGAATGTGATAGTTAATTGGAATTGACTTTTAATTGATTAAGCAGAATGCATAATTGATTATTTGGTAGAGAGTGTGATTGTTTAAGTCTCACACCAATCATATAATTGATTATTTTGGAGGTACCGAAAGAGCACTCACATGACATCAAAGAAAAGTTAAAAAGCAGAACGCTGAATTTGTCGTCTAACGCGCTTTTTAACTTTGTTTTTAACAACAAACAATGTCATTGCAGATTCTCATCATTTGACACAAACACATAACAGATATTACGTTTCATTGTTTGGTCAGTGTTTTAGATCATTTTAAACCTCAGACGTTAATAATACTTTCGCTTAAACCTCCTCACAAAACAAAAATTGAAAAATTCCAAATTTACTTCTCAAAACACTGTATAATCAACTATTCTAATCCATCGTTTGGCTAATATTTCATTCTAGCTAGTTCCTTAAAAACCGTAAATGATTATGGCTTTTATATGATTAAGTATTCCTACTGAATAATTACTAAAATTTTCGTTTTAAATTGTTAAAATAACAGGATTATATAATTGTTGTGCTATTCAGGAGAGGTATAATAAATTAATATTATATTATTTAAATATTTTATATCGTACTAAGTTAATTAGATTATATTTTTTAAAAATGATTATCTTTCATTTTTATACTAGTTTTATTCTATTTATAAATTAGATTGTCATTATGTTATAATTCTACTAAGTATCTCATTCATACTCATAATAGATTATTTTTTATATATATTAATTTCGCTAGGATCCTTCAACATACGTACAAAACAACGTAATCAATTACTATTACTAACAAAATAAGATACAGAAAATAGTGTAGTTCAAAGCTTAGAAGTCCGTTTCTATCGTTAGACCCTATTCATGCGTTCTCTTCTTTCATTCCGTTCTTAATCTTACACATAATGACATAATTACCACAACTACAACGATACACTAACATCTTTCCTCTCTCTTTTTTCTTGTTATTGTTTTGCAACACTTATGGTGAGATGTCTTTGTGGATCTCCTTGCTTCTCATTTTCAATTGGCACAATGTTTATCTATGCATATAGTAAGCATTCATCATGCTCATGGTTGATAATTTCAATGAATGGTGAATTGTGCTATTAATGTGATCTTTAAAACTATTCATTGCCCAGGTTCATATTGAATAGATGTGTATGATCATCCTTCTTTGCCTTTGAGGTGTTTGTACAATTTCCCTCATTCCATTGCAAATTTAACAATGGTTATGATTGTGTTAAATAGAGGAGGGCACAGCTGTGTGAAGTGCTGAAATAGTGGTGAATAATGGCTGAGAGAAATGGGCCTTCTTCGATCAAGGTTGGTTTTAGAAAGTCATTGTTTTGCTTCTTTACAATGGCATCGCTTTTGTTCTTCTTGTCCTGGTTCTTTGTTATGCAATCCACGTATCGTCCTAATCCCATGGAGTACAATCTGATACCCAATTCAAAGCATTTATCTGCATTAGATGATTCAAATTATCAGATACTGAAGCAAAATGTTGAATCCTCATTTGGGAACAGAAAACTAGTGAAACATGATGGAGGGAAATGCCACCAAAATGATGAACTTGTTGTCAAGGTTTACATGTATGATTTACCACCAGAGTTCCATTTTGGACTCTTGAATTGGAAACCAGGTGGGAGTAGTGTTTGGCCTGATGTTAGGAATAATATACCTGGTTACCCTGGGGGCTTGAATTTGCAACATAGTATCGAGTTTTGGCTTACATTGGATATTCTTGCATCAGAATTTCCTCAAGCTCCTAAGGCTAGGACTGTAATCAGAGTTCAAAACTCCAGTGAAGCTGATATTATATATGTACCATTCTTCTCATCTTTGAGCTATAACCGCTACTCCAAGGGTAAGAAGAATGAAAAGAAAAATGGGAACAAGATACTGCAGGAAAAGTTAGTGAAACATTTGACAACTCAAGAGCAATGGAAAAGATCAGGAGGAAAGGACCATTTGATTTTAGCACACCATCCCAACAGTATGTTAGACGCAAGAATGAAGTTGTGGCCTGCTACATTCATTCTTTCAGACTTTGGGAGATATCCTCCAAATATAGCCAATGTTGAAAAGGATGTGATAGCACCTTATAAACATTTAATCCCTTCCTATTTAAATGACAACTCCACCTTTGATAGTCGTCCAACATTACTATACTTCCAAGGAGCAATATATAGAAAAGATGTATGGCCTTCTTGCTCTTTAATATATTAGTTGTTCTGGCCTTTTTTTGTTGTTCAGAGAATATAGTTTTGCATTGACATCAATAATTCATGTAAGTTAGGAAACACTTTGCTTTTCAACTATAGCTAAACAATGTTCAAGGGGGATAATGGAATCCCTCTTTTGTAAGAGTCACTGGATAGGAATCTTATTATGAGTCATCTAAATAATGAAAGAAGCTGACAGTGGCTAGAGTATAGCCTTTCTGTGGTTCCATGATTATGAATTTGGTGGAATTTGAACCCTTGAGTTGTGTGCATTTGCCGGTTCAACCAAGTTCTCGTCACGCAGTATATTATAATAAAAATGTAGAGAATCTCATGCAGAAAGAGTTCCTTACATGGAATGAACATCACTTTTATAACCATGTCTGATAAAAGAAGTTAAACATTTTGTTAATTCACCATTATTTCCTTCTCTTGCTATTGCATTATAAGTATATTTGGTTCGAGACTAATTCTGGCTATCTTGAATACCTTTTCCTTATGATCAGGGAGGTTTAGCACGACAAGAGCTATTCTATCTTCTGAAAAATGAAAAGGATGTGCATTTTTCCTTTGGAAGTATTCAGAAAGATGGAATTAAGAAAGCAACAGAAGGCATGCGTGCTTCCAAGTTCTGCCTTAACATAGCTGGTGACACCCCTTCATCAAACCGTTTGTTTGATGCCATTGCTAGTCACTGTGTCCCTGTCATCATCAGTGATGCAATTGAGCTACCATATGAAGACGTGATTGACTACTCTAAGTTCTGCATATTTGTTCGTACTGTTGATGCCATCAATGAAAATTTTCTTATAAACTTCATCCGGGGTATTAGCAAAGAAGAGTGGACCCGAATGTGGAACAAGTTGAAAGAGATTGAACATTTCTTTGAATTTCACTTCCCTTCTAAGGAAAATGATGCTGTTCAAATGATTTGGCAGGCTGTGGCACGCAAGGTTCCTGCCATCAGATTAAAGCTAAATCAGCACGGAAGGTTTTCTAGGTCCCCTCCAAATACAGACAAAGGACTTAAGTCAATACCATCACCAAGGAATTTTTGGTGATGAAATTAATATTGAACAAGTTATGAAAAACGTGGTAGTTATATTTAGGCTTATAATATTTTTTATTCTTATATTTATAGTAATGAAGTAATGATTTTCCTCTGTTTACTTTTGACTTAATGTGATTTATATATATATATTTTTTAAAAGAAAGATGTAATGTTGTGCCTCCTATATTTTGTTTATGGAATGTAAAAAGAGTAGATGATTGTATTAGCTGATACAACCTATCATATTCTAAACATTATTAATATTGATTTTAACACAAGCAACCATATTAAGTCTTCTTAATATTATATTGAGTAAAAATTAAATAGAGAAAAAATCATTAAATTATTATTATAACGAATCGAGAATGTGTCTTGTATTGAAAAAAGACATGTACTTTCCAATTTTATGGAGTGTCCAATCATAACTCGTAAAGTAAAGGTTCCAACAAACTATCTCACTTATTTATTGCATCAACTTTTATTTTCACGATGACTTCCTCATCATCCTGAGATACGATCTTATTTCTATTTACAGTGGTCATCTCGTCACCTAACTTTGCATCTCACTCGATTAACACTAATGATGAAGAAGAAGCGTTATTTGCATACCGTTGATCTCTCCTTCCTTCAAACCAAGACACATAGACGACCAACATTATTACCTGAAAGCAAGACAGATGTGGACGCTAGGTTCTTGGATAAAGATGAAGAGTATAGGAGAAAATGACATTGAGGTCCATCCTATAGTAAAAGTAGAGTTGTGAAAATGGGCCACGGGTTAATCCGGCCCGTTACTGGTTTGGGTCGAATTGGATTTGAAAAAATTGTATTTTTTTTTCTGGGTCAGATTTTAATCCGGCTCATGCGGATTGAACCCGTGGTGGGCCGGGTTGGCCCACCAACCCACCTACCTAATTTTATTTTATTAAAATTTAATTTTAATTTTATAAAAAGATATTTATTTATTTTTTCTTGAAAAAATTATTTAAGTTCCATATTTTCAAAATTAATTAAACACTCATGTTAGGAGTGAAATTTAGGAGTGAAATTTGTTTAGATTTGAATTATAGAAAGTTTGTAATTATTTTTTATTTTATAAAAATTGTAATTAAGTGAACCAATGAACCAACCCGTTTACCCACCAACCTGTGGTGGGCCGGGCCGGGTTACCCGTTTTGACAGCTCTAAGTAAAAGGGACATCCTAACGGGTCATTCTCAACCATCAAATCGAGCCGAATCTAACGATCCACAACAAGCGACGTTTCATTTTCTAGAGTGCACAAAGATCAATATGTCATGTGTCTTTATCTCAAATGTTATAATTATCCCACCAACAATCATATCCCTACAAACCACAATGAGTGGTTCTGACTAGTTAGACGAGCGGCCACTAAAGACCAAAACACCCTCCAAATGCGAACAAGACAGATACTATCGCAAACCCCTTCGTTTATTGCGATAAGCTCGAACTTTGAAGACTTATGTATCATATGACCGTCCAATCAACCATATATCGAATAGTTCAAATAATCAACCATGTCACAAACGTGACCACACACTACTCTTGAAACCATATAGTTGTGACCAACAGGATGAACAAAATATGATTATTATCAATTGAACTATAATTAAACTGTCATTAATCCAAGATCCTGAAGACTATAAATATATGTTTGAAATAAAAAGGTAAATAATAACATTTAATACGCATTAATAGCTTGAATTATCAAATCTTTACTATTTTATACAAATAATCTCCAAACATAACGGAGAAACATTAAAGATGAATGATAACGAAAAAACTAACATTTGAATCACTAGATGAATGATAACCGAAAAACTAACATTTGAGTCGCTAGCAACTCGTTCAATAATAAACTGTTAACCTACTAGGATAGCTATCCACCTTTATGAAAAACTCACGTTGGAGAGGATCACTCGATTTGAATCTTTCATTAGGTCTATCCATCAGTGTTAAGAGACAATAATAACTGCTAAAAGTTCACACAACATAGGTACTCAATAATGAGAAATAGCAAACACCGAAGCAGTAGATAGGGAGAATAAACAATTAAAAGGCGTCAACACACAAATTAATGTGACTAAGTGAAACTGTAAAAGTCGAAAAACAACAAGTTTAAATAACAACAGAATCATCAGCAGTACCCACTGCTAGTTATGCTTCATAGGTCAAACTAGAGAAAACAAACTAAAATGGACAGTCATTCCAGTCTCAGAGAAATCAGTTTTTCTGCTACTTCCTACACCCTTTACACGTCTTTTACGTCTTGTGCCTAGTTAAAAACACTTGTACAAGTTCTCCATCAAATTCAAGCCTAGCTTTGAGCTGATGTATGTGTCTGAAAAAATTCCTGCAGCTGTGGCTGTTGCGGCACCTGTGGGGGATATTGCTGTTCATACACCTGTGTCTGCGGCAGTGGCTCTGGCTGTTGCTGAGTCTCATCCCTCAATGATGCCTTAAGATCCAGAGTTGACAGCACTTCCAGCTCTTGAATTGCTGCAATTGCAGTGACTGGACTTTCATGGTTGAAGTACGGTTTAAGCATGCCAAGAGACTCCTTCACTTTGGTTTGCTGTAAATTAAACACCAGAGATGTGTGAAATATAATTCCTATAAAAAATATGATAAACAATTCAACATTGAAATAGAAGACAATTTCAACTCACAAAGTGTTCAAGCTTCTTCCTTAGATCTTCATTAGCAGCCTTATGTGCACTGATTGCAGCAGCAGTTGATCCCTGTTTCACAGGCAATGAAGCAACTCAAGAACAATTTTCACTATTAGGTATAGCTGATCTAAGCGACAAAAGATACGTAACTTAAATTCAAAAATGGAAATATTTTTTCAGAATATTAAGAACAAAATATACTTAAAAATCACAAACATATTCCTATATTCTATATTAAATAATCCAGATATTTTCAATCTCCAATCCAAAATCCACCTCCCCCATAAACAAATAAAATAGAAGAATGATATTGTAATATTATATCAATCCACAAAGGCTTCATTCAACTAGTATTTTAGAAAAACTAGTTTTAGAAGATTTACTGCTAAAAGAATTTTATTTACATAATTATATTTTGAAAAGCAACATTTTAAAAATTCACTGGAATAACTAATTTTGTTCTAAAAATAAAATAAAATCAATTTCTACTATAACACTACTAGGTGTCTTTGTTTATCATGAAAATCAATTTCAACTCACATTAAAGTACACGTCTCAATCATATCCAAAAGTTCAAAATTAACTTCACCTAAATCTAAAATAAATAGTCAGCAAAAGAAACATGCACATTTTCCATTTAGTGCAGAAGGCAATTCTGATGGGAATAAAAAGCTTCAAATATCACTTCAGAAAGATGTCATTATAGTAAAAGAAAATTCCCTTTTCTGCACCGCAATTCTAATCAAAACAAACGACATCGAAACTTGTACGGACCACTTACAGGACAAGATTAAAAGACCGCATTACAAGACAAACATGCTCACATATGATACTCCTAATCTATTTCGAACACGCGCAACCTCAAACAACAATAAAAAAAAAGAAAACAAAAATAATCCTATATGAATTGTGAAAAAGGAAAACATTTTTTATATTCAAATGGTTACCAGTTAGGCGGAAAAAAGATAATTCAAAGCAATAGAGATAATTTTTTCCTCTCTGCTTGATTAATATAAAATGCATATACAAAAATAGCCCAGAATCTTTGTTGCAAAATCACACACTAAAACAACATATTTTTTCCTCTACATTTTCACTGACAAGTAATTGTTTACAAAAATAGTTATTTCAATTAAATTAGGCATTCAATATTCAATCTAGTCAGTACTTAATGTATCACACACCCCAAAATAATCATAACTATAAATAAGCTGTAAATGCATCTATGCTTCTCTTGGAAAGATGAGCAAAACATATACGTGTCATGCCATAAGAAAAACAAGAACTTCAAGAGCTGATATTAAGAAACAAAAATGATATTACTTTAGGGCGGCCCACTGGCCTTCTTGCAGGATTCTTAGCCCTTCCAACTGCGAGCTTCTGGAGCCGACCCGACCTAACCACAGAAAAGACTCCACGTGGTCGTCCGCGGCCACGGGCTGCACCACCGTCAGCAGTGAGAGTGAGCAGTGGAGCACCACCAGCAGGAACAATCTTTCTGGGACGTCCTCTGGGCCTGGGGGACCCATTGGGCAAAGAAGGGGCTGGAATGATGGGCTGGATAGTAGGCTGACCAGGAGCAACGGGAGCTGCAAAGGGAATTACGGAGAGGTTTGATTTGGCTTTAGGCGGACGGCCCCGTCGTTTGAGCCCGCTGGAGATCCCAGAGACCGATTTGGGCTTGGGCGGACGCCCTACCCTCCTTGACACTTTAGATTTCCCAGAAGAGCCCGGTGGGCGGCCCCTTCGAGCCGGGACTGTCGAGCTGGGACTCACACCTGGAATCTTTTTGGGACGACCCGGACCTCTTTTCTCGGATTGAGGAGTAGAGGTAGGAGTAGGGTCATCCGAAAGGCCAAGAGAAGCCCAGACAGGGTCGGCAGTGGGTTGGGGCTTCAGTTTGGGAGGCCTGCCACGGGTCTTTTGGACTTGAGAGGGAGGAGACGGTGGAGTATTATCAGATCCAGGGAGCTTATAGGATTTTTTGACCATGACTAGAAGGTTAACTGATCTCAAACGGTTGAGGTGATGAGTGAGAAGAGCAGAGTGAGTGGTTGGAAGGTTCTTGTACACTTGCTGGATGTACTTTCCTATTGCACGCTTGCTCGACCCATTTTTCTCCTTGAGAGCTCCAATGGCTGTGTATATCATCTGACACAACATCCCACAGTTGAGAGTCTCATGTTAGTGTCTGTCAATTTCACCTAAACAAATAAACAAATTCAGATTAACAGGTAAAGGTACCTCGTCATAAGGCGGGTGGTTGGGCATGGAGTTAACTTCAGCCGTGGAGATGTGGTTGTTGAGCTCCGCCGTGAAGGGGACAGCGGTGGGCGGAGGCGGAGTGTCGGAAGTTGGGTCCATGGAGGGAAGGGATGGGGAAATAGATTTATGAGAGAGAAAGAGATATGAGAAATGAGAGGAGTTAGGTCATTTGATAGATGCGTTTTTGTGAAACAGAGACTCACTGGCTCAATGCTGTCTGCCTAAACCACCTTATGTCAACATTCGAGCATTCTCCACCCTTGATTTTTTAGATCGTCATTCTTCTATCCGTTGATTTCTTCTGCAAGCTTTTAAATTGGTTTCTTACAGTACCTTTTACTTCCACTTTAGATCTGCTTAGTGATATTGGTCCCTTCCTCAATTTATAAATTTAACTAGCTAAACTTGATGATGTGCTCTACCCTATTTATCTAATTATATTTTAAATAGAATTGATTACAAATAAATAATATATTACCATTCATTTATCCTTTTTCTTATTATAAACCTTGTTGTAGGGCAAATCTTTTTATTATTAAAGACAAGATTTTTCAAAATTTGATACAATTTTCTAAGTTAAGTTATCTTTACAATTGTATATAAGTTATATATTGATTTTGAATTTATTTCATATATATTATGATGTAGTTAAATATTTTCAGAAGTATGTGGATATTAATAACAGTCTTATATTATTATTTATTGTTTTTATTTTCAACTTTAGTTAAGTTTTTATTTTGTTATCTTATATCTAAGAATGTGTTATCATTTTCAGAGTAAGACTATAAGTTTAATTCTTAGAAGAATAATTGTTTAAATAAAAAGATAATTGTAAGGTGGAAATTAAGTTAGCAAAGTCATTATTAATGAATTTGTTTATTAATGAGTTTGCCTTTTAGTGAGATAGTTGTTGTATTACATGTAATATCAATTGTCCCTTAAAAAAGACCAAATAAAAAAAATTAAACATAATGTTTGCATTATTGTGTTATTAAGTACAAAAAATTACACCCTCAATATTAGTTATAATTTTTTATGTAACATGTGAAAGAGAAAAGTATCAAAACTGATTGGTTAAAGTGTGAAATTACACCAAAAATGAAAATTTCAACTATACACATAAATAAAGAATGTAAATACTAGCTAAAGTATAAATTTACACCATTTATTTAAATTTATAATTTGTAAAGTGTGTAATCTTCTCAGCACAAAAACTTCTGCACGCAAATAAAATTATAAAAAAAAAATTGAATGTGATTTTACAACAATTTTTCTCTATTTATAATGAATGTGATTGTTAATTGTGTAGTATTTATGTGAAGAAAAACTCTATAAACAAATATCCATTAGAGTGTAAATTTACACCAAATTATTTTTTCAATTTACAATCAATAAATTGTGTAATATTTCTGTGCAACCACTGACAAAATATTTGTTGCATGAATAACATGACACATGATACAACGTTGTAAACAACAAAAATATATGACACATATGACAAACAAGGAAAAAAAAGTTATTGGTAAGTTTGACCACTATAATAATTGGAATACTACAATTATTTGTTTACTTTTTTTCTCTAATATTCCTATATCTTAGTTGTATAATTTCAATTTCCTAATGATTTTTACCAATGCAATTTTTGACATCCTACTTCAACCTTAATCCAAATTCTACATCATGGTTTTGACCAGTTTTATTCACTTGTTGAATGTCTTTTCCTATCTTATCACTCACAATCCAATTTTTCTCATCCCCAATCTCATAACCAATTCTATGATTTATAATCTCAAACTAATAATTTTGATCTTTATTACTAATATACTTATATCATTAAAATATTAGAAAATGTGAACAACTTCTTCCTTTTTCCCCCATAATCTTAAAGTAACAATTGTTTTTAAATTTAAATTTGGTTAACAAATAAATTTTTCATCTTTAGCTTATTAGTTTATTACTTTTTTATGCATGAGTGAGGTGACAGCATTCACAAGTCATACTATTCTAGTCATTGTTTAGCATTTTCGTACAATTGATAATGGTTAAATTTGATAATTTGATTAAAATTTCATATTTGGATTTCATTTGGGCTTTCTTCTTATATTTCCTGTATTATTGGCTTGTGTATTTAAAAAAAAATAAAAAATTTCTGGCTTGGAACAAGTTTAACATTGGGCTGAAGAATTGTACAGAGGTGGAGATGGAAGATAAGGGGTGTGAAAAAATAAAACCTTAAAAAAAACTTTTAAAATAACACATAATATTTTTCAGATTTTTCATAATAACATATAAAAATTAATTTTAAAAGAATAAAATAATATTTTAACAACTTTTATAAGAATAAAATAATTTTTTCAAAAGTTGATTTTTATATTTTTGAAGATAAACAAATAATAATAATAAATACTGTGAAATGATAATAACAAAAATTATGGGATTAAAATACAATTGTCCATATAAACTACTTTCTATAAATAGCTATTGACAGTGGTGGCAGAAGATATTTTAATATTTTTCTATCAACACGAGAAGAAAAAACGGTTTAATAATTATTTTCTAATAAAAAATTATTCCGTCCAATTTTTCAGATTTAATTCTGTTTGTTGGGGGACTATATAAAAATATAAAATAAATCACGGTTATCTCATTTAGACTAATCATTAATTAATCACACAAATCCTTCTTCTAGCTTATTAAAGCAGTATTTCTTTATTAAAATCACAATTGAGTGTGTAAAATGTGTTTCTAAATAATGATTTCGTCTTCTTGTGAATATAACTTTAACAGATAAATTATAAATTTAATTTATTTTCTTGTGTAATTTTCTATCTATTATGAAATTGTATGAAAAATAGTTAATGAATGTATTAATTATTGATCGTAAAACATAAAACATAAATAGTCCAAAATATTGTTATTTTGTTAATTTTTAAATACACCGACATTTTATTTTTTCATTCAAGCTATTTTTTTTTCAACTTTAAAAAAATTAAAACGAAAACCATATTATATTTATGTGGATTCAAATATAACTTGTGGTAAATTATTAATACAGATAGATAACTAAATTAAACTATCTGTATATTGGAGAAGCCTATATATCTTGATAAATTAAACTAAATTAAAATGAATTTTTATTTATTTATCTTGATTTATTTTAAAATTAAACACATTTTTAATCTTTATACTTTAACACAAAATTAAAATTTATCTTTATCCTAAATTTTTATATATTTTAATTTACAAAATAAATAAACATGTATTTTATAATTTAATTGACTTAACTTTTTAGACATGTTGAACAACATTTGAAATTACATTTAAATTATTTTTATTATTTGACGCATTTAATTCAAATATTAATTTAAAACAGTATTAATATTTAATATGTAAATTTTTTCAATTAATTAACATCTTGAGCTTCATTAATAATTTCAATCACATAAATTTTTATTAAAATAAAAAATAAAAAATACAAAAATTCATCATCTACATCTAGATTAAATAGCATAAAACCTTAATTTATTTGAAAAAAAAGTCACTTTTTTCTCAGTTTCACGTGGGTTAGTGTGCTTTATGAATCTTTATAGCAATTCGTTTCAAAATTGGATTGGGCTTATCAGAAATGTGTCCAATAAAATAACTTCATTTATTCAATTTTTATACCAAACACTACCTGTCAATCATGTTATATGGTCACCTAATGCATTTCTTTTATTATTTAAATTTTATTCTCTCTTTGACATTCTTTTTTTTTTAATTTAATATATATTCTAGCTGTCATTTATATATATATATATATATATATATCATGTAATTTATTTGTATTTTAACATACTAATATACTAAAAATAATTATGTGAATTAAAATGGTCAGTGTTCACGTCATCATATCTGCTTTTGCATTCATTGAGCTGTTTAAATAGTAGTGGATTTTACAGTCAAATTGAAAAAAAAAAATAACGATATTTAAACAATTTTTTTTTACAACATTTAAATATTATATACGTGTTATTTTATAATTAATTTAAAATTATTTTATAATTAATAATAATAATCATAAACATCACTATGAGTTAATCACATAATAACATGTAGATATAATATTTAAATATTATAAAAAAATATTATCTAAGTATCATTATAAAAAAAAATAGCAAAGTGAAGTGGAAGGATTAAATGTATGATTACTTTAAATCAAGTTTTTATGATGATGAATTATTTGGTCACAGTTGAAGATTAATTTGAAAATTAAATGTATGACAGGGAGGGATTATTATTTACTCATTAATTTTAATATTTTAGATGAAAAAATAATTCAAGCTACAAGTGCTTTAAATAAACAAAATAAAATCGAATAAAAGCATCATATACTACTTCACTTCGTGACAAAATGGAGTTATAATCTATATCATTATATAAAATAAAATAATATTGTGTTCGGTAAGGAATTTTAAAAAATAATAAGAAATGAAAATATGTATTATTTAAATTATTTATATTTTTTTATTTTTAAATAGTTTATCTGGACAGAAGAATTGAAATTTCATTTTTTTAATAAAGAAAGTTAAATTATCTTTTTAAGGTAAATTTTATTTAAAAAGTTTTGATTCAATTTTGGATCATATTGATTTAGATAGTCTTTTAGTTTGAGTTGTATTGTTTCAATTTTTAATCCAAACCGATTCATCTAGCTCTCAATCATGGTCGATTATGCTAATCTTCAATCATAGGTTGAAATGACTAAAGATTGAGTTATGTTGATTCAAACAAAGTTTATTAGAATAAGACTCAAGGCAAGTCGATTCAATTAAAAAATTTATCAAAGTCGATCTCGAACAAAAAGTTAATACTAGCTAGTTTCAACCAAAAAGTCAAAACTACTCACTCTCGATCAAAGGTTGAGACTAGTCGATCCTAGTAAGAAGGAAAGATTGGTCGCTCTAGTTAAAGCTCGATAATAATTAACTTTGATTAAAGGTTGAGATAAAATGGTCTTGGATAAAAATTAAAACAACTCAACCATCAAGATAAGTCGATTTAGGATGAGGGTCAAGAAAAGTTGACTAGTAGGTATGAGTTAAAGGTTAAGCTCAGGCGGAGAAAAAATGACTCAAGTGGAAGGACTAACTGAGTTGGCTTGACCGAAGGTTCAGACAAGTCAATATTAACCAAAGTTTGAGACAAGTAAGTTAAGGACGAAGGTTGTGACAAGTTGATTTTGATTGAACATGGAGACAAGTTGACATAGGCCATAAGTCAATATGAGTCAATTATGGTTGAAATTTAAAATGAAATGAAAGAGGCTGAAACTCAAGGCGAGTAGGCCAAAATCAAAGGTCGAACTGATTAAACCCAAGTCAATAATCGAAATGAGTGGACTTGAATCAAAAATCAACCTAAGTCACTCGAACCGAATGTAAATATCAATTTATAAGATCAAAAACAACTACCTTAAGTCGAATGAATAATCAAAATTCACCTAAGATAAAAGACCAAATGGAATCAACTGAAACAAAATCCAAAACAATTCTATTTGAGTTAAATGTCTAGATAAAAAGCACAATAATTTTATTAAAAAAAATAATAAGTACTTAATTTCTCTCTCTATATATATATTAAGAAACTAGAAACAATTTTTATTAAAAGATAAAATGTTTAATATTAGTAGCATATTTTTATTATAATTCTAAACATTCCTTTATTTCAGTATTTATTATCTTCTTAATTACGAGAATGTAAAAGAAATTTTTGGCTAACAATGATTAAGAAAGATCCGAGTACGCAATAATCAATTTGTGAACAAAATCCAAGTCCCAATCCTAATCCTTTGTTTCTAACACCTCATTCACACGTCACGTCATTGCAACATTCAACCTTGTTCTCAAAGGCAAGTAACCAATTACCACGTTAACACACATGCCAAAACCATGTAAGACACTCCTATGATCTCTGTCTCTCGAAGACAGCATACGTTTAATTATCTCACATCTCTGTCCGAAGCAAAAGCTGCGATCTTTCTCTCTGTTATGTATTACACCGGCCAATCATGGTGGGTGTGTGAACGGTGATGGATTGAAAAAGAGAGAAAAAAGATAAATTAATAAATAATAATAATAAAGTGTATTTTCGTAAAAAAGAGGAGGGAGAGAAACCGAAAAGGAAAGCAGGGGCGTTGAAGAATAAGATTAAAAAACGTAACAGAGATAATAAAAAATAATAATAAATAAAAGGGGGTTGGTTTGGTCGGAAGCAGAGAGAAGGAGAAACGCATAGAGGAGAGTGTTGCATTGAGTCAAAGGCGATCAAAGAAAGAGTGAAGTGGTAATAATCTATGTACTGATATACATGGGTGGTGGAGGAACGCTCGTGGAAGGGATTCGAAGATTGTTTCAACGACGCGCTTCTAGCTCTGCTGAAAACCAAAACAATGCCAACAATAGCCGCGTCTACGTGAGAGATTTGCGCGCGCAGTTGGCTTCCATTCCCAACCACGACCACCTTGTTGACCCTGATTTCGATTTCTCTACCTTGAAGCCCATCAAAGTTCCTGCACAAATCCCCTTCAGACCCTCTTCTATGGATCATCACAAAAAGGTTCTCTTTTTCATCGCCCCCATCTCCTCTTTTTTCTTAGTGCCATCTTTTTTCTCGTGTCTTTTCATTTTCTGTTTCACTTCTTTTATTGGGTACTGCTCAAGTTTCGCTTTTTATTTTTTTCCAATCCACCCGTTTATCTTCTTGTGTGATTGCTGTTTTTGTCTTAACGTTTGCCGGATCAATTTGGTTGTACCCTTTTGTCTCTCTCTCTCTCTCTCTCTGACAAGATTTCAGTAATTACCTGATGCAAAAGAGAAGAGGTATAGTTTGGCATGATATTGATTAATTTCTTTCCCGGACTCTTTTCTTAAAGTACTGGTTAGATGAGGGTGTACGAACCAAAAATGATTGATTTCTTGGATCAAGATGAGACAAAATTTGAATCCCTGTTCAGAAAGAAATATCCACGTTTAACATGTGATATTATAGTGACAATATTTCCTGGATGCAGGAAACCCATGAGAAATAAAAAAAAATAAATATTTGTGTGGTCTGTGTTCTGCTTATGGAAATAAAGTACCGAATTTCATGACATTGTTAGTTTGTGTGAATACTGTGTTCTTTCTTGATGATTTTTTTCTGTGTTTCGCACGTTTAATAAGTTATGTTTCTTATGGTTTATGGTTATCAATCAGGGTGCTCCAGAGTCAGAGTTTTTTACTGAGTATGGAGAGGCGAGTCAATACCAGATCCAAGAGGTTGTTGGAAAAGGAAGTTATGGTGTTGTGGGTTCTGCCGTTGATACTCACACGGGTGAAAGGGTTGCAATCAAGAAAATTAGTGATGTTTTTGAGCATGTATCCGATGCCACACGGATCCTTAGAGAAATTAAGCTCTTGCGGTTGCTTAGACATCCTGATATTGTGGAAATTAAGCATATTATGCTCCCTCCTTCCCGGAGAGAGTTCAGGGATATCTATGTAGTGTTTGAGTTGATGGAATCTGATCTCCATCAAGTAATCAAGGCCAATGATGATCTTACCCCCGAGCACCATCAATTTTTCTTGTACCAACTTTTAAGGGGCCTGAAATATATTCATACAGGTATCATTTCCTTGTTAGAACTAGCTTACTTCTTTCGGATAGTGGTTTTAAACTAGTATAATCTTGCAGCAAACGTGTTTCACCGTGATCTGAAGCCAAAAAATATTCTTGCTAACGCTGACTGCAAACTAAAAATATGCGATTTTGGGCTTGCTCGAGTTTCATTCAATGATGCTCCATCAGCTATATTCTGGACTGTGAGTAGCAAACTATTGTGTGGCCATGCTGAACTGTTACATTTATCAATTATGTTCTTTCTGACTTTTAAGAGTGGGGAAATTGTAAATTGCAATTTAGGTTTCTCCCCAAACCTGTGGCTGACTTTTTTTTTTCTACTTTGAATAAGGATTATGTTGCAACTCGGTGGTACCGTGCACCGGAATTATGTGGTTCTTTTTTTTCCAAGGCAAGCTTCTAATTTTCTTTTAACAACATATTTTCTTGGGTGGTATACAACATAAGCTATTGAACATGCTTGGTGTGTTGAAATAAGTTTCCAATTATAAAATTCTTGTCTTTTGCAGTACACTCCTGCAATTGATATATGGAGCATTGGATGCATATTTGCAGAAATGCTCACTGGGAAGCCATTGTTTCCTGGAAAAAATGTTGTGCACCAATTGGATCTCATGACTGATTTGCTTGGCACTCCTCCTCCAGAGTCCATTGCAAGGGTTAGTATATAAAAATCCAATTTGAAGTTTTCTGAAATCAATAGGGCAGGCTTGCGTTGTGACATGGTTTATGGCTTTCTCCATTGTATACAATATCCTTTAAGTATATAAACTTTTAATCTTAATTTTGCAGATTCGAAATGAAAAGGCCAAAAGGTATCTCAACAGCATGAGAAAAAAACAACCAATTTCACTATCCCACAAATTTCCAAATGCAGATCCATTGGCTCTCCGGTTACTGGAACGGCTACTTGCATTTGATCCTAAAGACCGTCCATCAGCTGAAGAGGTTGGTATCCTATCCCAAAGGGGAAATTTCATTGATAATCACCTATGACGATATTTCATTATTTCTCTTATGCTTGTGATATCAGGCACTAGCTGATCCTTACTTCATTGGTTTGGCGAACATAGACCGTGAACCATGCACTCAACCCATTTCAAAACTCGAGTTTGAATTTGAGAGAAGGAAATTGACCAAAGATGATGTCAGAGAGTTGATTTATCGAGAGGTATGATCGTAGAACATTTATATAACTCCTGCTTCAATCAATTGTGTTCTACTCTTTTTTGTCCTGTGATAATAATTCTTTAAATTTTTCAAGTGAACAGATTTTGGAGTATCATCCCCAAATGCTGCAAGAACATCTTCGTGGTGGAGATCAAACTAGCTTCATGTATCCAAGGTAGATGTGCTACAATTAATATCCAAAGCACTGTTTATAGTTCTGCCACAAGGGACAAATGGTAGTTCTTCAATACTAAATAAGATACTAAGCAAACTTTTACTGTATAACGTTTAGCGACACCTAATTTTATAACTGTTGACAGGAACCCCTCCTTGCATTGTTGTTGTTGCTGCGATGTTATTTTTTACTTTTTGGCAAATACTTCCAAAATCTCATTTCCTTTTGAATATAATGTTGTTAATGCTAATTCTTAGAGTTAAATTTGTGCTGAATACAGCATTTCTGACGGCTAATTTTCCATTTACGTTCTGCATGTCATCTAAGAACTCTAACATGGAATGTGAGGTTCTTTGAAATTTAAGCTGTCATTGTTTTGGTTATTAGTTGGTAATTCTATGTTATCTTTTTGCATAGTGGGGTTGATCGGTTCAAGAGACAGTTTGCACATCTTGAGGAGCATTATGGGAATGGTGAACGAAGCACTCCATTGCAGAGACAGCATGCCTCCTTACCTAGGTAAGTCATGGTTAAATATTTGGTTCAAACTTGTCCAACATGTTCAAATACTGGATTGTCAACTTGCACATTAAACAGTCTTTGTCTTGTTCTTTTGGAGATTTCATTGGTTTCATATTTGTTATTACTCATGGATTTTAATCTTAGGTCCAGTTTATTAGTGTCTGTTCTAAGATGAGTTTGGCAGACAAGTCTGTGAACCTTTTCTATGGTACTGTGAGAGTTATATGCAATTTCACTTTATGCAGAGAGAGAGTTTGTGCTCCCAAGGATGAAAGTGAACAACACAACGATATTGAAAATCCAAGTGGATCAAATCTACAGAGTCCTCCAGGGTCTGATGCGACAGGTTCTCAAAATGGAACCTCCAGATCAAACTACAGTGCGCGTAGCTTGTTAAAAAGTGCGAGTATTAGTGCTTCTAAGTGTGTAGTTGTGAAACAAAATAAAGATCCAGAGGTAGTTTCTTACTCTATCTTTTCACAAGTGCATGGCTTTATTAAGTGAGAATATATGGTTTAAAAACATGAGATTCCAGCCAATCTTTAGTAACCACAGACATGTGAACAAATTCTTCACTTTAGAATTGGAACCTCATGGTTTTGGACTTCAATGGTTTCCTCATAGTTAGAGATTTTGAAATATATGGAATAATTGGTTGCAATTTGTGTTGTTAATAAAATATATTGATGTAATTGTGTATTTGTTTTGCATTAGCAAGAGGCAATTAAGGAGATAAATGATGAGACGATGGATGATGTGACAGATGTTGCTGCCCTCCACGCTTGATTTTGATTTTGGTGTTGCTTCATACCTTCTTCCATGCTCTGATTCTTTGCACAATGAGAGAGAGGTGGTGATGGTGATTTGAAGCACTGTTAGTGCTAGAAGAAGCTCGCTTTAGGACTCAGCTCGTTAGTCATCAAATGCCATTTTGTTTGTGTTACTGTTGTAACCATTTATTTATTGTGTATGGCAAACGCAATGTATACTACTCACTCATGTTTTATGCCTATTAAATTGAAACAGATCGAAAGGAAATAATGTTAGAAAAAAAGAAAACTCTGCAGTTTACTGTAGGGTGTGCAGTTGAAGTTTGTTAACTTTGATTAAAGATATTAACTGTTTGCCTAATAATTTAGGCCTATTGCTTGCAATTTATTGGGCTAACATGTCAAGTGGCAGCAAGTAGTGTAGGTCCACTGTAATAATTAGAGTAAAATAGATTGCATTACATCCATTATCACCATTGCGATGTTTCTTATCCATCAAGGGTCAAATCACCACTTGGGATTGAAAGGGAAGACAAGCAACCGAAGGATCCACTTCATCTAACAATGGTTTAGATAGGCATGCAATTTATCATTATTAACTATTCGTGAAATTCTGTGATAAATAAATATTAAAATTAATCATTGACCAATTAAAATGGACCATGATTGGTTGAAAACTCTAGTAGATCACGCTATAAGATTCCATTCAAAGCATGCTGATAATATTTCAATAATTCTACTTTAACAAAAAACTTTCAACATTTGAATAATTTATCATCAGATTTTATAATAAGTGCATGAAAAGCAAGTCCAAAAGAGTATAACAAAAATTAATTGTATACTTAAAAATTGTATTGTATAAATAAATACAAATAAGAATTGAGTAGTGTTTTGAGGATAGATTGAAAGTTAACTTATTATCACTCTTCCTTCATGTCCCACCTCTTAACTCCTTAGCAGCCATGAGGTGACGTCAATAAGGTCAAGAAAATACTGTGAACAGCATTCAGCGTACGTTAATAATGTCAGTTGGTAGCTGATATCATGCTAGTTGGGGGTTGAGATTTATCTGGTACCAGTACATCCCCACGTTGCCAAATAATTCTGTGAACTGCATTCAGCTTACTCTTCCATTTATTCTTTGCATGTCATGCAATTTGATTAACTTTTCTGGGATATAATTCTAACTTCCACATTCCAACTTCCATCAGATGATCATACTTTGTGATTCTGAGTAAGGCCCTTGTAATTCAGATTATCTGATCACCCTTGTTGTCAGTTTTATGCATTCGGGTGGATCAAGACAGACATAAATGTGCTTCACATTGCTTCAGCACTTCTTCAATCACATAAATACGTCCAAAAAGTGTCTATTCTTTAAGTTAATTTTCACCATATCTGTCCATTTTTACCAATAATCCCCACAGGAGCAAATACCATCATTGAAGTGGTGAAATCGGTTAGAATCCCTTAAAATAATCAATCTTCCAACGATCTTGGATATGTGCTTGATGGCATTGTGACAGTCTTGACAAACTCGTAAGTTTTTTATGACTCGTATTGGTCTGCCAGCAGGAATAGTCAGGATTCCAAATGCTACAGCCAATTTCTCACTATGATATCTGAGCATGTGCTCCTTTTCTTCCTCTTCCACATCATGCAAAACCAATTTTGTTGAAGAAACATACCCCTCGCGCTTCATTTTCAAATCTAGCTCTTCTAAGAAGGCATATATTCTATCCTTTTCTGGGTGGAAACAATCCCCAACTGCGAACGTATGAATCTTGTTTTGTACCTCAACCCAACTATACCCAGTTACCTTCTGCACGCCAACTTCCTTCATTCTTGATCTCATCTTGCCAACATCAACCCACCTACCAGAAGCCGCATATAGATTTGAAAGAAGGACATACATCCCTGAGTTGTGAGGTTCCATCTTAAAAACCATCTCAGCAGCCTTCTCACCCAGTTCAATATTACCATGAATCCGGCTTGCCCCTAATAGAGCTCCCCATGATGCAGCACCGGGCTCAAAAGGCATTTTTCTCATTAAGTTCTCTGCTTCTTCCAGGCGGCCAGCTCTTCCAAGAAGATCAATCATGCAAGTATAATGTTTTGAACTTGGTGTTACATTGTAATCCCTATTCATTGTATAAAAGTATTCAGTTCCCCTGTCTATTAAGCCAGAATGACTACATGCAGATAAAACACCCACCTGAAACATAATTAGAAGAAGAATAAACAGAGAGTTAGAAAACAGAAAAGGGTTAGCGAAGGCATGACATTACTGATTTATAGAAACAAACAAGATTAATTCCGTATCAGGAGAGATAGCAGGTTCTGGAGTATGAGAGATTCTGAGTACAAAAATATAGAAAAACGAAAGGTCCAAGGGAATTCGAAGTCTTCCCAAAGCCCAATCTAATTCCGGCCTAAACCTTTCCGATTCAAACTTTCCAAGCTTATACCTCCTAGAAACCAAACTGGATAAAATATTAAGTACTGATGGTACCCGTTCAAATTTCCACCCAACTGGATAAATCGACAGAAACAGATGCAAACAACAAGCTGTAAATGAAAAATCTAAATGCTTATGAAATGTATAGAATGTATACCATTGTAATCTCATCAGGTTTAACACCTGTTTTCTTCATTGATTCGAATAATATTAAAGCCTGTCCACCAAATCCATGCCTAGCATAACCAGCTATCATTGTGTTCCAAGAGACGACATCTTTCTCCTCTATTCCTTCAAACACATTATTAGCTTCATCTGTGCTGCCACATTTAAAATACATCCCAAGAAGAGCATTTCCCACAAAACACCCAGTCTCAAATCCTGCCTTCACCACCTGCCCATGAACTTGTTTCCCTAACTCCAAGGCAGCAATATCAGCACATGTGCTCAAAGCACAACTAAAGGTAGACCTATTGGAATTTTCCCCATCTCGTTTCATCTCCACAAACATGTTAAGAGCCTCCTCAAAGTGTTCATTCTGAGCATAGCCAGTTATGATAGCAGCCCAAGATACACAATCACGCTGAGGCATCACGTCAAACAATTTTTTAGCTTGAGTTATACCACCATTCTGACAATAGCCAGTAATCATGGTATTCCATGAACTTATATTCCGACAAGGCATTGCCTCAAACAACTGCCTTGCAATGTCCATTTTCTTGTCTTGCACATATCCCGCAAGCATAGCATTGTATGAAATTTCATTTTTTACAGGCATCTCATCAAAATACTTTCTTGCTTCATCCAACATTCCGTTCTGCACATATCCAGAAACCATTGCCGTCCACGTGAACACGTCCCGCACCGGAGATGCATGGAACAACCTCTTAGCCTGAGACAAATCTCCAACCTGGGCATAACCAGAAATCATAGTGTTCCAGGAGATGGCATCCCTAACAGGCATTTGGTCAAAAATCAGCCTAGCATCACCCAACATGTTTCTCTTCACATACCCGCCCATCAAACAATTCCAAGAAATCAATTCCCAGTTCGATTGGGACTCAAACAATTGCCGTGCCTCCTCAAGTCTCCCGTTGTGAACATAAGCTGCAAGCAGCCCATTCCAGGAGATTGAATTCCTATGAGGCATCCTATTAAAAACCTCCCTTGCCTCATCAACAAACCCATTCTGGGCATACCCAGACAACATGGCATTCCAGGAACAAACATCCTTTTCAGGCATAAGGTCAAACAACTTGCGAGCTTCTCCGAGCCTGCGGTTCCTGACATATCCAGTGAGCATAACATTCCAGGAAAACAAGTCCCTCTCAGGCATTTTATCAAACAGTTCTCTTGCGAGGGAGAACTTTGCGTTCCTCAAGTACCCAGATATCATGGCGTTGTAGGAGACAGAGCTGCGGCAAGGCATGGAGTTGAAGACTCGGAGAGCAGAGTCGCAGCGACCATTGCGCATGTGGGAAGATATGGCCTTGTTCCATGTCAAAATGTCAGGGTCTTTGACTTTGACGGAGTTGGTGGTGATTGACGAAGACTTGCTGCTTCTGCTTCGTCTTTTACTCCAAAAACTATTCGTAGAAAGATAACGTGAGTTACACATACGCAAGTGCCTCACAACATAGGTATAGTTGGTGTGCATTGTATTGAAAGTCTTCATGAGCTACCATACTAACTACCTAGTCCAGCCATTATGCTTCGTCTTCACCATGCATCAACTTGTTCAAACATCAACATACCGATCACTTATCTGTTCAGAACTTTTCTGTTTTCCAACTCAAAAAATTGATAAAAGTTAGAAAACAAGACTTGAATCATCCAGTTCTTCGATCGAACTTTTCCACGGTATATACATAATTCTTTTAAATTTCTCCATTAAAAGAAAACCTGTTATATTAGCAAAAATAACTGAATAATGATAATATATGTTGAGATTAAGTATTGAGTGCATTTAAATTTTTTCTGATGAAATAATGTATTTATAAAATTTTTATAGCATGATTATTTTATATTTAAATATATTATATTACCGGAATATAATCAAATATAATATTTTGATGTATTAGATAATCAATAATTATATTATAATATCTTAATATATAATAAAAATATAATAATAAATTATTATATCATAATATATTAATTATATATATGTTGGAAATATTTTATATTTATTCAATTCAAGGGAGGCTACAATTTATACTTATAATTAGGTTAATTTTCGTCATATTTCACACTGTCACCAATAATCCCCACAAGAACAATTACCCTCACTGAAGTGGTGAAATCGATGAGAATCCCTTACGATTATCAACCTTCCAACAATCTTGGATATGTGTTTGATGGCATTATGGCAGTCTTCACAGAGTCGCAAGTTTTTCATGACACGTATTGGTCTACCAGCCGGAATAGTCAGAATTCCAAATGCTACAGCTAATTTCTCACTGTGATACTTTAGCATATGCTGCTTCTCCTCCTCTTCCACATTGTGCAAGACCAATTTTGTTGCAGGAACATACCCTTCTTGTTTCATTTTTAAATCTAACTCTTCTAAGAAGGCATATATTCTACGCTTCTCTGGGTGAAAACAATCCCCAGCTGTGAAGGTATGAATCTTGTTATGTATCTCAACCCAACTATACCCTGGTGTTTTATGAACACCAACTTCCCTCATTTTCAATCTAATTTTACTAACATCGACCCATCTTTTTGAAGCTGCATATAAATTTGAAAGAAGAACATACGTTGCCGAGTTATTAGGATCCATCTTGAAAACCATCTCAGCAGCCTTCTCACTCAGTTCCATATTGCCATGAATTCGGCTTGCACCTAATAGAGCTCCCCATATTGCAACATCTGGCTCGAAAGGCATGTTTTTGATTAAGTTCTGTGCTTCTTCCAGACGACCTGCCCTACCAAGAAGATCGATCATGCAAGTATAATGTTTTGAATTTGGTTTTACACCATAATCCTTATCCATTGAATGAAAATATTCAGTACCCCTGTCTGTCAAGCCATTATGACTGCAAGCTGACAGCACGCCAACCTGAAATATTATTAGAAGAAGAAGCGAAATTATTTTTCTTGTAGAATAGGGTCAAAAGGCAAGCTAGTGCATTATAGATAAAACACTAAAATTAATGACTCATTCATAATTGGTTTGCTAGTTCTTTATGATTATGATTATCGTATTTGTATACAAAACAAGAAGCAACCCAAGCAGCTATTAATTAGCTGAAACTGTATTAAGTATTAAACCCTGAATTTATCAGAAAATTGATTTATAAACCTGTGTAAGTTAAAAATAATTAGGTGAAAAGTAAACAATAATAACAAGTTTTTGCAAAAAACAATTAGATAAGGGGCAATTTATCCGTGCATAAGAAGTACATAAAATATGTTTACCATGGTAATCTCATCAGGTTTAACCCCTGCTGTGATCATCGACTCAAATACTGTTAAAGCCAGCCTGCCAAATCCATGCCTAGCATAACCAGATAACACTGTGTTCCATGAGACGATATCTTTATGTTGTATTCCTTGAAACACTTCATAAGCTTCACCTATGCAGCCACATTTACAATACATTCCAACAAGTGCATTCCCCACTAAACAGCCGTTCTCATACCCTGTCTTCACCACCTGTCCATGAACTTGTTTCCCTAACTCCAAAGCAGCTATATCAGCACATGTGCTCAGCGCACAACAAAAGGTAGATCTATTTAAACCTTCTCCATCTCGTTTCATCTCCACAAGCATGTTCATAGCTTCTTCATAGTGACCATTCTGAGCATAACCAGCAATAATAGCTGCCCAAGATACAGAATCATGCTCAGGCATCCCATCAAACAAGTTCCTTGCCTGTGCTACATCACCTTCCTGACAATAACAGCTTATCATGATATTCCATGAACCTATATTTGGAAAAGGCATCGCCTCAAACAATTTTCTTGCCATGTCCATTCTCTTGTATTGTACATAACCAGCAATCATTGTATTGTACGACATCTCTATTCTCTGTGGCATTTCATCGAAAACTGTCCTTGCTTCATCCAACATTCCATTCTGCACATAGGCATACACCATTGCCGTCCACGTGAAAACATCTCTTACTGGAGACTCCGCAAACAATCTCCTAGCCTGCGACAAATCTCCATCCTGTGCATAACCTGAAATCATGGTATTCCAGGAAATTACATCCCTAATAGGCATTTGATCAAAAAGAAGCCTAGCTTCGCCTAACATGTTTCTCCTCGCATACCCACCCATCAAACAATTCCAAGAAATCAATTCCCAGTCTGACTTGGACTCAAACAAGTTACTGGCCTCTTCGAGTCTCCCACTCCGAACATATGCTGCAAGCAACCCATTCCACGAGATGGAATTCTTGTGAGGCATCTCATCAAAAACTTCCCTTGCCTCATCAGCGTGCCCACTCCGGACATACCCAGACAGCATGGCATTCCAGGAAACAACATCCTTTTCGGGCATTGAATCAAACAACACGCGAGCATCACGGAGTCTGCGGTTCCTGACGTAGCCAGTAAGCATTAGATTCCAGGAAAACAGGTCTTTGTGGGGCATTCTATCAAACAGGTTCCTTGCAAGTGAGAACTCTGCGTTCCTCAAGTACCCAGATATCATGACGTTGTAGGAGACAGAGTTTCGAATCGGCATGGAGTTGAAGACTCGGAGAGCCAAGTCGCAGTGGCCTTTGCGCATGTGGGTAGAGATGGCTTTGGTGCATTTCACAATGTGGGAGTCTTTCTCTTTCAAATGGGGTTTCGGAAAATTAGAGGGTCGTTGAAGTTTAAAGTTGCTGCTGTGTAACTGTCTCAAGTTAAACTTCCCGCGCATTGTTTGTGTCATACTATATAGTGATTGTATTTTAAATAACCGGGAATCATATATTTTGGATTTTAAGGTTGTTTTCTAGTTTAACGTTGTTATGTTTGAGGAAAATTTATGACAGCTTTTAGCGTATGAATGAGACATAAGTCCTTATTTGATTATTATTTCAGGACCATGATGCGTTATTTTACATAACTTACTCTTTAATTTGCGTTTGCAGGGTCTGTGTAGCCCATCCCTGTTATGTTTTAATGGATTATGTTCGTGTGTTTGAGTAATTCAATCATGAATTCGATATTTATTTTGTATAAATTAAATCTGATTTTAAAAAAAGTAATTTTATATTTTTTATTGTACGGATCATCTAATATGTAAATATTTTTGACTTATTTGACAAATCATCCTAATCAATTGACTTTAAAATAAACGTGAGATTAACAATTAGTTAATGGTATCATGAATCAACCAACTAATGCTGATTATAATATGATTTAGTCGTGATTAGATCAATATAAAGATAAAAGTTCATAATGACTACATATGCATCATTGTATTTAATATCATTGTTCAATTACCTATTTATTTTAGCATCAAATATCTCCTGTAAGTATCATTCGAATGGTGTTTTACGAACGAGAGACCTTGAAAACAACATAGATAAAAGTGACGCAAAATAAAACTAATCAAGAATTAACAACACTTAATTAGCTCATACTAAAATATTTTAACATTTATAGTGAGACAAAGCAAACATTTATTTTAACCCTATGATAACTATAAAAAATATGACAAACAATATACCAGTAAAAGACGATAAGGAACATCATATCAACCATTCAACATTTTAATCTTAACATTTTGATTCAGTCATTGGATTTTAATTAGTCTATTTTTAATTAGTCTACTTGCTTAATCATTTCATCTCAACCAATATTTATTTTGTATAAATTAAATCTGACTATGAAAAAAGTAATTTTACTTAAGTTTATATTCTCTGTTTCATTCCCAATATAAGAAATCAAATGATTCATTTAAAAATCTATCGTAACGAGAAGAAGAAGAATCATAAGAAAAATATGATGGAGGGAACGAGGAGTTTAAATAAGAAAAGCTCCTTTTCCCATGTCATGCCATCAAATTTTTAGCGCTCGAGTTCGGTGGGACCCACGGCATTTGAAAATTGAATCGACAAAGTAAGAAACGAAATTGAAGAAAAGCACACAAAATTTAATGCTCAAAAGAATAAACAATCATCACTGCAAAACGCAGAAACTACACTAACATTTCTTTTTTCTTTACTTTCTTCAGTTTCAGTTCATTCCACCAAAATTCAAAAATCCAAGAGAGAGAGTGATGGGTTGCGTTTCTTCCAATCTTCTCAACCAAGACGAAGAATTCACCCAGCTGGGTTCCTCCGCCTTGGGCCACCACATCGTCTCCCTCACCTCCACCACCTACGGCCTTCTCACCCTCGACCCACCGCACACCACCACCCCTTCTACACCTCCTTCACGTTTCACCCTAGCCTCTCTTTTCCCCTCCGAACCAAACTCCGAACCCAAGTCCCTTTGGTCCGAACCAAGACCCTTCCGATCCGAACCCGAGATCATCAACTCATGGGAACTCATGTCCGGTCTCGACACCGAAAGCTTCCGCTTTTCTAAAGAAAACTCCAACCCTAACATCCCCACTCCCACCAAACTCGCTCCAACGCCACCGAACCGGTTCGAGCGAATATGTCCCCCGAGCGGGGAAAACCGCGTGGTGATCTACACGACTACGTTGCGCGGCGTGCGGAAAACGTTCGAGGCGTGCAACTCGGTGCGCGCGGCGTTCGAGGCCCTGGGCGTGGCTATCTGCGAGCGTGACGTGTCGATGGACAGCGGGTTTCGGGAGGAGCTGAGAGGGTTGCTGAAGGGGAAGCAGAGAGAAGCGATGGTTCCTCCGAGAGTGTTCGTGAAGGGCCTCTACATCGGTGGCGCCGAGGAAATGCTGAAGGTCGCCGAAGATGGTCTTCTCGGAGAACTACTTAAGGGGTTGCCGAAGAAGAAGATTGGTGCTGTTTGTGAGGGTTGCGGGGACATGAGGTTCTTGCCTTGCTTCAACTGTAATGGCAGTTGCAAGAGTGTTGTTAAGGAAGGAGGAAGAGTATTTGTTGTTAAGTGTCTCCATTGCAATGAAAATGGCTTGATCTTGTGCCCTGTTTGTTCTTGATGACTTTCCTACCATAATAATATTACTCTCAGTCCCTTCCTTCATATAATCATTGTCTTCTGATCCTGCTTTTCTTGTTTCTTCCTCCAGTAACAATTTTCTGAAATCTACAACCAAATCAAAATGGATTTGCAAATGTGAAAAAGGAAAAAAGGTAGTCACATTCCTGCATTCCATATATGTATCTATGAAAAAACTACATTGTTTTTATGACTTATATGTGTGATGAACAGGTATCTCAGGGTATATAACAAGTTCTTTTTAATGTTAATCAAATTACAGAACTAACAAGTTATTGGAATGAATAATTCAAAAAAGTTGAAGTTGTGGTAGAAAACCCCGTACAAATTCTTCTCTAATAGTCCTATTATAAAACAGAAAATAAGATTTCTTTATGTTCTGTTTTCATTGCTCTGTTTAGGAATTAATTACCTGTTATGTGTGCAATTTCTTCATCCTTGATGCATGTGTTAAGCTTTGCAGCTTCTGGATTTGTATTTATAATTTCACTGTTTGTGCACTTTCATGTGTTTGGTCTTGAATTCCAATAAAAGCGATAATAAATGAAAGAATTAAAAAATCATCTATCTATCATTATTTTGTATTCTCACTGTTGTGTCTATCATTCCTACTGTTATTGGACAATGTACTTCAACTTTTTTTCCCCCTTTTTATTTAAATTTGATGTATGAGAAAGTTTCTAATAATGGTCTTTGGATGGAGGTGTTAGGTGTTGAAATTCTAGAAAATTGATAGAACTGAGGAGTCAGATTAAAAGATTATGAAGTTATGGTACTGATAAACTTACAAAAAGAAATACATTATGTTAGTTTTTATGATCTTGTACCAAAAGTTCGAATGAAATTTGATACAGCAAATATGACCTATAACTTTTACAACTTTATGTTTGTAGAGTAGGCTTTAAAGTAAGGACTGAAAAAATTCTTTCATTAAATTTTGCTTTAGCACACTTAGCTTCATTCTAGTTCTTCTTTCAATGCTGCAATTTCTTACAGGAGAATCTTTTTTAACCTATTTTAAAAGATGTATATCTCTGAATTAGGAAGTAATTTCCAATTCTGGAATTTTTTATATATTTTAAAATAACTATTTTAAAAAATATTTCCAGATTCGAAAATACATTTTAAACTCAAATTTATATTAAAAAATACAAGAAAGTTTTTTCAAAATATGTATTTTAGAAGTCATTTCTATATCTGAAAATATACTCTGAAACACTTGTTACAGAATGCAAATCTACGTTGTCCAGTCCAGAACTATAATTAGAGCACAAAATCTTACACTTTATTCTATTAATTGCAACAGGGGTATATTGGAATTTTACAAAATATAGAGGTAGGTGTAAAAAGAAAACATGGGAGTGCAGAAAGAAATTCCCTACATAACCCATTGTAATTCTTAAACTACCATAACACATCATCAACTAATAAACTTAAAGCGAACGTTGGTTTTCGTGGAACATAGCTTTTTTAATTTGACATTCGTTCTTAACTTTTGCTGCTGAAATAAATAAATAAATAAATAAATAAATATATATATATATATATATATATTATTTGGGATTCCATTTTTTCATAGAATTCCTCGTTTAAATTGACTAGACCTAATTGGTCCATAAATTATGACAATTTGTCTTTAACTAACCCATCAAGAGGGCTTTGGAAAGCACGTATATACATGTGATAAATGGTAATTTTTAAAGTATTTAATTTAATTAAAAATAAACAATTTACGTGATACAAAATATATTTTCTTCTTTAAGTGAATCGCAATTTTAATAATTGTTTTAAATGATGTAATTTAAATCTACTTCCCAACACATACAACTGTAAAAATAGAAAGCGTGATTGCGGATATCACATTGCCGACATGATATTTATAACGAGTGTACGATATTGTTTTGGACTCCGTTGTTTATTTCGTAGGACAAAAATACCCTTCGGCTTTATGCCAATACCTGAACATTATGCTCAAAGACCTTAATTACATAAATTATGCGTTTTGAAATCATTAATTTTTCTAGATAAGATTTTTCATGAACTTGAAATAATATTTTCTAAATGGTTTAATATTTTTAAATATGATTTTTTATCTTTATTAAATTAAATCTGTGCATGGTTATTTATCCCTGGTATAATTGAGACAAGAAAGCAGAGAGAATTGACAAGAGATGAAGATGGTGATGGAATGATAAATCGCCCGTGAAGCATACAACTGTCTAAAAATAATGCCACCGCAACACCCAATGCAGCTACATCCATCTTTGTCCCTCCAAAACCAACCACAGGTCGCTATTAGCACATGCCAATCCAGTCCCACCAACATCAAATCATCTCAATTTTCTATCAAACACATTAACCCAATTGAAAAAAAATTACACTCCTAAGCACAGAACACGGATTCAGATTTACAAATGCCATGTACACTGAAATAATGCACTCCAAGGAGTAACAAAGAGAGAAAAATCGGTGCTTGGAGGTAGCTTGATGGAGATTCATCTGACATTTCAGATGAATCAACGGCAAGAGGCATTCCATCACTGTTTAGAGTGCATGATTGTGGGTCAGACCCTTCGTTGCTCAACATCAGAGCTCGGAGAACCCCAGAAACTGTGTGAATGTAAGCTGTTCGATTCTTTGCCAGAAGCCATGTTAGACCCATTAGTTCACAGTCTTTGTTATGGATCTTGGTGGTCCTATCTTCTGACTTGCTTGAATTTGAAGACTTCTTTCTAAGCTGCGTACAACCAAAGGCTTGTTAAGTTATACACTCTTTTATTATATTGGTGTAACATCCACTCCTAAAACAAAGGTCAAAGCTGCACATCAATGCTAGCTATCCATTACAAAAATAGCTCATGGTAGAAGTATCAACCAACTTATTGTTTAGCTTAGAAAGGTGTGGTTTTGAAACATGGGATTCTGTGTGAAGATTATAATGGTGGGACATTGTGCTATGATTCATTTGTTTTTAGGGAAGCAACAACCCTGAACAATATTCAGAACATCTTAAATGAAGGCCATCTTTTTTAAAGGATGAATTTAAGATTCTGAAGCAATGCATGGATTTCTATACGTGGAAAAATAGGCACAAGAGACATCATTTTAGCAGACTGCTAAATCAAATCAGAAGCAGGAACGATAAGTCCAAATATGGCTGCAGATATTATTATATCAGCTAATGCCAATATCTATGAATTAAGCAGAAAATGTGTCAGGCAATTTGTGAAAGCTTCAGAAGAATCAGCTGGAGAATCAGATCTCAGTTTTACTCATCGCAGTCAATTTACTAGGTAGCCGCATGTGACGGGAAAAAAAATAATGAACTGAACGTACAACCGTGTCTCTACGGTTAAAACATCATTAATGGCCCGTGACAAGAACAAGAACACTAAATTCATTGCAATGTGTCTTGCTTTTAAGAAATAACACTTTTCTCGTGAACAAGAACTTGTTTTACACGACATAACTAGTTTTAATGCTATGTGCTAGTAGAACAAATGTCTTGACAGCAAGAATGTAAAAACTTCTGTTCATTTTGAAGTCAATATAGGGACATCACATGTGCTTAATCCATTATGGGTACACATGATTTCAAGACATTCGAATCATTTGACCAAAATTCATATCAGTAACTCTCAAATTACTAAAGTGGACACAGTGCACTAATAATGTTTCTGTAAACTTTCGTGAGCTACACTGATCGAAAGGCGCGTAAAGCAGAGTGCCAATCAAAACAACACTAGCCACTATCCTAAGTAAAGGAAGGCAAAAAAGAAAAACACTTTCCCAATCATCGAGCATGAAGATGAAACCTTGATCAGCTTCATCATATTCAGAGATGTAAGATCTATCCATCGCTTCTAAAACAAACAATGCTAGAGAAAGAACATTGACCAAAACAAAATATGAAGAAAGAAGCTGAAAACTTACCGAATAGAGACTATGCAAGCACTTGGAGCATCCTCCTAGGCCTGGAAACTTATTGACATTGTTGCTGCTACTCAAGCAATCCCTTTCCAATCTTCTAACACTTCCATCCACCACAAGACTCCCACTTGGAGTAACTGAAAAAGACTCGGTGCAGGTTAAAGGGTGGAGCCTAATGCCGCAGTAGCAATACACCACATCACAAGTCTCGTTAGGCTGAACAAGCTGGATTCCTCTAACTTTCAAGGCCTTCCCCAAGTCGCTCACACATGTTTCTGAATCATCAGGCAACAAGGGCATGTCATAAGATGTGGTATGGCCTTGTGAGGCACGTTCGTGTTGCATTCCACCACCAAGGGCAGTGACCGAGTAAGCAGAATAGAGCCAGGCAGCAAGCACCGGACAGCATCTGCTACGGTGGAGGTCCTTATCTGCAGCATTTTTGCTGGAGCCGCATGCACTCTTTATCCCTTCATAGTGTTCATCAGAGAGGTTAAGAGGGCACCCTTCAACATCAGCTTGTTCCGGGAATGCAGGGATTGTGCCTGTTGACGAAGGGTGTGGTGTGATAGGCTGAAGTGATGCTGAAGCAGCAGCATCAGGATCAGGGAGAGCAAGGTAGCTAGGGATGAGAGTGAGGAGGAAGAAAAGGGTCTTTAAAAATGGCGATTTTGGAGGAGGTAGTGTCAGTGTCATAGTGAGTTTAAGAGGGTCTAACACACTGAATGGCTAAGAGAAAGGGGAAAGAAGGGTGTGGAGTGAATGTAGATGTGGTTGGTCTCTTGTTTCTCTTCTCTCACCATAAAGAAGAGAATATTGGGATGTTATGGACGTGGTGGTCTCTGTTGGGTCAGAACTCACAAGCTAGGAAAGGTAAAGGGAATTAAAGGGAGCAAAAAGGATGGTAGGGTCGACCTAAGTTTTGGCACTATGCTACCTCATTTAGATCTCATACCAACTTAGTCTGCCAATTTACCACATTTACCTCTATAAAGTTTCTCATAGGGATTAGCATATAGCTCCATGATGACATCATTTGTAGGAAAAATGAGTTTGATTGAGATTTAGGCGTAGGTTGGTGTTTCATCGTTTTAGAATTTTCACTCTGGTAATTTTCTATTTTCTTGTCACTTTTCTAATCTATCAGTTTCCTTGCAAGTGTTTGTCTTCACAGAAAGATACATCTGTCAAGATAAAATTACAATTAACAGCAAACAAAACACTGCTTGATTTCAAATCTGTCATGTTTGTTGTATTCAGATATCTTACTATGATTATATGAACATAAATATGCCGACACTGACGGTAATACATGGCATTGTGTCTACGTGGGAGGGGTTAGAATAGAGAGTAACACAGAACAGAACTGCCCATGGTTTAATTAGTAGTTGTTGTGATATTCTATTTCTCAAACATCTTTGTCTAAATTCCTAAACCTAATTATGGAAAAGAATTATGTGGTGCCATGAACCATCTACCGAATTTTTTGTTAGTATTTTGACACTGAAGTCAAAATTTAAATGGACGATGAAATTCAAATATTATTAGAATAGACTCTAATCATAATTCTGATATCATTTTAAAAAGTAGATTTTAAATCTAATTCAATCTTTAAAACCGATTTAAAATATATTATAAATTAGTTCTATCTTTCAAGAAATACCTCACATCAACTTGTGTTTTCCTGTTACATTATTGGATGGGCAAAGTTAAATAGGTGCTGGATTAGATGATGATTGATGAACTAATGAACTATTTGTTTGGAAGTGTTTCAAAAGTGAAAAGAATCCTGAGGGATAAGTCTTACATTATTTAGAACCAGATTTCAACATGTTTTTATCTTTGCGTTTCTTCAAATTGCCCAAACCTTATCCGTAATGAATAAGGACAACATTGGACGCATTTTACACTAAATTACAAAGCCTGCCCGGTTTAATTTTACTAATTCTTTTAATCTTATATCCATTAAAAATAAGATTAAAATAAAATTATAAATTTATATTCAATGTTAATCCCATCATTTGGAATCCAATTATAAATTTATGGGGTCAAAATAAAATTTACTACATGATTGTCCTAAAAAGTGATTTCAAAGAGGGACATCATGTCCTCAAAGTAATAGACTTTTTTTTATCTCTTTTTTCCAAACCGATATGTTTTTGGAAGAAAATTGTGGCTACGATAGCACATCACATCACATGGCCTCATCGCCTATTTTATATTGCAAAGTTTCATTTTTTTAACTAAATTGTGTTCCATTCTTGTGAATAACAAAACAAAAACACACAAAAGGTAAAGTTGTACACTAGTAAGTGGTTTTACACGAAACATTACATTAGTTATCATAGCAATAATTAAGTTATTAGCTACATTAGACATGTTAGAATATTATACACCCATAACACATAAAACAAGAATGTACTTACAAAACACTTCCTAAACTATCTCGTTTTAAATTATTCAAACAAATTGCGGATCATAAATTTATTATTAATTTGATAATGGAACATTTTTAAACTTAACATCATGATTTAGATTTTGCATTTTTAAAATAACTTTATTTTTATGCAGTTAGAAAGCCCATATTATAACTAACCAAACCATTAGAGCATAATTTTGTCTTTTCAAATGTTGTTGTCACAAATGAAATGCACAGTCAATAGATAAAGGATTGAGAAACTCCACCGTTCGTAATTTTAACACCTTTGAAAAACAATCAAATATTCATTCAATTACCAAATAAATAAAATATTTTGACCTAAAGGTTATTTTTGAAGAGTGTAAATTCGTTATCCTTAATAATTTATTCAAGGTATAATATGTAAGTTTTCCAATATATGATAGGAACTTTTTATATTTTTCAAAGATATCATAATTACAAGAAACTCTAAAAATAAAATAAAATTAAACCTAGATAATAAATTGAGAAAAGAGGAGAGAGAGAAAAGATGGAAGGATAAAAGAGAGAAGATAAGTGTGTACTATGTATTTCAAATGAGCCAAATAAGGTGTATTTATAAATGAAGGAGGAGGATCATCATGGGCCAAGATCCCATGACTGGTGAAAGAGACACATAATGTTGTAAATCAACTCTCATGATCCTTGTGACTAAAGCTAAGAAGGATTACTCCGATGAAACAGGATTTATCATAACAAGCTCGGGCAACAAATTTGAAAAAGAGATTATATATTTGGCAAATATTTACAATATATTCTTTATAACAATGCATATTGCAAAAATAAGATAAAAAGAATGAAAAAAGAAAAATTTAGGTCTTATATAAATTATATGAACTAGTCTTATATTAAAAAACTTGACACATGGTGTAATTGGTATAACAAACTATATGAATCAAAAACATTCTATATGTATTAGTGATTTATCAATCATATTACATCCCCACAATATTTGTTGTTATCCTAGTATTGCACTTACTAAGTTATGTGTATGTCGGGTATTCATGAGTACTCTAGAGATTATGTCAATAGATTATACAAATCGTCTCACTCGACACTCATATAATTGATTTTATCAAAATGTATGTCGCAAATCATACATGATAGATATAAAAATCTTGAAAACTTTATTAAACTGAAATTTTTATATCAATTAAAATTTTAATTACAAACTTTAACCTCTTAATAATACAGTCTCTCACACTCTTAAGTGATTTATTATAATTTTTATCTATGCATAAAATGATATATTTTATTAGAATTTGAGAGGAATTAAGGAGACATTTAAAATATTTATAAACTTAATATTTATTTTCCTTTTATAATTTTTTAAAAATATTTTTTAATTTTATAAACTTTTATTCCATTAACATTTATAAAATTAATAAATATTTTTATTGATATGAACTTTTATTTAATACCCTAATTTGACATGTGTACGATGATTATTATTATTATTATTATTTTCAAACTGTCTTATATGAAAAAAAACAAAAATATGTGTTTTTGATATTGAATATCATTTATTATTATGATATTGAATATTTTTTATAAAAATTAATTAATTAATATTGAAATAATAATAAAGTAAATAGGAATACATATTCAAATATATTTATTATTCGATAAAGAATGAGAATGAGACAAACATCATTAGGTATAGGTATATAGATATAAATGAGTTTTTTTCTTTTAAAATATTATTAGTTAATGAAACTCGTTGTCGTTCCATCTCGTCTTTTATCGTTTTAATAAGTCGAAAAAAAAACAATATTATTAAATATTTTAAAAAAATTATACTTATATAACTATCAAATAATTATAAAAAAAAAGTTAAAAATGTGTCTTAAAAAATACAAAACTAAAGAAAAAAAAATAAATTTATTACATTATCTATTAAAGTAAATATATTGAAAAATTTAAATTAAAAATGAATATGAAAACAAAAACATATATTGAAATTAGTATAAAACGGATAGATAAGTATTATTTTGTTTCATATTCAATTTGAAAATTAAAAATATTACTCATATCTAAAAAAAATTCATTAAAATCGTAAGAGGCTTGAACAATAGTCCCAAAAAGAATTAATTTGTAATCGTCCTAAATTATTTGGTGGGACATACTATAAATATCTTATCTCAAATGATACAAATTTTCTTGAAAAACGTATTCACACAAATTAAGGAAGCGGTCCAAAGCGAAGAAGATGTGAGTCCTTTTGGGCCGAAATTGGGACCGTTTTTGTTGTGATAAAATCCATTACATTCAATTTTATTTTATTGGAACCTTTCCCTAAAACCCTTCAAATGATAAGACAAAAATGTAATTTAGCTTCCTAATTAACCCATGCAACTTTAATAAATCTTTATTATATAGAAACTACATTTTTGCACCGTTAATTTTTTTTTACTATAATAATGAATTGATTTTATCATGAAATTTCAAATAAGTAGATATTATTTAAAGTGTTATATATTTTAAAAAGGGAATACTATTATTTATATTGTAAATAAAGAAATCACCTGTTTCTTTAAACAATTACTTGACATTAATTTACCTTCGTGATATCAATTTTGTTTTAAAGACTGATAAAATTCATTTTCTAGCGGTATAACATTTATGAGACTTTATTAAATAATCATAGAGAATTCTTTTTCTCATTAATATTAAGCTAATAATTAGTACATTAAATTTTCCTATTAATACGTGATACTCTGTTATTGTTATTGTATTATATTGACAGTATTATGTCACACAATATAGACGTGGACATTTTTTTTAAATGAAACAAAAATTAAGAAGTAAAAGTAAAAAATCACAAACTGATAAAAAGAAAATTAATTTTCCTTTCCGATTTTCTTTGTTTTTCTTTTTGTTTTCACATGTCTGTGCTGTCAATTTATCGTATTATTTTATGAAAAGAAACAAAATTTTGTATTATAATATCATTTTCATTGTTGAATATCAGATTAGATCAATTGAAGAGAAAAAACATTGAACAAAGTAAAATTAAAGGAGAAGCGTTTTCAACAAGTGTGGTGGTGCAAAAGCTCAACCTTCTTCTCCATGCCGCCCCCCAAGTGTTTGATAAATTTACTCGTTTTTTATTCCATTCCTCTGTAGCACGCTCTGTGGTATAAAGCTGCTAAGGAGACTCGTCGCAGGAAACAAAAATGTAAGATACTCTTTTTCATTATCAAACTTTTATTGTTTAAGACTAACTCAAACTCACAAAATCAATTTGTAGAGTAAGGTTTTTAAGACAGACTCTGATATCATGTTAGAAGTGGATTTTAAGTTTAATTTAGTCTTACAAAACTGACTTGTAGGATGTGGTCTGCATCCACTTATATATATTGAATTGACCTTATTTTAATCGTTGTGAAACTTCTAATATTTATGAATAATGATTATTTAACACACCTAAATTTTTTACATTTATTTAATATTATTTTTACTTATTTTTTTTTCTTGAAACAATACAAAAGTATATATTTTTATGATCATTTTATCTTTGTAATATGTGTTAAATAAATGTAAAATGTGTCATTGTATCATAATTAAACTTTTATTTCATCAAACACTTGTATGATTTGTCATGTGATATTTACTGTGTTTAGTATTTTTGAAGTTGAATGAGAGTTTTACATTTTGTGAATGATGAAAAGATTGGTGTAACGTGAAGATACTTTTTGTGAAAGGAACAAGGCATAGCGTGAATGACGATGTTGTGATTCCACATCACAGAAGGAAACATAAGAGTGTCACTTTTAGACAACTCAATGCCACTCTCTGTAGCAAAATTGTTGTCTTCGTTGCACAATTATTTATTAACTTTCATTGGCTTTCCAAAGATTAGATGAAGCTCAATGGTGAAGTTGGAGGCAAATTTGGACTATATTTTCTACTTTTCCCACATTTTAACATCGCATAAAGCTGTCCATCCAGAAATTAATCATACACTTACATTCATTTTAATATTTGTGTCATGTATTTCGAAAATAATAAATATTTTTTTAATAATTATATTTGGATAATATTTTTTTTATAATATTTTAATATCATTTATGATTTATATTAGTATGTTTATAATTATTATTATTAATCGTAGAGTAATTTTGAACCAATTATAAAATAACATGTAAATAATATTAAAATGTTGTAAAAAAAATGTTTTTAAAGTATTATTATTTATTTTTTAATCCAAGTACGAAATTAGTGTTTTTTGAAGAGAGTGGATGAAGATAATGTAAAATATTGACACTGGATTTTGATGTCTCCTTTAATCATTCCTAGTTGCCACTACTTGTTTTGTAATATTTATGGATGAGAATAGAAGAAAGGTCCTCTTTTGTGTTTTTTAAGGTATACTTCTATACATACTTTTACATTTTAGTTTTCTTATTATTACTCACCTTAAAACAAAATATTAAATAATAACGTGGATAAATATCAATTATTTATGGAAAAAAGGTAAATAATGATGTATAATTGAAGTCTTATATCGCTTATAATATTTTGTATTTTTGTAATTACCTAATAAACTAAGAATTTGTATGATTAAATACTTAGAATTAAATTAATAATTAAGCATTCTTAAGTAACAAAGAAATGAATAAAAAATAAAAATGTTAAATGCGAAATCATCTTTATTTGTTTTTTTAGTACCTACTTTTACAGTCGCATCTTAGTTTTTCTGTTAATGTATAGATCTTATAAGCGAGTATTAAAGAATAATATTTATATAATTACTTATAGAAAAAATAAAAAATATATAATTGAATTTATACGATAGTTATAATATTATTATTTTTTATAACTAGTGGTTGTGAATTTAAAAAATACTGAATGAATCAAAGTATTAATTCAATAAAATCAATTTTTTAATTTCACACCTCATTTGAATAAATTAACACAGAAAAAGTATATAATTAGAATCAAACAGTTAAGAGAGATAATAAAAAAGTGATTTAATTAAAGAAGAGTTATTATATTGAAAGAAAAAAATCACCCAATAATTAAAAGATATAATCTATACAATTATATAAATCATTTTTCGTATACGTTTTTTTTTCCTTATTTTACCCTTTTTATAATGATTTTTTTAAATGAGAGTAATTACATTACCAATTTTATTTTTTACATAATTTTTTGAATTTAACTTTTTTTTTCAATTTCACCATTTTATTTAAACTTAACCACTTTTCAAAATTAAATTAACTTTCTTTAAGAAAAGATACCTACAAAATAAATAAAGATTGTCTACAATAAAATTGTTACTTTTATAATTATGAAAATAATAATTTTACTATTTTTATCACAAAAAAATTAAATATACATATGCATATGTTTCTAAAAATATAAAGATCTAAAAATTTGAATATAAGTCATATTTAACCAATTTTTTCTTCCTTTCCATTTATATTTTCAAAATAAAATTACAAAAATGTCATAATTTAATTCTTGAAAAACTAAATTGTAACCAATCAGGACCCTGCTTCAGGTTGAGAAATGAGTTGTAAACAATAAACAAGACTAATTTAATAGTTAAAGTTATTGAGTTTATTTAAATAAATTTTTAACAAACCATAAATTACTAACCAATACATCTTTGGTCTAACATTAAAACAATTTTTACACAAACTTTTTTATGAATTTCTGGTTCAAATCAATTTAACACTAGTTTACCAATTTAAATCAAATTTAAAATTCAAATCAAATTTGATAAAAATATTATTTTTAAAATCAAACTTAAAAAATTAAATAAAAATTACCTAATTAGATTGATATGCATTTCAAATTTAATCTAATTAAATATTTTAAAATGAAAACTGTATTGACTGAATATTATATTCTCTACCAGTTCCTTTGTGCGTGGATTACTGTATATTCCTTTCCAGCAAACACGCCGTTCTTGGACCTTCGATCATGGGCCGAAGCCGTATTTTAGATTTTCGGTCACAGGCCGAAGTCGAAAAACTATCTTTAAATAATAAGCTCAAAACTGGTAGGATTTGGGTTCTTATTTATATATAACTCATAATAATAATAATAATAATAATAATAATAATAATAATAATAATAATAATAATATTATTATTATTATTATTATTATTATTATTATTATTATTATTATTATTTTTTGCATGTCCTCGTGTTTCTATTAATTTATAATAATAATAATAATAATAATAGAAAATAATTAATTTACAAAATCAGAATCTACTTAATTTTTAAATTAAGATTAAAGATAATAAATTTAATGAAAACTAAATCAATCTCTTGTTTTTCTCCGGTTTCATGTGTACATGGTTGCACATATGACATATGTACTTTTATCTATGATTACTGAAAAATAAGAAATTTGGAATAAAATTTGTATTTTCATTTCTACAAAATTAATCTGATTTAAAATTTTGACTTAATAGTAAATGTGAAATGTTGATATATATATATGGAATTATGTAAATTATTAACAACAACTAGAAGGAAGGAAAAAAAAAGAGAATAATATTATTTAGCTTTGATAGGATTTTCATTTCAAGAGTTTCTAATTTTTAATATCTTAATCTTATAATCTGTTTAAAATTTCTGAACAGCAAATAATATCAATCTAAATTTCATTAGTTATGACATTTTGATTGGACTACCATGTTCTTGATTTGGGTTGTTAACTATTTAGTGTATGATTATGAATGAAGTGCAATGGGTGGTGGTTAGATATTAAATTCTTATGTTATTGCCTAAGAAGATTATACGCATGTCCATTGGAATGAAAACAAGGTTTAAGTTAATGAAATGTAGTTTAATGTCTAAAATTAGGACTAGTTTATACATGTGTCACTGATTTGTTTGCTTAATGATTTAATGATATGAATAAGCTATATGAATGGTCTATATGTTGGTTGTGTCGGTGCATGTTGGAGCTGATGAATGTATTAATTGTGTCATAATATGTTAATAGGGAAGTTTAATTGTGATTTTATACTTAGAGGTTCATTCATTCATTGTTGCCAAAGAAGATTATTTGCATGTCCATTGGAACAAAAAACACGGTTCAAATTAATGAAATGTAGTTTGGATGCATAGAACTAGGACTGGTTGATACATTTGTCACTATTTTGTTTGCTTAATGGTTTAATACTATAAATAAGCTATAAATGGTCTATACTTGGCTGTGTTGGTGTATATTGGACTCATGAGTTTTTTAGCTGTGTCATAATATGTTGTGTCTGAAAGGAAAGTTTAATTGTGATTTCATACTTAGTGTTTTATTCATTCACTGTTTAAAAGCAGTTGAATTTGATAATTAAGTGTTGTACTTGGTGTTTTATTCATTCATTGTTTACTTTTAACACTAAGTAGGTGTACTACTTAGTATTAAATTATTCTAGTCCACAATTTCATAACTAATTAGGGAAACTATTTATTTTTCAATTCTTCAATTCCATAAGTAAGTGAGACTATTTCAGTCTTCAAATTTATAACAAACTTGGTATGAGACTTAGTTTTATAACCAGTTTAGTAAATTCTTCCTATGTAGTGTACTTCGTTGAATATGGTTACTTATTCTAACATTTCAATCCTCTTGGCATGAGCAAAGGTCGTTTTAATGGACAAATCATGGATAAACATGTCTCGAAATAAAAGTCAATATATGGGAGGATTGAATACTTTATTGGACTTTACATTCACTAATAGTGGTGTTAGGGAAAAGATAATGTGTCTATGTGAGAAATGAAATTTTAAGAAATGACAAAATCATGAAGAAGCATGTGAGCACTCAATTGTTAAACCTTTTTTAAAAGGGTATACAATGTGGCTTCTACACAGGGAGAGAATAGTAAATTGTGAAGCTCCTCAAGTCATGCTCGAAGAAGATGGTGAAAGAGTTCCAATTAGTGATAATATGTGTGAAATGGTTAATGATGTATTTTCACATCATTGCTTTAACAATGACATGGCAGATGATGACAATTTGGGTGCAAAGTCAAGCCATACTAGAAGTCATGATGGTACAATTTTTTTGACTTAATGCAAGATGGACAACAAAGTTTATATGAAGAATGTGATAAATATACAAAACTTTCATTCTTGGTGAAGTTGTATCACATCAAATGTTTATGCAGAATAAGTGACAAAGTTATGTCCATAATACTAGAGTTGCTAGTAGATGCATTTCAACATGCTAAAATTCCAAATTCATTCTCTGAAGCCAAAAAAGTCATTAATAGGTTTGGTCTTCATTATACCAAAATTGATGTTTGCCTGAATGATTGTATGTTGTATGTTGGATAGACAAAGATAAATATTCTTGTAAGAAATGTAAGACATCAAGATGTGATACAATTGGTGATGATGTTTTTGTTAATAAGCGAAAGAAGATTCTTACAAGGTGTTAAGGTATTTTCCTTTGGAGCCTCGATTATAAAGGATGTTTTTTTCATATAAAATAGTTGAACATATGAGATGACATGCATCGAAAAGTATAGATGAAGGCATGCTAATACATCCAAGATATTCTGAAGCATGGAAGAAATTTGACTTGATGCACTCTCAATTTACCTTAGACCCTCAAAATATCATACTCGGTTTAACTACTGATGGGTTTAATCCATATGGCAACTTGAGCACCAATCAAAGTTATTTGGCCAATTATTCTCAAAGTATCTGTGACAATATAATGTTTACATTGTTGAATGTTAGTACAAATAATAAGTTTTACCTTTGGCAATGAGAAAGACACTCCCTAAAGAAGTGTCCTCTATTTTAATTGATTTATGCTCTTTTTTATACAATTATGTAATAATGTTTTGAAGATAGATGAACTTGTCCAATTACAAGATGGATTTTTCCTCACATTGTCACATAACGATGTTTTTCCCTCCTTACTTTTTTACAGTGATGGTTAGTTTGATTGTGCATTTAATAGAAGATGCCCAGCTTGGAGGACTTGTCCAATATCAAGATGTATCATACTGAGAGGTACTTGGGAAAACTGAAGTCTTATGTGCACAATAAGGCACAAGTTGAAGGCTCAATAACTAAAAGGTACATATGGTTGAAGAATGTTTAACTTTTTGTTCTAGATACTTAGATGGAATTGAGATTGTGTTCAATAGATTGCGTTGGTTTTGGAACCCTTGTAAGTTTTGGCAATTTGTAAAAGCCATGTAAGTTCTGACGGTTTAAGAAACCCTTGTAAGTTTTGATGTTTTCCAAACCCTCAGTTAGTTCCGACAATTCTTGATAATCTCTGCAAATACCGGCGGTTATGTATAACCTCTGTAATTAATGACAGTTTCACCAAAACTCCTAAACATTACGACAATGAGATAAAAAATCGCTAGTAATTACTCACCGACAATGCTTTTCTCGACGTTTTTGTAACCGCGGGAAATGCATTTTCTAAGGGTTAAAACTGCTGGTAATGAAAAAAATAACCCCTGGTAATTTTTTTTTATAGTGTAATATCTCATTTTAATAGTTAAAGTAAAGGCACCACACATACAACAAATGAAAAAATAGATAACTTAAAGAAAATATGTACATCAGGCTATTACAGTTGTTTCATACATAACTATAACATCAAATTTTACATATATAAACAAATTCATATACTACTAGGAGAAATGTTATACAAAGTCAAACACATAATATTGTTTTTCAAAAACTGATATATAGACAAGAAAACAACACTATATTCTAAGCTTCAACACCGCTCTCATCCTATATTGGATATCTATCCTTCATCCGCTCACATGAGTGGGTGATAATTGCAAACAAGAAAGAAGACAAACAAACAAAAACCAAAGATGAAAGGGTAAGTTAATGTACCAAAAGATTTAATCTAAACATATTTATAAAACATAATAACTCATATCAACACACATAAACACTTGACCCTATACTTAATTATCTGAATCCATGCTTAGACATATGTATTCAATGTAGGTGTGCACTCGTAATAGTATATACTTTGTAGAGTCCTAAACAAAGAGATTATCACCTTACTACTCATGAGGTTAATCCTATTCACATATAGGACCTAACCAGTGCCCATAAACTAAGACCTCATGCGACTCTCACCACATAACTCATTATACTCTATTTGAGTGTGAATAATTATTATAGTTTACCATACCTCACTTTCATAACTCTCATATGTCAAAGCACGCATTAACTTTAACACATCACAAAATTTCTCGAAATCATCTCAACGACATCACAAATCATATTCTCCATTCATCAAAACCACATCACACATACCAAGCATGCATAAACACCATAATCCATCTCAAATCTATAATAATCATGCACTGAATCTAAAATAAACCATTTCAAGCAGGCAAAGAATAAAAAATTAACAAAAAACAACATTGGCGCTCAGACTGATGCTCAACAAAAAAACCCCCTACAATAGGGTGCGCTCAACGTCAGAGCTCTCACATTCCCTCTCGCTCAGTGAGACACACTTATCACTCAGCAAAAAAGTGAGAAAATAACTTCAGTCTTGCAATGGTAATTGACACTCAATGGTATCCTGTCACCGCTCAACGCCAAACCATTCGCATTTTGGTCGCTTAGCAGTAAAGATTGACGTTGAGTGTCATACAAAGAACCTGCAATTTGAAACTACGATATGATGAATTAGAGACCTATTCAGATGATCAAATTAATATTCCTGACTCGGTGTTTGGTGCAAAAATGCTTCAATATCAAAATGAATATCAATTTGCTCAAGTGGCCAGATAGTGAGTTTATCAACTTAATACCAATTCCAAACAATTTTAATCAATGCATAAATATGTTGTAGAATCAAAATTTCAGCTGCAATTCAACTAACTATAACATTAATCCCATCAATCACAGATAATAGAAAAACAAGTAGCATTTAATAATTAATCACAATAGGATTTTAGTGCTAGACTATCAATTTCAGACCAATTTATACATGCAACATTCAATAATTAAACACAAGAAAAATCTTGCATGTTAAATTACCAATTTTAGCAAATAACATAGTTTCATACAATTCAAACATACTAATTGAGATGATCAAATTCCGAAAAGCTTAGAAATAATGTATTTAGCTTTCCATTAGAAAATCAAACTTGATCTGCTCCCACAAACCATAGAAACACATGATTATGGTATCTCATAAAAGACTCAAATGATACATGTAAAAAATGCTTACATACAAAGAAAACAAAAAAAATAAACATAAATTAATCAGATAGATTTAAATAACTTGTCTTAATAATTACTTAAACAATCTCTAATATTCAAACAAATAAAAGAAAATAAACAAAAAATAATTAAATAACTCTAAAAGAATAATTTCTAAAAAAATTATATATTTAAAATAATAAAACTTCTCTAACAAAACTATTTATATTAAAACCTTTTAATATTAAAATAATTAAATTTCACTATTTTTAAATCATAACCACTTCAATCATATCATATTCTAATTCTTTATAATATATATCTTTACTATTTTTAAATCACTGAACTTAAAAATAAACATTTGAACTTATGATAGTATTATTTTATCTTTTCTTCTGAAATTTAAGTTAACTAAACAATTATTTTTGAAGATCTATACTTTTTGTTTTCTTCTAGTAATATATACTGAGGGAAAGACATTAGTAATCCACTTAAAATAATATTTTTGAAGGTAAAATAATAATGCTTCTTTTATTTGAAAAAAGTAATAAGTATAATGTATATATAGTTAATGCTTAAATGCATGAAGTCACCTTCTACAAAGTGACATAAACCATTTATTTATCTATTTATGAGTGTTAACTCCATTGAAGAATCTTCCAGGTCATCTATGACACTGCTCTTTATCAAAACCTTTAAAGAGCTCAGACCCCACCCCACTATAGACAAACCAAAGGAAAAAAATGAAGGATTTATGTTCCCATGCTGCACCATCTACCATAACGCAACTTGCACCCTCATCCTTCGTCACCGATTCACTAGTGGACTGCAAAAATCACACATTTCAACCATGACAGTTACATAGTAAATTCAAAATGTACAATGATTATGCCAGCTGTCGCAAAACGCAGAAGATGACTGTTTTTTATGACTGTGGACTCCTCAAACGTGTCATCCATTGCATGCCTCTGGTTTTGAGATGGTCCATGCATGGATTCACGGCTTTATTATTAACTCAGAAAGTTACAAAATAGAGGTGCCTGATTTTTACCTTAGCTTTTCATTTCAATGTAAAAAAATTCCTATATAAACCCTACAGGTTCAGAGCAATATCACCAACTCTCTCTAGCTTCTACCATAAGCTCTTTCTTTGTTTCTGAGTTTCTTCTTTTGCATTTCCTTTGCTGCCATGGCTGTATCTGTCGACCCTCTTGTAGTTGGTCGGGTAATAGGTGATGTGGTCGATATGTTCGTTCCGTCAGTCAACATGTCCGTTTATTACGGGCCAAAACATGTTACTAACGGATGTGACATTAAGCCATCCGTTGCAGTCAACCCACCTAAGCTCACTCTTACTGGAAAGAAAGAAAGCCTTTACACTCTGGTAAGAACCCTAAGATCAAACCATGGCTAATTTTTTTTCTCTGAAAACCTTTTTCTGTTGATAGATCTCACATGCAATGGATTTTTCAACTTGCATGCAGATTATGACAGATCCTGATGCACCAAGCCCCAGTGAACCAAGCATGAGGGAATGGGTCCACTGGTGTGTGAATTTCTTTTCATTATTTTCTTTTTCTGAGATTTTGTAAACTTTTTTTTTCTGATTGTGTAATTAAGACGAATTTCCTGTTGTAATTTTCAGGGTTGTGGTGGACATACCTGGCGGCACAAATCCCTTTCGTGGTAAACAAGAATTTTTGTTAGATCCACATTTTCTTAACATTTTTGTTGCATGCACCAGCTGCTTCAGTTCTATTTTTTTTACAGAAATTAAATTTATTTTTTGATCTGCAAAGTTTGATTATCTTGCATGTAAGAACAATGGGTTCCCTTTTATTTTTTCTTTTTCTGCAAAGAAAATAAATTTATATTTTGATGTTGATCTTCTTTCTTCATCTCTTTACTTTCTCATAAAACAAAACAGTTCGATTATGTCACATGCATGTGTTTTTTTCTGCATGTGTTTTTTTTTAAGAAAATAAACTCGGTGTTTTTATTTTCTTTTAAGAAAAATAAACTCAGTGTTTTGAATAACACAAATAGGTGTCGCTCGTGTTCTTTTTTTCTTTTAAGAACTCGTGTTCTTTTTTTCTTTTAAGAACTCGTGTTCTTTTTTTCTTTTAAGAACTCGTGTTCTTTTTTTCTTTTAAGAATTTTTCTTTAAACTCGTGCTTGAATAACACAAATAGATGTCGCTCCTTTCTTTTTTTTTTTTCTTTTAAGAAAGATGTTTTTTTTTTTCTTTTAAGAAAGATAAACATCGTGTAACTCGTGCTTGAATAACACAAATAGGTGTCGAATGATATCTGAACATTTTGTTTTCTGGTCAGATCGGTCTCATAACATTTATGTTTATTGGTTACAAAAATCTTAGACTCGATCCTGCCAAAAATTAACATGTCTGTAGTTATTTAGGTATTTAGGCCTCTCGCATCTCAGTTTTTTTTTTTTTGAAAAAAATCACAGAATTTCAAATCATCAAATGGTTTTTCTACACCTGTACCACAATTTGGATTCATTGCCCTTCATCCTCCACTTATCCTGCATGTATCTGCTGTGAGCTATGAGTCACACTAAATAAGATCTAAATTTTGAAATAATCACAACTTAATTCTGAAATAATTACAATTTAATTTTAAGAATCAAACTGAAAAATCATTAACTTTTAAATTTAATTGTTTTTTTTTTTCTGATCATTCATTTATCGTCTATCAAGGCATGCACAGATACAGCTAATAACAGGTGTTGGTCAGGGAATCTTGTGTTACCAGGTCTTCACACGTGCCCTTGCATGTCACCAGAATGCACTGTTTTTGTTTCAGAAATTCACCCATCCAAAGAAAAAAACAAAGTCCTTTATAAGATGCAATTAAGATTGTTTTGTAACAGACAAGTATGATTGTGTTTTACATGCAAAAGAAAGTAATAATAGAGTGATCGTGTTGCGTGCAGGAAAAGAAATCCTAGCATACACTGGACCAAAGCCACCTGTGGGAATCCATCGCTACATCTTTGTGTTGTTTGAACAGAAAGGACCAATGGGTCCGGTGGAGCAACCAGAAAGCAGAGGGAACTTCAACACTAGGAATTTTGCAAAGGATTTGGACTTGGGTCTCCCTGTGGCCACAACCTATTTCAATGCTCAGAAGGAACCTGCTTCTAAGAGACGTACTTGAAAATCTCTATCTGCTATCTTGAAATCTCTATCTGAAATTTCTGTGTGTGTGTAGTTACATGGTTGGCTTTGGCTAGGGTTTTGGGTGGTGCATTTCATTTCACTACCTTTGCCAACTTTTTCTTTTATCTATATGTATGGTTTTGGAAAATAATGCTGTATCTCTTTTGTTTTATATGATAAACTAAAGTTATTAGTGTTCTAATTATATTTATATTTGTATTTTTGTGCAATTTATCATACTATCACTTTAATCATATTATTAACAGAGGAAAAAATCAACAATAAAACAAGTGAATAAACAAATATAAACATATATGAAGAAATTATAAGTATACCTCTGATTTACTCAACTTATTAGATTATTTTGGAAATGAAATTTAAAAGGAGAAAGTATTCTAGTTTTTTTTGGGAGATACTAATCAATTTATAATAATTTATATTTTTTTATAGTGTTGTATTTTTATTCATATAGACTTTTTACACTTATTTATATTTGTTTGTGAAAAAAATTATTTTATTTTCATAATAACCCACTTTAATTGAATGATCTGACAAATGGGCTTGGGCCTAGTTTAAAGCATTCAGTTTTGTGATAGATTTATTTATAATATAACATATTCTTAGTAAAATATCATAAATAGTAATTGAAGACAATTTATTTATAATATAACATATTCTTAGTAAAATATCATAAATAGTAATTGAAGACAACTTTTGTTCAACAAATACTCTTTATATATGGTCTTAACTAAAGATAGTGTACATAAATACACTAACATATTGTGAATTTATTTGCTTTTGTAATAATTATCTTAAAAGGCCAAATTAACAATAGTTTGTATTAAATTGTTGTATGGATTATAATATTAATTCCTCATTCTTTTATACAAACAAAATTTAATACATAAATAAGATTATTATTTTTTAAGTTTACTAAATTTTGTATATTTAACCCCCTTAAATTTATATGCACTTATAAAAAATGTTGACACTCTCAAAAAACTTTTTTAAAAATCAATCACTGATTACCATACCTTTAACAAAGTACTCTGTCATAATTTATAATTTAATTAAGTTTATAGAAGTTCATGTTAACTTCATATTTACTTTAAAAAGTATTTTATACTGTGTTCTAAAATGCACCATTTTCTTAAACCAAAACCAAAATTACTTTGAAGTTCTAAACTAAATTGCAGTTAATAAATCTCAGTCTACTCTATCATCAAGTCTAAAAGATAGACATATGAGAACAATTTCAGCAATATATATTACCTCACATGTACATGTGGGAAGATATTTTATAATATAATACCTTCATACATCATGAAATTCTAAATTAATACTATTAGTTTAACAATATCATCAATTTGATTCTTAAAGATTATGTGACCATTCCTATCCCTATCTAGGATAACCTCATTTATTCATCTCCCACTCATGTCAAGTGTAACTTAGTCTATAAAAAAATATTAATAAATAAATTTAATAAAAACTGTAACTGCAAAATAAAGATAGATAATCATGATTAGGTGAAATGTTAATTCTCCAATTCAAAGATGAGTTTATTCTTCAGTTGTCTGTATTTTTTAAAGTAAAATCATGCTTTCAATTAAAATATATGTATAGAATTCCTACAGTATTTTTAAAATGTCTCCTAAAAAATAAACCATATAATTGCATTCAAAACATCAGCAAAATTAGTCCTAAATTAGAAAGTGACACAGACATAAAAAAGTAATTAACTTCTTTTGAATGTTTCCAAACATGGAGGCAGGGTATTTTGGTTCCAAAAGACATGCACAGTAAAAAAAATATAAAGTATATACCAACATATTCTTTTTCATAATAAACAACCATTACAATAGATTTTCATGCTAAACATTGTTAAGCAAACAAGATTTACTAGAAACTCAACTTTATTGTCTTTTCGATCTCGAAAACAAATATGATTACTCGACATGTATTAGATTAAAACTTAGATATATCGTCACGATTTCAGTTACGACAGAATATGTTATATATAGATATGTATAGATTCAAGATCAAACAGACAACGAGATAAAGATTAATCTAGCAATAACGTTCACTTAACAAAGAAAAGCATAAAAATCACTCACCAGAAATTGTATGAAGGTGAAGAAGAGTAGTGAAAGAGAAGAGGAAGGTGGCATAATTAGGTTTGGCATGGCTGTGTATAAATAAGAGAGAGTAATGGCAGTGATCGACTAACCAGCAAGCTTGACTTTCAGGTATGTGTGAGTGCAACAATGGGGATTTGAAAGAAATACATATAATATATACATTGGCAGAGAGAGAAAAAAAAAGGGTAGATAGAAGAATTTCAAGACGTTGAAGAGTAAATGAAAGCAACCACATCCATCTACCAAATTGTTTTTTAAAAACTTTAAACACTTTGAAAAAGTTACAAACAACAACATTGGATTGGAGTTTTAGGCTGAAATTTATGTCAATGTCACACCTACCCTACTGCATAGTATACATCAAATTCTTTTAAAATAAATAGTAATTTTTTTCTTTTCTTCGTTTTAATAATATATATATCTTTCTTAATTTTAATTTTAAGAAATAATTTAATTTACTTTATCTTATTTTAGTGCTAGCTCAAATTGAATTCTTCTTTTCCATCACAACTACTGTTTTTGAAATTTTTATTAGGCGTAATAACTTGTGTCCTGCGTGAGTGTGAAGTTTAATGCTTGATTATTTTCTTTATTATACTGATAAAATATATTTAAATGATTTGGTATTCACGTGTTTTAATTTATTTTAACTTATCTAACCATTTGTTTTCCAAAATATATTTTAGGAAATATATTTACATGTACATTACAAGAAATTGTGATATTATCACTAAAGTTTTATTGAGAAAAAAAATTATTAAGATAAAATAAAATTATTAAAAGAATTTATTGAAAGAAAAATATTTACTTTTTATGGATAAAAAAATTTATTAATAAATTTTATAGACAAATTATAAAATTTTATTTATCGACAAAAAATATTTATTGATAATAAATCTGTTGACAAAATTTGTCAAATTTTTCATTACTGATAAATATTTTTGTTAAAAAAATAAAATAAAAGTTTTTGCTTTAAACTTTAATTATGTTCTATAATTTGTTTTTAAAATTTATTAATAAGATGAATACCAAAAATTTCACCAAATCTAGCAAAATAATTATTATAAATAAAATGAAACTGGTTAAGAATAAGAAAAATGTATAAAAAGAGGGAAAAAAAAGAAAGAAAAATACAACAACAATAAGAACCCTAGTTGAAACAACATAATAATGGTGAAGGAGGAGAAAAAAATATGTGTTTAAAAACTTATTCATAAAATTTTACAAAAAAAAGTCTAACAAATATTTATCAACAAATAAATACCAATAAACATTAGTCATTGGTATTTATTAACGAATTTTTAGTTGATAATTACTAATTAATTTTTTTATCTATTAATAAAATTTATTGATAAATATTTTATGAATAAAATTTTGATATTACTACAAATTTTATCTATAATTAAATTATTTTTTAGTAATACTAATATATACATATATTTGTCTGTATATATAAATCAAGTGTGATATGTGATTAAATATAAATTAATTATGTAAAAATGCAATCCGGATCATTGAAATTATTAATCAATTTATCATAGATATTAGAAAAGAAAAAGAAAATTCAATTTTATTATGATAAAATAAAATTTCGATGACTTAAACATTAAAAAAAAAAACAATGCAGTTTTGAAATTATATATGCACTTTTCTGATAATTTAGACATTGTAATTTAGTTTCTTAAAAGATATTAACCCTTTGTGTTATTACTTTTAATAGTAATGTATTTATACGAACAATTGCTGAATAGTAAATTATAATATTCTTACACAAAAATAATTGAAATGATAAATAACTTTAAAGTCATCTTAAAATATGTATATATATGTTTCATAAAATAATATAAAATGAATAATATTTTTTAATTATAATAAAATAATAATAAAGTCTTCTTATACCCATTAGATTTAAGAAAACAATTTACATTGACTAATAAGTGAAAAAATAGTAACAAATTATGGGGAGCCTCAATTATCAATCTGAATAGCAATAAAAAATCGAACTACGAAACTAATATAGTTTATATGTCTATTCGTATTTTGTTTTTTTTTTTACTTATATACGTTTGTTTATTTTTATTATTACTTTAGTTAAATACTTTTAAAGAAATTATGTTTCAAATGTACTTAATATAATTGGAAGAGTTATCATTAATCCTTATTGTGTACTTTGATATTTAACAAAAATATTTTTGAATAATTGTATGCTTTAGGAATAGTTAACACAAATTTTTTAAAAGATGCATGTTAATGTTAGTGTTATATATCCATTTGAGAGCTAGATTTACAAGATAGTAATTGAAAAAATATAGTTTATTTGCTTTACAGTAAATTAAGATTAAGCACCAAATTATGTGGAAGAAATAATAAATTAAAACATAAAACACTACGTTCTAAGATCTTAAATTTGGATTGATGAATAAATATTTATTTAATTGGTATAATTACTGACATAAGAAGATGTTTAAAAGATGAGTGGGAACATCGTGGCATGTCTCAGCTGTGTTGTTGAAACAGAGCTTGGTCGGTTGCGACATCGTGCTCTGCTTTTCACTGCGACTGAAGCCACAACAAAGTAATCTCTTTCAGAAGTGAAGATGAGCCACGAGCTGAAGGAGACGTACGCGTGCATGCCCACGACGGAGCGCGGCCGCGGGATTCTGATCTCCGGCGACGCCAAGTCCAACTCCATCGTCTACACCAACGCCAGATCGGTGGTCATCGTGAGCCTCGAGAATCCCCTTCACGTCTCTGTCTACGGGGAACATGCCTACCCGGCCACCGTCGCGCGTTTCTCCCCCAACGGCGAGTGGGTCGCCTCCGCCGATGCCTCCGGTACCGTCAGGATCTGGGGCACGCGAAACGACTTCGTTTTGAAGAAGGAGTTCAGAGTCCTCTCCGGGCGCATCGACGACCTTCAGTGGTCCCCCGACGGCCTCCGAATCGTTGCCTGCGGCGAAGGCAAAGGGAAGTCCTTCGTCCGCGCTTTCATGTTAGTTCTCCTGACAAACTTCTAGAATTTTCTCGAAGCTTCTCTGTGTGTGTGATCTATTATGTTTGACTTCGTTTGACTTTGAGATCTCTTTTGTTGATAATGTTGTTTACTGTGCGATGAAGGTGGGATTCCGGGACTAATGTTGGAGAATTTGACGGTCACTCGCGCCGGGTTTTGAGTTGTGCATATAAACCCACGAGACCATTTCGTGTTGTTACCTGTGGAGAGGATTTTCTGGTTAACTTTTATGAGGGACCTCCCTTTAGATTTAAGCTATCTCACAGGTATGTGTTCTGTATTACTATGCGAAAATAAACTTTACAAAATGGTATTTTTAGGCATCACTTACACTGTGCATATGTGTATGAGGCGGAAAAAGAATATGATCTTTTGATACAGCTGAGAATAGTGTTTCTCTGAAAGTAGCTTCTGTGCTCTAGTCCTTTTGAAAAAGATGAAAACGTTTGGGATGTAAACTGCTATTTTAAAGGGTTTTCATATGGAATCGAAACTGTTGCATATTGCTATTATTTGTAAATGTATGATCATTTGGACCTCAGTTTCTCTGAGGATTTTCTTTTGTAAGATTTGTCGTGCGTCTGTTTTGGTTTGTTCTTCTCTTTGGAACTGATATTGGGATAATGTGGTTGTGTACAGGGATCATTCAAATTTTGTTAATTGTGTAAGATATTCTCCAGATGGCAGTAAATTTATAAGCGTAAGTTCTGACAAAAGTGGTTTCATATTCGATGGAAAAAGTGCTGAGAAGATTGGTGAGTTGTCTTCTGAAGGTGGGCATACTGGAAGTATTTATGCCGTTAGCTGGAGTCCTGATGGAAAACAGGTAAGTTAACCTCTGAGTATATATGGCAATATACTTACACCCTGATGTACTTGGATAGAAACTTGGTGTCTTATTGAGTAGAAGTAGTTTAAACCTCAATTCCAAAGATAGAAGGCTGCAGCACCTTACAATTCTCTCTCAGATAAAAAGATAACTTTCTCTTAATATTTTTGTGATAGTCGCTTCTTTTTAATATTATTAGTGAACTTATAAACATACCATAAAGTAAAACACTTGAAGTGACAAATGGAAAGTTAATTTTTTTTTAACTTTTGGTAGCCAGACAGACATTTTATTTTTACCTGATGTTCCTCTCTAAGTGATGCCTTTCATGCACGTTTTTAACTTTTCGTTATCGTTTATTTTGTTATCTCGTCTTTTGTGAAAAAGATAATTGATTTTATGCAGAAGGATTTCATATGTATGAACGTTAAATTTTAGGTCTATGTTTGAACATATAAAAGCAATAAGTGTTTGCAATTTTACTTCTTGATGTTGTATTTTCATGCATGTTTTGATTGCCTGTGCCGGTGCTAGATATCTTAAGGCATGTTAGGTACAGTTTGCATAGTTCAATGTTGTGGTAGGTAATTTTGAGCACGTAGTTAAACAAACGTCTGTGTTTTCAGAATTGTTATTTGTTTTTCCTCCATTTTTTTCTTACTTCTCTTGTTTTTGTGCAAGTCTATTTTCTCCTTTTCACTGCAACTCTGCAATGAACATTTTGAGTAATAACAATCTGATCTACAGTTGTAATGCTGTCTGTAGGTGCTGACTGTGTCTGCTGACAAGTCTGCAAAAGTATGGGACATATCAGAAGACAATAACGGAAAGGTGAAGAAAACTTTGACTTGTCCTGGCACTGGTGGAGTTGAAGATATGCTAGTGGGGTGCCTATGGTTGAATGATTATCTTGTCACTGTTTCTCTGGGTGGGATAATATCTATATTTTTAGCAAGCGATCTTGATAAAGCCCCGACAGCATTTTCTGGACATATGAAAAATGTTTCCTCCTTATCTATTCTTAGAAGTAACCCTAAAGTGCTCTTGTCTAGCAGTTATGATGGCTTAATAGTTAAGTGGATTCAAGGGATTGGATATAGTGGAAAACTACAAAGGAAGGAAGGTTCTCAAATCAAATGCTTAGTGGCCGTAGAAGAAGAGATTGTTACTTCTGGATTTGATAATAAGGTGAATGTTTTGCTTATATTCTTTGGTAATATGATAATGATAATAATTATGCTACAGTTTTCTCAATTTCCATCTCCTCCATTGGTTAAAAAATCAATGATGCTTGTCATTTTCATTTAAATAATATATTTTTTATGGGTTGAAATAAATTATTCATATGGCATTATCCATATTGGTAGTAAGTTTCTGATAGGATATGGGGCAGGATTATAAAATAGTTGGAATAGCACTTCGAACAATCAAAGAATTTGGAAGTATGGAGAAGCTTTTTGATTTGGGAAGTTTATCCCACAAGGCAATAATTGGTAATAGCGAGGAGAATCAGTTGCACTCTCTGACTTGGCAAATTGGTTGGGGCGAAGTAGCCAAAAATATAGGGAGGGAGACAAGGGTGGAAGAGGCTTGCTTGGATAATCACGTTACTTCTGGAGAATAGCTTTCTGTGAGGAGCCTTACGCTGCTCTGGTTGAGTTCCTTTGTAAGAGCGTTGGCCCAGTTACTTCATCGGTTTGGTACTCTGGTCTTAAATTGAAGGCTGTTGTGACTTCATTTTTTCTATTCAATGTATTTGTTTCTGATGATCCACTGATGATGCAAGGACCATTTTTTCCCCAATGTTGTCTATTGGACTTGGTAAATGGTAACATTAACAATTGCTTTACCAAGTGAGAGGTGTTATAGTTTTTCAATTAATGTTCTTGTAATCTTATTGTATCTGTCTTGGTATTACCTGGAACGACTAATTTTTCTTATTGGCTATTATTTTTTGTGCTGTAAATTGTTCCTGCAAAGTGATTTAAGAAATCGTGGTTTATGCTTTACATGATATCTTCATGCCTGCTTTAGTGTTGTTAAAAATCCCTGGGCAATTGTGACAGTTCTTCATTCATAGTACTTTCATGCTAAGATATGACAAATTAGTCTTTTTGGGGGTAGAAATTTCAAGGCATCTGCAACATATGAATATTATGTAGAAGTGAGGGTTTCTTGCTCTGATTGCCCCTCTTTCTTTTGACAACCAGATAAGGCGAATTTCTTTTCATGGGGATCAGTGTGGAGATGCCGAGGCCATTGATATAGGAAGTCAACCAAAGGACTTGAGTGTTGCACTTCTTTCACCTGAAGTTGCTCTAGTTTCAATTGATTCTGGAGTTGTCATGCTGCGTGGCACAAAAATTGTGTCAACCATTAATCTGGGGTTTGTTGTGACTGCATCTGTTGTCTCACCTGATGGAAGTGAAGCCATTATCGGTGGACAGGATGGTAAGCTACACATATATTCTATTTCTGGTGATACTCTTGTAGAAGAGGCTGTCCTTGAGAAACATAGGGGCGCTATTAGTGTCATACGTTATTCTCCAGACGTTTCAATGTTTGCATCAGGGGATGTCAATCGAGAAGCTATAGTGTGGGACCGTGCCTCCCATGAGGTAAGTGCAACTTTGATAGCCAAAGTATTACTTTTGATGCTTTCTCTCTAATGTGCATACTTTTCTTTTGGATGTGTAAGAAATAATTTTTTTGTGGCATTACTAATTTAACTGTTTCAACACATGTTTTCATTTCAGGTGCAGCTTAAGAACATGTTGTATCATACTGCTAGGATAAATTGTCTTGCATGGTCACCTGATAGCCGGAGGATTGCCACAGGGTCGCTTGACATGTGTGTCATCATATATGAAATTGATCAGCCTGCATCTAGTAGAATTACCATAAAGGGTGCTCATTTAGGTGGGGTTTATGGGTTAACATTCACTGACGAATATAGTTTGGTTAGCTCAGGTGAGGATGCTTTTATCCGTGTTTGGAAGATAACCCCTCCTTGACTGATTGAGTTCGATTTGGAAGATAAGTGAATGTGGCAAAATATTTGTTGGATTTCAAATTTCTTGCTTTAGAAGGCTTCTAAAATTCAAGACTGAAGAGGATATGCTTATCATCGTAAGTTGGTCTTGTCCAAATTTCATTCAAGTCTCGGTTTGGCTGTCACCTGCTTGAACATTGCGGTTTAAAGTTGAGGCTATTTTCTTGTTGCCTTTTATGAGTAACTGCTTTGTATGAGTTTCAATCTCTAGACTTTGATGGTACCAGTGTACATCACTATTTGTCTTGGTTTGCTCTGGATAAAACCAATTTATGATACCAAAGATTTTAAATAGTTGCGAAAACTGTCAAAAGAATCTTGTTGTGTACATTATTACAGGGAATCAATATGGATAGTGTGAGTTTTTGTGTTAAAAGTGTTGATAGATCAGAGAGTAGAGTCAATTAATTTTCCCCATTTAAAACCTCACTTCTTTTGAGGATATACTCAAATGGGGTGCCCCTGTTTGAAGCCAGATTGGTTGTAATGTTTGTTTGTAGTTGGAATGCAAATTTGTATGTTTTGTTGATCTATCCATCCCTATATGCCAATGAGAGACCTAGCAAGTTAATATATTATAAAAGCTTAATTAAATTTGAAGTTCCTTATAAGGTTTGGTATTTTCAATATAAATTTGAAGTTCCTTATAAGGTTTGGTATTTTCAATATGAATTTGAAGTTCCTTATAAGGTTTGGTATTTTCAGTTGATACTATATTTGTGTTGATTTGGTATTTTCAATTGATATAAATTTGAAGTTCTTTATAAGGTTTGGTATTTTTAATATTAGTGTTGATGTAAAAGTAACTTTATTTATTTGTGAAAAACGTGTTAGATAACAATGTTATTGTTCAATAGCTTCCATATCGTCATTAGTTATGAAGAGATTATTCTCGTCTACTAATGTAGATGACAATGATAATTCTCTTATTTAACGTATTTTTAGTGTGAAAATAATAGAAGTTACTTTTTATTTTACATTAATTACAATATTATTTATATTATTTTATATAAATTACAAAAGTGAAGATAAGTGTAAGACAAGATCATAGTCACTTCATTTATTTTATAAGAAAAAATTTAACGATAAATATTCAATTGAAATTTTTTGAAAGATAAATTGAAAAAATTTTGATATTTGAAACTTAACTAAGTCTACGTTAATAGATTTAATTATAACTCTACAATTTAATAATTATACAATTTTGTAATTTCATAATTTTACAATTCTATTACTTTATAATTTTATGAAAGTTAAATATGTTTTTAGTTTGAATTTAAATATAAAATTGAAATTCATTTATTTTAAATTAAAAGAATATTATTGAGTTATTTTATTTAGGTTTAGAAACTAAAAGGTATCAAAGTTAAGAAAAAAAATCAATTCTGCCTCTAAGTTTAAACTCTAATGTCCCGTTTCATCATTGCACTATTAATTTGTTCAATAAAATTTGTGAACTTCAATTACACTTATTTTTGTAATTTTGATTTTACTGTTCATGAATAATGGAAACTAAAAATTTTATTTATTTAAACAATTCAAAAGTAAAAAAACTATCGAAAATTTTAAATCAAATTATACAAAACTTTGAAATAAGTTTTATCTCATTTAAATTCAAATACACATAAAAAAAATCTTTTTTCTAAAACAAATTCAAAACTCCTTACTTTCGTGCATTTAGATCAATATATGTAACATATACTCTCAGGTGTATATATTGATATAAATATACAATTATTGTGGTTGTAAACCACATCCAAAATATATAAGAGTAAATTGATAATAACATATTCATAATTATACTAATTCTTCGTAAGATCAATAAAATAAATGTGATGACCGTCCATTATATTGCACAAACTATAAACTAATTAAATAAAATAAATTAGTCATCAAGAATTTAGAACATAGTTTCATGACTTTAACGATTCATACAATCAAATATCTAAATTTCAACATTTCTTATAATTCATCTATATCCCAAATTAATCATAGACATAACATTGGGAGAACGAGCCTATAAACTAGTGTCAAGAGATCGTGTACCTATCATTTATAAATTTCTTCTAACCCAACCAAAATATATATGAATCGTACTTAATTCACATTAAATTACTTTTGTTAAAAGTCATAATCAAAATATATATGGACAGCACATGAACCACATTAAATTACTTCTGCACCTAGAAGCCATAACCAAAATATATATTGACTACACCCTATTCACATTTCAATTACTTTTGTACCCAAAATCTATAACCAAAATATATATAGACCGCACTTGATCCCTATTAGATGGTAGAGTAAATTCAAATCCCTTTCAGAGTGGTTGTTACCAACCCTCTAGATATGAACCTCGCTCGACTTACCAATTAAGATGGTCTCCAACACACATGTATTGTAATTTATACACCACACCATGATTCTACATTTAAAAGTTTTTCCCTTAAGAAAATACAATTTCAAAGTTCAGAACTAAATCACAAACTTAAGATCATATTCTATTTATTCACCGATTCAACAATCTAATAATATACTTAACTTATATCCAAACTAACAATATATCATTTAATTCAATGGAAACATCTATTAAATGCATAAAATTAATACAAATTATTTCTATCACCACAACTCTCACAAATCATATTCTTCCATTCAAATTAAAGATAATGGATAATGCAATACAAAAAGAATTAACTTAATTATGTAATAATGAAAAATGTTACGCACAAAATAAGCAATAGAGGTCAAAGTTGTCAATCACATACACTAAGGAATTCTTATGTCAAAAACTGCTCTCATTATAAACCTCCAATCAAATATCCAAGTGGTCAAAATAAAAAATCAAATGTCTAGGACTAACTGTTACTTTCAACTCAATTTGAGATTAATAAAAAGGGAATCTTAATTTTAGTGAGATAACTCAAGACTGAAATTAGTGTGTCACTTCAGCGAGAATATTGTTGTTTGGGCTAAAATTGTCTTACTTTAGCAATAATTTGACAAAAAAAAAGGTTACATTATAGTGGTATTCTCGCTTAAGCGAGAATTTGACAAAGACATACCAAAATTACGATCAAATATCAATTTCAACTTAGACTCATAGATAACTTAATTAAGATATAAAATCAACAATTTTTTTTATTTGTATGCACCAAATTCAAAACATAAGATTGAACCTAAAACAAAACAATTAATTACTTCTAATAAGAAACTTTGGTTGGACTTTTAATCGATGAAACTGATCCATGATACTTCTATTACTTAATAATGTGATGAGTTTCTATATTATTTATGATTGATTGTGAAAATTAAGAAAAAAAAAAAGAGTCATGAATTGAATTTTCTAAAAAAAGTAAGAAAAATCATAATAAAAGAAAAGAGTGACAATAAGATGACAACATGAGAAGAGAGTGACTTGTCAAAAAAAATATGGAGAAAAATGAATATTTGGATTATGAGAGTTGAAATTAGAGTTTTGACATATATAAATAATAAAAACAAACATTGGATATTTGACGAGTGATCGAGATTTATGAAACTAAAAATATATTTAACACAAATTGTGATATAAATTATAATTATAAAATATTAATTCATTTTATATTTTCAATCTTTTTAAACCTCTTCGTGTTTGAAATTTGTCCTCAATAATTATCAACTTCTGTTATCATAAGCAATTTACAAAAAAAATTACTAATTTTATTTTACTTCTAAGTATATTGAAATTTGAAATGTAAATGTCAATTTAATTACTTGAATAAAACTTTTTAAAAGTGGTACAGTTACGTATTGAAACATCGGCTAGTTGAAACTACGCAGATAAAAAAAATACAAAATTATCAACGAAAAAATCATACATTAAAGGTAGACCTACCAAACTTGCATGAGGGTAATTGTCTTTAATTTAAAAGTTTCGAAATGAAAATTTGTAATTGAGAATAGAAAATAATTAAAAAAAAATAGAACAAAATACTCATGGCTTCATTAAAAACCTAAATAAACTAATCAGCCTTTTTATCATTAAAAATAATTACCATATCAAAGACCAAATTTAATCAATAACGCATCTACAAAACAAACCAAAACTCACAACCACGATCTAACAGCTTCCATCTAAAGAAACATAAGAACAAACAGCTTCTACCATGTACGACGTACTTTCATTACTAATACACTTAGATCTTCCTCAGCTTTATTGAGAATATTGCTTAGCTTGACCAAGAAGGCAAATTAAGTCGTATAACCTAATTAACGTTTAAGGCTTGAAAGATTCTTCGCATGAATTGTTGAAAAACATAAACTTAGAAGTTACAATCGGAAGTATAATAAACTGGTAGTGAATAAACAGTAGAGCCCCTCTTTTAATTGGAATATCTCGAAAATTTTCTAAAGAGATAATATTGGTAGATGGAATCCAAGATTTTGAAATATCCATGTAAAGTAAAAACCAAAAACAACGTTTCAAAAATAAATAGAAGGCCTCAAAGCCACGGTCTTGAACATAAAAATCAATTCTACAGTAAAACAGTAACTTTGTCCCAAAACTCAAAGCTGATTTGCATCTTAAAACACTAAAAGCTTAACCTAATAACGTCCAATTGCCCAAACTCTGACCACGCCATCAGTATAACCACTAAACAAAGTGCTTCCATCTGCACTCCAGTTCAAACTCGTGCAATAGATAACCTGCAAAATATTCATACCAATTAAAAACATTACAAAAGTCAAGCAGTTCACGAACAAACATCTTACAATATAAAGTCCAACAATTAATGCAAAACCCAATAGCTACAAACATAACACTAACTGACATGAGAAGAACTTCCGAAATAGATTTTTTTCCCTAACTCCATGTCAATTGAATATAGAATATTTCAGTATCAATGGCAGTACAAACATATCTCCAGCTAAGAAATAAAATGGTTAGCCAAACTTTCTCTGCAAAGACACTTGACCACACAATAAACAATTCCTTACTAAAGTAAATGCCAAACATTTAAACGGATAAAACATATATGTAAACAAACAAATTGTAAAGATACACTAAAATGCAGACTAATACTGAATAAATTGAAAATAAAATCAAGCAAAAAGAGCAAGAACCAATTCAAAGAAAAGACATAATATTACAATTCAATCCATAACAGAAGATATGGTTATGTGAATTATTAAATTCAGCAATCATATATGTATAATGAGTGTAATCAAGAACATTACACTAACTATCACTGTACAAATAAAAAACATATCCAAAAGTACCTTCTTTTTGTTTGTGTTGCCACCGGTGGTACCATCAGCCTCAGTCTTGAGGTCCACCTTCAAATCCTCAACAATACTCTTACTCTCCAAATCCCAGATCTTGATGCTCTGCTCGGTGGCGGCGCACAGCCAGTACCTGTTGGGACTGAAGCAGAGGGCATGGATAATAGAGCCAGCATCGAGAGAGTAAAGACGCTTACCCTCAGCCAAATCCCACAGCAAAATAACTCCATCTTTTCCACCACTGGCACACAGAGAACCATCGGGGGAGACAGCAACAGTGTTCACATACCCACTGTGTCCAGCAAGGGTATTTCTCAGCTTGCAGTTCGTAAGGTTCCACACCTTAACAGTGCGGTCCCAAGATGCAGACACAATAGTCGGCTGAAGCGTGCTAGGGCTGAAACGCACACAGCTAACCCAATCAGAATGAGCATCACTGTCTTGAATGGTGTACTTGCATTCACCAAGGGTATTCCACAGTTTGATTGTGCGGTCACGGGAGGCCGACACGATCTGACGGTTGTCGATGGAGAACGCCACAGAGAGGACGTCCTTGGTGTGTCCAACAAAACGGCGCGCAGAGGTGCCGGCTGCCAGGTCCCAGAGGCGGAGCTCACCGTCCCAGGAGCCGGAAAGCGCAAACTGACCGTCAGAAGATAGAACAACATCCTGAACAAAGTGGGAGTGACCGGTTAAGCGGCGTCGTGGGACACCGTAGGTCTTGTCCTCCTTAGTGAGATGCCACAAGATGATGGATTTGTCGCGCGAAGCCGTGACTATCATGTCGGAGTTGTCAATGGGAGTGGCAATCGCCGTTACGACGTCGGTGTGAGCGCGCATGGTGCCGCGGAGAACGAGACCCTCTGCCATTTTTCTCTCACAGGAACACAAACACACAGAAATAAGATTACTAGGGTTTTCGAGTTCCCGTACTCTGCGTGAGGCTTTTGTGTTTCTAAGCCACTCTATGACTCTCGCGAAAGAATATATAGTGACTAGAAAACCTGATTAGGGTTTTCAGATGGATACCAACTCAACACATTTTTTCTCTTTTTTTTTTTTTCAACTGCAACTGTTTCAGTTCACTTCAGGCCCAAACTACTTTCAAGCCCAATAAATGTTTTTCTTTATATTTTTTAATTAGTTAGAATCTCTCGGTGTTGTTAAATTTTAAGTAATTCATAAATTTATATATTTTTTAATTAAGTTTTTATTAAATGTTTCAGTTTATCAAATATTTAAAAAATTTATATTTTTAGTTAAGTTTTTATTATTTAATTCTTTTCATGTGTTGTCCTTTTTAATTTGCTATCGTATTAAATTTTTATCTCAGGTTTTTTTTAGCTTTTTATTTTATGTCAAAAGAAAATATAAATATAAATTATTTACACTTTTAAATTAAAATTCGTTTCATCACATTTTAATTACATTTATTAATAATATGAAAATTATGTATAATTATGAGTTTATCTTTAGGTTTTGTTTGTTTAGTAGAACGAATGTATGGATGTGAGAGTAAAAAAGAAATATTTTGGTATTGTTTGTTTTAAGGACTGAAAAGAAATTGATTTGAAGAAAAAAAATATATTTTTATTGATTTAGCATTTTTATTTTAATAATAATTATAAAAAATAATTTTAATTTTTTATTATTATAAAGTAAAAGCGGATACATCTTTCTCATTGACATCTATGTGGATTAAAGGAGTGAAAAAAACTAAAAAATAAAAGTTTAAGTTATTTAAATAGAGTAAACCAGAATAAAAGGCATATAATCGATTTGTATATAGAGGAAATCGGTTTCCATTTTTACATAATCAAATCTGTTTTCATGGAATCGGTTATGCAAAAGCGCTTTGGGTTTCCATTTTTATATAATCAATTCTTTTCAATTTTTACTGCAATTATTAAAATCACCATTTCACAACAACCAAATCACCACTTTCATGGTAAAAAAGTAAAAGGCAGTTTTGCCAATTCATATTTAAACAACAAATCATCGCATTTAAACAATAATAAATCATCGCATGTCTATTCGGTTCAACATATATGAAAATATAGAGCTCTTTCACAAATCATGATTTTCAATTACTTCCAAATTTACTGAAAGAAACACAATTGTCACCTACAAATCTATTATTTTAAACCATAAATAGATGAAAACAGACAAAAAGAAAGTTGAAAGTAAATTTTCACATTTAAAAATGTATTTTTTTCAAGCTTTATCATCTTCTCTATTCTTCTTTTATCTGTGTATTTAAATGAATCCAAAGACATTATTACCTTTATTTTAAAGCATGACCATAATTTAATTACAACTTTATAATATTTCAATGAATACACTATATTTATTTGTTATAGTTTTTATTAATCTATACTTTTGTTTTCATACGAAGATTCCAAACTATCTTTCTCATACACATATTTCTTTTCAAAATTATTTATTATTTTAATGATAATATAATAATTTAATGTTAAATGTTTGCGTATGCATTGACTCACATACTTTCAAATATATAAACATTTAATTCTAAAAAGGTTTTACAAAAATGCAAAAATATATATCTTTTATATTTTTCAATGTTATTAATAATATTGTTTTGATTTTGATTGTTTCCAGCAACAAATGGGGGAAACCTACACCCCCATTCCCCTAATTCATTTCTGACTGTTCGAGGTTGAGCTAGCTACCCAAGGCTACAATCCTCCTCAAAATCACTCCTTTTCAGTTTTTAGCCCTTTTTTTGACTCACTATTTGTGCCACAGCACCGTCTACTTGCTTTCTTTGCATTTTTTTCTTCTTATATTTTCTTGGTCTCTCTGTGTTGTATTCTCATGCTTCGTTGTTAACGTGGGTTTTGAGACTGACCGTAGAACTTCGGTCTACCCTGTATCTTCAGAATGCTTTCTGTGAGGTAAGTCTCCGACTTTGATGCAATCCCTTATCTGGGTCCGTCTCCATAGTTCCCTTTTGCAAAGCTTTGCTCTCAGTGTGACGTTTTTTTTCTAGCTCATTTTTTAACGTTTGACCCCAATTTGATTTCTGCGACTGAAATTATAAACATGGGGCGATTTTTTTTTTATATGTATTGTTGTTGTTATTGGATTGTGATCAAAATGGTGAGGGTGTCTATAATTGGCTGCATCTCCGTGATTGTCCTCTGTTCGTGTCTCTGCATTATTCTGGGGGTTGTTCTGTTAAATATTTTGATTATTGTGACTTAGGGATTTTTGGAGACGGCATAGGAGGAAGGTTTTCTACACTGTTGGAGTTTTGGGAAGTGGGTACCTTTTGTATAAACTCTATGGTGCTCACAGGCATGGGGTTCAGGAACTTGAAAGAGAAGTCGCAGCTCAGAGGGAAACTGAGGAGCTAATGAAGGCTCAGTTGAGTGAAATATCCACCTTCTGTGTTTCATGCCTTTTGCGTAGATTAGATAAATTAGATATGTTTTTTTGTGATCATCAATTTCTACCCCTGGCTAGAGAAAAGAAATGCTGATGGCGTGCCCTTTTATTGTTTTGATTGGCAATGATAGGATGCAAGCTCACTTTGAGAATATTCAGAGGATTTCTGATGTAACATTGCCTCATGCTATGCACGACTTAAATTTTCGGATCACTGAAGAGTTGGATCTTTCTCATCTGCTTGAAAGGCTAATACAAGGAAAGGGTCAGCCAAACAGCTTAACACAATCAGAGAAACTAGATTTATGGAGTAGACTCAAAATTCTAAGTATGAATCTGGTCTTGGATTCCGTGATTGTTAACCTATAACTTTGTGGTGTTAATTAACCTGGATGCGATAATAAACTGCTTAAAAATAAACATCTGTGCGTTTTTTTTTATAGGTTTTACAAGGATGACATTGTCAGTATGGGCTACAACAATGCTTAGCTTATATACAAAAGTTCAAGTTAATATACTAGGAAGGCATCTATACATTGATACAGCACGAAGCCTTGGAATCTCTGATTTATTGGTAAGAACAACCGTGTTTCTTCTTTCTTTTTTTGCATGATGAGTTTTTCTGGCTCTTATCAAAGATTGATTGGTGTTGGTTGAGTCTTATTGCATGCTTTGTGCATGTATGTAGTATGAAGAAACCCATGCCATGCCATTCTCTATTAAAGGATTTGTGGCATCACACATAATATTTAGATTGTATCCAACAGATTGCCTGACCTTAGATCATTTTGGATTTCCAAGGGGTTTGTCGGGATGGAATTGATTTCTCATTATTTGTCTGCCCATAGAATGAGTGAGAAGTGAAACACCATACCTTGTTACCCGTTTCTCTTACCCAAAAGTGAGTTAATATGCTTAGTGGCACCTCAGTACTAAAGAATATATCTACATCTGTTTTGGCATTGAAGGAAGTCAGTTTAAAATGTAATATAAAATATTTTAAAAATTACTCTCGGTGTGTATTTTTGAGGCCAATTACCATACTCATAAAGATGTGCATATTTTAAGAATTATTTTACATCTTTGGATATGTTACTTGTATTTAACTTAATTTGATAGAAATATACAGCGCCCTGTACTTTTACATTAACTGTGTTAAAAGTATTCATGTTAATGTGCTCTCCAGTCTCCATGCCTCATTGGGTATTATCTACTGTTGTTTATCTAATTTTATTTTTTGTTTTGTGGGTTCTCTTTTGTCATCTTAAGATTGTATTTGAACAATGAACTTATTTGTGACGGGGAAGAGAGGGATTTGGGACTAGGTTCTGTTACAATTTTGAGGCTTTTGGTCAATTGATTGACCCAGCACATGGGTTAAATATCAGAGTAAATTATAATTTCAAATATTTTCAGTCAAATTCTTTGGGGAATGTGGTTGTTGTCTTTGTGATAAACTTTTAATCACAAGAAAAGAGCTATAATTCAACTTCTATTCGAATATACTTGTCACTGATTTGACACATAACATGGCTCATTGAATCTGGAAATAATTTTGTTTTCTTCACTTTTTCTCTATATACAGGAAAGTGTAGATGTGGTTGATAGGGAAGACCACAAGAAATTTCTAGATAGTGTTGATTTTCTCTCTCAACATGGCATGCCTGCCTTGATTTCTGATATGGAGGTTGCAACAAAAGAAGTTCTCAAAGGGTGATGCTTCTTACATTAATTTGAACTCTGAAGGTCAACAATTTGTGAATTGAATCAATCAAGCATTAAAAATCTTATCTCAGATAATTTTTCTATGAATGCATAGGATTTGTTAGTATCCACGTCTATGTTTTAAAAATTTCCTTAGCTTTCAATCTGCTCTTGATTAAGTTTCTGATGTGAGACCCAGAGTTTCCATCTGTTTTGCATTTTCTGATTAAGTGCCATCTATATTGTTAATAATACCAACTGGAATAGTTATTAACTATGTAAATTCAAAGTTTAGCGACAAAATCACATTACTGCTACCCTTAACTAGCCTCTTGTTGAAGTTAGCAGTCAATATATAATCAAATAGTTCACTGAAAATTGTGCCTCACTTCATCTCTTTTATATATGTGAATATATATATATATATATATATATATATATATATATATATATATATATAGAGAGAGAGAGAGAGAGAGAGAGAGAGAGAGAGAGAAAGAAACTAGTAAACCATTAGAGGTATTCATTGAGTTGGAACTTGGAAGTATTGACATTATTTATAGAATCTAGATATGTATATTATAGATTAATGATAAGACTCTTTTTAAATTGGTTATAGATAATTTCGATGTGCAGAAAGCAGTTGAGTACTTTCTTCAGCAGCACAACACTCCATGAAACTGTCATGCAGATACTCAGCACCTTCATGAGCATGGGGAGTCCAAATTATTGGATAAAGTATATGATTCCAGAACATGTCAAACCGTATTCCTCAGGTTCTAGCAGTGACCCAATGCTATCTGATATGACCGAGTATGAACAACTTATGATGGAAGCACGGGCCGTATTATCAAGGTAAAAAATTCTGTATATAGCATTCTTTATTTGAGATCAGAAGTGTGTTAAGAACATACTTCCTACGTTTTACAATGAATGTAGTTTTAGTTTTTTAGGAAAATTTCCATTTCATTGACATTCTTAGCTTTCAATGAAGCATCAATTTTTTTCTTTCTAATTTGTCCTCAAATTAATTACTCTCGACGAATCAATATAAGTAATGCATTTATTGATAGATCAAAATTATTTTAGTAAAACTGTTTAAAAAAGTGGCATATTTGTTGTTATCTTTAATCTGTTTGAGAAAAATCTTAAATTGCAGTCATTGTGGGATAGAGTTTGTAGTCTTTAACATACATTCCAAAAAACATTGTTAATGATTATAATTTATTAGAAATCACAAAATAATAGGTTGAGTCATTACATAAGAAATGGGATCCACCAAATTGTGTTTCTCAGTAAATTTCAGATAGAAGTAAATATGTTAAAAAAGTGTACTGATAGAATGTATTGAGATCAAACGTTTATTTTCAAAGGATGGCAAATGGATAATTCTCATTGTTTTGCAGTGCTGAATTTGGAAGCATTGTGGAGATATCTCTGCAAGCAGTGGTGGATAAACTGGTGGAGCTCATGGGGGTTAAATTTAAAGGAGGAAGCATAACTGCGGGCTTGCCACTGGCCAGAGTATTGCCTCAGGTTGCACAGATGTGTCCTTTGCTCCTTGAAGAACCCAGCAAAAATCAGTTCATCCAAATCATTAAAAATATACAGGAGGTTGAGGTTTTTTTCACACTCCTCTATGCAAATATGCCACATGCCCAGTGATTATTATTCATGTTTCAAATGAAAGAAACCAAAATGATTAAATTTATTGCATGGAAGGCATCGGACAATGTACAAAAAATTAGACGAGGTTCAAAGAGAGATATAGGAGCTAAATTATTAGCTTTCATCTTTTCAATGTCATATTTCCCATTTGTTGTATTTAGTGATGCATAATGCTCCCCCTTTGGCTCTAACTTCGCGTTTGGGGAACCCTTTTTTTAGGACTACAGCTTGCTTTGTTATCAGTGCTGTACACACGGGAAATGACTTTCATCATCATTTCATCATTTACTTTGTTCATGCACTGCTTCTCAGAAACTGTCTTTCATATTTCGAAATACCCTTTTATTTGGGAACATATGAAAATACAAGTGAATGATTTGATTATGAAATCTGAAAAAGTCAAAAGTAGAGCAGTAGAACAATTGTAACATTTGATGGAAAATGGTAAGTGAATATTTATGATTTGTCTTCGTAACTAGAGCTGTGAAATTGATGGACTCTGACTGTTTTTTTTTTTCTGCGACATAATCATAAAAGTTTCTTGTGTATCAAATAAGATGATTCGTTTTTTAGTTAAATCAATGTAACCGATTAATTAACTCAGTTTAATTTTTATTTTCTTTTATAAGTTCAGCAAAAAGTGGATTCAATTTGTCTCGAGTGACTAAAATCTTGTTTGTAAAAGTTCGAACATTGTGGATGTAAAAGACATGGTTGTCAATTAAGTTCTTAAACAAAAATTATCAGTTAAACCGTTGAATACTTCAAACCATTATGATTCTAATGATTTATTAATAAATATTAAACGAATTATTAGGTGCATATATTGATGGAGAAATCAAATTAATCATAGTACTGTACAAACATGAGACTAAGAGATGTGGCAGCACCGGTTTCCTCTATTAGTCTTATTATTAAATAAGTTTTACCAATTTGATATAAGGCACTCGGTTCTATGGTGTAGTGGTTAGCACTCTGGACTTTGAATCCAGCGACCTGGGTTCGACTCCCGGTAGGACCTTTTAGTGTTTTTAATTAAGGTCTTTAAAGTTCATTTTTTTATTTATTTAATTCTAAAAGTTTTTTTGTGAAATTATTTAAGTTTAAATTACTTTTGGTCTACATCCTTACGAGATTGCATTATTGAAAGAACCAGTGATTAGTGACCACGCGCTAATTGCAAAATCTACTACTCTTCCAGAAAGATACAGGGTATTTTGGTCTTTTAAATACCTTATGGGGTGCAGGTTAAATATTAGGGGTGGATAAAGAAATGCACTGGACTTGAATGACACACAGTTGTAAACAGGCCTAGTCCAAAACAACTTCTTTTCATCTTCTTTTCTCTCGTAACTGTTACTACTCATTAGAGGCGTGCGTAGAGGAAATCCTTTTCTCCGCGTCTCTCCGTCTCTCTTTTTGTGGTTTGCAGAAAACAGCGAAAGCAACCATGGCGGAACGAAGCAACGGGGAAGTTCTAATGCTGGAAGCGCCACCGTCTTACGGTAAACCTACCAGCTCGGACGCCGAAATTATCGACGCATTACCTTACATCGACGACGACTACGCCGACCCCAGAGTCAAACTCGAGGTTGACCGTCTTGTCAAGGATGAGATGCGCCGCAGCTTCAAGAAACCCGCAGATTTCCTCAAAGATTTCCCTCCTCTTCCCAGCTCCAATTTCGAGGTTCTCTTTTTTTCTATTCACTTTATCTTTTGGAAGTTTAAGATGAAATATAACACTCGCAATTTCGATTGTAACGTCACTGTTATTTATTTTTTAGTGTTTTCTGCGCAATTTAATTTGTACTATTGTCCGCATGAGATAAGTAAATCACTGTTGAAATACATTCGCTGAAGTTGGAGTTCGTGAAGAATGTCTTTGCCCTAGTTCTTTTGTGAGTGTGATTGTGCAATTGCAGAACTACCCGATGATTGCAAGAGAGTACGAACGCGTGAGATCTGGAAGGCCTCCCGTTGCTCTTGATAGGTCGCGCTACGAATTGGAAATGCCGCCGGCGAATAAAAGGAACGATGAAACTGCTTGGAAGCAGGCTCTTCATAGGGCTCAACGCCTACTGCAGTACCAGATGATGAGGTGTGTTACAATTCAATGTTAAATAAATGCCCTAGATTACACGCTGTTATTCTCAAACCTCAGTGTTCTTTACATTGAAATTCTGTTTAATTGCTAATAAATAGTGTTTTCTAGCGCTTTTTTCTGGCACTTAGTGTTCCGTGCTATATGTTTGGGCAAGAGATAGCTCTCAAACTATTATGTACCTAATTGTTTCGATCAAAGGATACAACACGGAGTTCACTGCCGTAGGTCTCCCAGTTGTAGTCTCTTTGTTATGTGAAACTTAATGACCTCCTCACTGATAAGGAGTCGAGTTGTATTTAGCTTGAACTAAGTACTTTTTATGAAATTTGATTTAATTTTCTTAACAAACAATATATGAAGGAAAATCCAAAGAAACTTGTCACTGGATTTAATCCTTATAAGTTTGAAGGTTTGTATCCAAGTGATGAAAAAGGATTAAACAAACAAAATCATATACAAAGACATGATTGATGGCATGACATTGGCAGAAATATGAGAAAAAACAAACAAGAATAATGAAGAAATACAAATAAATGGATATACTTATAGGAATGCAATGAGAGCGCCACTTGAAAATGGCGGAACCTTCATCTTTGTGATAATCTCAATGAAGAATAGTCACTCGTGTCCTAAGAAATATTTAGTGCAATGTTATAAACAATTGGCCATGGCAGAAATCGGTAGTGGAGTTGTGGCTGGGCGCCATAACATGGTAGTAGTGGCAATGTAAGTTTTCCATGCCAGTCCATCGGGGCCACTTTTGGCATCTCAGTTCTTTGGGAGAGGAAATAATTACTGTATTTTCTATCTCAAGTTAGGTCTCTTATGCTTTATGAAGTATTTTTAATAGCTTACTGGTAGGAAGTTGTTTGCAATTGTTTTATTGGTTGATGACTTGATATGCAGGATGGAAAATTTGGAGTTGATGTTAAAATACGGCCCTGATACATGGAAACTACACAACCAGCGATTGGAAGTATACTTATCAAGGTTTGTTAATTGAATAAACGTTGTTCATGTTTAGATTTTGTTTTGAATTATACAGTTGCTACCTCATTCTATTTTGTTGTCACTGGCTTGTAAAACCAGTGCCTCTGCATTTTTTGCTTGCCTCGTGTATGTTTAAAAATCTAGTTTTTGTCATCAAGACAGGCCTGCCTCGGTCCATATGGCTTGGCACTTGTAATTTTCAACTTAAATTTCTTGCCTCCAGCAGAAAAACTTAGTTTTTATATTGATTTGGTTCTTGCAATTGAATTTTGGGGAATGGATGTTTCGTTTTGCTTGATGATGTACCCCCAAGTTCCTTCAGACAATATTTCTTCATTCCTATGATTAAGATTCCTAGGTAAAATATTTTTCTGTTCGGGTTCTCTAGAAACCTTTCATGTCTATGTTTTGTATAAATGTATATTTTTTACAGATTTAGTAAATTAGTAAACTCTTGTTTAAAGTATTTCCTAGTTCTGTGCTTCATAGAATCGGTAACCTTGTTTTTGTCACGCATACATTTATGCTTCCGTCATATTTGTTCAACTTAATTTGAACTGGCCATTTCTTTAGATTGTTACTGGTATATATTTACAAGACACGGGCACACAAAAGTGAAGGTTGGGGAGCTAATCTGAATTAATTAATATAAAGCTTAAGTGAAATCTTAACCGTTAATGTAAAACTTATTAGTGTCTACTCTATTGTTGTTCTTCCCATCTCTCACTATAAATACTCTCTCAACACATGCATAAATCACATTAAGCAGTGTAAATAATAGATCAAAAAGATGTTGCCGGAGGAGCTGAGGTTAATAGCACATGTTGTTTGCTGCATATTTTGTATTTCGTACAGCAACGGTTATAGTTGTGTTATTTTTTTCTAGAATGCAGAAATTAGCACAAGAACAAAATGAAAAGATTGAAAAAGTAAATCGTGAAAGGAAATATCATCAGGTAATTATCATTTACCACTCTTCTGTCCGTTTTGACTTGTCAAATTTCTGCTAACCTGTTATTCTTAAAATTTTTGTCAGCAAAACACAGCGTATGAGCTTAATGCATTGTCCATGCAATGGAAGGAGCTCTGTCAGAAGAATATAGATATCAATGCTGCTTGTGCTTCAGTTGTAAACAGCATAAATGAACTGAAAAGCGAAGCAGCAGAAAGGTGAGTACTACAAAAATTCTGGTTTTCTTGGCTTATTTCCTCTAGTTTTGGTGTTAATTAGTTTATTTTTTCAGAGGTTGGAACTTGGAAACTGTGACAGAAAATGGTCAACTGCCGAATTCCGAATTATGAGATTCGGATGTTCTCATCTAGTTTTGTATCTGTAAGGAATTTGTTCAGCTCTAAACTTGATTTTAACTGTTATTGTACCTCTTAATGTTTAGTTTGATATTATGAAAAGTTACAAATGCGCTCACCCCAAAACGATATGATGAAAAGTTTTTTTAATGGAAACCTTTGTTTTTTTTTGGGGGCTTGAAGGAGTTGAATTTTTATTCAAATTCAATCTATATAATGAAACTAGTACTTTTCCCTTCCCACCTTTATTACATTATCAAATCACAGGCAGCCTGATTGTTTTGGTGATATACAAACTTAATTCCATCAGCAACCTGACATGTTGGGATACTTGTTCTAGAGGTGAGACAAATATTGATTTCGTTCACCCATTCGTAAGGGAAGAATGGTACTACCAAAGGTGATACTGTAATAAATTCTTGATTTGCGATTTATAATTTTTCTTTTTATGCTATCTTGCTTTTTTGTTTAGAAAAATTGTAATTTTAATTTCTTGTGTAAATTTAATTGTATTTTTATTTTGGTTCAGTTGAATACTCGATTAACATATCAGTTTAAGGGGTCAGTGAAAAACTATTTAATTGATTAAAATATAAAAGTGAATTAAATGAACGTTTAGACAGGTAAAGGTTGTATCGAAATTGTGATTTTTTTTTTCTTTTTTTCTTACATATAGAGAATAAAATCCTATCAAATTAGGATGACTGAAATCTTGAAAGAATTAGATTATTTTCAAAACTGAAATTTAGATTATACAGATTAATATTAAGGAATAGGACAAATTTTGAAAATTAATTTATATATTTTATTTAAATGTCAAATAATACAAGGTAATAAATATTATCTGCAAATAAGTCTTGTGAAATTGCATTACAGTGGCTACGAAAGAATATTGTTTTTGCATAAGCTTTATAAACACGAGCAGAAACACTATAGTACGCCAATACACTTCTATAATATCCATGGGAGGCAAATTATTCATTTCTATTATATTAAAACAATATAATTTTACAAATGTATACTAATGCAATGTAATATAATTTTAAGAGATATAAAAATAAATAATTTTGTAAAGATAAGACGTAAGGATTAGGGGCATAGCTTTTTAATTAAAAAATTTACAGTTTTTAAAATAAATTAGAAAACAACACTAGAAACGGTTATTTAAAATTAAAAGATTAATGCTTATAAATAATATATTTAAATAAAAAATATTTGAAAAAATGTATACAATTAAAGTTATAAATAATAAAATTATTTTAATTGAGTGAAAGGTAAATTTATGTGATTAAATATGATATCGAAAATAATTATAAGGTTGTATCTTCTTTATAAAATTGGGTACAGACCAAATTGGTAAATATATTCTGCCAAAAAACCATTGCAAAAATCAAAGTACCACCAAAAAGGAAATGTGAAAACATTAGATGTACCTGTCATTCCACAATTTGTATAATTTGCACTATTCTTAATTTCGATACAATTATTATCAATGAATTAAACCATGCTAATCTTATGTGTAGTCTTTTAATGTCACTTTTTCTAAGACTTCATTGTATTTGTGATAAAAGAAAAATAAAAAGACCACTGAAAATTATGACTGCTACAATTAGGCCTAAGCAAAGATGTGTAACCCTCCAAAACCGACAAATTCAAAATACAAAGTTTCACGGTCGATTTCAATCGAATTCGAATTATAATAAATAAAATCATACATAATATAAAAGTGGATTTGATTCACAACGTGTTAAAAATATGAAATACTAATACCTTTTTTCATAATTAACTTATCAGAATATTATTGACTCTTTTAGTGAAATATTCTCTTTTAATCATATTTATCCGGTTCATAATGCTCAAACCATAAACTTTAATTAAAAATATATGAACTCAATTTCTTTCTTATTACCAACATAATATTGCAAGTGGGTAATCATATTCTTGATAAAGAATATCAACTAATTTCACCAATGACCATTATTTTGTTACGAAATTTGGTTATCTAGCTTTAGTAAAATTCTCCTCGACATAATTCTCGAATTAGAAACTTTGTTTAAGGAAATAAGTTCAATAACACAAGGACCAACAATTTGTTATTATATTAGTTATTTAAAATTTAGTATAATTACTTCGCTGCATAAGCGTCATTTCATTATTTAATCGGCATTCAAAGGAAAAACCTTTTATATATATTATAAAACTAAATCATGTCTATTAAATTATAAGTTTAAAATAGATTCCAATTAATATCATCCAAACAATATTTATTTTGTGAACATCGCAGTTATCCAATCTAAGTATCCGAACATAAATCATGTTACTTCAAACTCAGATCTAACCAAAATCAAGATTATAAAATCAAATTGATAAAATCTCAAGTCTGTAAACCACAAGCAAGGCATAAACACGAACATGTTAAACTAAAGTTATGGAGGTTAAATGTTCAAAGAAAAACAAAAGTTATTCATTACACTAAAATTGTTATAATTCAGCAATGCATTACAGATGCCTCGACATTTTATCCTAGTTGTTCTGTAATCCTCTGCCTAACCAATCTATGTCCTTTAAAGGTTTCAAAACAGAAAGAAGAAAAGAATGAGAATAACTAAATAAATTTCCTTGATTTTTCAGCACAATCTAAGTACAGTTTAATCAGATGGTACAGTGCAAAGCGACCCATGTCCAGGACTATGCTCTAAGGGATACATTGTTGTTCTCTTCACATACCTTAAATGATCAAGTGCTGCCTTTCTGAGCTTCGAAACTGCATTTAGATTTCTTTTTACTTGCTTCCTAATTATGGAACATACAGCCAGTGGATCTTCAGATCCTCCTCCAACTCTCCTGTAAAAACCATAAATTTTAGAGTCTCCAAATACTATCGGATTCACTCCTTCTTGTACTCGCTCAGTTAATATTGAACAACACAAATATCATGTCATGTTCAGTGTGCAGAAACATAATTGTGGATAGTGAATTAAGTGTCGATGATCAATATTATATGCCCATAAAATAGTGAACTATTTGATAGATCGACCTTTACAATTGAAGATAAATTGAAGGTTCATAGAAAAGTGATTCAGTACGGCCTTCAGAATAGTGCACTACCAGGGCCGTATGACCGATGTCAAATGAGGTTATACTAAAGGGTCATGACCATTCAATATTTTTGAGGTCCCCCGATAGAGCACATCAAAGACCAATAATACCTTCTGCTACTACCAACATGGTAATAACAAACAACTAAACAAATATTCTATTAATTTATCACAACTTTATATTTGTCCTAAAAGAGCACAGGCCATGAAATATTAAGAGACTTGCAACAATGGGGTAAAATAATTTACCTCAGTAATTTCTCCGATGCAATTCTAGCAGCTCTTATAATATGGTGGCTCGGAACCCATTTTACAACACGATTAGGATCAGCTCGCATGGGAGAATGAATTTTGATAAGCTTGAAAATGGGACCAGATAGAAAAAATCAATGATTTGAAAAATAAGAAACGTGATTAAATTTGCATTAGTGAGTATAAATTCAACAAGGAATATACATTCTTGCTTATGAAACTTCAACGTTTAACATAATTATCAGCAAATAACGTGGAAAATATATGGCTTAAGTATGACCTCCACAAGTATGGCCTACTTACCCCCAAGCATTCCATCATCTGGTAGTAAGCTCTTCCATGCAATGGGGTATGGCCTTGACGGGATTCAGAGAAATACCTTGTCCTACGAGAAATAAGGATTATTGATCAGGTAATTGTAAACCAAAGAAAGACATATTTAACCAGTAATACTCATTGCTATAAGAAAATATAATACCATTCTTTATAACCAGGATCTACAGTGAAACCATACATATCCACTGAATCGCACATAGAGAGAGCAAATTCAAGAGCCTTAAGTCCAGTTCCTTTTGCTGCTGAGCCAAAGGATGCACCTAGCATGAGGTACACAGGATTTTTTATAGGAACTTCCTGCAGAAGACAACAAATCAATTGCATTGCAAATGGAACATAGAATGTGTGACGAAGAAATATTTCCTTTGAGAAAGATACCCGAATCATTTTGTTCATGATATCATGAATTGTTGTTTTTACTATCAACGCTTCTTTTCTTTGTTCTGCAGAGAAAGCAACTTATGGTAAGAATATAGTGACTCATAATAACATTGCAGCAAGTGGAGCTCATGAAAACAAGTGGTCATACCATCTAACTCTACAACTTTATCTAGCGCTTTGGCGGATCCTCGGTTTAGAAGGCGAAATGTGCTTTTCCTACCCACATAATCAGTGTAATTCTGTAGTCATAAACAATATTAAGTGGTAGAGATCTTGATTTTTGGGATAAAATCAAAAGAACATAAGAAGCAACCTGTTGAATGACAAACCTCAATTGGAGCACCATTTTCTCTAATGACAACTTCATAACCATCTATCTCGTTTCCAAATTTTGTTTTCAAGAGGTCTCCTGAGTTACCAATAACAGCACAGCGCCCAAACTGTCTAGGGAAGTATGGTGGTGTTTCGGGGAGAACTAGTGAAAGTTTCTCCATGCACAAGGTCTTATTCTCACAGCGGTTGCTGCAAAACAAAGAGATCCTATTATGAGACTTTACACTAATTTTAATTTCCTTCTAAGCAAGAACCTCTGACTTTAAGTCCATAACTAAATATAAATTATATATATTAAACATGGAACATGATATCTATGCTTTATATTGAGAAACTTATGTTGTATATAGCAATTGAGTAGAGTGAAATTGATAACTCGGACAAAGTTTTATCTCCTCAACAACAGCATATGTTTGCTTCTCAACAGCCAAATATAAACGTCTTAGGGCTGACAAATTACAGAGTATCTTAAATGAATTAAAATGGAGTTTAGTTTGGCGGTCATTCTTATAGGATATCATTATTTCATAATTAACTAACTGTTCAGTAAAATTGAGTTGCACATTACTTACAGCTGTATTCCTTTATTGATCCTACGCCATGCATATTCCTCCCATCCATTTGGTAAAGAATCAATGAATTCCTTGGTGAGGATAGTGGTGCTGTTCCGCACCTGAGAAATCATTTCGGCACATTATTCCTTTTACAGTTAAAAAAAGAAAAACTAACGAAAGGAAGTTGCCATTAATGTCTAGACTGGGAAGAGTAGTTAAAACTCTCGTATATTAATCCGACAGGATATCAAAAGTATCAGGATGTATATAATAACAAAGAAATGTTAGATTTCCGACTAGTCACAATGACACTAAGTTGCTTACCTGCTCCCATGAAGCCACAGCTTCACATAGATTAAAATCAAAAGACAGAGCTTCAAGTTCTCCAGTTTTTGGATCTTTCTGTTAATGCAGAAAACTCCAGATGTCAAAAAATTGGTTAATTGTTAACTTCATTTAAACCATGTCATTATATCACTACCCATACTTCTGAATTGGAGGAAGTTATTTCCCCCCCAACTTGTAGGTTATCAAAATTAACACATGTTACAAAATCACATATGCAACATTTTTTTCTTCCTTCATGAACAACAATATGCTCAGTGAATGATTAGGAACATTTACCCATTTGGGGATAGTGTCACTGGGGAAATTTATTGTGGTTTGGCAATAATCTGTAGCCCTGGTTGCTTTCAGGCCAAGTCCATTTGCACTCTGCATATAACTCAAAAGTAGCAACTCAGTTGAATTATTCAAAGAACCCACACTTAGAATATAAGATCTAAAAGATGCATAAAGATTTGAAACTGTAAGAAAACACATTGAAACAAAACAAATACAAACTACTCCAACATAAATACCACAGAGAAGGACAATTAAAAGCAATAAATAATATTCCTTCGAAAGAAAATGTAACAGTTTTTAGCATTAAGAAACAGTCTTCTGAAACTTAGCTGAGGAGTTTCCATACCAATATCAAAGATCCAATACACAACATCAGTGCATTTCGTATCGAACTATTCTTCAATGAGCAAAAATCTTGTTTTACGTTGTAGCAGCCATTTGGAACCAAACTAAAATTCAGGTTTACAAAAACATTCATACATAACGCAACAGCCTTGTATACCCAAATCCCTATTCATAACATTCATACATAACGCAACAGCCTTGTATGTTGTACACGGAAACAACACCCGCCAATAAGCCTGGCTTGAAGGAAAATGCAGCAGCACAGAAACCAGAAGAAAAAAAAAAGAGTCTTTGCTGCGGAGGGAAACAAAACTAAAGAAACCAAGGAAAACCTCACCACACATTTCTGGAAAGTGTTGTGCAGCGAAAGCAATGCTTCGGTGTCTTCATCTGTGAGGCGATAACCGGGATCTGCGTGCGGTTGCATTGTTGTTATGATTATTACAAGATTTAACGCAGTTGAAGAAAACTCTTACAATATGAAGAAGATACAGGTAATACATACATACATACAAAAGGATCCGAGAGTCCGGTGATGTAGATGGAAATGGCTGCAAATCCAGATGCCAAAGCCAGAAACAAACCGAGTTGCAGAACCCTCATCGGATTTTTGAGTTGCCGACAAATCGATTTGGGGTTTATCTATGGATTGATTAGTATCAACATCTGCTCCACACACTCCAATTTTCAAATCTTTACCTCTGTGAAGCTAATTGCGTCTTCAATTCGTTTTATTGGGTAATTATATTCAAACTAAACTTTTGGGTTTTCGGGAAATTTAATTACTTTTTACTCCATGACTTATCGCACAAGCTAGAAATTTAATTATATATTCACTGTATTTTTAAATTAGAATTTTACTCTTTTATATCGATAGATTTAATTTGAATGTTTTAAAAACATGAGATCGCTCATGAACCACTCTTTTTTTTTAAGGTGAGGTGAATGTAAAAAGTCTACAAGTGGTATTTGAGCGGCCAATTTTCACCTTGTCTTAATATTTTTAATTGATCGTTTAAATGAATGCTCCTCTTTAATGTACATAAGTTGTTACTTCTTCAAAAAGTTATTGGAAATGCTTAGAAAAGAGGTGCAGAAACAAATTATCTTTTCTTTTCTTAATCCCAATACTTTGGTTGGTGAGAGATGGTATTTATGATTTACTACGTATGATCTTTACTGGTTATAAGAACTAGAAAAATTAAATAATACTTTTATCTCTTTTTTTTTCAAATGACGTAAGTTTTGCGAGTCCAAACTAATAAAGATACGTAGTTGTTGAGTTAATAAAAATAATATATTTTTAAAGACTTTATTTATATTATATAATGAATTTTAAATTTATGATTTTAGTTCGTTAAAAACATTTTCAGTAGTTTATATTTGATTTTTGTTATACTCTCATAGTAGAGTATTATGAGATTTTGGTTGAATTATTATTTCAAAGAGAATGAATGTATCTAGAGTTAAAGGTCATCAGAGTTGTATATGTTTTGTATAAATTTTCATATAGTATCATATTTTTGGTTGTCATCAGACTATGTTTATGGTTTTTTTCTAATTTTATTTATTATTAGTATGGTAATTATTGAGGGTAGAGACGTTAATGTTATTCTTGATGATGCGTTTTAAATTAACAGAGACTACTTTATATATATATATATATATATATATATATATATATATATATATATATTTCACCACCCGTTGTTCTCTTTAGATATTTGAGAATTCTACTAGCAACTTAATGGTGTAATGTGGTTGGAAAGGAAATAAATTGATCGAGGTTATTAACAACAAAAAATATATCGGATTGTGTTGGTAAGATAGACAAAGACAAACAATAAATATGTGATATGATGAATCATAAACATCATTAAAAGTTGTCTAAAATTTTGGAGACGACTTCTGCCATAGAAAAAAAAAACAAAAGACAATAGACATAAAAAACAAAGAAAAGATAGAAAGAAAAACGATCAAAGTAGTTTAATAAAAACCTTTAAAAGAAAAATTACGATGAAAAATATTTTTTGACACTTTTTTTTTTTTACATTCATCAGATATTGTTTTTATTTATTTATTATTTTTAAAAAAATATATAAAATTTTATATTTTTATAATATTTTACTTTTATATTTTGTGTCAAATAAATATAAAAATGTATTTTTAGTATCATTATTCAGAATCTGATATCATCTTTACCTCTAAAACGTTAACTATGAAAAGTTAATTGATCAACATGTTATCCATCCATGAAGATATAGATAGAGTAGTAGAATATAAAGAAAAGAGAGATCAATGACAACAATAAAGAAAAACTTATTATTAATCACACTAACGTGATTATGTTACAAGGACAAAAAGATATATATAAATAACTATCGACACAACAAAATAAAACTCTCAGATATCCAAGACAAACACCTAAAAATTGTTAAGCCAGGATAAAACGATTGAGCATGCGGTCAAGATGAAAACAAAAAACCAGACATTTATAATTAACCTTTTAAACAACTTTTTTATTCCTAAAAGCAATGATGTCTAAACATATTTTTTCTTTATGATAATTGGTGACAATATAATATTATGAAATTAGGAGGCTTTCCAACAAATTTCTCCTCAGCGGGATGTCTCGTATGGTAACCCCATTGACCTGTTTGTCCTATTTTTATGGAAATTTGTGCAACTAATAAACTTGGTGGTTAATCATAAAATATAGAAGTTTACTCATTTGATATACGGGTCAATTGCATTTCTCACCAGCTCTTAGTGTATAATAACCACAGCATTCATAACAAAAATGATAATAAAAGATAACACAAGTAATAAATGTAAAATACATGTTGTTTATAATTATAATTATAATTATAATTGTAGGACATTTTGTTGTAATTATAAAAAAGTTATATAATTTAGTCAACTAATCATCATATTATATCAAAGCAAAAGTAAGTTTAAGGATTTAGTTAATTAATTTAATGAAAGAATTAATGTAATGTAATTATCTTAATCACAAAATCATGTATATTTATGATTTAAAAACTAAAACACAGATTTTAGTGACATTTTTTATAATCAAAATCTAAACATTAAACTAAATATGAAAATATCTACACCTAAAATTATAGGACATGTAACTAACTACTAGAGAATCTTATAAATAAATTAAGGCGCAGCAAATAGGGTAATTATAAAAGGGGAATGAAAAATAACAGAAGAGAGGCAAAGAAAAGATAAAAGGTAACAGCACTACAAAACCTCACCCTTTTGTCCTTTCGTTTTTTAACTCTTGCTTCACAGTTGCGTTGCGTCTCGCCGAAACCCTTGCAGCCACTATACAATCCCTATCGCCATGGGTACGTTCTCTTCATCTCATTTCCGATATCGATTCCTTTTCCTCTCTATTTCCTCAATCTTTCCTTTCTTTCCTTTAGATCTGCATGTTCTCGCTTTTCGTAGATCTTTGACGGTTAACTCTACCGATCGGCGACAGTCACCGCGATTTTTTTATGCCTTTCTGTTTTTTTGTACAAGTTCAATTGATTGTAATTATGTTTCGGCTTGTGATGTTCTATTAATATACTGTGTAGTACTTAGTTCTTGTTAACTTTTGACCCTAAGTGGAATTTGGTTGCAATAAGCTGAGTTGCATACCATGAGCTAGTTTCTTGATTTATAATTCTTCTGGTTTTCGTTTACACCGGAGAATTATTTTAGCAAACAAGTGAATTCTTGCTTTTTGTTTTACAAAAGCGTTCTGCTTCGAGGTTATAAGAAATTGGGGATTGGAGGAAAAATTTATGTATCTTTTTGCTTGAATGATAGATATTGAGGAGGATATCCGTTCTTTACAGCTTGAATCAGCAGGTAATCCCACAGGATACTCTTTTTTTCGTATTTATTCCGTTTAGCTTGTATTTATACTGTTTTATTTATTTAATTTTTTTTTTCAATGTTGGTTGTGAATTTGTGATAAGCAGAAGACAATAACGGGGTGGCAAATCCAGAGGATGGAAGGCCGGAAGAGGTTGAGAAATCTGATAAGATGGATGAAGGTTGGTTATAAGGAAGTGGTTGATTCTGTATTCATATAAGTCATTTTTATTCTTTGTCCTGAAATCAACTTATTTCTACTTCATACGTTTGTCAATGTTATGCACCACAGCACCTTCCGTTCCATCTTAATTTCAATCGTGTATGAACTGTCTCTTGTTTGGTAAGGTTGTTTTGATATAGAAAGTTATTATCATAATGATGTTCTTAAAAAGTATTGTAGAAGTCGGAAGAGGAATTTTTGTTCCTCTTTCCTTCCCTTTTCGTCAGGTCGCTTGTTATACTCCTGTACATATGGTGATTATTAGTATTTTGGTTATATCAGCTTACTTCTTTGAATGAATGTTGTACGATTGGTATTTGTAGTGTTATCTATGGTGGATGCAAAATTTCCACCATATAAACAGGCCATAGCAGCCCATGGGACCGCCATAGTGGGCCTCCAATTACAAATTGCCTATGGTCTCTTGCAAAAATTATGCCTCACCATTTCACCTTGGTCTGCCATTTAACAACACTGGGTGGTCATAATACACATAATGTCACAACATAGTTTCATATCAAATAAGATCTACTTTGTCTTGCCCATGGCTGATATTGTTCTGAATTGTTTGCAATTAATTAGTTGGCCGACTTTGTGAATGTAATCATCTGGTTATATTCTGACCATTGAAAAATGATGGTTGAACAATTTCGTACCATCTATCATTAATTTGATTGTTGTATTGATCGTTTCACTTTCTAGATGCCTATATAAGTTAACGATGGAGATTGGAGGGCATCATATAATAATTTCATCTTGGTGTTTTCAGATCCTAAGCAAGAGGTTGAAGCACAGGCTGCTGAGCCTGAGCCAAAAGGTATAGGGCGATTTTTCAGTTTCCAAGTATGCAATTATATACATAGTTTGCATTTGATTGCTCATTCAGAATTATACAGCTCATTGTCAATAAAGATGCATACTTCCGTTTTTGTGTGATCACTTCATGACTTTGATTTGCAGTGAAAGATAAGGAGGTTCATCCTGTTCAAGAAGAAGAAGAGGAGCCAGAGACAACTAAAAGGCACTTAAATGTGGTGTTTATTGGCCATGTGGGTAAGTTAAATAATTCCACATGATTCATCAGTACGAGTTACCAGGTTTTCCTTATGTGATCTGATCAACCTTAAACATTTGACAACCATTCGCTTGCTTAGGAGTATCAGGCACTGTATCTACCTTGTGCGTTATAGAATTAAATGGCCATTTAGAAGTTGACCATGAACTAGATTGCATTTGTTGCCTCTGTTTTCTGGTTATCAACTTCTTCGGTGTTTTTGCTTTTCATGGTTTCAATCCTACTTGTATTCATGTGGTTATTGATCTATGATTCATTAGAGTTGGACTAACTTGGGAGAATAAATTTTTATGCTTTCTAGTTAGGTATACTTTAGATTATAAGCTGGTTTGAGCAGAAAAGAGGCTAATCTGAACACATACTAAATTTGCAAGATGATAAATACACGTACAGTCTTATCACTGTAGTCCATGAGGAAAATGTAGGGAAAGTCAATTGACTCACATCACACCAGCAATAGGGCCTGGTTGGAAGGGAATATGCATGAGAAATTTTTTGTGACTGCCTAAACATATGTTAGCCGAGTGGAGTGAGGACCAGGAAGGCCCATTCAGTTAAAAAGTGCACTCTTTTTTTATAATCTTCTTATGTAAGTTATTTATTTCTTTATATCATGTTCTAGATGCTGGTAAGTCTACAACTGGAGGCCAGATACTTTTCCTCAGTGGTCAAGTTGATGAACGGACTATTCAAAAATATGAGAAAGAGGCCAAGGACAAAAGTCGAGAAAGTTGGTAAGCTCATTCACTTTGTTTTTTTGATTAAAAGTGTCATGTGTTCCATTGCTGCATTGCTGTCTCAATCTATTTATCAAAACTTAGGTCTTAAGGTCTTACGTATGGTGTTCAGACTAATTCACTAACACATATTTGAGTTGGCTTGCCTTATCGACCCATTCTATATTAAACGTAGTCTGTTCTGCTAAGAGAAAATTCTGTGATGGGTATAGTAATCAAAACAGAACATTCAATTAGGACTCTTGTGGATTTATATTTATTTTGTATTTGACATTAAATAGTAAATAAAAACGTAGTTTGTCCTGCAGTTTGCTTTTGCACAGAACAAATTCTATGAAGGGTAATGAATCCAAACATAACATTCAATTAGGACTTGTGTGGATTTATGCTTCTTTTGTGTTTGACTTTTCCAATTATGCTACGAGTTGTCTTATGTGATCTATAATGTGCATACCATCTTAAAATTTTATTTCCTAGCAACCCAATAGCTGCAAATATTTATGTTAAATCTTTCTCTCCTGATGAACTTTGTGGCATGCTAATTTTAAATTTCTTCTATATCTAGTTGGATGCTTTTGGAGTTGGTAATTGTCCATTACTTAATATGTTCTTATGTTTCTCTAATATAGTGGGTGAAACTTTGCACGTTTTGAAATGTTATTCTGTGCTTTATCTATTTGGTTATTTTAAAAGAACCTGGGTGCTTTGTTAGCTTTTGTGTTTTATTTATGATTGTGTAGTATTAAGATGTTCAAACTATATGGGCGTATGGCCGATTTGGTCTTCAAGATATTACATTCTTTTTATAGAATTTTTTGTTTATTTTTGGGGAAAAGGGGTATCTTTCAGCTTAATGAATATAACCGATACTGATGTGTTTCAAATTAATGATTTTGAATTTGATATGCTAGGTATATGGCTTATATAATGGACACAAATGAGGAGGAGAGGGTAAAGGTATGCGTAAATTTGCTGATGAAAGCTAACTGATTTGTTGCTTTTGATGTAGTTTTTGCCTTCTCTTCTTAATTGTGTGGATTTGATTAGTATTTATAATTAGGGTAATATGGTGACAATCGCAGGGAAAAACAGTTGAAGTTGGAAGAGCTCATTTTGAAACTGAGACAACAAGGTTTACTATTTTGGATGCACCTGTGAGTATCTGCATTGCGTGACTCCTCATATTGCTTTTCTTTATTGTGGACATGCATATTGCCTAAAGTCACTCTTCTATTTTGAACTACTCAGGATTTTCTGACAGATATCCCTCCCTTGATTCAATTATTTCTCTTGAAGATCCCCACATTAATAGGAGTAATGATCAAATTATGTTATGTTAGAGGTTTTCTAACAGTTAGGTGTAAAACTTATCTTACAAGTTACTATCTAATTTTGTAAGGTTGAGTTATATGTAAATCCAGAGATGGTATCCAAGTCTATCCTAGAGTGGTTTGTTGTGCTTTTTGGGTCATATGCTATTGGCCTGCAATTAGACAACTCCTAAATATCTAAACTCATACTTGAGATGTCTAGTCAAATTTTATAGAATTGAGTTAGACTTAAACTTGTATTCTAAGAATTTTGTTTTTGTATATTTTATGATAATTCAACTATTATATATCTACTGTGTTAACAAATAGTACTGAATTACAATGCTTTTGCAGGGCCACAAAAGCTATGTTCCTAATATGATTAGTGGTGCATCTCAAGCTGATATCGGAGTTTTGGTTAGTTGATCTATGGTGTGACTTTGTCCTTGATTTCTAGTATGTGCTTCACAACCATTTGATAATAGACCTATCCGTGCTTTATACCCATCAATTAGGTTATATCTGCTCGGAAGGGAGAGTTCGAAACTGGATATGAGAGAGGTGGACAGACTCGTGAGCATGTCCAGCTTGCAAAAACGCTGGGTGTGTCTAAGCTGCTTGTTGTTGTTAATAAAATGGACGAACCTACAGTGCAGTGGTCAAAAGAAAGGTTTTATTCACTTTTTTGCTGTATTCACACTCGTCCTTTCTGTGCTTATATGTAATTATAATGAGAGTCCTTGCTGCTGGTATACCACTAGGTATGATGAAATTGAGTCAAAGATGGTTCCATTTCTAAAGCAATCTGGGTACAATGTCAAGAAAGGTAAACTGTCTTCATTCTTTTGTTTGAGAAAATGTTGAAATTTCTGTTTTCTTTTGTTTTAATTTATCTGCTTTTGAATTGTTGGATGCTGGTGTGAATGTGAATGAGATTTATAATGGGTGGGTTGTGTAGCTTTTACATGGAGAACATGCTTTATATAATAAAAAAATTGATGGTGGAGGGGACTGATTGTCATATTTACTTCTATAGAGTTATGTCTTGCATAATAACTGTTGGACCTTGTGACAATTTGAAAATTCCCGATTGTTTGTTTGCTTGAAATGTTGAGGAGGTTTGAGATCCTAGGTATTAAGTTCTAAAAGGACGATTTTGAACCTAGTACATGGAGTGAACACCTATGTATTATTTATTTATTTATTTAGGAAACAATTAAGATTCAAGGGCTTTTAGGTTGTTCGAAGGTTGTTCTCTTTCTGTTTCATACGTTATATCTATGGTATAGGATTTGAAAAGCCTATGAAAATGGACTTGGAAAGCCATGTGGGTTAGAAGAAATTGCTTGCGTATAGGCAATTTCATATTTTTGTGTAGATGTCAACTAGTGCAATGAATTGTGTAAATAATTTATTTTACTAATTGTTTATTCAACAGATGTCTTGTTTTTGCCAATATCTGGTCTAGCGGGTACAAACATGAAAACAAGGGTGGACAAAAGTGTTTGCCCATGGTGGAATGGGCCTTGCTTGTTTGAGGCCCTTGATGCTATCGAAGTTCCACCGCGAGATCCCAAAGGTCCTTTCAGGTATTGCATATTTCTGACCATCTTGCCCCCTAGGTCCTTTATATATATATATATATATATATATATTTTTTTTTTTTGAAGTTTGACTTCTTTGCTAAGAGGGAGGTTCTGACTTGCGTAGGATGCCCATTATTGACAAATTTAAGGACATGGGAACTGTTGTTATGGGCAAAGTTGAATCTGGTTCTGTTCGCGAGGGAGATTCTTTGTTGGTGATGCCAAATAAGGTAGTTCGATTAATTTTCTTTTTGGGTTGTTGTGGGGGCTGTCTTTCTTTTCATTTATTCTTTCTTGAACATGAAATAAGTAACAATTGTAGGATCAAGTAAAAGTTGTTGCCATATTCATTGATGAGGACCGTGTTAAACGTGCTGGACCTGGTGAAAATTTACGGATTAGATTATCTGGTGTTGAAGAAGAAGACATAGTAACTGGATTTGTCCTGTCTAGTGTTGGTAAGGTTTATTGTTCCATCCACTTGAAAATTTTGGGAAATATGTCTTGGTATTACAATTTAGAATATATTTTTTAATTATTGCTGTCAATACTGATTAGTCCAAAAAACATGATAGGAGATAGCATGATAACTGCCATTCCAATTTATATATTATATTATTGCTTAAAGATTACTCAAAATTCATGCATTAATTCTTAATAGCAAAAAAGTTCGTAGCACCTAACAAAACATAAAATATACAGCAATAACAATCAAGGAAATAAGTGCTTAAAGCCTGTCAAAGTAAAAAAAAATGTTCAAGATTCTAATTAGTCCAAAAAACATGATAGGAGATAGCAGGATAACTGCCATTCCAATTTATATATTATATTATTGCTTAGAGATTACCCAAAATTCATGCACTAATTCTTAATAGCAAAAAAGTTCGTAGCACCTAAACAAAACATAAAATATACAGCAATAACAATCAAGGAAATAAGGGCTTAAAGCCTGTCAAAGTAAAAAAAAATGTTCAAGATTCTAGTTTTCAAAGTATTTAATATTTATTAGAATCTTTGAATTATATATTTAAAGAAACATTACATGATTTTTGTACCAAACTTTCAAGTTACTTTTTTAACGTTACAGGTCATTATATTAGTCTTTCAAAAGTCTTGATAATAAACTAGTTTTGTTTAACCTTTCCACTATTGTAGTCTTTTAATAGTTTTTTTTATCAGAAAAATAGTCTCTCAATCTAATTTATATTAAATTAGTTAAAAAAACTTATAACATCATGCTTTTGTTATAGTGATGACTTTTGAAAAATTAATATAATATTTATTAGACCATCAAGTTGTTATAAAAGTTCTGGTTATAGTTTTTGTATAAAATATTATTGTAATGCATATAATTTATTTATATATCTATCAAGCTTATGCTTATAAATATATATATTTTTAATTAAAAGACACCAACATCATGTCTGTGAGAGATAATAATAAGAAAATAAGGTGATAGAGGGTAATTTAATGAAAATCCTACTACATCACTGTTGGAGAGAGGCAGACACTAGAGGGGGGAATAGAAATGACATCTTCAGTGTTGCGGATGAGAAATGGCTCCAGGAATAAGATTGCTTCTGCTTTGACTGCATTAGCACACAAGACATGGCAGTTCTTGGTCTTGCTCAATGGTGCTTCTACGGAGCATGGTTAACTACTATGTTTTTAATTATTTATTTTTCTAGATATTTTTTCAAAGGGGCTAGAAAGCATAATTAGTCCATAATTTCAGGCAATTTTTGAAAACTAGTATGTTTCATTTCATATTTTTATATCTGATTCCATTATGACGAGTTTAGCGTTGTTAAATGTATTGTGCCATGAGATTTTTCATACCAATGTCTTATCTATTGTGGATTTTATAAGCCAAACTAATTGTATTGTTTTAAGCTGGACTTGGATACCTTTGGATAAATTATGACAAGTATTTAAAATTTAGGTTACACATAGTCTATTAATCACATTGATTCAGGAATGGTGTCAGATAGGACTCTATAAATTAAATTTAGATCATGTGGTTACACGTTTACTGGCTGATGTTTTTATGTGGTCTATTTTTTCCTTTTTGCAGCTAATCCAATACCAGCTGTTACTGAGTTTGTTGCGCAGTTGGTGATCCTTGAATTGCTAGACAATGTATGCATCCAATTTTTTTCATCCTCGGCATTTGGATGTTCACTTTAGTTTTTATATTATTGATCGATGACATTATTTTTGTATAAAATCTTTAGGCTATTTTTACTGCTGGGTACAAGGCTGTTCTGCATATCCACTCTGTGGTTGAGGAATGTGAGATTGTTGAACTTCTACAGCAAATTGATACGAAGACAAGGAAGCCTTTGAAAAAAAAAGTTCTCTTTGTAAAGAATGGCGCTGTTGTAGTGTGCCGTGTTCAGGTGCATTTTTTGGCGTTACGAATTTAGAAGCTAATTTTCTTTTATTTTTTTGTATTGTATTTCTTTAGACTAATGAAAAAATGCAATGGTGAGAGTTGTCTCATCATTTGATCTGGAGGTCAAAAGTTCTTGTGGAACATGAATCAGCCTCTTAAAGGCGAGGCTGCCTGCTATAGACCTACTTGGTGGTCTACCTTTCCTTAGCACTGCACATGGCAGGAACCTTATGGTGCTGGACCACCCTTATTGTGTTGCTGTATATGGGCTTCATAGGGCTGTGAAATGTTTTTAATTGATTCTCCAAGTCTTAAATAGAGAGAGGATAAGTTCATTACTGATGGTGGTTTGATTTCTCCCTAATATGCAAGTCTAGTTTCATTTTGTTATTGGAATTGTACTTACAGGTTAATAACTCTATTTGCATTGAGAAGTTCTCTGATTTCCCACAACTTGGGAGGTTCACTCTTCGCACTGAAGGTAACAGTTAGCAAATTTGTCTTGTGAATTTATTTCTGATATAAATTTATGTTTAATTCGTATGATGTGAGTTTGTTACAGGAAAAACTGTTGCCGTGGGAAAAGTGACTGGTCTGTGAGTTTGTAACAATTTTGACGGAGGTAAATAGTATTTCATATGGATTTTGCTTCTCGTTAAGCTGCTTACTTTGTAATACCATTAAAACTTTCACATTCTGCGTCTTCTGCTGGTATGCCTAGATTGTCCTTTATATTCTTTTTTTAGTCTTTTAGCATTATTTTTCAATCATTGTGTATTGTTTAGTATTCTTAATTATTGGAAAATGATTTCAAGATAATATAAGGGATCAATTTCTTACGGCCACTGAATCGCCTGGGTGCTAAACGTTCACGTTTCATTTTCTTATTGCCTTTTTCACTTTTCTGTATTGTAACAATTGTTTCTTTTTTGGACAGGACGGGAATTCGTGCACAAATTAGTGGAGTGGCAGCATTGAGGCATAGTTGACAGCATCAAGTTTACCATATATTCATTTTGGTATTTGTTTTGCTTTTACTTGGTAGTATTCATTGAAGAGTTATTTATTGCTGCTGGTGCCCATGTACTTGTATACGGCCTAACAAGGCCTGGCTGCTTCAGTGTTTTGCGATTGGCTGGGCTGTTTCGAGCCAGCCACTCTTGAGATATAAATTTGAAATGGATGCTTTTAAATTAATCTGCCTTATTAGCTGTGGAAACTGACGACTATTTTAGCCCAACTTTCTAGTCCCAGTTGACTAGCATATTTAATTTTGATAGTGATAATATTATTTCTTTAAGAGTGAGTTATTAAATGATTTATGATTTGATAATGAATAAATACACTTCAATGCCAACTGGTTGAGAATTGCTATTGGCTTGGCGCAATATTGATAGTATAATAAGATTTAGCTAAAGACCACATAAAGTAAATATCAATTTCATTGGTAGATTTTATTTCTCTTATGTTTTCATCGATTTTTTTTTTATCGAGCTTCACCTTTAACCATAGTCAATTTATGCAGTTATCTTCACATCACTACTTCTCATAACTCTCATAACTCGCGTTCATTGCTACTAGATTGTCCACATCTTAGTGGCCTTATGTTCCTTTTTATTTTTTTCCTACGAATAATTGTTCGAAGTACACCCAATTTTGGTAAAGAGAGTTTCACCAATTAATATTGATTTATATTTTTGTTAGGGTTGTCCAGTGAGCTATGTATAATTGTTCGAAGTACACACATTAGTCCATCTCAGGATCAACCTGAAATATTTTAAACCTAATATAGATTTATACTTTCTTAGAAGAGATACAAATTTTTAAATAAAAAAAAGAATCACAAAATATTATAATAATTGTTTTTCTATTCGTAGGAGATTTTTGAACAACAAAAATGGACGTTATAAATGTTTTAAAAAAAGGTAATTTATATGATAATGGAGAAAGGATGTATTTTAAAAAAAGTTTTTAGCACTTATTTTCTTCATTGAAGAGGGTAGTTACGTGTGTTCATTAATGTCATGTAGGTCTCACCCAAAGAGAGAGAGAGAAATAGATTATTTGCTTCGCATAGAGGAGTGAGAAAAAATATGTAGACTTTTTTTGTCACATCATCACATAGTTAATTTATGTAAAATTAAAATTAATATACTAAACTTGATTAATGTAAATTATTCAAAGTGGAATTAATACTTTTTTTAATCGATTTATGTAAAAATAAAATTAATATAATGAACTTGATTAATGTAAATTATTCAAAGTGGAGTTAATACTTTTTTAACCGCGGGGATGGAGTTATATTTTAATAACAAAGTAAGCAATTAAATTTTAATATAATAATTTATTTAATTATATAAATAATTAATATAGATATTACTTAATTATTTAGTTGAAAATTTTAAAGTATAAGTAAACAATTAAATTTTAATATAATAATTTATTTAATTATATAAATAATTAATATAGATATTACTTAATTATTTAGTTGAAAATTTTAAGGTGCTATATCATATGCGACAAAAAAGAGTTCGTTTTAAATATACATTTATTTTCATTAAATTAAAACTGTAAACAAAAGTTTAAATAACGATAAATATTATTTTACTCGATAAAATGTATTCCCTTCAACTACCAATACAAATTTTGATTTATTGTAATGAGAAAAACTAACTTTTTGAATAAAATAGTTATTTCTATCTACATATCTATATATATAAATATTATATTATACTTGTTATGGAAGCCAGAAAATGTTATTATACTTGCTAGAAAGAAAAGAGGGTGTGATAGCAAGCGAAGTGAAATTGCTTGACAGGATTAATTATTTAGTTATGATGAAAACAGAAATTTGAGGACCACATTCGTGAAGAACAGGAGAATAAAGACGGTGAAACAGATATGGCCACGAAAATATGCTCAAAACTTGTATAATATAAATAACAAAAATTGTTGAGAAGTGAAGTGAGATATATTATTATAGCATCACTTGTAATCATAAATGGCATCGAACTCAATTCACATGTTGTACGTTTCTTCCTTCAGTTTGTGTTTCCCGAATTCATCTATCTTTCAACTTTCAAAGCTCTCACCACAATTTAAACCTCTGAATTCCATTCCTCTCGGTGGAAAAAAACACTGCAACATTGTTCGATTTCCCAGAGAAAGAACAAGGACCAGAGCAACCATTGACGATGTTGAAACAGACCAACTTTCGTCAACACCCATTGTTGAGAATGAGAAAGCCAAAAAGGTACCATCTTACACTTTGGGGCTCCCATGAATGTTTCAAGCTTTGTCTGTTTCGTTTCTTAGATACTGTTGGAAAGTCTTCGGATTGAGTCCTCTAATTTTCAGCTTGAACATGTTTTGTTTTGTGTTAAAAAAAATGATTCTGGGGCTAGAATTGATTTTTGAATTAAAAAAACGCCTGTCAGTCTTTCATTTCGAAAATTTGATCTGTTTGGTGGTTTAGATTATTATTTTTTTTCATTTTCATTTTGAATTACTATTTGGATTATGTGTTGGTTTTAATTTAATTTCAGTATTTGCTTAGGATGTAGAGGAAAGTGTGAAAGTGTTAAAAGATGCAGCTAAGACAAGAAAGGTTGCAGCAGAGGAGGTTCTTTCTGCACTGTCTATCATTGAGAAAGCAAAACTTGATCCTTCTGGTTTTTTTGAAACCCTTGGTGGCAATAAATCTCCTGGGAGGACCTGGATGCTGATTTTTACTGCTGAGGTTAACCTACTTTTTTGGTAGCTCTTCATTTGGCTATAATTCTGTTCCTTACTATGCGTGTTTACGGTCATCTGCACTAAACAATGTCTGCTTTTGTGCTGAATTTTAGAAAAAATTAAAAGGTGGTCGGTATTTTCCTCTCACAGCAGTTCAGAGGTTTGATGCCACTGTAAGTCTCTTTCCCATGAACCTATTCGTTATTGTTGCATACGTGTCCAGTATTTGTAGTCAAAATATCACGTTTGCTTTCATCTGTCTGTTGATAAATTTTCAATTTTTCATGTTATGAAGGGTGTGATCACTTTCAATAAATTTCGACCATCACTATTGAACGTGTTAGAAAATGTTTTGCTAGCTTTACATTTCTTGTTTGCTATTGTGTTTTGAACTGATGTTCTTTCTAGCTGGAAAAGCATGGGAAACTTTGACACAAGAAACGTTTGATGGGTGCTAATATAATGTTGTAAAGAATAAATGTTGTTTTAATCTTTAGCCTTTAGGATATTGTTCTGTCTTCCATTAACAAATTCTCTGACCAACATTCGGTGTTCATTACTTCTGAAATTATTAGTCTGTACCTGATATCAAGTTTGTTTCTATTATCTTTATCAGTTTTTGAATTGCCTATATCACACCATTTGGTTTCCCATCTCTTAAAACACACGAGTCACCTTGGGAGAAGACATTTTTCATTTGAATCCTTTGTGGAGCCAATTTCCATCCTTGCTCTCAGTTCTGGATCTAATTCAATTTTTTTAAACTTAATTTATTTAGAGAAGAGAGAGAACTGTTAACTTTGCATTGAGTATTTTGATGTAGCTACTTTTATCATTTTAATCTATGGCTGTGAGGATTTAGGTTGTCTGGCAAAAGTAGTTGATGAGTAGAAAGCTATTAGCTAAAAGTTGAAAACACTTAATTTATTGAATTAAAAATGTTGTGTAAAAGTCAAATATTCAACTGGCTAAATAGATATAAAATGACTTAACATTACATGCTTATATGATATTCTATACATATACTTTTTGTTGACAAAAATATATTTTTTTTGGTAATTAAAATTATAAATTTTAAGCTCTTATCGTTGTTTGTTTAAAGTTCAAATATTCAATTAAAAAAAGACAATGTAAATAATAAAACAGATAGAGTATTTTTAAGGGAAAATCTTTTCAGCAATACGTGATCTAATATTAATGGAGGTGATAACTGAAGAATTTTATTTATATATTGAGGATAAAATGGAAAAAAAAATGTTATATAATTATATGTTCAAACACCACTTCAAGTACTATCTGAAAAAAAAAATGCTAGAAAACAGTGAGATAAGCCTGGTTATCAAATATCTCTATTTTGGTCAAACTATTTCAGTAGCTAGTCTAATATGTCAGCTGAAGTAATCTGTCTCTCTTTGAGAAAAGCTGAAATATTTTGTCAAACAGTCTTTTAAGTGAAAAAGTGAAAATCAAATATTGCTCTGTTTTCTTTAAGCCACTTAAATGAAGTCAGGGAAATTAGACCTCCGCTACTATCTATGAGGATCCCGTGCATGTCCACTTCATTCAGAAAGAAGACTATTGTGCATGTATGAGTTAATAAGGCTTCTCTAAAGTTTCATACAGGAAAAGTTGTATTCCTGTTGTCAGTTTCATTCTTTGTAAATTTTCTATATGCCAAATCAATGTCTTTGAATAAAAGCTTGGTGCTTCTGTCTAATTTGGAATATTAAGTTATGCTGATGAATTATTAGGCAAAGAGGATCGAAAATGGAGTATATCTTGGACCCATTGGACAGTTAACATTTGAAGGCAGACTTTCATGGAAAAAGAGAATACTGGCTTTTGTTTTTGAGAACATACGAGTAAAACTTGGACCCTTTCAACCTCTACAGATCAGTCTAGGAAAAAAGGAAGATAGGGAACCGGACAATAAGGATCCTTTCTTCATCTGGTTTTATGTTGATGAGGAAATTGCGGTTGCTCGAGGCCGGAGTGGAGGAACTGCATTCTGGTGCCGGTGTCGGCGGGTCAATGACTGATTCTTTCTAACTTTCTTTGTTTTAAACTTTCTTTTCAACTTCTGAATTTGGATGGAATGATTCATGTATATATGTAAGCATTTAACTTCAGTTGGATGTAAACATAATTGTTCTTGTATATTATTGTATAGTTATATTGAAGTTCGTGTGTTTCATGATATTACTGATATTGGCATTTGTGAAGAAAGCATTGTTCACTAACTAAAGGAAGAAAAAAGGAATTTGAGAAGTAGGAGAATAGGAGGAAAAGAAGATTCACCACCAGGTCTGCTTATATAATTGAACAGGTTTCAGAATGTGTTTCATTCAAAGAAATTTTACTCAATGCCATGACAAAAATAACTTAAAATCTTTACATATTAACATAATTTATCTGATTTGAAAATAAAGTTAAATCTAACTTATTTTTATAAAATCAATTTGTAAGATAAGGATTATCTCCCCTTATATAATATATTAACGTAATCTTTAATCAACATAAAATCTCCGACAAGTACTGGTTATAGTAGGTGGAGGGTGGTGTTGTTGAATTGGAGTTGAACGACCATCCAGAATATGATTCCAAGACCAACAATGACTACTAGTGCTACCAAAATCTTCCACAAGATTCCTTAGTGGCACCTTCTTCAAGTTTAGAAGTGATTGTTCTGCAGCAGATTTTGAGGAAATTTTCTTAAATCAATATTATGAAAGGTTTTAAATTTTATATTTTCGGATGAAGAATTCTGAAACAGTTAAAACCAATAACAGTATAATGTATTTCAAGAATTCTCGTTCTAAAATATATTCTTCATAATACTTCTAAAATATATAATACTGAGGTTTGTAATATAATTTTCCAAAAATATCAATGTTCTAAGAGATTACTTTCGTCTATAAAAGAATTTATATAGATACAGGAAGAATTGGCACAATGTCTTGATGATGATAACATTTCTCCTCCAACCAAACCAACAAATATGCACAGACAGGCTGAAAAGAAAAGAAAAGAAAAGAAAATAATGGGACTTAGTAGAGCTGAGATACCCTTTTAAGGTTCAAAATACATGTATATATGACTGACAAGTTTTATTGGCTTTTGCAATAACAGCAAATTCTGATACGACATTTACAAAATCTTGCATTCATAAATCTGCATAAATGGTGTAGGTAGCTGCAGTGAGTAGCTTAGGTGTGTAGCTTTTCACTTGGACATGCAGTTGAATTTTTGTACGAGACATGAATGCAAGACATGTTCCTTGGCATAACTAACAGCAAAAGAATGCAGATGCTATTTACTTTGCAAGTTTGATATCTGGATTTCTCATAGTTTTGAGCCACATGTCAGCAACTATACGTGAAGAAATGCTCCACAACAGTTCTTGTTCCTTTGATGATGTTTGCTTCCCTTTCTTCCCTGCCTTTCCCAACCCATATGCAACCAACCACTGCATTGCAGTAAGTCTTTGCTTCCCACTGTCCCATGCATTCTTCTTTATGGTACTCTCCAACTTGAAGCCCCCCACATGCATGCTTGTCACCTTGAACCTTTTCTCCTCCTCTTTCCCCTTTGTGTCAGTACTTGTTGCATGAATCAGCACAATCACAGGTCCCCCAACCCCTTCATAGCGTCTCAATGGATCCCTCAATTGGGCAACCAACAAGAGTGTCACCTTTTCTGGTTCACCATCAGAACCTGCAGTACTTTTGTTGTAACTTTGGTCTCTGATCCATTCTTCAAGTGGAATAACTGAAGCCAAAAGATCCTTTCCACCATCTCCTTTCTTTGCAGAAATATCAAATGGGGCTTCTTCATCTGCCATGTCAGCTTGAATTTTCAATGCTTCAACTGTCATGGATTCAACCTTTTGCATTGCAAACGCCAGAAGCTTCTCTGCAGTGAGCGGCTCCTCCTCAACATTCCAAAGTCCTGTGGCTATTCTCTCTTTCCTTCCTGAGCTCATGGCACTTCCAATGCTTCTCAAGGAAGAAACTATCCGAGCAGCACTGGAGCTGGCTCCTTCCTTGTTTCTTCCTTGAATGATGGCATTAGCAATGCCTTCAAAAGCAACCTGTTCTGCAGTTTTGCCTATTATTTCATCTATGGGCATTAAGGCCAAAACCTTGGAGCTGAGTTCTTCAAAGCCAATCCCTGCCAATTTCTGAAAGAACTCAAACCCTGTCAAGGATTGATGTGATGCTAGCACATAAGGCCTTGATATCTGCATGGCTAGCTTCGGAGTATCTTTTCTGGCCACAGCAATGTCCAGAGGGTTCATGGAAGTCAAGTAGCCTCCATCCCTTGTTTGAACTACACAACCCAATCCCTTTCCAAGGTCAGGAAGATACACTTTGGATTCTCCATCTTCATCAGAAGAATCATCGTGTCCTTCAAGATGAAGAGGCGGAATTTCAGGTTGATCGAATGAGTAAATACTGTTGTCTTGATCCTCAAGCATCTGAAGAAACTCCCTTGTCACAGTTTCTTCATCTGCATCTAGCCTCTGTGGTTCTGTCTCTTCCTCTATTTTCGTAAACTTATCATCTTCTCCCATCATAGACTCAAGAGCTTTTATCTGCTGAGCAATTGAATCAAGCTCGGTCAATCTAGTCAGGTGTACATGATCAAGTACCACTTCCTTGACAACTTCACTGGAAGCTGATTCCTCTTGTACAGGTTCCTCAGATTCCTCTTCTGCATTTCCTTCCTTCCCTTGAACCTCTACTCCTTTATCCACAACCTCGAAATCTGGAAGTTCAAAATCCTCCACCTGTTCCTTACTACGTTCATCAACTTTCTGTGCAGAGGAAGAGGAATCCTGAACCGGATTTGGATCGTCAAGGTTCAAATCATCCATTCCTTGAATATCCTCTCCTATTCTCGACTGTGAGGGAGTCCATGCATCATTTCTATTTGCCATTCTAGGACTAGACATGCTGAATGATGTCTTGGATTGTTTACGAGCAAAGGAAGAGAAACTACCAAGCTTGCCAGAGCTGGACTTTGAATTGTCCACTTGATTATTGTATATATCAATTCCTCCATCTTTCTCCATGATCTGGAAACCCAGTTTGAGAACAAGTTCTCCTCCTTTTGCCTTCCCAGATAGGTCAAAGCTTGTGTCCCATTGCTTCACCCGGGTGCCTTGTTGGTTTTTCTCAATGGATTCTCTTATCAGCTCACTCAAGTCCACTGAGTTTCTTCCAAAATCTAGCTCCTTAGCATCAACAGCAAAAAGGTATATCCAAAAGGGGCGTGGCTCAAATTTGATCTGCTTTCCAGTGCCTTGGTTGGAGGTGTGATAAACATGACACCTGATGAAAAGGGTCTCTTCAAAATCTGCAGCTCCTTGTGCAACCCTTGATGGCATTGTCTTAACAGCAGCATCCTTTGTTTCCTTTTTTCTAACACAAACGGATAGTCGAAGTCCATTCATGGAAGAAGGAAGGCCTTGAGCTGTGACCACTTCAACAGAAAACAAACAGCTAAGTTTCTGCATTCCAATGTGAGATAAAGCCCGCATAGGCTTCCACTTCCAAATCCCTTTCTTATCACTGTCTGAAGGAGTTTTTGATATGTCATCAAGCTTTTTGGCTTCTGCCTTGGCAGTAGCATCATCAGGCTTTGGTCTTGATCGCCATGGGGACATGGACATGCGCCGCAGCCGACCTCTGTTGCTGCCTCCATCATCATCTTTGGCATCTTCAACAGGCGGAGCTGAATTTCTTGGCAGCACAAGAGAGGCTGTTCTTCTTGTTGTGGTGGTGTGCTGTTTGTAAAGGGATTCACTCAAAGCCTCTAGTTCTTCAAGAAGTTGTGCATTGGGGTTGCTTTTGGCATCTGCCATTACTAGTGAGTGAAGAAAGAGTTGCTGAAATGAATGGTGATGATGATGTTTAATAAGATAAGATGCCTACATAGTTGGAAGGACCATGGAGTTTATATGATGATGATGGCTACTTCTTTCTGAACCAAGAAAATAGGATGAATTGTTTGTGGAGGATAGAGGATGAACGGTGGCATTGCATTGTCGCCTGACGAGTAAGACAATTTTGACAATGGCTTTCTAATAGACAAAATGGTCCCAGAGAATTTAATGTTGCTTTGTCCTCATTGTTCGCAAGTGCCAAGTGGCAAGTGACAGGCTTGTTGTTCAGAAAGTGAAACTTACCCTGCAATTTCGTAAGGGAGTTGAGCAAATCTGATCAATTATGAATAAAAACGTTACAGCATGAAGATAAGGAACATTTTCTGGTATCTTCTTTTCATTTCTTTTAGGAAGAACTCAATGATTATTTTTGTTTTTGACCACGTTTTCTTAGCCATCTTCTCATAGTTTATGCTTATTGCACTTACGTGCTGAAGCCTAACTAGAATCAATTTTTCACATGTCTCTTTCAACTGTCATATAGATCGATGCTGCTATAGTTCTATTTCTGAATGAATTAACTGAAAACAAAATGAAGAGTTCAAGAAAAATATGGTATAGATTCTATAGAATTAGATGTCAGAAAAAGTTTCGAACTCAGCCTCAAATTTGTCGAATCACTAAGCTTGTCTGTGAATAAAATAGATATTAGATAGTTTGTGTCCGAGATTCTGATGTCAAGCTTCCTAGTCCTTTTGGTTTTAGGCACATAACAACACACAGAATGTAAATACTACAGACATTCTTATAAGAAAACAATTTCTATATATTCTCCATCTCACCAGGGCCAAAAAGATCCGCAAATTTTGCATTGAATCTATGATTAATCTCCGAAACTTTGAAGAGTTTTTATGAATATAAAACACTGTTCAATCTTCTCATTAAACAGCAAATACTCATCTGAACTCAGAAAATTAAAATTCTTTCATTCTTTTATCTTCAAAAGTAGCCATAATGACTAATGCAGATTTTCTTGAAGTTTCTTGAACTCTTGCTTGTAGGTCCGTCTATTTAATGATTCATCTGTCATTATTCTGTGAGAAAAGAATCACTAGCTCAAGAGCATTTTTTTTATTAGATTAATAATAATAATAATAATAAAAAGGTAAGCACAATGAATTTGATTCCTAGAGAAATTGCTAACAAAAACGAAACTAAGCGCAAACAGTGGTAGATATTTCCTTTTTCACACATATGCATTATATTTTAGTTTTAAAAATAATTATACTTATTTTTAATTATTAAGAGAGAAACTATTAAAGTGATGAAAAAGACAGAACTGTCGAAATTAACTTTCATGTACAAAAAATTTCATTTGGTATTTGTGTAATTTCTCTTGCCCATTACACATCCATGGACCACCCTTTGTCCACAGAGTTTTCTCAATCCATGGAAACCAACAAAACAATATGATTTTGGAGAATAGAATTGTCAAATTAATTAAAGTCGCCACCTTCTCAAATTAATTAAAAATATAATAATGATTTAATTAATACTAAACCTCCTTCTATTTCTTTATTAATTCTTTATGACGCTCTCTCACGCTCCCTGTATTCGCTTTTACTTTCAGGTTTCAGCCACTGCTGCTGTTTTCAGTTCTTCGATCTTCATGTTTCAACAGCTTTCTTGTTAAATTAAATGATAAACTTTACCCGTTTTCTGATGTAACCCTAATTTGATCCAAATGACCCACTTGTAAATTCTCAATTTTTAATTCCGTTTTGTAAGAACTTCAACTCCAAAGTCTGGGACAAACAATGGCAGCCCCGGATCCGTCCAAAAAAGTGGCTGATAGATATCTGAAGCGTGAAGTTCTTGGTGAAGGTACCTATGGAGTTGTGTACAAAGCCATTGACACCCACGTAATCCCTCGAAACTTTCTTCTTCAATTATGCGAATTCGAGACTGAAGAGTCAATTTTTCCCCTATTCTCTTTTATGGGTTGTGAGAATTGGGTCTTTAGTTTCACTTGGTGCAAAGAAAATTGCTAAATCGGAGTAAAATAGATATTCGTATGTGGCCTTAGACATGTAGGAAGAAAAGATGCCTTATTTGCTTTGGGTTCCTGACTTTAATTCGAGGTGTTTATTTTAACAATTTACTTTTGGGGTTTGTTACTTTATCATGTCTGCTTCAAGCAATTATTTAGGAAGAAGCGTATGCTGTTTGTCATTGGGTATGAGGAAGTCGTACTTCTTAACTTTTGTCTAGTGATCGTATGAATACAAGGGGTGAAAGCTGAAAACTTCTTAATTAGTTTCAGTATAGGTTTGGTATAGTTATGACTTTTTCTTTGTGTAACTTGCAAAAATGTATCCAGTAACCAATTTGTTATGAAAGTGATAAAACTATAATGATGTGGTATTCTTATAGAGATGAATTCATTGTGTTGACAGACAGGACAGACAGTTGCAATTAAAAAAATTCGGCTTGGCAAGCAGAAAGAAGGAGTAAATTTTACAGCTCTTAGAGAAATAAAGCTTCTTAAAGAGCTTAAAGATCCTAATATTGTTGAATTGATAGATGCATTCCCACATAAAGGGAATTTGCATCTTGTGTTTGAATTCATGGAGACGGACCTTGAAGCTGTCATACGAGACCGAAATATTCTTCTTTCACCGGCTGATACAAAATCTTACCTTCAAATGACGCTAAAGGGTCTTGCTTATTGCCACAAGAAATGGGTTTTGCATAGGTACCATTTTTTTTTTTTGAGTGATTGCTCGTTACCATGTTGTTGCCTGACGCAAGTTCTGAGTTCAAAAGTTTGCTTTCACATTTTCAGGGATATGAAGCCAAATAATTTGTTGATAGGATCTAATGGACAGCTGAAACTTGCAGATTTTGGTTTAGCACGGATGTTTGGAAGCCCAGACAGAAGGTTCACTCATCAGGTTCGCTTCTTTTCCTACAATACGTGAACTTCAAAGTCAAATCATTCCGTTAATGATCCTACTTGCTGCCAATTATTTTGCATTAAGTAGTGAAGTTTCCTATAATAATTATTAGAGTTTGCAGAATTGGAAAGTAATATACCTTATAGTCAGGCATGACTTATATGATGATTTAGTTTGAATTTGTAGCAATCCTTGGACCGTAATTAAGCAAATATTTACCTTGAAATCTTTGTTATTATTGCCTGAACAAAAGGTGAAGCCTAGGACAAAATGGTTAGGTTGTTGCCTTGTGATTTGGTAGTCACAGGTTCTAGTCATGGAGACAGCCTCTTTGCACACAGGACTAAGGATTCATATGCATATGTGATATATCTAATCAAACCCTCTACCCACCTAATGGTAGGAACTCATGCATTGAGATGCCCTTTCTTACATTGCTTTTAAATTTAGGAACCGGGGGAAGATAATTGAAGATCCAAACATTGGAGCATTGAAGTGGAAGTATACTAAATTCTGCTGAATCTTTTCTAGGATTGTGGTTCTCTATGGTAACTGAATATTGTGGTGACATTCATGGCGTAAAAGTGCTACCTGCATGTTATTGGACATGTTTCATCTAATGTTGTGTATTTTTCACTTTTTATTGGTGGATTGGGTTTATAGCTTCTGTACAGATAACACTTATGCTTATCATATATGCATGAATAGGTTTTTGCTCGGTGGTATAGAGCTCCTGAGCTATTATTTGGTGCCAAGCAATATGGTTCTGGGGTTGATGTTTGGGCTTCAGCTTGTATATTTGCTGAACTTCTTCTTCGTCGACCCTTTTTGCAGGTAAGAAAATTTTACATGATTGATGTTCTGAAGTAGATGAGCTTTGACATAAAGTGTACTCCATTTATTTGAACATGTCATTCGTTTAACTTTATCAAATAGTTGAAATTAAGTTTTTTCTGTCTGAAAATTTTAAATCATTCAAACTGTTTCTACTGAGCTTGAATATGGCCTGAAGCTGTAGGCTAAGATTTTTGTATTCATTATTTTTATTTGAGCATCCATTTATTCCTTCTCTATATTTTGTGACTAGCTTGTTTTAATACAATTTGCAAGATAGTTCATTGCATTGATTGAATTTCTTCATTTTCATTTTGTATTTAAATAATTAATCATGTTTATTATTGTTTTTTCACTAGTTTGTTACTATCATTTGGTAGGGTACAAGTGACATTGATCAATTAGGAAAGATTTTTTCGGCATTTGGCACTCCAACAGCTTCTCAGTGGCCTGATATGGTATACCTGCCTGATTACGTCGAATACCAATATGTTCCTGCACCTCCTCTGCGTTCTTTGTTTCCGATGGCAACTGATGATGCTTTAGATTTGTTGTCAAAGATGTTTACATATGATCCAAAAGCTAGAATTTCAGTGCAGCAGGCACTAGAGCATAGGTACCTGCCTTCAGCATCTCATTAAGACACCAATAAACTTCTTTTCTCCATAATTAATCTCTCTTCTTCCACTTTAGGTACTTTTCTTCTGCTCCTCTGCCTTCAGATCCAGACAAGCTCCCTAGACCTGCTCCTAAGAGGGAATCTAAGGCTTCTGATTTCAATTTACAGGAGGGTCCTACTGTATTATCACCTCCAAGGAAGTCTAGGAGAGTGATGCCAGAAAGGGATGGGTTTGAAGGAAATTCCCAACAAGCAGATAAGGTTGATGGCGGTTTTGGTGATTTCAGACAGACAACTGATGATAATTCAGGCAAGAATGAATCAGCTCCAATGTCTGTAGATTTTTCTATCTTTGGATTAAAACCTCCAAATAGACCTACAATTAACAGGTATAATAGTATTGATCGTCTAATCAATTCGAAAGGGCCTAATAGTTTGTAATTTTAGCAGAGTCAAACATAAAATTATCCTGCTAAGTTAACTGGTATTGGAAGACAAAAAGGCGAGGCTTATGTAGAACCATGTTAAAAGTATCTTAGCATATTTTTCTAGAACCATATTAAAAGTATCTTAGAATATTTTTCTAGCGAAGTTGCCGATTAACAATGATAAAGTTGTAAGATGCTACAACACTATATGTTCAATGCTAGCACAATATGTTGTGATTCCTAGGTTAGTGGAAGAATGTGTCAGTTGTTCCTTATCTATTAGTTTCTACATGTAAATGGTGTTATTTAACTTTGGTTCCTTTGTTTTGTTCTGCAGTGCTGATAGAACACATTTAAAAAGAAAATTAGATCTAGAATTTCAACAGCCAGAATGAATATTCTGTGGCCAGCCAAGTCACACAAGCTTATGGAGGATAAAATACATTTGAAGAAAAGTGGTGAATTCTCGATGGCTTGATAGTATGTCATTCTTTATCTCTGTTTCTGTGTGCCGCTACAACAAATATGTAACTGAAGAAGTCACCGAAGATTAGTCGTAGTTCAGATACATAATAGTAACTGCTATAGAAAAAAGAAAAGCTTAGAATATCACACATTCATTCTGCTTCCGCTTGTACATTTTTGCTCTTTAATTTACATTTTCAGAGAACTTGTATACTTGAGTTCATGGAAAACATTAAAGTGTGAGGGAATATTGTCGAACTGCGCTTGAAAAACAATAAGTTTTGGGGGAACTTCATTTAAACATGAATTTATTATTGAACATAAGAAATGTTATATTCATGTGGAGGAGTGTGTATTCCGACTGTGTGCTTTAGACAGTTGAATTCCAATTTTAATCTGTTGAATGATTTTTACCTTTACTTTTTGGTGTTTTTTATATTCATTATGGCGGTTGACTTGGTTGATTCAATGGTGATGGCTATAATATTTCTGATGCTTCTGTTTCGGTTTAAATTTGGCTGAAGTTTTTGATGGGGATGGGATATGGGTAAGAAAGAAATAGGTGGATGTTATGTAGGAGGCTACTTGACAGTATCACAACTTTATAAGTTGAAGATTACTGAAAAACATGTGAGATCTTTATTTCATTAGTTACATTTACGATGTCATGTTTTTCAAAAAGAAAAAAAAATGATAATAGCGTGTTTGAAAATAAATGTCAACAATTTGTTGAAATCGTGATGAAATTCATTCAGAATTAAATAGTAACAATGCTTGCTAATAAATAGTAACAATTTTAAGTGTAAATATGATATGAAAAAGATGAAATTACGTACTTTACTGCACCTGTTATCATTTGTGATTCATCTATGTGTACTTTATTGCACTAGTTGTAAGTGTTAGCATACAATGTTCTCATAGTAGTTTAAGTTTATAAAGTTGGACACAAAAAGAAAGATAGGTGATGCCTCATGTCATCTCTTATTTTTAATTTATAATATGCTTTTAAAAATTATGAGTTAATGTTGATTATTGTATTATACTAAATATCTATTAAGGTTCAATTTATCTAAATTTTAATGTACATAATGGTCAAGATAATATTATGTGATCCAACAATTATATTAAGTGTTTTGAACTTTCCTGTGTTATGAATGTTTGTAAGTTTTCATTCCACCCTTTGGATATGGTGGCCACTTAAGCTATTGACTATTTACTTTTCCCTGGTTTTGATGAAAGAGGAAGTTTGGAACGTTGATGTTGTTCTGTCTTTTTTTTTGCAGTCCCTAGTCAGGCTGCTTGAATCATCTGCGGGGAACAGTCTCTAACATAGCAGGAATTAAATATTGCACAAATACAATCAGATGTATATGTATCTGGTGATACATATACAATCAGATGCATGCTTTGAATTGGAGTTCATGTATGAAATTAAGTGTTTTTCTGGCCTTAGATGCAATATTTAATTCCTGCTATGTTAGAGTTGCTTTGTGCATGAATAAGAAGTTGGTAATTGTCGGAGACAAAGATGTTACATAGTGAAGAAACCTAATGCTATATTGCTATGTAAAAGCTACAAACATATATAGGAAGGTATCTTCATGTGAGAAACTTGTTTTTGGTTGAATGCATGGTTAATCAGATTCTCTTGCCATGTGCCGAAACTCTCTCCCTCATGAGACTATGAACCCTACTGTCATTGAATTGTACACTCTTTCTTTAGCCTTCTTTGCCTGAAAATGAAAACAGATTCCAGAAAAACACAACCACATCAGAATAAGAATTTAAAGGAAGATGCAAAGTTATAACAAAAAGGTAAAAGTTTACCTCTTGTTCCCAGTCAGTGTGTGTTGTAATTACAAATAGACATGACACCTGAACAACTAGTGCACATATGATTCCCAGCCAAAGCCCCTACAAAAAGTAGAATTAATTTTTTTATGAAATCACCATAGTAAGAAGACTGATTCAGAAAATTTTTTACTTGCTTACCTTCCCACCGATGTGCATGACAAAAGAAAAGAAGATAGCTGATGGAATCCCAACTAAATAGTATGATCCTAGGTTAATGAAAGCCCCTTTCTTTTGCCAACCACATCCTCTAGCTGTGCCTGAATTAGTGTAAACAAAGATGTTTATTCTTCAAGAAAATGAGTTACAAGCAACATTATTTCCACACATAGCAGATATTTATCTGCATTGAACACATAATTTTGTATTCCAATTTGCAAGCAACCTTTCGACTGAGTGAAAAAATGTTTCTGCATTTTTGTTTTGGAAGATTTGCTATTTCAGACACGACTCTGCTAGGACCAAAAATGAAAGGAATATAATCAAGAAAAACCTGAAAGAACACACTGTAGTGCATCCAGGAAAATGGATAACGCAAGAATTGGCAACATGATAGCTACATATTGGACCACTTCCACTTCATTACTATATGCATAGCCCCAAATATTGCGCAGTAGTATCATCACTGCTCCAATTAAAGTTCCCTCAATAACTGCCATTATAAAGACAAAGTACACAGCTAAGCGTGCTGCTCGAGGATGACCAGCTCCTAGCTCGTTTGAGACACGAGTGCTGCAAAGAATCATGCAATTACTACAACAACCACACAAAAAGACAAGTACTAAAAGGTAAAGTACGAAGAGAACAGAAAACACTGACAACTTGGTATTATTCTATAGAAAATTGATCGTGTACTTGAACAAATTGCAATAGCTACTCACCTTACAGCTCCACTTAGTCCAAAGGGGATCATCCAAACAGTTGTCGAAGTATTCAGGCTGATTAACCAGAAATTAACCAATGCTAGAGTGCATTAGAAACAGCTTTCTAGTTTTCTCCTCAATATAAAACTATTGTATCAAAATAAATGTTCAATATGATACGGTGATACTGACTAACCAGATAGAAAGCACTGATGCTTCTAATTTTGGATTTGGAAGAAGGCCAGAGAGGAGAACCATCATTTCAAATGACCACATTTCCAAGCTGTTTGAGATAACATAAATAAAAAAATGAAAAAAGAAACTGTGTCTTTTGAACAAATAACTGTGTAGGATTAAGAAAAGCAATGTAACTTTGACGTGAAGGAGTGTTGATAAAAAATGTGTGAAGAGAATATACCAAACCATAAAAGCTGAAGGAATTGCAAGTCTAAGAAAAGAAGGGATGCCATGCAATGCCTCTTTCGAAAATCCAGTCCATGTTTTTGAACATGAAGGAGAAAACTTGACATAGAGTATCAGGATGAAGACATTTATCCAGTAGGATATAGCATTTGCTATGGCAGCTCCTCTGTAACCCAGTCCAGATTTGAATACCATGGTCCAACATATAGCAATATGGAGTAAAGTAGTGACTCCAGAACTTAACACCATTGGAAATACAATATTTTGAGTCTGCAAAAATCTGTTGAGGCACTGAAGAAGACCATAGGCAAAAAGGCTTGGAATCATAAGCCGAGCATATTGTCCAGCTTCTGCAGATATTTCATGATCTTGGCCAAGGGCAATCAGAATAGATCCTGTGTTTGCCCAAATAAATGCAAGGTGTATGCTAACAATCATAAGAACAAGCATAGTCCTCTGCATGTGTATGCCTAACATATAGTGCTGCTTTGCTCCATATGATTGGCCACACAAGGTATCCAAAGCACTTGCCATCCCCACCTATTTGAACAAAAACACAAATATCTCAGGGAAAACAACATGTAATTTTCAGCTACACTACAAGTGTTGTTGTTGGGTCTATTAAGAAGAAGAAAATAGACACCAAAGAGATATTAATCCGATCATACAAAGAATTGATATCACTCTTTATCTTAATAAATTTTAATTAAGTATTCTACTTTTTCATTTTCAGTGGTCTGGACTCACGTTTGGATTTTCAACTGCTGTAACCAATACAACACAAGAAAACCAATGAATGAAAACAAAACTCACCAATAAGCTGAAACCAGTGACAGAGGCAAAAGAGGTAGCCATTGAAGCAGCAGAGAGTGGCAATTGGCCGAGATGCCCCACAAACATTACAGATATAATTTGTAGGGAATAATTTAATATAGAAACAGATACTAAAGGCCCTGCAAGACATAGCTGTTTCCTCAGTTCTTCATAGAATTCAGCTCTCTCTATTGCCTTGTTCTGGTTTAGTTGTATGCTATCAACTTTGAGCCTATCTTCAACTCTGATATGTATCAATGGAGATTGTATACATGACTTTTCATCTTCTCTATCCATTGCTTCGATGGAAGACAGCACCAGCTAAGGACACCATAAATAGTAACAGAAAGTGTTAAAAGAGATATTTATAAGAAATGACACAAGAATAGATACAGTAGTACACTGTCTCTTCTTCTTGTCACGCTTTTAGATATTTAGTCTCTTTGGATAAACTCCTTTTGTAAAGGAAAAATAAGTCAGAGAAATTAAATAAGTCATAATTGTATTTCCAAAAATACAATTAAAAATTTCATAATTTATAAAATGCCACATATATATAACAACTAATAAATTAAATTCATAAAACTAGTCTTTTCATTTTTCTTTTTCAAATTATAAATAAACTTTAAACAAAACGAAAAAAAAAAATGATGGAGATTCCCTTGTTTTTTAATTCTCGCTCTCCCTTTTTAGATGTTTTTTTATGCTCTTTTATGGTTTATCTGTTGTTAATTTTTTATTTTTTCATAATTTTGCAGATTAAGGTTGTTCATATGGTATTTTGTTCTATGGCTTGCAGATTATGGAGTTTCACTTGTATATATTTGAATATTATAAAATTTGGAAACTTTAATATTAAATTTGTTAGAGATAATAATCAAGTGGCCATGATGTTTGAGTGCTTCATTTTTAAGTAAAAGAAGTTATATATTAATTATTAAATATAATTTTGTTTTAAAACTAAAATTACAAGTTTGATTATCAATTAATCAATTAACTTGATATATATAGATTCTCGATTAAACAATTATATATGATTATAAAAGTGTTAAATTTGTTACGAAATAAAAAAAGTTATCATATCAATAACACCGAACATGAAATTAATTTAATAGTATTTTTTTTCTTTACCTTTTTTTTCTTTAAGTAAGATATTTACCTTTTCTTTGTTAGGAGATAGAGTCATATTTTCATTTAGTATATTTTAGAACATTTTGATATATCCTCCTATGGGAGTATTTATTGTTTTATAGCATGATATGATATATTTTTCTCTTTAAAAATATTTATGTTAATTTATTAATAATTCTCTGAAAGCTGTTTTAGTTTTTTGTCTCTATTTACAGTTATTTAATTCTGTGAAAATTTTCTTACGGTTTCTTTGTTTTTGTTTAATCTCTAAAAATAGTCATGAATTTGATTAAATACAAACAAAATTTCATATCAAATAAAATAAAAAATGGACATAAATTTATAAGATATTTATTGATAATTTTTTTTTTAAATGATATAAAAAATAAATGCGTAAGTACTTGTCCAAAGGAAATAATATATTATGTAGATTTTTGTGCATGTGTTGAAACTCTTTACATATCTCTCATTATAATATTGGAAATGTGAAAGTTTAAAAGTTTTGCAGTCTAAATCCAACATTTTTTCTTCAGCTATCTCACAAAAAATATGCAAATATTTGACTTCAGAAGTAGTGGGAGAAAATCCAAGTTTAATATTGGTCTGCACTCTGACTTGGTGGGCTGATACACCAAAAAATGCACAAAAATAAATCCAATCTGACACTACGATTTGATATATATTAGTCAAGTGTTATTATTCTTTAAAAAAAATGCATAGAAATTATTTTTAGGAATATAAAATAAAATTTAGCTGTTATATGTTTTTTATAACCAATATTAAAACTTATTTATCACAATTTTCATTTTGGTAATTATCTTTCTCAAAATTTTATTGGTAGGATAACGTTTTTATTTAATTTTGATGACTTAAAAAAATAATACAGTGAACTAATAAAAAGCCATTTAAATACAAATTTTAAAATAATTATTATAAGAATTGATAAATTTATCATAACAATGGGATGGGGTGCCTTGTCAGCAAATTTTAATTAATTATTTTCTCTAATATTTACTTTGATTTTGTAGATTTAGATTCCGTTGTTTCTCTTAGGACTATTTTTATTGAATGAGTTTATTTGAATGAACTATAATAATATTACCTAAGGTTTTCATGATAGAATCTAAATTCAGCTTTTTTGACTAATTCTCATTAAGTTGGCTTATCTTAATGTCACTTCTGAAAGTCGTATTACTACATTAAACTTGTATTGCATTACTGATTATTGTAAGAAAATTATTCATCATTCTGTAGTATTAAACCGATGGCATACTACGACTAAAATTGAATAATATAGGCAAAAATATCACTTTTCACGTTTTTCTCGAATGATAATAACATGAAAAGAAGAAGTAAAATTAGAGAGTTGAATGAAATTTTTTTTAATAGAATATTTTCCAAATATAAAACCAGCACGTTTCAGTTTTATTTTCTATTTTCTTCTCACCAATTTCTAAAACTGTTAAAACAAATTTATCTGTGGTACTGTTAAAACATAGTTGCAGAAGAAATCATACTTTCTAAACTCAGTAAATCAGTAACATCACAAAAAAAAGAAAAAGAATTAATGATAGGGTAACACATTCTTAAGTTTATTTGATACGCTCTACAAGAATAAAATAATTATAAAAAAGTTGTATTTAAAAAAAAAGAAAATAAAAATAAGATCAAGTAAAATATTCATGTTTATCAAAATATCATTATTTGAAGAAAAAATTTCGATATTTTAGATAATTTATGTGTCTCAAAATATCATTGTTCTAAGAAAAAATCTGGATATTTTAGATTAAAAGTAATGTTAAGTATATCTTTTTCACATTTATATAATTTTTCCTTCCAAAAATAAATCACATCAAGCTTGCACTACCTTCTAAGAAAGGAGTAGCATAACTCCAAAAAGTTCATGGGAAAATGCTAGGAAAGTTATGCTTGCATTAGCCACCACAAGTGTCCAACGTATACCAAAATAGACAATTCAACCACGTAAACTGTTTTTGGCGTATAATGATTGGCCTTACTAACTACTGAACATGCATCTCATGATTCATGATCAACACACCAAAATTTACTTCTTTTAGTGTCCTTGCTCTTCCACTATAAATACCACACACCTAGCTTTGCATAAACACACACACATTTACACTCTCAAACATTAAGTTAAAGGAACAAGAGATTGAAGAAGTGAGAGATGGAGAACTTCCCAGTCATCAACCTTGAGAATATCAATGGTGAGGAGAGAAAGGCTGTCCTAGAGAAAATTGAAGATGCTTGTGAAAACTGGGGATTTTTTGAGGTACCCAGAAATATATATTTGCTACCTTAAGTTTTCTTCATTTACATTTTTACCAAACTGATGATGTTGCTTTTTTTCTTAATTGTAGTTGGTAAATCATGGAATACCCCTTGAACTTTTGGATACTGTGGAAAGGTTAACGAAAGAGCATTATAGGAAATGCATGGAGCAAAGGTTCAAGGAGGCAGTGGCAAGCAAGGGGTTGGAGGGTGTCCAAGGTGAAATAAAGGACATGGACTGGGAGAGTACCTTCTTCTTGCGCCATCTTCCACATTCCAACATCTCTGAAATTCCTGATCTCAGTGAAGAGTACAGGTAAGGCAAATTGAAAACTAAGATATGCTTCATGCATGCATGTGAATATTGAAACTACCATAAGTAATAATGTGTGATTTGGCTGATGAAATTGACAATGTGATGATATCTTGTACTGTCTGCATAAAACACAGACATGGTCTGAACTAGATGGGTGTGAATGCAGGAAGGCAATGAAGGAATTTGCACAAAATTTGGAGAAACTTGCAGAGGAGCTGCTAGACCTTTTGTGTGAAAATCTTGGATTAGAAAAAGGGTACCTGAAGAAAGCCTTCTATGGATCAAAGGGTCCAAATTTTGGCACAAAGGTAGCAAACTACCCTCCATGTCCGAAGCCAGAGCTGGTGAAAGGTCTTCGTGCTCATACAGATGCAGGTGGGATTATCCTTCTCTTGCAAGATGACAAGGTCAGTGGCCTGCAGCTTCTCAAAGATGGCCAGTGGGTGGATGTGCCTCCAATGCGCCACTCCATTGTTGTTAACCTTGGTGACCAGCTTGAGGTACATTCTTTCACTACTGTAATAATACGTCTCTAATAGGTTAATGAAATAGTCCTCAATTCTGGTTATGATTCTAAGAACATTTTGGTGAAACAGGTAATCACCAATGGGAAATACAAAAGTGTGGAGCACCGTGTGATTGCTAGAACTGATGGGACTAGAATGTCCATAGCCTCATTCTACAACCCTGCTGGTGATGCTGTTATCTATCCTGCACCAGCGTTGCTGGAGACAAAACCACAAGTGATAGACAAAGTATACCCAAAATTTGTGTTTGAGGATTACATGAGGCTCTACGCTACACTGAAATTCCAACCAAAGGAACCAAGATTTGAAGCTATGAAAGGCGTGAACACAGTTTAGTTAGTTCCAACCAAACAGCTTAATTGGAGCTGTGCTATACCATACTGCTAGAAGAAATTTTATTGATCTGGAACAAGTGAGGAAATAGCCTGCAATTAAGCAAGAAATAAGGGTTGTTTAATCATTCAATTTCTTAATACAGTGGATTGTTTATTTGTACTTCAGAATTGTTGAAATAATATGAAACATTTCTATTCGTTCTATCTTAACCTTGCTGGGTCCACCTTACCCAATTTGTAAAGTGCAATAAACATGAACTCAATATATGACAGTACACCCAACACCAGCACATGAAAAATAGAAATGGAAACAACCAGAATAGGCAAGATAACTGCATTATCTATATTGGTCCACCAACTTAATGCTCAAGATCAGATTACAACGTATTTAATTCACCAAAAAAATTATTGAATCAGTATTTTGTGACATGCTTCAACCAAAAGAATGAGTGGTAACAACTTTCCAACTTTCATCTAAATATTTACCAGACTATGTTCTCTGTCGTTATTGTAAAGTGATGATCAATAGGGATAATACTTGAACAACAAGTTCACATATGATCCCCAGCCAGAGCCCCTACAAGTATTTTAGCAGGTAAAAACAAATCAAATGAATTTAATTTTTGTGAAAACGACAAGAGGACAAAGCTGTTATGCCACAAAGTGTAGACTTCTTTTACCTTCCCTCCAATGTATAACACAAAGGCAAATATGATGGCTGATGGAATCCCAAGTAGATAATAAGAGCCTAGATTGATAAAGGCACCAATTCTCTGCCAACTGCATCCTCTAGCTGTGCCTGTAATGAGTTAACTAATTGAGCTAACGTATAGCATTGGACTAGCAAATTTAATTGAAGGTAACAAATGGGTTATAAAGTAGCTATGATAAGGAAAGGAAAAGGAGAATGGCCTGAAAGCACACACTTGATCCCATCCAGGAAATTGGATGCAGCAAGGGATGGCAACATTGTTGCTACATATTCGACCACTTCTACTTCATTACTATATGCATAGCCTCAAACATTTCGTATCAGTATCATCACTGTTCCAACTACGGTACCCTAAATAATGGTCATTACTAAGACTACGTGCAAAGCTAAACGTGCAACCCAAGGATTACCAGCTCCAACATCATCTGACACACGAATGCTGCAGAAGTTCAAGCAAGCATGATCGGAACCATTGTCTATATCTATACATAATCAAGAGAAAGATAATTGCCACAATATTACAGTGCACATGCTTGATAGTTCTATGAACTTGCTCTAGTTTACTTCAAGTTATTATACTCTTGAAAACAACTGGTCTCACTTGCTACCATCAAAACTAATTAAATTTACCACTATTTCTATCAAGAGGAACATCCAAGCTCAACAAAAGAACAGTCAGGAAGCAGGAAATATCAGCAACAGTCAAAACAAAAACTTACATACTTCTTGTCAGATGGCATGACAAGTGGAAGAAATGTTTGATTCAAGAGTGTGATTGAATTTCTAAAGAGCATGCATTTCTTATGGGTTGGGCTTTGCAAGGTGAAAGGGTGTCGCTAGTACAAGAGCTGCTTAAGGGAAGAAACATGGGTGCTAAAAGCAATGGCCTACTATGAAAGTGTCTTCTAGGTAATTACTTTTTGCATTCTTCTAGTTTTTTCTTATACCTTCCTGAGCGTGTTGGAAAGTTTAAAATGTTTGTGTTTTAGATTTTTATATTCTACAATTTAGTATATGTTCTTGATCATACAATTTGGAATATACATTCGGGATTGAAAATAAATTTTAAATTTTATAATTGAAAAATGTACGTTAGATTGCATAATTTGAAATAATTTTTAAATTTAAAAATATATTCTAAAGTATATTTTGAGTTATATAATCCAGAATTATGCAATTAGAAAACATATTTTGAGTTATGCAATTAGAAAATAAGGGAGCATCTTTCACCTTAGCGATATAGTTTATGGTAGTCCTAAGTAATAAGTCTTCACGATTACTTACTTGTATTATAGAATCATAATTGAATATTAATTTTTCGGAAAACTTGTTGAAAAAGAAAAAAAAAAGTTTTTTCATTCTAAATTTTTTTTCATATTTACATAATGATATATACTATATTTCATTATGCAACACACACCAACGTCACACACCAGTATATTTTAAAGTTTTCATTTTTTTTAATATTTCATATGCATTTTTATATTTTAAAATTAAATCTTCGTATTATGAACAGTTCACAATTTCTAGTCGAATCTTTAATTTTACATATGTTTATTTATTTTTGTATTTCAATAAATTCAATTATTTATTATTGATAACACAGAACATGCATAGCACGCACAGTACATATTAATCACTGACACATATTATCCATCCTATAATCCCACAATTTCCTACCTAACATTGACTTCTAAACATCAACATTGGCCTCCTCAAAATTTTAAGGTCAAGGATTTGTTGAGTGTTCCGATTATTCTCATTCATAGTAACTGCTAAATGTTTTCAAATTTCATTTGCATGAATGCGTGTTTGTGTGAGTAAAAGAAACAGAACGAGAAAGAGAAACATTAACGTTATTTTATGAGATATAAGCATGATCATGTCTCAACCTGCTAGGGTTGTTGCATTTTCGACGTCATTAAATCCATTAATAATGATTACTTTTAGAACTACCTCTTTCTATAATCAAATATTTAAATTATTTTAAGACGCACACGTATTTCTCTAGAAGTGATCAAACATATAATACAAAGACTCTATGTTATCATGCACCCCACCAAAAACTACAAGAAGAAAAAATACTCATATTGTTAAAGTGTCTTGCTCTGTGCTACCAAACGACTTGTTTGAATATGCTTTTCTTACTGGAATTGGCTTCGTTAAATTCAGCTTCTTGCCGACAATTTTCTTCCACTTTCAGCTTATTCTTCTTCTCAAACTTATTTTTTGTTGTACCGAAGGAGAATGTTTGATATAATACCAAGCAAATGTTATATATTGCCACACGAGGTCTTGAATGCAACTTAAATCACTGTCTCAGTTACTGAAATTTCAGATAAATCAAACTGACTTACGTTCTCATATTTTGATAAAAAATTAATTTTTTTGCCTGTACTTAAATCAATTCATGTCTATCCCAATAAGGGTATCGAGAGAGAAAGTTATTTCGGTAGAATTGTCTTAAAAAATGATGCTTTTTTATCTTTATCAGAAGAAGTAAAACTTCAAACTAGCTTATGGTGAGATGAGAAGTATAACTAAACAGAGTAAAAAGATAAATCCAAGCATCAACCTCTAAGAATGTGGCCCATTTTTCACTTTAATGCAATGACTTTTTGATGCCAATCAACCATATTATAGTTCAAACTGATAGCTAATCCGTCCTGTGTGTTTTGTTCATCAAGTTAACTAAGCTGCTATTTTTGGTTAATTTGTGACTTGAGCCACATTTGAGGTAATGAACTAATAATCTAGCCGTGATTCGAGAAATGCATGCAATAATTGATACCAGCATTCTAAGCAAGGTTTAGTTGGTTAATACTTTTCAAAGATGGGTTCCACGGTTGGCAGTTCATACTTACTTCATATGTGAAAAAATATGATCTTACCAGATACCAATCGTTTAAAAGGTTTCTTCGTTATAACAGTCAACCAAAGTCCTTTTCATTGGCCATTAAATATTGGTTTTGGAGAATCCTCTTGATTCAAGATATAACAACAACTTCGTGGAGACCAACATTGAATAGAAAATGCGCCTCAACCTTTCTCCATTTGTCATATAGAACTGTCTCAAAATCTTGCTTAGCCGACTACTCAAACCACAGAGGATGTGTACAAAAAAATTCATGGTGATCCACTAAAGAGGTGTTGCTCAAAACTACTTCTATTTGTTAGATGGTATTGTGATCCTGACATAGAAGAAGGGTTCTTGAGTGATAAATAAAATGATTTACGACACAGTACTGGCCAAAAGCTTTAGTCGTTATGAGCAGAAAAGGTTGGGATATGGAGCATTTGTGAGCTGCTTGTTCATAGTTTTCAGTCTTTGCACTGTGTTTAAGCCTTACTTGGGTCCTGTGCACGTGTGTGAGTGCTTAACTTCTTGCATTTGTTACTTATTTCCGTAATCCAAGATCAAGTAGAAGCACACATTGTGCTTTGACACGGCATGAAATGCAGATATATGTTCCACCATTTCGTATTATAAACATTTTTTGTAGCCATTAAGTATGACTTTAATTTCCTTTGTTTCTGTGCAGTGAATCTGAAGCTCTTAGTTGGTGTTGACACCAAAATGCTGATCACCGGCAGCTCTTCACGAATAGCCAAAGGTATGATTCTGAATCTCAACAAGGTTAACACAAGTACACCTCAAATGAGATAACTTCACCAGAACTTTTAATACATAAGCGAATCCTTAAACTCTGATCATATTATAGAGTGTTGAGGTAAATGTGTCTTACAACATGTGATTCTCTGATGGTTCTGGGGCCTGCAGTTAAAGTGAATAAGGCCAAAATTGTAGTTGAAGACAGTGGCAGTTCTTCACAAACGGATAAAGATAAAGATAGAATGATACAAGCTAGACCTTTTATAAAGTTACTGTTCTTTATTTTGCAGTTGAAGGGAAAGAAACAAAGAAAGAGGAGCTACTGTGCAGTTCAGAAGAAAGAACAGAATTTTGCCAAGCAAGGGGGGATATCAGAGTCCAAGGAAAATCCTCCACTGTATACATTGCTTCACCTAAGGCAACAACGTTGGAAAAAAACATGTCACGGAGTTTAAAGCCTTATGCAAGAAGGGATGATGTAGATGCAATGATTCGTGTAAGAGAATGGACATTGAAGGAGGTGAATGTTAACCAGGAAGTCCCCCAATGCACCCAAAATCACAGCATTCCAGCTGTACTGTTTTCTACTGGAGGGTACACTGGTAACCACTTCCATGAATTCACGGACATTGTTATTCCGTTGTTTTTGACTGCTAGACAGTTCAATGGAGAAGTACAGTTTATCATAGCAGATAACCGTCCTTGGTGGATTTCAAAGCACAAACCACTTCTTAAGAAGCTGTCCTACTATGAGATTATGGACATTGATGAAGATGATGGAGTTCATTGCTTCCCAAGGGTGAATGTGGGGCTCAAACGGCACAATAAAGAACTAAGCATTGACCCTCAAAAGTACTCCTATTCCATGCAGGACTTCAGGGATTTTTTGAGAAGTTCCTATGCGTTGAAGAGATTCCAAGCAATAAAAATCAGAAATGGTCAACGTAGGAAGCCAAGGCTCATGATTCTTTCAAGAAAACGATCAAGATCTTTCATTAATACTGATGAAATAGAAAAAATGGCCAAGAGTTTGGGTTTTGATGTCATCATTAGGGAAGCAGGGAAGAGCATGTGGGGCTTTGCTCATGTTGTGAATTCCTGTGATGTGTTACTGGGAGTTCATGGAGCAGGTCTCACTAACATACTTTTCCTTCCGGAAAATGCAGTTTTCATACAGGTTGTGCCTTATGGTGGGTATGCATTGGACTGGCTTGCCACAAATGACTTTGGAACGCCCTCAAAGGATATGAACATAAAGTACTTAGAATATAAAATAAGCTTGGAAGAAAGCACTCTTGTACAGCAATACCCGCTAGATCACATGTTTATAAAGGATCCTCCATTGATTGGGAAAATAGGGTGGCAAGAATTTAAGTCTGTGTATTTGGACAAGCAAAATATAAAGCTTGATGTTGACAGGTTTAAGCCTACATTGCAGAGAGCTCTTGAGCTATTGCATAAATAAGTATGATATGTGTCACAATTAGGATTTGATCAATTTTTTTTCTTTCTTACTGATATTTATCTGTTGTTTTTCAATAAACAGCTTACAGAATGACGACCAAAGAGGTTATCGTCTGAAACGAAATTTCTGTATTGAAAGGAAAATGATGTTTGTTATGTATCGAGACATCATGCAATGACAAAAAGTTTAGGCTATGTCCTATGTTTGGATAAAGGTTTATTTTAGGAAATAATGGGTTTTCTTTTTTCAAAAGTTCTCATGTAAAATTAATAATGATAATGAGTGAATTTGTAATTGTAAATGTAAAAATTGTTGCTTGTACTTAAGTTGAAGAGATAAACATGAATTCAGTTTAAACTTTATGTGGGACATCATGCACCTGCTACTTCAGAAAGTGGAGTTGGTGAGATAGATTGTAAATTGGTTTAGTTCTTACTTTGAATTTTACCCTAGACAACTATGTGGAGTGTTTTTAAAAAACAATTGCAAACCTACTCTTCAGATAACACAAGAGCTTCCATGGCCGCTACAGTCATAAAGTCATCGCTGTTGATCGTTATAGGTTCTAAAATTATACAACTTCTTGATTCTTTGATTTTCTAATCAGGTTAGTAAATCAAAATTGCTTCGTACTTTTCATTGGATTAACTTACCTCCCACGGTTTACAATGTCAGTAGGAAAAAAAATCCAAATCCAGTGTAACAATTACCAAGCCTCATAATAGGCTTTTAAAGAGTACAATTCATCTCAAACACATTCCTAATCAGTAAATTTGATTAACTTAATTCGGTTCCCTGAGCATCTCATCTATGAATACAGAATAAATTATAGTATACATGTTCTTCCATTAAATGACGGGTCTTAAATATGGAAAATGAGTTGTCCCCCAATGAATTGTTGGTTTTGAACCCACCGCAACAGCCGTGCAAAAAGAATGCATCATCAGCATATGGATACAACTTGTTGCTGCTTATAGACCTCTATATGCAAGCTCTGAAAGCTGCTCAGTCAGCCATTGTGGAAATGCTCGTATTGAATTGTGCCCCAATTCTACCCTTTACAAAAACACGGGCTCTGATCTGTTCCTGTCATACTCAACTTTTCTCAATTGCTCTGTACATTCACTATTGAAATTATGACTGGAAAGATCCATGAATCAATTGCACCATAGACTTCAAATGGACAAATTCTTCCTCGGTATATAATCCTATTAACAAATCCATCCAAGGTACCCTTTTAAAGGCAGCTCAACTCCACTTAGCGCCACTAAACGATTTCTTCGTACTTTTCTTGTTGCTCTTCTTCAAAAGAACTGATGCATGGTCAATACCATCAGATGAATGGCTATCCCCTTTCAACCATAGAAGAGCCTCAGCAGCAGCAGATTTTTCTGCTAATTTTTTGCTGCTGCAAAGCTGACCAACAAAATTCAACCCATTAAATATGACAATAGAACGGAATTGGCTGTTTTTCAGCTGCTTTGTTTTGTAAGTTGGTGAATCATGTCCAGCCCTGTTAAGAAATGACTGAAGTTGATTTTTAAAATTTTCAGCCTCGACTCCACTTTTGGAGTTTGTTTCCTTCTTTACCTGTGATAGGACTTGGCGACCAAAGACAAACCTACCACCACAATGGTCTTCTGAAACCAACAATCTAACAGCTGAAAGGAGCTGACTATGCGATTGTGTTTCCTGCGTGGGATCCTGAAGCTGGCAAAACATGCAAATCATAAAGTCAATAGCCAAAGACTTGAAGAGAAACCAAAAATTGATGGATGAATGTGGTTACACAAAATAAATAATTCCCAAAAATAAAATATTAATAATGGATTGAACTTACCTTTTTCTGTATCAATTCTTCCAGTTCCATCTTTAAGCTTAAGTAAGTATTGGCTAATTCTGGTTTCATGAAAAACTCCAAATAGCCTCCCAACATTTTCAGGTGACCATCCTGTCAAATGAATTACATGCAAGCGCACAATATAATAAATAGCAAAAAAGGAAACCCAGAACATACAACCAAGAATAACAGATCTAGGTGGAAAGTGAAGAGAAAACATGGTAGGAACTTACAAGTCCACCTCTGGATACATTCCCACCAAATAAGAGAAGCACCGAATCAGAAATTCCAGTTGAATCTCTGAGGAATACTGAATTCACTTTCACCTTTTCATTAAACACTAACCATGGGTATGGAATTCGGGGTACACAGCCATTTACAGAGCTCTACAAGATGCAGCACCAAAATTAAACTTCGATGGATTATATTCCCCCGATTAAAACTGAGTCATAATACAAGGATGGACAAAGTCAGATATTTGAAGAGAAACTTACAGAATACAAAAGAACCTGACCGTCCTCCATTGTCTTCAGAGCTATTGACTTATCTTTGTTCTGCACAACAAAAGTTGTACAACCTCATAAAAAAGTACACAATGAAACTTCTACATAATAATTAAAACATGACAATATTCCCAATAATTTGATGAACCGGTAAAATAATATACATATATTACTTAACCGAACAGAACCCCATGAAGAAGCATGGATAAAAAAAGAATCTACCAAGATTATTACCAACACCATGGTAAAAAAGAAACAAATACAAACAATTTTGACAGAGACCAATTTACAGTTTTGGTTGTTCTATTTCAACAAAGATTGGTTTATGTACACTTAATCGCAATGTTATGGTTACCTCCATGAGCCCCCCATGCAGCTCCTTCCCGAGGTTAATCCTGTTGTTGACATAATAACGCTCTCTTTTTTTGTTGATGTAACACTAGATTTTATGAAATGATAATTTTTTTGGTTTGTCGATGGTGTTGATAGAAAAGTGTCACATCATCAACAATCATTAAGGGAACTCAATTCCCTTATTTTGGAAATAGAAAGCACAAATGCAAAATAAATGAAAATCAAAATTGAAATTCGACAAAAAAACAAAGGGGAGAAAAATTGTAAAGTTCACGTGGTTCATACTTGTTATTGTGTATGTGATACGCATCTATGTAACTTTAATGAAGATGCCACAAATAGAAACAAAAAGGGTTCTACAAACATAACAATAGATGTAGGGCCACACATAGCCAAAAGTAAATAAATAAAAGTGAAAACTGAACATTTTGGAAACAAAATAGTTGAAAGGACTAGCAGTATTGGTTACCATAACAGAAGATATTCCGGGAAACAAACCCGCACAGATGACTGCTCGGATGAGATGCACTTCATGACTCCATGCATTGTAGGTTTCAGGCTTGTCATTGACCAGACCAATATCTTTGAGCAAGTAAAAGAATTGTTTTCGAAGAGACTCAATGGCCTTAAGTGTTTGAGAAGAAAGAAAATTTCGCCAACAGTACTCATAACCAGCCTGCTGTGTCTCAGCATCTTTCCAACCCTCATAAGCCCGGACAAGGGCAAGATGATCACTATATTCACGAGCAGCAAATTGGGCTTTGGCAGACTCTGCAAGCTGCATAGAGCATACAATGTAAATAACTGAATACAAAGCCAGGGCCCTGTTTACCTAACAGACTTTTAACATACTGATTATCTATATGTATAATGAAGGCAGAACACTGACAACTTTGATATCAAAAGCGAACCATTATAATAAGCACCCAAAAAATATTGATATGAAATCATATTTACTCGATGATATTAACCTAATCAACCAATACAGTGCACATGCTTGATAGGTCTATGAACTTGCTCTAGTTTGCTTCCAGTTATTATACTCTTGGAAACAACTGGTCTCACTTGCTAAAACTAATAAACTTTACCACCATTTCTATCAAGAGGAGCATCCAAGTTCAACAAAAGAAGAGTCGGGTAGCAGGAAATATCAGCAACAGTCAAAACAAAAACTTACATCCTTCTTGTCAGATGGCGTCACAAACGGATCTCTTACACTTAGACCAGCAACAACAGTCATTATAGGATCCAAACACTTGAAGATGGTTCCTAAAATGAGCATCTTGCCAAGTTTGGGTTCTACAGGAAGCATTGCCAATTTGTGCCCTGAAAATTAATTATCCAATCAACAGTAACTCTACAATAAATCATGATAACACTTTGAAAGTCACGAGAACATTCTTTTCCTTGATAGTGGAAGAAGAAATAAAGACCATGAGACAGTAGTTCTTTTACCTAAAACTGTTAAATTTTCATTCCCGTCTAAGGCCCCGATAATCTTCAAATATTCAACAGCATTTTCAACCTGCAGAACAAAAGTAATTGATTACATAACATATTGAGTAAAACAACACGGATGCAGGATGCCGAATGTCATAAGTTCTACACATACAATTCACTGGAAATATAAAACACCGATACAGGATGCAGAATGTCATAAGTTCTAAATATACAATTTATGGACATTAGAAATAACAACCCTTTAATTAAAAGCAAATTTTCAATGAATTTTACCGATAGAGGCTCTGGTGGCTGTAGAGCTTTAGATAAAAACTCAGAGATGCTTCCAAGTTGTAGAGTTTTGATTTGAAGACACAAGGATTGCAATGGTGTTCTCAAAAGCTCTGGCAATTGATAATCAACAAAAGCATCATAAACACATCTGGGGTAAAGATGGTAGCATTCGCCAGGCTGAACACGACCGGCCCTTCCTCTCCTCTAAAAGGTTATAAAAACTTTCTAAGAAACCAGATAGTCTAAATAATATAGAAAACCATAATCTGAGAAACAAAACATTATGAAGCTGAACACAAACATGGGAGTCATACAATGGGAATTTAACTACTTATAAACATGTACTTCCACTTGATTGAGATAACAATTATCATAAGTGAACAGCATAGTCGGGTTTCACAAATCCATCAAAAAGCATTGAGGATGAGCATCTGACATCGATTGAAACATAAGTACAATCTAAAATTATTAAAGAAAATATTTTAACAAACAGGAAATATTACACAAAACTTCTTGTTGTATACGTTCTATAGAGCATGTATGACAAACAAAAACAACATATCTTGTGTATCACAAGAGACAAGCCACAATTTGCCCCTTCACACTTGTTACTAACCCAATTACATAGCTCAGGTTCTCTATATGGAAAAAACTTCAGCCTACTATTAAAAAAAAACTATTTTTACAATGAAACAACAGCGAAGCCTAATCTAATTGGCTATATCAAAAACTGAATTTCCTGTAGTAAAAGTATTAGGAGCAATGCCTTCTCTAATTTTTGCCTTTAAGTTTTTTAAGGTATTCCTTTAAACCCTTTAATAGGAATGTATTCCATTCAAACAGAAAAAGACAAATAAATTCTTTAATCCAAATCCACAAAACTATGTTGAACAATCACACATACCTGCCGGGCTGCAGCTTTTGAGATCCAAGATGGAAGCAAACAAGGAGTGTTATTTAATGCGTCATATGATGTTTCTTTTGCTTTTCCAGAGTCAACCACAAAGACAACATCATTAATGGTAATACTAGTCTCAGCCATGTTAGTTGCCAGAACAATTTTCCTCACCCCTCCTTCAGGATTTTCAAATATCAACTTCTGCAGAATAGTAAGTAAAATGGGAACAAAAAAAATATCATATAACTTATGGCAATGTTTAACTTACTAGGACCAGAAATATATGACCAATGAAATAGAGATGTGATTTATTATATCAATTAGAGCATGGAAATTTAATTGCTTCAAGGCGAAAAGAAATCCCCTCCCACAGGGAAAAAAATTGCATTAGCTTCTTTAAATAACCAATTGCTGCAGCAAATTTTAGCATCACATGACAAGACTTCCTAAAACCTTGTTACAACTTTTATATTAGAATAATGTCTTTCATTTTCTCAAACAAAATTTTCCGAAAAACTATTTCCGAAACACCCATTTTTAGCAAAATGTACTTAATTTTAATCACTTCCAAGCTATTATTTCCAATATTTGCAGTTAAAATTAGCCATTAGATGTCTTGAATTAAATTGTAATCTAGACAACATGGATTATTTTATGGTTAATAAGATAATATAGCAAGATCACCTGCTCAGAGCTGGCCATGGAGCCATGGCATGCAAGAAGCAATACTCGGCTCTGATCACCCAACAAAGGATGAGCTTGAAGTTGATCCTTCAAAGAGTTTATATCATCCCAACCAGTCATAAAAACCAAAACAGCTCCTGGCCTTTCATTCTTAACAATGTGACAAAGCACATGTTCAATAAGGTTAAAACCAATTGAGTCAGGGCACCAACAGGACAATGAATCTTGGGTGCGTAGGCTATATCCCTTAAAGTCCGCAACTTCTAAAGCATCCTATTAAAAATCACAGAGAAGTTAACAGAATTAGCCAAAGCTTAAGGACCTAATACGAAAAGGTGAAATTTTCTGCCTCTACTTGTACCTCAACAGCAGAAGCAATTTGGCTCTTTTTTTTTCTGAAAGCTTGAGCTTGTTTCTGCATTTTCCACGTTTTTTCTTGACCATAGTCATCAATTTGATTATAAGGTGTCAACCGATGTCTAGTTCTTTCCAGAATATCCTCAAGAAAATGTGCTCGAACTGGAAATGTAAAACCCTAGAATGTGCCCGGGTCCAAAAATGAACAAAAGGAAAACAAGTTTACCATATCTCGCATATCATCTAATAAGCAAATGTATACAGATTTGCCAAAGCAGAAAAATGTGAAATTTCTCCTAAAAATAACTTCAAGCTTTTCTATCAGTGTACCATCTAGAAAAGAAAAAAGGTTAATGTGCAAAAGAATACCAACCAGAGTTTTTCAGTCAACAGCTAAGTTGTTCAACTGCTAAAATACGCTTTTTATCATTTAAAGCTTAAACAATTGTTTATTACGACATGAAAATCACCACGTCCATTAATGTGCCATATCATTTGTTAGTACCAAGTCATCATAAAATCACATCATAACAGTGAAAAATGATATGATAACACATTAGAGAGACAGTAACTGAACTTTAACAAGGATTACAGAAATGACTATCCTGAACTTACAGGAATATGCATAGTTGGAGCACCATTAAAGTATGAAGAAAAAAGCTCAGCATTTAAGGTTGCACTCATCAAAACCAATCTCAAATCAGGTCGATGAGGAAGAATTTCCTTCAGGACAATGAGAAGAAAATCTGACACGTGAAAACCAATTGTAAGTATAATTTTAAATAGTATTATTAAACATGAGGATAAAACAATTGTTTACCTACCTTCATTCATTCCACGTTCATGAATTTCATCGACAATAACATGAGTTACACCTTTTAAATTCCTATCCACAAGCAGTCTCCGCAGTAATACACCAGTGGTGCAAAAAAGAAGACGGGTATCTCTCCCTTTCATACCCTCCAAGCGAACTTTGTATCCAACCTATCAGAAGGTAAAACAGGTAGAAAACTTGAGCTAAACAGTCATGTGTGCAAGCCAAAGTACTTCAAGCTGAAAAGGTCCACAAACTAACAGATTCTCCTAACTTCTCCCCACGTTCTGCTGCAACTCTTTCAGAAACAGACATAGCAGATATTCTTCTGGGCTGAGTACAAATTATGTTACATACAGCCCCACGTGCAGCTTCGGTCTCAGATTCTAATATGTATTGAGGAAGCTGTGTGGTCTTACCACAACCAGTTTCACCTGAGACAACAATGACCTGCATTTTTTCATTGACAATACCACTTAATATAAACTATCATTCAGCCAACAAACGTATTGAGACTCAGTTTCCACAAAAAATAAATATGAAAATATAGAAAACCTATATAATATCCATTTATTTTACCCTTTATAAATTGTTATTTGCTTTAGAAACTATAAGTTGTATCAATTTGATTGTTGGCTTCTGCATGCTCCAAATATGAAAGACCTATAGGATTATATTCTTGTAAACTTTGCAAAAAGCATGAGCTTAGTGCACTAGTTAATTAATTCATAAGCTGTGACAAAATTTCGCACATCTGTTTGATAGTTGTCCAAATCTATGTATTCCAGAATCTCTCTGCATGTTTTCCTTTAATGCTTCCTTCACTCTAATCTTTCACAAGCCCACTTGATTCAATATGTAATTTCATTCAACAGTGACGTGATTCACTGAAAATAAAAGGGTGATTTGCTCCATGGGCCCCTAGGGGTGCAACTGTGAACTAGGAGTCAGTTGAACTAGTTTGGTCAGCTGAACAGTTGAACTAGGAGTCAGACGATGTAAACCAACATGAACCAGCCAATTTTTAAACATTGACTGCATCTTCAATTCTTTATTTTGAGAAGATAGTAGACTTAAAGTTGTGTATAATATTTAAGCCAATTTATCATATTTAAGTTAATATGTATGTATTTATTTTAATAGTGTATGCGTGATTTACATTTATCTTCAATTTAACTCTCGCTATCAATTTGTGTTTGCAAGACACTTATGTTTTTAATTAATTTATTGCATAATATGTTATATAACATTAAAAATATGTATTTAATTACCAATGATTTGACCACAATTAAACTAATGAATTATGAACTACAGTCACTAGTAAAATGATCAGTCCAATTTTAAAAGCAATGGACAAAAGTATGGTACATAGCACACAGCCCTTCCCACTGAAAGAGAGAGACTGCTTCCAAAATTTGAACCTCAAGTTCAAAAGAGTAGCAACCTAATCATTGTGGCAAAGCTCATCCTCACAAACCATGAAAAGGGCATTAAAAAATTAGCCGCTGAGATATAACCAATCTTGGACATATAAAATTTTGTTTAAGATGACAACAACCTTGCCTACAATCAACAGCATTTTTTAACAGTAAGAAAATTTTACTCAAGTCACAATAAATTATAAATTATACTGCTGTGTCTTATGTAAAAGATCATACATGAGCATCAAACCCAAAGCCGTTTTTTGTTTTTCTCTTCTAGAAGTGAAAACAAAACATTCAAGGAACTATTACTAAATTAGAAATCTTAAAAGGCATCATTTTCCATTTTTCACCTGATTCTCTGAAATAAGTCTCAAAAATGCATCCTTCTCTTTGAAAGCAGGAAGACTTCTACGAAATTTGAGCATCTTTTGCCCTTCAGGAGATTCCTAAAGGTAAACCAACATCTGTTACAACATTTATAAAGGATAAAATAACAAAAAAGGACATCTAACTAAATACAGAATTTCATTGCTAGAGAAGATCAATAAACAGCTTTCATCATGATATGTCAATGTCTGAAACCAGATAACATGGAATCAACAATCAAAATCTAGAAAACTAATTCATTGCCCCTTAATCAGTAAGTTGAGATAACAGAACTCAAATAGTCATATTGCCATAATTGGCTTAATAAGTCGATATAGTTTCGTTATTCATTAAAAGTGTATGACCAAAGTAAAAGATAATGGTATTATCAATGGCAGAACTTGGTTATGATATAGGGGAGCCACAGCTCCCCAAAAAAATTTTATTTTTATCTTTTATTTATATTTCAAAATTATATTTATATATTATTATGTTATTTATATTAAGTTTAGGAACGTTTCTCACCGACTCACATTTTATTTATATATATTATTTATTTATATATCTTTATCGTTTAAAAATTAAAATAAAAACCAACTTGATAAATATTGGTTAATAAAAGAGATTAATGTTCTGTCACTGTCCACAAAGTTCTTTCACATTCATCAAGAAAGTAGATTGAAGAACAAAGAGATTGAAGAACACATTATCACAATATCTCTCATGAATCTTATTATGATTTATGTATGTTAGATTTATCATTCTCCTATTACAATGTTTCTCCCAAATTAGTATGAACCCTAATTATGATTTTAAGGATTCTTTTATGAAATTGGCATGAACCCTAATTATATTTTTCCCCAAATTACTATAACCCTAAATTATGAAATTTAGGGATTTTGTGTTTTCCACTGCATTTGATAAAATTTGTAAAATTTTATGCATGTATCTTGGGCTGCATTATGTATTCCGCTACACATAATGAATTAATTGAATAGCCTTGAATTGGAATTGAAATTAGAATACCACTCTTGTGTGAATTCAATGAATTAGAAATATTAGAAATTAAAAAGTGCATAGGTTAATCATGGTATGAAAATGGTTCAAGTAGAGGAAATAAAGATTTTTTTTATTTAATTAGAAAAATAATTTATACATAAAAAATCTAATTTAGCACCCCTGAATTTTTTGTCCAAGTTCCGCCACTGGGTATGATACCAATGCTAAGGCCCATGTCCATTTTTTAAATTTGCAAACACTGTATACATGGACTACAAATATGGATGCATTGTAATTATTCACAATTTATAAAATTCATAAATTTACGCCCACACTATGAATGGAACTAGAGTCAAGATCCTAAAATACAAAATTAATGAAATGCCAGCTAAGAAAATAACAGCAAATGAAATGCACTTCAAAAAACCTGCCAATCTTGTTGCCGATGACGCAGTTGCAAACTTCTTCGTTGCAGGATTTTCTCCTTGACAACATTATTATGAGTCAAGGGTTCTGGCTGTTCATGCATTCCTTCATTGGCTGGAATGTTTATACTATCACTTGATTTATGCAATGAATCATTCAAATAACTCCACTTGCTTGCAGTGGCCTTTTGTGAGAGATGGGCATGGAGACGGGCATCTACTTCTTTATGAACGTCAAATGGTAGGACTACCTGCACAAACACAGAAAAATGGTCAATCAGGATACTTGTTATAGAGGTTAGAGAAATCACCAAATATCACAAATTTCTAGCATTAAAACTGTAAAGAAAACTGTTACCTATTGACAAACTTTTGGTGCTTGGAATTGTGCTAAAAAATTTAAGCATGGGAGTTGGAATTGAAATTGGGACATTGAGGAACTATTTGATTTAAGAAAGTGTTTTCTGTTTTCACTTGTAATTACAAAAATGTTATCTTGTTTTTAATTTGTTTCTGGTTTTCAATGCTTGGGTAAGAAACAGTGAAATCAACCTTTTATTATTTTCTATTTTCCCTTTTTAATGTAAATAACATAAGAAAAACATGTTATTAGTTAGTTATTTGGTAGATGTCAGTTAGGATTGTGTAGCTGATGCATAGCTCCCTATATAAGGTAGGGATGTTGTATGTTAACAGACTGCATGTAGATTGAAACTGAATGACAATAACAGAAGCGCAGTGCACAACTCTTTGTTTCTCTCATCTATCCTCACTATTCTGTCTACTTCTCTTTGTCCCTCTTTAGTGCTGTCATGCTGTTTCTTTCTGTCCTTTCTGTTCTGACTATATATTCTCTATTTAGTCTTTCTGTTTCTTTCTCGAACACACATAAATTGTATATACTAGAGCAGAGCTGGCTGTCCATGGTTACAAGACCAGAATCTTTTCACCCATGGACAAAAACAACATTACAAGAAATGACATGTGAACTGGAAGAAAGATTTGTTCAAATTGGGCAAAGGCTTGCAAAGATTGATACAATATCTCTCATATACATGGTGGAGGGCATTTCTAATAAGCTTCAAGGGATAATGTGCAGAAGGGATGATGTCTCCATCAATTTTGGACATGACCATAGAAATTAGCACCACTGTACATGCCATAAAAATCACTTTCAAGATTTGATGCGTCTTTGACAGCAAGGCAGCTTGGCGGAATTTAATGATAAGTTTGATGCAATTTCTTTTAATCTCTGCTCATATAAAGCCCTTATTGTCTTTCTGTTTCTTACTCTTTTCCTAGATTCTGTGTTATTTTCCTATACAAACGTCAAAAAAATAAGAAACAAAGTGAAACAATATGATATTTTTTCTAATTAAATATTAAAAACAAAAAACACTTCTCAAATATAACAGACCCTAGAGTCTTTTCTGTGTTTGTTTGTTTAGCACTCAGACATGGAATCCCAATTCCTCATATTCCAAGGAATTGAAAAACTATGAAGAATAGCCTTCCCAGCAGTAAAGAAAACAGCTGCAGCCCCCTAAGTTCAATACCTTGAACACCATATTAGCCACCAACCTCTCTACTCTACTACTTTTGCATCAATGTTAGACGCTATTTATTTACACTGCCGCCAACTACACCAATGCCACCCCCCAAACACATTTTCCCACTCTCACTACCACAAACAACAGTCTCCTTTGCCAGCATCGCTGACAATGTATCATGACAACAACTGCAATTCTAAAACTTTAACTCCGGTTACTTTGTTGGAAAAGGCAACCTCCAAAAATGGTATCCTTAACCCAGAATTGCCGGTCACCAGGTTCATTTAGTTAATCAAGGTTATCCCAAAAATTAAAATCAAGCAGCAACTCCGAAATTGCAAAGAAATTAAATACCTCTCTCTGTGGGCGTTTATCATCCAAATCAGGGCGGTAATTTGGCAAAGGCGCCTTGCTAAACACGACAACTCTTGCATATTGCCGGCTGCCAGAGTAAAATCCATTCAGACGTGCACCAAATAAATAACCAAATAAACAACGCACGTTAAGGGGAAAATAGATAGCTACCTATACAAACCCATCCTGGTAGCCAAAGTGGAAAGCTGCTCGAAGTCGCGACGGTCCTTCTTCTCTCTGGACACCACTTCCTGTTCGTCTTTGGAGCGCATTAGCATGGTCAGCTTCCATCTCCACTCGTCAATGTTCTCGAGAGTTGAATCACCCTAACAACAACAAACACATTAAAAAAGAACAAATGAAGCAACTGTGCTTGTGATAGGGAATGGAAAGTGACGAACCACTTGTTGGCTATGAGAGGGATGAGAAGCGAATTCCACATCGGAGTCGTCACTGGACACGTCCTGGTACGCAAAACGGCCATAGCTGGAGCTGCGCTGTTGCCAAAAAGGCAACGTAACTGTCCCCTGGCGCGCGACGGTCCTCGGGCGCGTGACGTTGACAACTTTAAGCGCGGTGGAGGAGGAGCGGAGGCGAATGGCGGTGCGGTGAAGAGGAGTGGTGGAAATGGATGAAAAATAAGGTCTGAGAGGAGTGCAGCGAAGCCGCGACATGGTTTTGAATCTGATGAAGCCCTGAAATATGCCGGAATATGCCATAGGCATGGTGGTCGTCACTGCCGAGGGAGAGTTTGCACTGCGCAGACACACACCTTCTGCATCCCTAAACCCAAGCTATTTATATCTTATCTTTCCTTACATAAAATCAAGTTTAGATGCAAAATAAAAGAAAATAATTTATTTAAAAATATTTATTTGAGTATTTCAAAATAAAAGTTACCATAGTTCGTGAAAATAGATTTTTCTTCTATTTCCACGGTTAAAGTGTTCAATATATTTTTTTATTGAATTAACTTATTTTGTTATCTTGATAATTGATTTATTATTTAAAAATAATCAAATAAAAAATATATAATTGTTCTGATATTAAATTATTATAGTCAATTATCATATATTTAAAAGTATCATCCATTTTAAAACTTTGTTTGTTATCCTTTTATCTATGTTGAGGGATGTTTGGAGTTTATATATTTGTATAAGTTAATAATATTTAACATTATAATGAATATTTGTAAATGATTGTTATTGAGTATTATTTGAATGCATATGAAAAGTTGATGTATAAAGTGTATAATTATCCATTTATCCTATGATTAAATGTGTGATTTTAATTATTAAGAAAATATACTATTGTGTTGAGAATTATGAATGGTTGAGGATCAAATAATAATGTGATTATATGTTATGGGTGATGATGAGCTTAACTATATGAGAAATGAGATGAAAATATTGTATGGTTATGTTATATAAATTGGAAAAGAAGGGTAAACATTCGAAAAAATATTTTAATGTGATAATTGTATAAAATGTTTGGTGTGTGATACTATATTTTTTCTAAGGATGAAGAGTATAATTTAACAAGATTAGTGTTATGCAATTGTTAGAGACTACTATTCTTGAATGAATGTAATTAACATGATATAATAATATTATGGTCTCATCATATATTAAAAAAACTAGATAACTATAAAATGCAAATTTTAAATACTCCCCTGTTAAATACCATGGTATTATTATTGATATATTATCATATACCTTTTGTCATTCTTCATTGATATATTAGAGAAAGTAAATATATATATATATATATATATATATATATATTTATTATGATATTGTTGTATTAAACAATATGTTAATAATAATTTACTTAACATTGATATGTTATCATATAAAAGTTTAATAATAATTGATATATTCAACTATACTAACATGTAAAAGTTTAATAATAATTTTCTATCTGATAAAAATCAAAAGAAAAACCATATAGTTGAAAAAAACAGACAACAAAATATTAAATAATTACTGAAAAAACAAGGTAGAGTAGATCAATATTAAAGTTATTATGAATTAATATAAAAATGAAATAAAAATATTAATTTATTAAATGTTTGCCCGTCGATATAAAAAAAATCATTACAACCATATAACTTGTAAATTTAGAAATAGTATTTACCAAAATCACATGAAAAAGGAAATTTTTAAATAACTGAAAAATCACATTTAAAATTTTTATAATCTTTTATAAAATTATGTCATTCAATTAAGTTTAATTAAAAACGACTTAACAGAACACTTTTTGTTCCCTTCACCAACATAAATGACATCATTTATCTAGGAAGAAGAAAAATAACATCTTAAAAAAATTATAGACCAAAGTATACAACGACCACAAGATTAATTAGCATATTTTAACATATTTGTATTTATTAATCAGAGTACATATAATGAAATTATCAGTTTTTATTATGTACTTCAAATACGATAACACTTTTAATTATAAAGCGAAGAAGTTTTCTTAGTTTTCATTTCTACATTACTCTTTTATTTTAATTTAATTTATTTTACAAAAAATATGATAAAAATATCAATAACTTGAAAGATTTCTTGCAATAATTTTTTCTAACAATTGAATATTATTCCTGTCAATTGCTTTAAATTAAGATTTTTCTACTAATAAGCAAAATTTTATTTATGTAGAAGCGAAAGACTTCCTATATTACAATTTTAAATTTTGTTGAAAATCGTATTAAAATATTTTGTATTTATTACGTATTAAATAAATTACACATTATTTAGAAAAAGAAAAAGAAAAGAAAAAAGAAAACACCTAGGCTTCGCTAGAAAAGAAAAAATCTAACCGCAAAACCCCACTCCCCAAAGTTACTCTGAAAGAACGCATCTTCACTCTTTCTTTCTTCTTCCTCCCACACTATTTTTTCAAATCTAGGGTTTCCTCTGCATCTAGGGTTTCTCGCTCAGCATTCAAAATGGCGGCAATCGCAGCTCCCCAATACCGATCTTCCAAGACGGAGTCCTACGTCGACAACAAGCGCAAGGAAGACATTCGCCACGCCAACATCGTGGCCGCTCGTTCCGTCGCCAACGCTGTGCGCACCAGTCTCGGCCCCAAGGGTATGGACAAGATGATATCCACCTCGTCAGACGAGGTTATCATTACCAACGACGGCGCCACCATCCTCAACAAGATGCAGGTCATCCAGCCCGCAGCCAAGATGCTCGTCGAGCTCTCCAAGTCGCAGGACTCCGCTGCCGGCGACGGCACTACCACGGTCGTTGTTATCGCTGGCGCCCTGCTCGAGCAGTGCCTCCTTCTACTCTCCCATGGCATTCACCCCACCGTTGTCTCCGACTCCCTCCATAAGGCCGCCGTAAAGGCAGTGGACGTCCTCACCGCCATGGCTGTCCCCGTGGAGCTCTCAGACCGCGACTCGCTCGTGAAGTCCGCTAGCACCTCTCTCAACAGCAAGGTCGTGAGCCAGTACTCCACGCTTCTCGCGCCCCTCGCCGTCGACGCTGTTCTCTCCGTGGTTGATGCTGCGAAGCCCGACATGGTTGACCTCCGCGATGTCAAGATCGTGAAAAAGCTTGGCGGCACCGTGGACGACACGGAGCTTGTGAAAGGGCTCGTCTTCGACAAGAAGGTTAGCCACGCGGCGGGGGGACCCACCCGCATGGAGAACGCCAAGATCGCCGTCATCCAGTTCCAGATATCGCCACCGAAAACCGACATCGAACAGAGCATCGTGGTGAGTGATTACTCTCAGATGGATAGGATTTTGAAGGAAGAGCGTAGTTATATCCTTGGCATGATTAAGAAGATCAAGGCCACTGGTTGTAATGTGTTGTTGATTCAGAAGAGTATTTTGAGGGATGCTGTTACTGATTTGTCATTGCATTACCTTGCAAAAGCTAAGATTTTAGTGATTAAGGACGTGGAGAGGGATGAAATTGAGTTTATTACCAAGACCTTGAATTGCTTGCCCATCGCTAACATTGAACATTTCCGCGCTGAGAAGTTGGGTTATGCCGATCTTGTGGAAGAGGTTTCTCTTGGGGATGGGAAGATTGTGAAGATTAATGGTATTAAGGAGATGGGGAAGACCACTACGGTGCTCGTTCGTGGGTCTAATCAACTTGTGCTTGATGAGGCGGAGCGGAGTTTGCACGATGCTTTGTGTGTTGTTAGATGTTTGGTTGCCAAGAGGTTTCTAATTGCTGGCGGTGGGGCGCCAGAGATCGAGCTTTCGAGGCAGTTGGGTGCCTGGGCTAAGGTGTTGCATGGAATGGAGGGTTACTGTGTGAGGGCATTTGCTGAGGCACTAGAAGTTATTCCCTATACTCTTGCAGAGAATGCTGGTTTGAACCCCATTGCCATTGTTACCGAGCTGAGGAATCGGCATGCGCAAGGAGAGATAAATGCTGGAATCAACGTGAGGAAGGGTCAGATCACCAATATCTTGGAGGAGAATGTGGTGCAACCCCTGCTTGTGAGCACAAGTGCGATTACCTTGGCAACTGAGTGTGTGCGGATGATTTTGAAGATTGATGATATTGTAACTGTGCGGTAGAGTTGATTGAACAATGATACATTTGGTTGGAGAGAAACAGATTCATCCATTATCTATTTTGTCTTTCGTGCTTCTGTTTTATGTTAGTTTATGTTCTTTCTAGTGACTTTTGGTTAAGGTATTTTGACTTACATTAGTTGCTGCTGTTGTTTTACAATTTTGAATGTTCTTATGGATGCTTGCTCGAGTCATCCGATTCAGAAGCCCTTCTTAATGTGTGTGGGAGTTTAGTTGATAATTTTGGTCTGAATGTCAGTTTCGATTATGTTCGTGCTTTTGTATGTGGCTCTGAGAGATTGATTGCTTATAGAAATACATCATTTTAACATAGAAAGCATCCCAGAACTTGTTATTTTTCTTTAATTGATGAAATATCACTGTTATATTAAAAATTTAATTATCTGATGATGCGATGGAATCTGAATGTCTATGACTTGGAGAATCCATTAGTTGCTGAGTTATCTCCAAGTGATTTTGAATTTTTGCCGTTAATCTCACTGGAAATATTGTATTTAGTATGTAAATTGAGATATACGGTATATCATATACCTGCTACTGTTTCATGTTATGCATATGGCCTGTTGCTACCGAATAGATTTGTGTCTTTAACGTGGATTTATTTTTTAGTGTCGCACGTGGATTTGTGCACTTTCCTACCATGCTGATGGCTTTTATTCTCTTGAACCTTCTAGTCTAAAACTGTATTTAAATGAAATACGAGGAAAATCACTTATCCCATACGCAAGAGGCAAACCATCTGCAATGTATCAATGGTTGTGCTGACATTCTCGCAATAAGTGTAGATCGTGTAGTTTTATGAATTTCAAGAGCTGTATCAGCTTCTCTATTATTTGTTCCCTTCTGTTTTACGGAACTTTTTTTTTCTTTGCTTACGCCGCATGAGACTAGGCTGGGATAAAGCAACATATACAATTTTTTTTAAAAATGAGAAATTGTATTGGTAAATACATGGTTTACACTTTATAGTTCATCGATAATAATTAATTGTTAAATATATACATATAAATGTTATATGATATATCAAATTATGAATTGATATAATTAATATAGAAAATTGGTTTTATAAGATAACAATTTCCTTTAGGAACTATGTTTTTATGTCTTGAAAATTCTTTCTTATTAAATAATAATAGAAGGGTTAGACATTCTTTTAAAGGTAAAAAGATACCAATTCAAACCAATCTTCTGGAATCGTTTTGTATCAGTATTGTTATGGTTTGGTATCTTTCGTCGATGGTTAACAAATTGTGTACATAACTCCACGAATTCAGAATGGTTTGGCATCTTTCGTTGATGGTTTGCGATTGGCTACGTAACTCCAGAGTTTTAGATTGTTTTTGCACAATTCATTGATGGTTAACAAATGTTTTGTTATATGTCAGCAAGAATCAGGGCTGCCATGGCAGAAAATATAAAGGTTTGGAAAACTGCAACAAATTCAGAACCACCTTTTTTAATACATCATGTTTGGAGAGAATGACAACGCTGGAAAACCCAAATCCCTGGAAAATGGGTCGTAGAAGAATGAATTAATTGAATTGACTTTATAATTGCATGCTGTAAGGACTGGATGTGTCATATTGATCAGATTTTGCATACAGGCAAATAACTTATCTTACAGCTACCTTAAAATTAAACATTGAAAAAAAAATGTTCTCATTAAAAGTTGATGATGAAAGTGATAGACAACATCTTTTGACCTTAACCTTTGGCCTTGAGCCTGATAAGTTTGTGTTTGTATACCAAACCTTCATATCTTCATTAAATCGGCGAATTAAATTACAAGTGTCAAGTGACCCTATGAGCTTCGCGGTGTTAAAAAATTGAGCTCAAAGAATACAATCCTGTAAGGCTTTGAGACCTAAAACCCTTGTATTGACTAAAGCATACAATTTGAAGTTGGCGATGATGCAGAAGAAGATGAGACCGGATACCCTTCAACAAAACATTTCAGTTTTTCTATTTCACCAACCGCATCAAACCATTCAGTAAGAATCTCCATGGTTATATAATCAGGACTGCATGCGTCTTCAATCATTCTGTCCATAAGTTCAAATGCTTTTTGCAACATTTTCTTATCCCGAACTCCCTTGAAAATAGCATTATAAGTTGTTGTATTGGGTTGAACTCCCTTTATTTTCATGTCATCCATCAAAGAAACAGCCCTTTCTACATTGTTATTCTTGCACAGAGCATCTATTAAGATACTGTAAATCACAGTGTTCGGTGGAACCTTAGATTTGGAACACATTTCCTCAAATATTTTCATGGCCTCATCAACATTCTCCTTTAAACAATATGCATGTATAATTGCTCCATACGTCACAACAGAAGGCTCAAGACCCTCTTTGATCATCCTTTTCATCACCTTACTGGCAGTTGCAAAATCTCCAATTTTACCAAGGTAGGAAACCAAAGTGTTATAGGTTACAATATCAGGCTTAACCCCGGTTTCTTCCATTTCATTAAGCATTTCATAAACTCTTTCCAGCTTCTTCTTCTTACAGAATCCACTGATGAGGACATTATAGCAGCGTACGTCAAGACCATACCCAGCCCGCTTCAACCTTGACACAACTACACTGGCATCATCCATCCTTCCAGCGATGCTTAAACCATTTATTAAACTATAGTAAGCAATTGCATCTGGAGAGCACCCAGAACTCAACATTTCATCGAAATATTGCATGGCTTTATCAATATTATTCACACCACAGAAGGCAGATATCAGCGCAGTATAAGTACCAGCATTTCCCTGCAACCCCTTTCCTTTCATCTCATTGAAAAACTCAACTGCGTCGTGGACCTTTCCATGTTTGCACAAACCATTAACCAATGTATTGAGGGTGACAACACTTGGTTGAACTGCTTCCTCAATCATCTGACTGTATAACCTGCGAGCCTTACCAATGTTACCAGCTTTACAGAACCCGTCAATCAAACAATTATATGTAATTGCATTTGGCCTACTTTGCTTCGTTGTTTTCATCTTTTCCAACAAACTCAAACCATGCTCCTCTCTACCAACTTTACAAAGTCCATCAATCAAAGTATTAAACAAGACCACATCAGGCTCAACATCAAACCTATCATTACCTTCTCCTTTGCCTGTCAACTTATCAAGTACCTCCAGTGCCTCATCAATCCTCCTAGCTTTGCACAAATGATTAACAAGAATCCCAAAGGTCACAACACTAGGCTTTATCCCCATCTCTTCCATTTCTGCCATCAGTTTATTCATCCGCTGAGTGTCCCTCTCCCTTCCCAAACCAGTTAATAGAGCATTGCAGGACGCAGCTTTAACCGCAACTGCACCACCCAATCTCATCACAACATGCAAAAGCTCCCACGCCACACCATTTTTCCGGTCCCGGCACAGCTTCGTTATCATTTGGGTAAGCTTAAACGCATAAGGGAAAACTCCATGCTCACACAGCTTGGTAACCAACCCCACAATTTCATCATCAGCAAAGCTTCTTCCATGGCGCTCCTGCTTCCCCAACACCCCAAAAACAACTTCACCCGTGAAATCATCGGGAGGAAAATCAGAACCCCGTTTAAGCATTTCGTCAATCACGTGGAGGGCATCATCAATGCAACCCGATTTAAACAACCCCTTAAGCAATTCGTTGCAAATTCCGGAACTTTTGGAAGAAGAGTCGAGCTCCTTGAACAGAAGAAGCGAATCGTCCACCATTTGGGCCTCCCCCAGGCACTTCAAAAGGAGGAAAGCAGATCTGGAAGTGAGAGCAATGTTATCACCATTGGATTTTCGGTAACTATGAAGCATGAGAAGCTCTTTCTGCGAATTAGGGTGCTGCGTAGCGAGTTCAAGAGCGCCTTCGAACACACAAGAGAGGGCTTGGTGGTGCTCTGTTCTGCTTCTGAGGTAATTGATAAAATCGAGGGCTTTGGGAATGGAGTTTAAGCGGAGAGTGACAAGGGGGAGATGGTGAGAGGCTTCGAAGAGAAAGGGACGAAGTTTATCGTAGTCCCAATCATTGGGCGGGTTTTGAAGATGTTCCACAACTTGGGTCACCGTCAATTCGTGGTCTTTTTGCGAAGGAGAGGGTGAATCGCTGTGGCATCGCCGCAGAGAGGAAAACGTGGACGGAAGCAGCCGGTGGATGCGGCTGAGACGGAGGAGCTTTGATTGCACCAACATTGTTTGGAAATATTACGGCGCCGGCGGCCGAACGCGGAGGAGTCTAGTTTATCTGCTTCCAATCAAGAATGACAGCAGCCACAGTAAACAAAAGTAAATAACAATTTAGAATATATAATTATCATTTAGCATCTATTTATTTTTAGTTTTAAATAAAAACAATCAGTTTCTTTAGTTCTTAATTTTTATAAAAACTTTCAATTTTATTTTGTAGTGAATTTTCCTTTTAAAAAAAAACTAAAAATTTCAATATAAAAAGAAGCCGGTGACTTTTATTTTTTTAATTTCAGTAACTAACTCCAAAGTGTAATTGTTGTAATGACTATTTCTACATGATATAATAAAATTACAGTTTTCTATTCTCAGTATATTATTTGTCATATTATCTTATATTTAATACTGAAAATATTTTATCCAATATTGTTAGTCAAATTTTAATTAGTTTTATTAAATAACAAAAATAAATTTCGTTGTATAAAGAAGTTTAAGTTTTCTTTAATTTTTATATTTAACAAAGGAGATTCATATTTATATATAATAGTAGATTTTTGTATTTTCTTTAGAGTTAATAGTTCAATAGATACGTACTTGTTTCACTTTTTTTACATGATAACAAAAAAAAAATATAATTATAAAATTATTAACTAATGGATGAGAAAGATGCCGCATGTTGTGAATATTTAATTTTTAATTTTAATTTTGATTGTATTCATATACTATAATGTCTTTATATACATGTATTTCTCTGTTTCACTTCCAAAATGATGGAATTTATAATGTTCAAAACTTGTTAAATTTTATTGTTGATTTTAAAGGACTTTGGAGTAATATATTCTATATGTTTTATATTGGATGAACAATTTATGCATATGCATAAATAAATAGTTTATTTAATTTGATGGATTTTAAGTTTATTTACTTTTTAAGTAATTATATAGTTAACTATATAATTCTTAAATATGTAAATATTTTAATATGGTTAAATGAAGAAGAAATATATGTCATTTATAATAATAATAATAATAATAATAATATAGACAATAACATGTTTCATAAATTTTTGGAATTGTGTTTCATCTCCATTTTTTTTGCCTTTTTTTTCTGATTTTAAATCCGAAATTGTAAATTGAAAGCAAATATTTTCCCTGGGTGTGAATTTTAGGCTTAAAGAAGGAACTTTACACTATTGGGATTTGTCCATAACACTTAGATATGTCTTTGGAAAAAAATAAAAAAAATAGATGTTCAAGTTTTTTTTTTTTTATTATTTAATATCCTATTAATGTATAATAAAGAATTTTCCTTTTCTAATTTTAAAAAAAGGGTTCGAATTAGTTAAAAAGTTAAGGTCAAAGTTAGTTTAAAATTAGTAGAATATGTAATTCCTCTTTTGCATATCAATACTAGATTCACGGGTTAAATCCAAAACAATTTTCTTTAACTTTTAAATAACAATAATTCTGATATAATAATATCAAATAATTTATTCAAAAGAGTATAAAATAAATTTCAGGATCTGTGTTTTATCAGGCATGGTCGGTGCGGGCCCTACAAGCGCACGCGAATCATATGATAGTGGAATTGACCTTTTCTTTTTAATGGTCCAATGTATGTTAGTCATTGATATTTTTATAACCAGTTTATGAAATTAAACGATAACTAAATTCATAATCAATTTATCTCATCAGTACAATAATTTAAATGTTAATTAATTGTGAAATTCAAGTTTAATATTTTATTCAAGAGATTTTACTTTAATTTTTTCACACTAACCCCATATCGGAATAAAAAAAAAAGAAAAATATAGCCGCGCGTTGATCTTAAACTCGACCGTCACTATCATCCCGGACCACCGACACACCAACAAAATAATAATAATAATAATAATAATAATAAATAAATAAATGTAAAATATTGCAGTATATAACTATTTATTAATATTTTTCTACATAATTTTTTTGCATAAGCATGAATTGAATTCAACTTCCCCGCGGAACCTACAAGTACGTTCCTATTATATGATTATGCGTTATTGTTCGGTGACAACTGTAACTGAGCTGTCGGGGGACATTACATTACTGTTTTTCACACTCCAAATCCTAATAACCAAACAAACACGACCTAACAATTAATAAAACAAATAATACTACACAGAAATTTTTTTATATTTATTTAATATTATTATTTCTTTATTTTCTCTTTAACCTAAACCATGCTTTTCCTTAGCGTTAACATTAGTCAAGGCACATTTCTACATTTCTGATTTCTTCATATAATATTAATAATGTAATTCATCAATCACTATCTACTACTTCCTTCCCATTAACTCATATATGATTGTTGGGTCCTTTCATAGGATCGATCCATCGCAAAAACCAGACAGAAACACATCAAGAACAGCATCAACGTTGTTTTGTTAGATTGGTTAGGATGCATCATGCGAAGACAGACTCCGAGGTGACAAGCCTGGACGCGTCTTCCACCACCAGGTCTCCACGTCGAGCGGTGTACTACGTTCAGAGCCCTTCCCACGATGGAGAGAAAACCACCACGTCATTGCATTCAACGCCGGTGCTCAGCCCCATGGGTTCTCCTCCTCACTCTCACTCCTCCTCCAGCCGTTTCTCCGGCTCCCGCAAGATCAACAACCACCACCGCAACCACAAGCTACCCTGGAACAAGGACATCGACGTCATCGAAGAGGAGGGTCTTCTCCAAAACGAAGATCGCCATCGCGCTCTCTCTCGCCGCTACTATTTCCTCGCCTTTGTTCTCGGTTTCTTCCTTCTCTTCTCTCTCTTCTCTCTCATCCTCTGGGGCGCCAGCAGACCCATGAAGCCCAATGTCCTCATCAAGGTTAGCTTCCTTCGTAATTCTTCATCTTTTTTCTTTCTCAGAAATGGGTTTTCGTCTGTTCTTAATTTTACCTTCTGGGTGGTTATTTCGCAGAGCATAAAATTCGACCATCTCAGAGTTCAAGCTGGTTCGGATTCCACCGGCGTGGCCACAGACATGATCACGTTGAATTCCACCGTCAAATTCACTTATCGCAACACCGGAACATTCTTCGGGGTCCATGTCACATCCACTCCTCTGGATCTGTCCTTTTCAGAAATCGTGATTGCCACAGGAAATGTAAGATTCATCACATTAACTTTATTATGCAGATTAATCTGTCAGTGTGATTTGTCAAGAAATGAGTTAAATCGGTTTGAGTTGGTTATGCAGTTGAAGAAGTTTTATCAGTCAAGAAAGAGTCAGAGACTGGTGAGTGTGGCAGTGATGGGGAACAAGATCCCTCTGTATGGAAGTGGTGCAAGCTTAAGCAGCTCAACGGGTGTGCCTACGGTGCCTGTGCCATTGAGATTGAGCTTCGTGATTCGATCCAGAGCATACGTTCTTGGGAGATTGGTGAAGCCAAAGTACTACAAGAGTGTTGAATGTTCCATCAATTTGGATCCCAAGAAGATCAATTTTTCACTTTCCCTCAAGCATTCTTGCACCTATGATTGATTGAGTGGGAATTGAGCAAAGGAAGAAGCAGCACATGGCAAAGAGAATAGAAAATTAGAATAAAAAGAATGATTCGTTGGTTTTTTCTGGTTGAAGAAAGTAATGTGGATACAGCTCACAGGGCAGGATCAGAATGACGTGTTCTTTTGGACTCTTTTTGGCTGCCATTGATGAATACGGAAGATAGTTAAATTCTTTTTTTCAAATAATTTTGTCCCATCATGTAAAACTAAAACCTTCTGTACTGAATAATGTCGTAGTTTCGTTTTTTCAAGTAATTATACCGTAATTATAGCCGCCAAGAAATTTTACCCTTTTTTAACTCATAATTGCTGTCTCAGATCTATTAGCTAAGCTCCATAACCGCCACCGATTTATTAAACTGCTACATAAAATGATTGAATCAATAAAAGCATATAAAATATTCTATAATTATAATTTAGTAAAGTTAATGGGAAAAAAGAATCTTCCAAAGCAAATATTTGGATTTTATTACACACCCTTAGATTATACTAAAAAATATCACTTTACACGTGCCAAATATTTTAATCAGTGCTAATCAGAAGTCATAAAAGCACTACAAGAACTTAGAAATAGTAGTGATTAATAAATTTATTCGTAATGATGATATAAAGAACTGTTTTATTAGTAACAAAATTAATTTTAAAATGATAGAAATATTGTTTTGATTTTTTTTTTTAAATTTAACAAGTTAAATTAAATTTTTGAGAGACATGAAATGGAATGTAAATTAAGAAATAATGGGTGAAATCCATTATTTTGGTCTTTAATTTTTGAAACAGAGAGGAGAGTGGAAAACACTCTGCATCTTCTAGAGCAAAGGTTGCATTTTTATTTGTCACCACACTTTCTCTCTTAATATCTGAGTTGTATTGGATTGAAACTGTGGTCGCTTTCTGGGATTAGAAGATTTGGAAGGTGCAGAGATCAACCACGACTCAGCTTCTACATCCATATCCTCAAAACTTCACCCTTCTGATTTCATCTTCAACAGTTTCTTATGATTTTGTTGCTTAGCTTCTCGCTTATGATTTGAGTTTGAGAGCCCCACAGGAGGTTGAACTCCATTTTTGTATTGATTTTTGAAAGGAACTTGTGCTGGCTGCCTCTGTAATTATTATAGCTTTAAATTGTTCACCCCTGTTTCTGTACAATCAACTACTATCTGCACAATATTGATACAGTATTTGCTTTTTCTATTCTTCTCGTTTTGTCGGGAAAAGAAACACTGTAAAATATTATGAATATCTATAAACTGTCACGGCTCCACTATCATTGAAAGAAAGTATTGTTATTGTAATCTTTATAAATAAATAAAATATTGTATAGAAGTCTTGATGGGAAGCCCCGGATTCGGCAGTCAAAATAATGGGCAGCAGCAACGGTTAGGCATAACAGAGCCCATCTCATTGGGTGGACCCACTGAATATGATCTGATCAAGACACGTGAACTTGAGAAGGTTCAGATTATTGTGATTTTTTTAAAGTTTTGAGCTTTTAAAATCGTTACTGTTCTGAATATGGATTTCTGGGTGTTCAGCATTTGCAAGATGCTGGCTTGTATGAGAATCATCAGGAGGCAGTTAGTAGGGAAGAAGTACTTGGCAGGCTAGACCAGGTTGAATTTATTTTTGAATTGAACTTTTCAATCTGTGCTGTGTGATCCCATAACAGGGAAACTGATGATGTGCTATTTTGATGAGTTATAGATTGTGAAAATTTGGGTCAAAACCGTAAGTCGTGCAAAGGGACTAAATGAACAACTTGTGCAAGAGGCAAATGCCAAGATTTTCACTTTTGGCTCGTATCGACTTGGGGTATGAGGCTGCTTTATCTTCCAAATCTTTCCTTTTTGCATGCACACTCATGCAGGTGTACTTTTGTCATATTTTCATTGTACACTTCATGCAATATTTGAACATCTATAAACCAGGATTGTGTTGTCACATGACAAGTTGTTCCTGCAGATTAATTATGTTGTATTTGCATCTTATTCTATGTCATTTACTTTCTGCCGATCGCTTTTTTTTTAATATTATTTACCAGGTACATGGTCCTGGAGCAGATATAGACGTTCTTTGTGTGGGGCCAAGATATGCATCAAGAGATGTACGATAATTTGTACCAGTTTTTGGTTTAAGTATAGTTTTTTCAGGCTATATCTTCCAGCTGGCTAAACTGTTATTGAATTGGCCGTAGGAAGATTTCTTTGGCGAGCTGCATAAGATGCTATCTGAGATGCCAGAAGTAACAGAGTTGCACCCTGTGCCTGATGCTCATGTACCAGTGATGGGGCTCAAGTTCAATGGCGTTTCAATAGATCTTCTTTATGCAAAATTATCTTTGTGGGTCATTCCTGAAGTAAGTGATTAAGCAAGATTAATAGGTTGAAGCTGTTTAAAATGTCTTTTTACATATTCATTGATTCTCAGTAAACTGGCTGCTGTTTGTGGGACAGAACTTGGATATATCACAGGAGTCAATATTACAAAATGCAGATGAGCAAACTGTCCGTAGTCTTAATGGTTGTAGGGTGATCGATCAAGTCTTGCGTTTGGTTCCAAATATTCAGGTGGTGCATATAAATTTTAAAGAATTTTTATTTTGTGGCTTCCCAATCATTGATTGTTTTTGTTTCTGAAGTGCAGAATTTTCGAACAACATTGAAGTGCATGAAGTTTTGGGCAAAGCATCGTGGTGTTTATTCGAATGTGTGACAGAGATCTTACTCTAGTTTACTTGTTTGGTGTTGTTTATCTGTTTTGGCTCCAACTTCTTGACTATTATTTCTAATGTTACACAATTACATAATGGGCATGCAGGTTACAGGTTTTCTTGGTGGTATAAACTGGGCGTTGCTTGTTGCACGAATATGCCAGTTATTTCCAAATGCACTGCCGAATATGTTAGTGTCTCGATTCTTCAGAGTATATACAAAGTGGCGTTGGCCAAATCCAGTAATGCTTTGTGATATTGAAGAAGGATCGCTTGGACTTCAAGTTTGGGATCCCAGAAGATATCCCAAAGATAGATCTCATCTAATGCCAATAATTACTCCTTCTTATCCTTGCATGAATTCTAGCTACAATGTGTCGTCAAGTACATTGCGTATTATGATGAAGGAATTTCAGAGGGGAAATGAAATATGTGAGGTATTGGTAACAGTGAGCCATGCATGGTGTTTGCATTTGACAGTTTAAGATATTTGAGTTGCTTAATTTCATGTCTCTGATATTTGTATCAGGCTATGGAGGCTAAGAAGGCCGATTGGGACACTCTTTTTGAGCCTTTTCCCTTCTTTGAAGCTTATAAGAATTATTTGCAGATAGAGATATCAGCGGAGAGTGGTGACGATCTTAGAAAATGGAAAGGGTGGGTTGAGTCTCGCCTGCGCCAATTGACATTGAAAGTATGACATTGTTCAACGTAGTTTTTCTTTTCTCAGATCTCTTTGCTTCCATGTAACATAATTTAAGTGTTGTCTAAACATGTAGGTGGAGAGGCACACCTATGGCATGCTTCAGTGTCATCCACATCCTGGTGAGTATCCTGACAAATCCAGACCTTTCCACTGCTCCTACTTCACGGGACTGCAACGAATGCAAGGTGTTCCTGTCAGTGGTGCTGATGTTTCACAGTTTGATATAAGACCAAGTGTTGAAGAATTTAAGCATTCTGTCAACATGTACACTCTATGGAAACCTGGAATGGATATCCATGTCTTTCATGTGAAACGTCGTAGTATACCCACCTTCGTATTTCCTGGTGGCCTTCGACCTGCACACCCATCTAAACTAGCTTGGGAGAGTAAGCGGGGTTCAGAATTAAGTATTTCTGGCCATGCTCCACCACAACACTCTCAAGAAGGTAGAGTGGTTGTGGTTATGTTATTGTTGTCAAAACTGTTAAAATTTCAAATAAGAGTATAAGTCTTACATTAGCATAAATGAGAAAATAGAACATCATGTATTAATTCATTGTCATAAGATTTTAAGTAGAGAGTGATGTCAATCTAATTGGATTCAGATAGTCTGTACAGGTGTACCATTCTTAATAGACCCAACAAAAATTGTCTAAGTGGAACACTCCAAATCATTTTTCATTTAATGGTAGAACTTAAATTCATACATGAATTATTTTGAATAGGAGGCAACCATGGGAGGAAGAGAAAACTAGCTGAAGATAGTGCGGATAGCTTGAGAAATTCCAAGTCCCTTGCATCTTTGTCTCCCTCCACCAGGGAAGTTCGTCCTGTTCTCATTGCTAGTTGTTGCTATGAGAAATGTAATGACTCGGAAATCATTAGTACCAGTGAAGAACAGAGTGAGAAACCTGATTTGGAATCTACAAGGGATGCCAATGGATCATCTACTTCTAAAGATGCAGAAAAGCTAGCTATTGAGAAGATTATGTATGGTCCAAATGATGCATACCGTGTGTTTTCAGAGGAACCTGATGAGCTTGAAGATGAGTTTGAGTACAGAAATGAAGTCGAAGATTTTGGTGAGAATATGAAAAACAGCAGCAACTTAGACTCTTCAAACTCACAGGAACCGATTATTCCTCAGAAGGAAACTGCTTCTGCAACTTGTTTATACTCAAATGGTGGTTCAGAAGACCTCGAGGTTAACTTTTCATATATCATAAATATAAAACATTTGCAATCATTGTGTAACAATCATGGATCATACACATGCATGCTCTTCTTCATTAAATTATATTACATTACCATTAGTAAATGATGAAATTATCTGATGTCCATGTAGATTTATCATTTAGACTATATTATCAAAAAATCTGTATTAATATATCATTATTGGGAAACTTAAATTGTTCTGACTATTCCTTTATTGTGTACACTCTTTGCTAAGTCGGCGGAGCTGACGGTGCCATTATTTAGTGGGATCCCTGCACCTGTGCCACAGCGGAAGCCTCTTATCAGGTAAACTGTAAAAACAATTTTGATCAATGGTTGAAGAAATTGTTTGTCATGTTTTGTTTGGTTTATACATCCTTGTAATCGAACTAAGTTGTTATGGAGATATGTCATGTTATGAAATTCTCCAAAACATAATTTTAAATTGTGTATAAGCTAATTTTAATCATTTTTTGTTTTTGTTTTTCTAAACTGTGTCAAGTTTAGCTGGTTAACCATCCATTCTTGTTATTCACAGGTTGAAGTTCACCTCCTTAGGAAAACCTGCTGATTGAAGTGATGACACACTTGAATTTGAATATACAGTGTTATTATTTTGTGGTGTCTTTGAAATGTACTAATACACAAGAATTTTGATGTTTTTAAAAATATTTAAAAACCTTTTTAATATGTTAATATTAGTATATTATTTTGGTGGCAATTGTAAAGAGGTTCATAGTATATAGATTTCTAATTTGATAAGATATCATCATTAAATTCTTAAGGATTTATTTTTTACTATAAAAAACACTTCTTGTATTTTATGTTTTATGTGTATATAAATTTATGTCATCTTATTTTGTATGGGATTTGTTTGTATTTTAACAAATGATATTATATATATATAATATCAACCGATAGTTTTCTATTAACAAATTACTGTTTGTATTTTATTGAGTGAATCATTCACTTTAAAGTACTATTATCCAAATAAAATAATAGTAATGCATTATTTTAAAAAGAAGGCACATATTTACTAAGAACTCAATAATTCATACCAATAATTAAGGGTGTCCTTCAAATCATGCATAGGGACCAAATTAATTTATTCCCTATGTCACTCACCACAATTCAAAATATCTTTCCAATTTCATTCATCTATACTATTTAATTCAAGAATAAGGTCAATGATGTGTTAGTTATATTTGTGCAATTGCCTAATTTTTAATTTATATTTTATTCAGTAGTTTTCTTAGTAAAAATATTATTATATTTGATTAACTTTTATAAAGACCCTTCTTTTACAAATAACATATTTGTATTAAACAAATTATTTTAGTGAAAAATATTAAAAAATCATCTAATTAGTTATACATATAGATAATTAACATGTTATTTATTTTCTTCATGTCACAAGATTTTTCTTTTGGAACTATGCTAAAAATAAAAATCCAAAATGTTACTTGACATGAAATTAAAATTAGTTTTTGTGTGAATTTTGATATATTTAATTCTTAATTTTCAAAATAAATAGACATAATCATATTTAAATTTCTAAAGTGTCAAATATTAAACAATTTAAATATTAAGATGAAACTTGACACATTAAAAACAAATTTATAATATTTTTTATTTCTAGGTTTGGAGAATAAAAATTTTAAATTAAAAAAATTCCATATAGCTTTAGTTTGCAACTTTTAACAATTTTTCTCTATTGAGTGGATGAACATCTCAATCTACTTGTGAAGCGTGAACAGGTGTCAGTGGACACAGGTGAGTGACGACAACAGCATCATGATTCATTAGGCCATACATACATACATGCTTTCTATCACATTTGATCTGATATTTTAGATTCGGATCCATCCATGGCCACTGAATGAAAGACTGTTACTTTTTTACATTCATCCTTTTTGTTTGGTGAGAATAAATGAGTTTTGTAATGAGATGATTATGTGTGCTTTCATCCTTTAAATTTCGGTTTAAGACCAGACAAGTTGGATATACTAATGAATCATTCATTATCAAAAGCCTTTTAAGTTTCAAATTCCTCGTACCAGAGCAAGTGTTGTTGGCGGCATGGAGAAGGAGCAGCTTGATTTTGTTCTGGTGCCGTTGGGTCTGTTGGTGTTCCTGATGTACCATATCTGGCTTGTCTATTCCATCGTACACAACCCTCTTCGAACTGTTATTGGGCTTAATGCTGAGTCTCGTCATCAGTGGGTTCTTGCCATGATGAGTGTGAGTTGTCTCTATCTCTCTCTCTCTTTCAATTCATGAAAACTCCTATCAGTTTTGATATGTGCTTACAAAATTTTGATTACAGAAGGATGGTGAACACAGGTGGGTCATTGATAGTTTTTGGAAAAGTTGTTTCTTTTGGATAAAATCAGTGTTGTCCTTCGTGTTCATCAACCCTCCCTTGGCGCATATGACTATGGAGAACTAAAGTTCGGATATTTACTGGAAAATATGTAAACACTTACATGCTTAACAACGTTTAGAAGATGAAGTGTTGAGAAAAAAAATAAAATTATCCAGTCATGTGCTTCAGAACTGATAATTCAAGTTGTGACTTGTTGTTTTGCTCTCACACTTGTATTGTGTGATTTTCTTGTTTTGTGAAATGTAGGGTGCTCAATTCAGAAAAAAAGAACCTGTGTTTGAATTAGTGTCCTCATTTTGTGGTTAGGCTTTTGTAGTTTGATATGAAATTGACAATCGCACTTCAAGTTCACTGTTTCCTTCTTATTACTGAGGAATCAATGACTAGTTATTTTATGATGATTCTTACAGTAAGGGGTAAATAAAGAAAAAAAAGCAGGAGATTTTTCCTCTTTCTTGAGGTCATTGAGTAAAGAGCAGCAGCATATTTCCCATTTCTGTATTCTTTCATTGTCTGTTCACAGTGTTTGGTTGTTGGATGAATGACAAAAGTGATGGGTTTCTTACATAGGATTTACAGGGGAACTCAACTTCTTGCTGTATGTTTGGCAATTTTTGACTTTATTAATGGCAGCATGTGACAAGTTGTAATTCATTGAATCCAATTACGGCAAATAGTTGAGGCCGGAGTGATAAGGTATTCAGAAAAATAGAGCCAACATACGGTTTTTTGGCTTTTTCATTTCCTTCCCATTTGGTTCTTTTTGTTCTTGTTTTTCTCAATTCTCTCTTGTTGTCTTTAAAGGTTACAAAGCTTTCTTGTTTGATTCCACTACTCTTAGTTTGAAATGGTCAAAGCACCAAGTTGTGAAACTGAAAGAGATGGCTGAAAGGTGATAATAATATAATCATCAAACAACTGCTACCACTTGTTTTTATATAACTCTCTTACAAAAAACCATAATGAGGCCATGCTTTTGTCGTACATTTAATTGTAGTGATAGATAGTGTAAAAAAAAACAGCTCAGAAGAACACTTGACTTAGCTATGCATAGTATTTACTTCTCACTGGTATGGTCTTAGACTGAATATCCATGCTGACTATGTGATCATGGACTCTGGCTGCTGATGTATGTTTGATTGACATGTATATGCTTTTGAGGCTCTAATTACTGTCTTAGAAGGTATGAAAAAAAGTTATGGAATTGATTGTGCTGGTATATTTTCAGGAACCGATGAAGAATGGGGTTCTGGCAGTGCAAACTATTCGCAACAATATCATGGCATCTACTCTTCTATCTACAACAGCCATCACACTCAGTTCACTTATTGGCATTTTTGCTAGCAGTACCTGGAGTAATGACGAGCCTATCATACCTTTCGGTAATAGTTCAATCAAACATATTTCTGTCACCATTTGCTTCCTCATTGCATTCTTATGCAATGTGCAGTCCATAAGATACTATTGCCATGTCAGTTTCTTGATCACTGCACCAACACTCAGAGACAAAAGGGAGTATATGGAATATATTGCTGCGACTTTGAATCGTGGGAGTCATGCTTGGTCTATTGGACTTCGAGCATTTTACCTGTCATTTGCATTCTTCCTCTGGATTTATGGGCCAATACCCATGTTTGCATGCTGCTGCTTGACGTCACTTGTTTTGTTCTTCTTGGATACAACAGCAAAAATCACGCGGAATCTTCATAGTAACTCATTCAGGAAAGATAGGGGAACCAATGATGTAGAGTCTGTTGTGGAACCTGATTATCATCCTTTGCCTGCTAACAATTTGTATCAAAACTAGACGTCAATCATGTATGAGCAATTATAAATGTAACAAATTTGTACTTTCCAATTGAGAAGTATGAACATGTTCCGGGGGTGTTATAGAAGGATCCAATGAGAGTACTAGGTAGTCATTTTTGTTTACTGGTATGTTAGTTACATTTCACTTCATTGGGATGAACTTACTTACAATCGTCCCAATCATTTTTGCTGTACCATTCAATCTCTCATTCTTCTACAACAAATTCTATCATGACAGAATATCAACAGTTTGATTAGTCATGATTGAAGCAAACCATATGACAGCAAACCATAGAAGCAGCCATATATTCTTGAGTTTCCTCCCTTACCAAATCGTATCCTGTAAAAGATCGATGGAAGATCAGATTGAAAACCAGAGCTAATAGAAAGAAGACCAAACAAGAAGTAAGACAACAATTGAAGAATAGATGTTGATGTCTTTTTTTTAGAAGACAAACAACAAGAACAGTCCATCTGCTTCTGTGTTGGAAGCTTATCTAAGATGACCTACACAAGCAGCTGTTAATTACTTAATTGTAATTTGTAATATTATATTATGATGATTCATGCATCACTGAGGGCTACGTGTGATCCACACACTCAGAGCATTTTAGATAAATTCAAATACTACATAGGCAGGAATTAAACTAAAAGATGGAGCAAACATCAAAAGCAATCTAATTATAGATAGTTAATAATTTTTTATGCTACAATCTAATTATAAATTATAAAGGTCAATGATTTCCGATTAGATTTTACTGTAAATTTCCTTACACTTGAGGAAGTTAAGAACATCATTTTTGCTTGGAGAGAGGGGAAGAAGGAGAGGACCTCACATATATATATATATATATATATATATATATATATGCTGAAATGGGTGTATGTTTATGCTTGTTTGTTGAAAATGCTTTGATTGACATGTATGCAAGATGTGGGGTTGTTATAGAAGAAAGCATTTGATTGTCCTTTGATTGAACTTTAATGGAAGCCATCTAAGATGACCTACACAAGACAGCTGTCAATTACTTAATAGTAATTTGTAATATTATGTTTATGATGATTCATGCATCATTGAGGGATTATTTAATAGTAACAATGTAGTTATCGACAACACAATTATGTAAACACTATTATTACCAACCAATCTTGTTTATAATAACTTAGTTGAAAGGATAAACCACAACATAATTTTGGCGGACGGTCTTTTTTTTTTTGCCTAAAAAGCACATAAGGAACACTTTTAAAAGTGATAAACCTTAAGTTAATGGGAGATAAAATCAATTTGTAAGATTCAGTTAGATTTAAAATTGACTTGTTAGCTATATGTGTGAAACAAAATGGCACGTGATTTGAACTAGTGGCATGTGTAAGCATTTCTCCATGGGACCTGACAAGAATAAAGAAAACGACCACATGGAAGAACATGTTATCTGCATCTCAATTTCAGTTATTTTTTAGTTTCTTCAGCTAAATTTAGTCAAATCAAATCATAATTGGGAAACATGGTGGAAAGCATATACTAATTATACTAATAGTGTCGGTATTAATTTCCATTTCCCAATTTTTATTCAATCAAAAAAATGAATTTAATTATAGTTTTTGCAGTCTTTACGAGTTAGAAGAGCCATGGAGGAAAAGAGAAGGTTTTGTGAGTGGAAAGGTCAAGGTGAGCTGGATAAAGACAAGGGTAGGGATGAGTGAAAGGAAAGGAGAACCAATTTGAATTCACTAAGATTATAAAGTTTTGGTGTTGGGTGTTGGTTATGTTGTGAGGTAAGTGATAGGTGAAAAGTAAAGTTTGAAATTTGAAGAGGCAGCATGGAAGTAGATAAACTGGACTACGTGTTGGTGCCTCTGGGTGTGTTGGTGTTGGGAATCTATCACGTTTGGCTTCTCTACACTATAATTCGTTACCCATCTCACACTGTCATTGGCTTGAATGCACAGTCTCGTTACCAATGGGTTCTTTCCATCATGGCAGTCAGTACTCTGTTTCTCTCATTTTCTCTATTTTTCACTTTACACTTGGCACATATGCTGAGATTTTCCATTCACTACTGATATTACTAAATAGTTTATATAAATGGTGAATAACCTTGAATTCCTTAGCTAGTTTTAGGACCGACTTAGATCCAAACTTAGATTCTAAGATGGCATCAGAAAACCTATCTTAATAGTCGTTACTAGACTTATCTAGTTACCTGGTATATATTTATAGACATTCAATCATGGATCTGAGAGAGTCTGTTAAAAATCTCTTATTATTCAGTAATATGACAAAAGTAGTGTATATAAAGTAGGGGTAACTATTACCTTTTGACAAAAGTACTGTATATTGTCTCTCAGATGTGTTACTGGACATTTGCTATTCTTTTTCATGAAGATCATTTATATTCTACAATAACCATTTTGAATATTTTTCTCTGCATAACTATCTGTTAATAGAATTGTTTACTAGCTTTTGAATGTCTTTAGGAAACTACCTGTGAGTAGAACTTTAGGTTAACTTTTGAAATTGAGTTAGGTCCAAGGCTAAGTGCTAAGATGTTGTCTCTCTTACCGAGATGTGCAACTTCACGTGTTATTTCTCAAAGACTGACTATTATCTTGTACAATAACAGTTTTGAATATTTGTCTTTAGGAAACTACCTGTAAATAGAACTTCAGCTAACTTTTGAATTGAGTTAGGTCCAAGCCTAAATTCTATGATGTTGTCTCTTACCGAGATGTGCAGATGCACACATGTGTTGTTCTTACTCATATTGACTGTTTATCTTGTACAATATCAGATTTGAATATTTGTCTTTAGGAAACTACCTGTTAATAGAATTTTGGGGTATCTACCTTTAGAATAGAGTTGTGTTAAAACCCAACTACTAAGATGTTGACTCTCACTCTGATATGTGCAATTGTGCATGTGTTGTTCTTATTCATAAAGACAGTGTATCCTGTAGAAAAACAATTTTAAATATTTGTCTTTTGGTATCTAACTGTTAATAGAATTTTAGTTTAGAACTTTTTGTCATTTACTCCCCCAAATGACACCCCTTATATAAAAAAATAAACCAATGAAATTGTTATAAAATGATGTTGGAAACCATGATTAGATATAAGGTCAATTTATATTATATAAGTGGATGTAAATTTTGTTTTACAAATTGATTTTGTTGGGTTGAGTTAGGTTTAAAGCTTAATTCTTAATCTTTTTGACTAGTATAATTTTATTCACTGAGATAATTGTTTCCTCAACAAACTACCTTTGCATTGTTTTCAGGATCCTCTGAAAAATGGGGTTTTGGGAGTTCAAACAATCCGCAACAATATCATGGCATCTACCCTTCTAGCTACAACAGCAATAACTCTTAGTTCACTTATTGGCGTTTTTGCAAGCAATGAATCAGATACCAAACTAGTTTATGGCAACAAAACTTCCCTTAATTCTTCAATCAAACGCCTCTCCATCTCACTATGCTTCCTCGTTGCGTTTCTATGTAATGTGCAATCTATCAGATACTATGCACAAGTGAGCTTCTTGATCACCACACATGCACTGAAAGGCCAGAGGGATTTTATAGAATATGCTGCAAGATCCTTAAACCGGGGGAGTTATGCTTGGTCTTTGGGGCTGCGTGCCTTCTACTTTTCATTTCCTCTTGTCCTTTGGATTTATGGGCCAATACCTATGATTGCTTGTTCCTGCTTCACATCATTTATATTGTACTTCTTGGACACAACCACTCAAATCACACGAGATCTTCACACTAAGTCATTCAATAAGAGGGAAACTGGGGACACAGAAGCATCCTAGTTTCATAATTCTAACTGCCCTTGAACTTGATAATCTTTTAGCTCGTGGTAAAGTTCAATAGTAGGATTTCTATATTCATGTAATGATACCATTATTGGTTAATTATAGTAAAATCTTCATTGAAAAGTATTTGCAGTATATTTAAGAGAAAAGTTGTTTTTTGGGTGAATGATTCAATGATTGGAGAAAGTGAAAATAATTGGGGTTGTGGGAGTTCAAAAATCAGCAACAATATCATGCCATCGACTCTTCTTGACACAACAGCAATCACTCTTAGTTCAATTATTGGCGTTTTTGTAAACAGTGACTCAGATACCAAACTAGTTAATGGCAAAAAAACTGAAGTTCAATTGTAGATTTTCTAAAACCATCTCTGTTTTATTATTGTTACTGGTGAATTATTTATACTATTGACTGGGAAGTATGTGTTGAATCTTGAAGTAATTTCCCCCCTGTTCATTTTTTCGGTCTAACAGCTTCTACAATGATTTAGTTCAGGTTTGAACACCTAATATCAATCTTATGCTGGGTGAATAAAGAACATGAACCTTATCAGTGGCAAGCATGTAATGGATGGTGCTGGTTTACCCATACTACAGTTATTATTACTCTCTCGAATCATTTCAGAAATGTCCTTTCATTGCATGACCAAACATGTATAAATGGATGGCATTGCTTTGAAAAACCAAATCAGATTTGATTGGAGTATATATTTGGTTGTTTACATCAGATTAAGGCATGGTATGTCATGTCAGGTCAATGAAACGAACATAGCATGCTCTCCAAGCAACGTGGGGCTAGCTTAATTAATTGTCAAAATGTGAAAAGATTGATGATAAATATGTATGCAAGGGAGGTCAATGATTGGAGGAAGTGATAATATTAGGACAAGCAGGATCAAAATCATATATTTTATCTTGTTTGATTGGCTTCTAAGTAAATCACGGTTGGAAGACCAAATACAAGTATGAGTTCCATATTGAGTAGAGATAAAAAGATTGAACACTGTGTAAAAAGACACTAATAGAAGACACTATATAAGATAGAAGATTCATAAATCCATTCAGATTTTAAGTTCAAAAGTGATATCAATCACTGTATAGTTGGACTTATTAAGTCTTATTGGTGTTTTGTCTTTTAAGTAAATTCTTTCTGAAAAAAGACTCATTAATCACTTCATTTTCTGTAGGATGGGACATGAATAACAGAAGCAGTAGATGATGAACATAATGGCAGAAAAATATCTGCTACCAATTCTGGTAGTGGGAATTTCAACATATCAGATACCCTTATCAACACTACGGTATGCCAAATCTTTCTTACCATACTAAGACTAACCTTCTTTTGAAAGGTATTTTTTTTTTCATTCACTTTTAAAAAATCAACTCACTTTTTTTCATTCCCAAAATTCCAAAATGCAAAAGGGTATATTTCAAATTACTTTTTAGGATTAAAGAAGTGTGTGAGTCGATTCGTTTAGCAGGAAACGAGCTACCTCAAACAATGATTATATTCAAAATTGAATAACTTTAAGAATTCAAGTAGAATGTTTTCAACACGTAAATGTTCGTTAGCATTATTTGATGTGATAAACCTGAGTAGCTGTTAGAATATTAGAGCAAATTACCGGTGGTGGATGGTTACGTGAAAAAGGACATATTCCTGCATGCATGGATATTCAAAACTTTGAGAATGATTGGATAACTAGTTACTGTGAAGAAGATTACCTCAACATCATATATCAATTAATAGCAACTTGGGTTTGCAAGCATGCAGATGATAACATGGACCAGCCAATCCTTAGCCGAAAGCTTGCAAATTCCACAATAAGATGCATGTTTCTGTATTTGTTTTGTACTTTTTAGTGACTTTCTACTCATACCTTGCATATAGAAAAGAACGAACCTTGTTTTGTTCTTGTGTCAATTTTTCAAACGAATTTTCAAAATGATGCTTCATTATGTGAACCTTGTTGCGAATGATCGTTGCTTTTCTTTTTTCAGCGATTGTTTATTTACATTGAATGACTGACTATAATAATTATGATAAAAGTTAAATGAAATCCGTAAAGTTAAGAAAGTAATTTTATATTTTAGTATTAATTTATTCTTATTGATGCTAATTTTTCTAATACAGTTGTATTATCCGACATTGATTTGGTATGAGATTGTTCGTTTTGACATCAAAATATCAGACGTAACAAACAATGTTTAAACACTAATTGTGTTCAATGTAGAGGGACAAATTCTTATTGTCTACTTCAAACATCTATTGAAATCTATGTAATTATTATTATTGGCTTCTTAAGATCTTAAACATGTCATAAATTATCGTATTAAGAAATAGATTTTAAATCTAATTTAATTTTATAAAATCTATTTGTAAAATTAAATTTGTATTTATTTATATATTTTAAATTAATCTTATTTTTAATATAAGATTTAATTGCTAAAATAAACATAAGGTTTTGAATTTTCAGACATAGTTTTGTTTATCTTAATATTGGTCAGAGCAACGTTATGGAACAATGTCAAAAGGAATCTTGGTCCTTATCAGCCATCAGAAACTAAATATTCTTTAGACCAAAAACTGCATGCGATTCGACTAAACATGCAAAGCATATTACGACATAGCTCATTACTCGAATGCAACAAAGTAAGACGCCACTCCACTTTTTGTTATGGTGTGATTTGATCTCAACAATGATAATAATAGACTACAAAACAACATCATTCAAGATCTAGATCACCTACTATATTATTAAATCTTATTATATACTTTTATATTTTCTAATTATCATTATACTTTTATGCTTTAAAGGTTTGTAGGCTTTTTTCTCTTTAATTGTAGGATTTTTGTTTGATAAAATACGAACAAATCATATAAGACAACATCAAACTACGTTCAATAAAAAAAAAATACATTAAAACAATAGATTTGTATATCTTTCTATTTATATATATTATTTATTTTACTTATTTTTAATTAATGTGAAAATTTTAACTTATTTTGGATTTCTAACATTTTAATCTTTTTTACATTGACAAAATACTTTTAAAGAAAAAAATGTTATCCACAACTATTTTTAAAAAGTAAAATTATATTTTAATTAATTATTGAAAACTTAATTTTGTATTTTAATTTTTAGCCTTTTGCATAAGTTAAAAATAGTTATGCAATATATTAAATATTTTTTTGAGAATTTGTCATTGGAAAATAGTAGTTAAAGTGTGTTACCCAAATAGAATGACTAATTCCTTGACAAACATTATACAATATACCAATTAATTATTTTGTGTGGTATATATGTGTGTATTATGGTGTACTAATTATGATAATAATACATCATCTCCATAATTTTCTTTGCCTACTAAAAAAATAGTAAAAAAGTAAGGTTATATCCTTGATGGTAGAATTATATAGACATAGTATAAAAATAAGTGGAAATTTCATCTTTTAATTTAATTTTATGAAATTATATTTTATTGTTTTTTTGTGTTTATATATATATATATATATATATATATATATATATATATATATCAATTTGGTCGATAAAAGTCAGTTTAACAAAAAAAAAATAAGAAATTAAATTTTAATATTTTTCTTAAAAAAAATAAACATAGCTTAAAATTTTAGTATTTTTTTTATTCTACGTTAATAAACATTAATGTGCGTGATTGACCTTTGAATTTAAATGTGATAAAAAAAATTAGTTAAACTTCTATATTTATATTTTAAATATTAAAAGCCTATAAATCTATTTTTATTTGTGATATTACAAAAGTATAATATTATATACCTTTTAAAATTATTTTATATATTTTCAGTGACTAAAAGAATTTTATTAAAACCCATTTGGTTTCTGTTGAACTATGAAATCTTAGTATGTTGACAGTAGCTTTCGATTTCAAAAATACTGGTTTATATGCATGTCAGGAAAAAACGTAATTAACTTGTATAGAATCAATGAAGAAGAAGAAAATTATTATTAGTTATAATTATGGTTTTGAATTACTGGTTTTATATTTGATGATATGAAAGTGGTCTTTAAATAGTAATGAGCATGTAAGTGACATCCGAATGAGTGTGCATCTACAAATTTAGAAAGGGTCTCTGTCATATGAAAATAACAAATTTCCTTCGTAATGAGCTATAGCTTTAAAGCAGTAGGTCTAGAAAATGGAAGAATACTTTCATTAATTTCATGTTTCCTGCATTGCAGGCAAGACAAGTGATATTTCACTGTATCTTCTTCACATTGTTTATCAGATATATGGGTTCTATCTTGGATTGCAATACCACTTTCTCACTAATACTACTACTATACATCAATTTCCTACCACTTTCTCACTTCCAATACGTCACATGAATAGTTATAATGGGGTCATCTTCATCCATGAAAACCACCCATTTGTCTCCTTTTTTTTAGTTTTAATACCTTTTGTTCATTCACCATAACCAGATATTATTTACAGTATATAAAGTTATTTGATCTTGGTTTTGTTCTTGACCCTTTGTTATTGGCTAGATCACCATGGAAATCATTGAACAAGAGTGTGGGGTACTGACTGGAAGAATCCTGAGAAATCAAGTATGTATGTGCCCTACAATATGTCATAGTCAGTTTTGAATTGGACCCCATACATTTTCTTCGCAATCCCTTGCCACAAATTCCAATTGCATGTGGTCCTTCTTCCATAAAGCAAGTTGTACTACATTCTTCTTGTTGAAAGGAAGTCAGATTTTTCTTTGAAGCACAAAATACAGATCTACTATGCCCAAATCAAATGTTTATACACACTAGCACAGTGAAGGAAATTAGCAGCAAAAAGAACAAAAGTGTGTAGAAAATTACAAAAAAAGCTAAATCCTTTATCAGTTTCTCATTCTTACTCTCCCATGCCATCAACAGACAGATAATTCGTAGTGTCCAACAGCCACACGCGTCTAACTGCAAAAATATAAACGTTAATTAATACAGCAATCATATGTTGGCCTAGATATCAATACATATCAAAGAATATTGTAATTTCATTTCATCATTTTATGATATTGCAAGAAATTAAGGATAAATAATACAGTTGATGCCATCACTAGAATCACTATCCATTGATGCGGCCAAATCTGTTTTTTAAAACCTTGTATTGTGTAATTGTAACATCTGCAATCAGTAGAGAAAAGTGGCTAGTTAGATTCCAGGAAGAACATCAAATTATATATGAACTTGGTGGTTGATAAAAGGAGGTATATGTATATATACCAACAGTTGGTGTAGAGAGAGGAGGAATGAGAAATGGAGGCTGAAGGTGATGACAGAAGCATAGAGAGCACAAAGGAGTGAGATGCACAATTGATCAGTTCCTTCTCTCTCTCTCTTTCTCTCTCTCTCTCTCTCTCTCTCTCTCTATATATATATATATATATAGTATAATATATATATGCATATCATCATCGGTGCTCTCTATCTTCTGTCAACAACCTTAGAAAACCAGTGCCTCCCTCTTAGGCTCTTGTTCTACCTCACCCTGAAAGCAAAAAGAGAGTATAAGAAAGGGAAGGGGATGATGATAATGATAATGAAAGAGAGAAGAAGAGAATCGTGTGGGATGTTAGATTGCTCTCCAGCCAGTAGCAGCTATTTATAGGAAAAAATGTAAAAGAATGGGTAAAAGGGCCTCAAAATATTCCACTGGATTAGTAAGCTATAGCTAGTGGTGGTACCACAATGAAGTGATACTCTCCATTTTCTAACCGCTTCTCACGAGATAATTAAAACATCCTCAAAAGGACACACAGCTTATGTAACATCCTAACAACCATTCACGTACGTACTTGCTGTAAAACCATGCATGCTAATAATATAATCCAAACTCCCATATATACTTAATTTATATATATACATGGATTTATTCAACATGAACTAATTCAAAAACACACAGTGCAGCTAGCATGCACTAACTACAAGATCCCTCATGCAACAGTCACTGATATGGTATTGATTTGCACCCATGTGCAATAGGATTTGAGTAAATCGTGTGAGATCATCATATTATTTCCTAATGTTAATAGTTCTGTGATGCTACTACACATAGTTGTTGTGATTCTCATCTATCTTCTTCCATCACTTACTGTGAGTGGTATGTGGGGTCCATCCACTGGATAGTAGGGACCTTTAGTTTCATGGTGCTTCAGAAACTCTTGCTAATTTCCAATATACTCACACAAATTAATGTTAAAATCTGTTTTCTGTTTCTTGAATTAGAAATGTGAAAGCTAGCAATTGTAATATGTGAGGATTACCTTACCATATTTAGAGGGATACGTATAAAATCACACTAATGAGAAACATGGTGAAAACTCACTTCAGCATTGCATGGTTGGGAAGTCACCGTCAATATACAGTGTATCAGTGGAACTCCCCACTATTTGCTATGAGAAAAGAGACTTAACAATTTTTTTTTAATAATCTTTTAAAAATAAATTATATGTTACTATTTTATTGGTTCGTATATTTGAAACGAACGAATAACAAGTTATTATATAAATAATTATAAAATAGTTCTTAAATAAACATTTTCTCATTTTTATATTTAGATCAGATATAAAATGTTTTACATCAATTATTAAAAACAAAATAATAAAAGAAGAAAAAGAAAAATAAACGACACAAAAATTGGTTTGGTAAATTACAAGTGTATTTAAGTTTTATAGGGTTGTTTATGTAACTCGGATAAAGAATAATACAACAGAAAATTCATTTATTATCAACAATCTTTAAGTTTTTGATAAGTTATATTTATGAAAGGATTTTTCGGCGGCCTCTAAAACAGTAGTTTACCGAAAGATTTTGGCTTTCGGTACTCAACATGAAACATTACCGAAGTGTAACATCTCAGAGTATTAAGTGATATGAGATTAAATTAAACTACATAATTATTTTTAGAATTATATAAAAAATCTCTTTTAAATTTATTTTAGTTAAGTTTCTAAAGCAAAAACAGACAAATAAATAAAATAAAACTTACAAATCATGCTACTCTTAAGGATAAGACGTATATAATTTTGCTTCATATTTGTATTAAACAATATTTTGTACGATGAGGAAAAAGGTAAAGTTTTTATCAGTGTTCTTAACTAATTTTTATAAAGGTCTAAATCAAAGTCATCCTTTAATTGAATGATGACGAATTGCGAATGCAGAAGTGCACCATGACAAATGAAGAAAGGGATTTGATATCTTTTTGTGCAAAACTTCCATGTCCACCCAAGTTGTTGCTGTAATACTTTTAGCCACATCATAATTTACTATATAAACTCATTTTTTTAAATGATTAACGTCTATTGTGATTATATCTTTTGTATGAAAGATTGACTTTGATATAATTTTTTTGAATCTTTAAGAGAAATCCAAGAATGAGTAAAAAACCCATACATGAAACTAAGGTCAAAAATCTTAATATAATGAATTTATAAATTTTAAATAGATTTATGTATCTTATTTCTTATATATTGTTTAGTTTTTCTTATATTCCTATCGCATATCTCTTCCTAGAGTGGTGGACATAATGAGATTTATGGATGTGAAAAACAACATATTTTAATTTCTTGATTTCTTTAATAAATAATTTTTAAAATATATACAATCCTAAAAATTGAACTCTTAATTCATAAACAAGATCATCTATTATTAATTATATAAAATCATGTTAATTACTGGAGACAAGTTTAAATATAGTTAATTTTAAATTATTATTGAAATATGATAATATATAATTCGTTATTAAATATTTTTTGTAATGGGAAAGTTTAGCTTTAACTTTTAGAACTCTATTCTACGAACAAATGCATCTTGGTTGGATGGATGGCATCAAAGTAAAGGATAAATTGTATACGCAAATAAATAAGAGTGTATTTGTTTTAAAATTATTTGATAAATTAATTATATAATTATTTTTATTTATTAAACAAGTTCTGTAAAAACATGTCTTGCCATGATTGATTTCTCTACCCTATGTTTTAAGTTTAATTAGCACAATAAAAAAATATTTAACAGTACTAAAATAAAGTCATTTCTATAATGCACCCAAATAATCCATCTTAATAAATATATAGATATGATAACGATTTAAATTACGATAAAAATACATGATATTAATTTTTCTTTATCTCTTTTTATAAATTAATTATTTAGTTAAACAGACTTTTTAAAAATATTTGCTAGAAAATTATACAAAGTTAAATTAAACTAGGCATATAAATTCTTATTCTGCTATATACTGTTCATCGATTTGGCATCATGTCATCCACTGAACTCTAGAGTTATCCAATTGTAAGAGATATATGGAGAAAAATTGTACACATAAATGTTTGAAAAACCTAAGATATGAAAACATCAAAAATCTCTACATAATACAAAAAAACACTACAAAAACTGAAAGAAATTTTTTAAACAGTATAAGTATCTCAAATAAATTTCTAAAGTATGATAAATGATAGAATTTACATTTAATCATTATACATAAAGCCTATATATAAGGTTGGACGTAAAAACAATTTTTAAGTAAACAGACGAAGACTTTAACAAATTACAAAAATGTTATTTGCATTTTTCACATCTGATTTTTACATGTTAAACATAAATGGAACAAAATAAACATATTTTGTGTTACATTTGTTTTTTACTTTGCTACAATAGATTAAGAATGACATCAATTGATAAAAAATAATTAAAAAATAACAGTAAAAAATATGTAGGCTGCTACATTTATTTTTGTTATAGAATTAAAATTAGAATAACTATGGTTTTACTTCTTAAACTTTAAAACATCATTAGAATTTGTTTTTGTTCGAAATTTTAATATAATTTGGTTATGAAGTTTTAAAAATAATATATATAGTTATTCTAATTCAATTATATGAATCGTTTTTATGTGTTAAGCAACATTTCATATTATTGTTTCAATTGTTTATATCGTTTAACATATTTTAATTTAAATATTTATTTCAAAAATCAATTACATGAAAAAAATATATTAATATTGTTAGATTTAAAAGACTATATCTATTTATTTTTTAAATTGAAATCAAAATAGTTTCAAAGAATATGGAAAATTCTCACTTGTGTCTAAAATTTATAAAAAAAAAAAATATTTAACACTTAAAATTAATATTAGTCTTCATTTATATTTATATGTGTGTGGAATGAATCTATATTTGCATCTATCATCCCAACACGTCACGATTTTTAACAGAAAATTTCTAAATTGAAAATATTTGATTTTTTAATGAATATGATTGATAAGAATGTATATATTCACTACGTGCTCATATTCCTTTATATTAAAGTATTAAAACATTTTTAATTTATTAGCTAGTCTAAAAAACTTATTCCAACTTCTTTTATCTTTAATTTTATAATTTATTTTTAAAGCACACATTTAATTATTTTTACTTTATTTTAAAATTATTTAATTTTTCTTTAATATTCTTATTTAATATTTATATAATTATAACTTTTTAATGTTTGATATTAGAAAAGAAAGATATGTCTTTTGACATTTAATACTTGATAATTTAATATTATATTTGTTGTTACTTTTAATTTATAAACTGTACATTAGTAGGAATAAGTTCTAATAGATGATATTCAATTACTGAATGAAAGTTAACCTATAGAAAACTTGTTTATGTTCAATGTAAAAGGTGAAAATATATTAAAAATATTATGTTGTATTTGCTATAGAGCATGTAATTATGTAGTTATATATATATTCACAGTTAAATTAAGCTAAATTGTTAACCTTCAGTGACTTTGATAAATTTGTTAGTAATTTAGATCATAAATATGTATAATAAATAATTAAATATGTTAAGATCATTATATTATTGATCAAAATATTAAAAAAAATCTAATTAATTATATTTATGGCTAAGAATATATGTTATGAAATATTAAAATATTAACTATGTAGATACTATATACAATATCCTAATTTGATAAGGAAACAAATTAGAAACATTAATTTTTTTTTTGAAAAAATAACAATCAGAAGTTATATAAAGAGATATGATTCCATACATACATATTGTTCTTATTTATTTCTCTTTATCTCTATCATAATTAATAAAAAAAAAACACTTCTACAGTTAAAAGATCAAATACATTTGATCTACTTGTTTCCACTAGTCAATCTATAGTCGTTTTCGCTTATTATTTTATGAGATATTGAGTATTGCTCAATTAATTGAATGGTTCAATTATTTATTTGTTATTGATATATAATAATGTTTTCATAATTACTCATATATGTCAACTAAGTTTGAAAATACTAAGAAGAGGATAGTAACATATATGAGAAAAAAAAACTTGTTTTACTGTTAAAAATAATATAATTATGAACCTAAATCTCACATTAGTTAAAATTAATTAAAAATTGAAACCGGAAAGGATCGAGCAATTTTTTTATTAGATATAAACTACCTTGGTTGCAACAGATGACAAACTCATGAATAGAATAAGTTTTGGAAACTTTTGCGTATTATAAAAACCAATAATATATACTTACTTATCTAAACTTATCCAAGAATGGTGATTAGATAGAGATAAAAAGTATCGTGTGTAGAATATTATTATTGGCTACGAAAAATACGAGAGTGGACGGTGAGGATTTCAATTCCTATAACACTTTTTTTTGTCAAGTTCATTATAAATTTAAAGTGAACACTTTGGCCTCCAAATTTCAAAAAAGAAAAAGTACATTTTCTAAAAGGATAATGATATTTTGACAATATTTTAACATAATTTACGTGTCATTCTGTGATTGATCCAAAATTATTCTACAATCAATAATAATAATAATCATAAACACCAACATAAACTAATTACATAATGACACAGATAATGTTAAAATGTTGTAAAAAAACTGTTGTTAAAGTATTATTATCATTTCTAAAATGTTTTAGAAAATTATTCCTTTTAAAATAGTTGTAAAATTTAGAAGAATTTATACTTTTGAGTTGAGTTATGTGAATGATTAATATTTGTGATATTATTGTGGAGGAGAAGAAAGAAAGTATATTTGTTTAATAGGTATAATAATTTGAAGTTAGAGATGTGCGGTTGAGGAGTGTGAAAAAGACGTAAGTGCATGGATGGCAACGAGTCGAGAATGACGGCATCTTGCCCTCAAAGCAAGGAAACGAGAGAACATCCCTCAACGACACACATTTCTTATCTATACACCTTTTTGTCTTTCTTCCATTTCTTTATAAATTAAATTAAACTATTATGAAAAATTATGTCTAGTTTAAATTAAATTATAAAATAGTTAATTTTACCGTAATTTACAAAAGTTGACGTAAAATATTATTTTTAAGAAATGATTAAATGATAAAATATTTAGTTTTATCTTATCTTATAAAAGTTGACATAAAATATTATTTTCAAGAAATTATATGAAGGTTATATTTTAATTTATTATGAAATTTTATTTGTAGAAACATTTAATATCAAAATATATTTTACTCTTATCTTGTATGACTGTCTGGTAAGAGATCGATTGGTCAACCGTTAATCAGATGTCCCAAACGAGCTACTCGTGATTGAACTGTCATAAAATTTGATCGAACGGAATAAATCATCTCACTATAAGGTAAAGTATGACTATTTCCAATTAGACTATTATTAGACTGCAAGTAATCAAAGACTCAAATCTATAAATATAAATATGAGATAAGAAGATAAGTGAATTTGCATTCATTGCACCATTAATGCTTGATTTGTCGAATCCTTACTATTTTAATATCAGAGTATTTTGTGCAAATAACTTCAAAACATAATAGTTAGACTTATATTGAGACTTCTTTGCAATCTATAAAATCTCATACCATTGATCTCGACCTCATACTTGAAACAACTTATTTTATTTTTATACAATTTTTTTTATCATTCTAAAATTATTATTTTCAAAAAATCAATTTTGGAGAGTATTTGAAGTTAAACTCTTAACTTATACGTAGATTAAACTTAAGCATGATGATATATTAAAAAATGTGTGGAAATTGATTGAAGTAACTATAAGTAGAAGTAATAAATGGTAAATAAGTTTGATGGGAGGAAGTAATAAATGTGTGTGGAAAGAAGTAGAAAGAAATTTAGTGGTGATTAAAGGAAGAAGGAAAGGTAGGTTTATGTCGAACACCTGTCAAAACCCCATACCTTCTTTCCTCATTTGGCCTCAGCAGGCCCACCTCAGACTCAGTAACAGAACATTGACACCATGCTCTCTGTCATTCCAACCTTTTCCATTTTCCCTTTTTGGGTTTAGAACCATTCTCGAAGCCTACGTGGTTACTGGTAAGTGGTCAATGGATTTGGAATAGTTTGAAAGAAGCAGGAAAAATGAAGAATTCCATATATCTTCAGTGTTGGAGAATTATGGTTGGTAATGGTATCTTTGAAATTGAAAAGGGGTAGCGTTTAGAGCACGAAGCATGCATGCAATGATATAGCTAGCAGATAACAGAACATATGCATATGCAGTTGTGCAGTGGGAAGTGAATATAAGTATAATATGTATGCATGTGGGTTGAATTAATTGAGAAACAAAGCTAGGTATAGGTAACTATTGGTATATAGTAGAAGAGAGATAAGGGAATTGATTCCATGATGAAGAGAGTTAGATGAGGTGGGTCAGACCACTTCTGTCATGGCAAATCATCTTACATTGCATTGAGTGTATTCAATGCCAGGTAGAATATGGTTCCATTTTTAAAACAACATGCAATCAATCATCCTTCTGCAAACATATCTACTTCTGACTTTACCCTCATCACAACAGTAAATCTACCCATATTCAAGAAGAAAAAGAGATATGGTTTTAGATTAGTTTACCAGATTCTTCTCTCCAATTTGCTTTCTGCTTTTACTTCTTTATATAAACTTTGACTGCTTCATTCCTTCATCAAATTCTCCTTCTGTTTTTGGTTTATATGGCTTACATGCTTTCTCAACTAATGGCTAACATTCAGCTACGTGATTTATTAAGACTAATGTATCATACACACTTTTACATTCATTTTATACATAATAATAGGATAAAATGGTCAAGTATAAAGTTTTATGTTTTTTTCAAAAAAAAAGAAAATAAAAAATAAAAAAACATAGTATTAAATGAATGTAAAATATTTATGTGTGTCAAAATATCATTTTTCATTCATTAGTATACTTCAAATCTCACGACAAGGTTAATTTATAGAAATGTAAATTTTATTTTTGAAAGAGACTATTTGATTTCAAGACTATTAATAAAAAAAAGAGAGGTTAAATATATTTTTAATTACAAAATTTAAATGAAAAATTAAAATTTGTTATTGTTTTAAATTTTGCTCGTTTCTAAATTTTAAAAGTGAATAAATATAATTATTTTAAAAAAAACAATATTAATTGGGAGCTTATTAAATGAAAAAAGACAATGTTAATTCCGAGCTTATTAAATGATATTATAAACTGACTTTTGAATTAATATTTTATTAAAACGATAATAAAATGTCATTTTAAAATTTGTTTGACACATTAAAAAATTAACATAATTAGGTTATGATGACTGTATTTATTTATTTTTAAAATTTGATAATCAAATTCTATCAAAATTTAAAATATAAACTAATTCAAATTTTACATTAAAATTTAAGAATTAAAAACATATTTAATAGTGAAACAAAATTATTTTCATGCTCTATCTAAATAAGCATTATTTATTTGGTTGATTTCATCCAGCATTATTTATCTTTGGATTTTCATCCATAGTTATCTATTCCAATAAATCGTCTTGAAAGAAATAAGATGTATAGTGGAATTAATTAGACTTTCAAACATCCCAAACAATTTGAATCGAGTTATATGTTTTGGTATTTTGAAAAGATAAAATAACAAAAGCAAAAAGAAAAGGGTCGAACAAAATTGTTAGGTTGTGCTAGTCTTTTTAATAAGACAAGAGTTTTAACTTTTAATTAATTAATAAGTTATATGTTATGTAAAATAAGTTTTTTGGAAAAAAAAAACTTGAATATATGAGTGTAAGATAATGATATAAATTATGTTAGTTTTAATGTTGAGAAATTATTTTAATGAGAGGGACTACAAAACAAGCGGAAAAATGTTGAGAAACTAATAATAATATATTACTGTATATAATGGTAGTCGATGCCAAGTTTGATGTGCTGGTAGTAATGAAAATGCGAGGAGGAATTGTTGTAATAGAACGAACTATAGCCATAATAAACAACAAAGTTGTGTACTTTGCAGTCGTGGATCTGTTTTCAAAAAATAACAACTTCAAAGTATTGTTTATAAGAACCACTAATCTATCATAAATATAACAAATGTGTTTGTTTAACCAAACATAAGCAAAAGAATTAAGAAATGCAAACATAGTGATATTACAATTTGAAGGAGACTCTTTAGGTTAAGATTGCTTGATATTCTAACTAAATGGATAAATCTTTCTAATATATTAAGACTATAAACCAAGTTTAAAAAGGTTATATAAATAGACGTGCAGTTTCACACCACGACTTCGTATGGAAAAGAGTTGTGTATCTTCAATTCGTTTATCTAATCGATTACAAGAATAGATAATCAATTATATACAGTTAAAGAATATTGATATGTTAACAAATTTTTTTAACAACTTTTTGACAATAGGAATACTTTATTGTTTTGTTTAAATTTATTTTTAAAAAATATTTGAAACAGACCAATTACAAACCACTACATCATTATAAAAAAGTTGTCAAAAAAAATTGTTAAAATTTTTTTTTCCAAAGTTAAATTTGTGTAGAGATGAACAACTTAAAAAAATAAATCATGTGTGAATAAATAACTTCGAAGTTGAAGTGGTCCGAGGATAACGACATCAACTTTTTTTTCATAGAAAAATGACTTTTTAATAATTTTTTTAACAATATTTTTATATAATTCGTAATTAATTCATTTTAAATATATAAACCGATAAAATAGTCACACATAATTTATTAAAAATTATTAAAAAAAATCGTGAACATGTCATCGTCTATATCAAACCTGAAGTTGTTCAGAGAATATACAAGAACTTCATAAAAAATCGTGTAAGAACTCGTGTGGGATTACAAAACTTATCTATTTAAGTATTTTTTTTTAACTCTTCATATAACTAGAATATGTGAGGCGTATTTGCCCATCTACATAAAAAAAAAAAAAAAAAAAAAAAAAAAAAAAACCCTGATATTCCCATGCAAGCCAGGAAGCAAAAAGACAAGCATGAAGGATTTTTCATATTGGTTTAGGTAGAAAATGCAAAATGGATTAGGTTGCCAAGAACATTAATATTTTTGCTTTTCAAGCATAAGGATAGTCCAATTTAAAAGGAAAACGGAGTAGCCATATAATCTGATCAGAAGAAGGAGCAAAATGTCAGCACGAATCATATTCTGCGTTGCGGTTTCCCTTGCAACAATAGCAGTTATTGTTTTGGCTGTGCTATCACCTGTGTCGCACAACAAGAACCATGGAAGACCGTGGTTGGATCTATCCTTGTACATCCAACAGCCTCAGATACCAACCTTAAAGAGTGACCTCGTACCAAGGGAAGATGGCGGCGCTTTGATCTTTCCCCGCGTCCTGACAGAGGGACCGGAGAAGAGTTCACGTGAGGTTGGAAAAGCACAGGGGTTCGTGATTCTCAGCGACATGTTTCAGCAATCGGCGTTCAATGTGATGTATCTGAGCATCGACACCCCAGATCATAAGGGTAGCCTCAGCGTGCAGGCTCATGAAGACAAACAACAGCTCAAGGTCATCGGAGGCACTGGTTCTTTTGCCTTTGCTCGTGGTCTTGCACTTTTCACCATAGCTGATGAAGCTGCTGCTACTTACCATCTCAAACTTCAGCTTCAATTTCCGAACCATTCCCCCAACTCATTACCACCATGACGCACGCACGCACGCACTTCTACTTTCATTCTGTTCATTCCTTTTTTCTTCCATCAAACTCAAAACTACATCGTTACTTTCATTCTGCTCATTCACGCTTATACTCTAATCTTAGGATGTGTTATCATATTTTTTAGGTTTTTGAAATCACTATCATAAATATAAAGCATTCCCTTATAGAGGTGTAATAATATTAGATACAATAAATATCTTAATAATTCTATAATATCCGTTTTATGATTTCTTATAAATTTAATAAAATTAAAAGTTAAAATGATATTATTTAATAAAAATTTAGCATTAATTATATCTACTTTAAACTTTTGTTTAAATAATTATATTAGTACTATAATAAATTGAAATATTGTACTGTCAAAAGGTTTACTGTTATCAGCTTCGAAACATCAAAGTTTATAACTTTATTAAGATCGAAATAAAAGATAAAATTTAATAAATTAATTATTTTAATATTATTATTATATATTAGATTTACATTATCAATATAAAAATATAATAAAAAAATTAGACAAATCATCTACATTAAATAAATTTATCGAAACAAGATTAAACAATTATATATAAAATAATTTTTAATGAGTTTCTTCGTATATTAATTAGATTAATATTGAAAAATAATAATTAGACTAATCATTTCTTATATTAATTAAAAATATATATTGTACTTTTATTTCTTACTATAATAATATGTAATATTTATTGATAATACAACTTTTTTTACGGTGCCATATAGAAAAAGTTGTGATATAATAATTTTGTCTCACAAAAAGTTATTAATACAAAATTATATCATTTTTATATTAAATTATATTATAGATATTCTTACTTTTGAATATATTTTATATATTTAGGATGTAAAAGTAAAATGATATTATTTAACAAAAAATTAATATTAATCATATGTACATAGATGTTTTATATAAGATTTTAAATAATTATATTTGTAATAAATTAAATTGAAATATTGTACTTCATTTCAATTTTTAAAATATACATTTTTACAAAAAGGAAATCATAATTTTTAATATTATAAATTTCGTTTTGTTTTATAATCTTTTAATTCATATTTTACTATTTTTAGTTTCTAAATCTAAGAGCTTGTCACTTTGGTAATATCAAAATAAAAGGTAAAATAACAAACTAATTAATTAGACTAAACTATCATCATTACAGTAGACGAGTATAAGAAAACTAATAGATTAAGTCTAGTAATACTTGACAAATTTGGTGACACAGTAATTAGACAATTATAGAAAAAAAAATCTAATAATATATGTCCATATACTAATTATTTGAAAAATATTAGATGATAAATTATTTTATATGTTAATTATATCAGTCTAAAAATATATTGGTTAAACATGTATAACAAAAAAATATTAAACAAGTTTTTCAATATATCAATTAGACAAGTCTAGTAATATATATTAGAGATTAATCTATTCATACATTAATTAGATAAGTATAAAAAAAATATTATACGAATTATATTAATTAAACGAATTTAAAAATACTAAGTAGATGAGTTTATCCATTCAGTATGGTTATTAATCTAACATTTATTTTTTATTATTTCTTTTGATTGCAACATTCCACACATCTTCTTAGTTTCACTCGAAAGCTTTGAATTTCACAGCAACTACGAAAACGTGTGGCTATATATAACATATATAGTCAAATTATTTACGAGTATCACGTCCACACGGATTTTAAGAAAAAAAAAACACAATTATGACAATTTTGAAAAATTTATAAACTTTTGCAAAGAAATCAAACTATATATGTGATCTGTTTCAGTTTTCCGACGACCCAGAACAAAAGAAATGCATAATTTATTGCTTATAGTCAACAAGAATACAGTAAATTAAAAATCTTTGAGACCTGATTCACGACATGAGCTAATTATTTATAAAATTTTATTTTCAGTATATATAAATGCATAAAACACTTAAACACTTTTAATCAAACTAAAAAATATTAAATTAGTAAATATTGAATTTAAATCCTTGAAAAACAATTATTAGGATTCAATTTCAAAAAATTTAATTCTTCGACCTAGTCAATTGGTGTTTTTGAACTAAAATAACAAAGTAACAACTCTTTATTATCATTCTCGTCATCATTTTTTTATTATTATTATTATTATTATTATTTTATGTTGAAAACGAAATATATCTTTTTCAATCTTTTAAATCGGATGTTGTTAATTAAATGGATTTTATGTCATTTTTTCGGACTTAATTTGTTAGTCCAACGTAAATTAACTCATTTTTAATCTATATTAATTTTAAAAGAAAAATATAAAAAATATATATATCAACTCAATTAGATTCTATATGTTTGAACCAGACAATTACTCGTCTGGTATGTATTATTTGGCAATTAAACCAAATCGATTCAGTCCTATTCAAACCATGATTTTTACAATCTGAACTTGCAAACACATTGGGATTAACTAATATTAACACATCTACTTAAATTGCTAAATCCACGTTTGAAACAACATAATTTCACATATAAAAAAAAACAAAACTGTTTATATCAATTGATAATACTGATTTGTAGTTGTATCATAATGCAACCATAGCATTCCAAAGAACCAAATAAGTTTTTTTTTTTATCATGTGCCCTACATTTGGACAAGGTGGAGGAGGTGAGAATAGTAATTTCCCAAGCTTCCTTGAAACCTCTGACTCTGTCGAAAAACAAAGAAAATTTGCATTCTGCCAAGTCAAACTTCAAGAAAACCAATGAAAAATTAAAGTCAAGATGAACACTTGTTTTTCATTAGTTATTAAAGATCAATTGGATTAACATGTATTAATTAGAAAATAAATAAATAAATAAAACAAACAATTGTTAAGTAGACGATTTCTTCATCTTCTGAGTACATTTAAAATTAAAATACATTATCATTTATATTTAACTTTTAATTTTCTTTAAAATCTCGATAAAATATTAGAACTAAGTATATTATTTAATGTTTGTGAGTTTGACTTGTGAGGACATGTATGAGCTGTGAAACCTTTACAACAAGCATTATGAATTCAGTTCTGGTCAGACAGTCAAAAATAAACTATATTGTTTTTTTATTAAAACCATGACTTATTTATTTTGTTAAAATAAGTTAAACTGATTAAATGCCGTTAAAATATACTGATATGTATTGATTTTTATGTTCTAAAATATATTAAAATCATTATACTTTAAAAGTACGTTATAGGAACATGAACTTATTATTTTAAGAAGTATTTAGGAGAAATGGTGAAACTTAAGAACGAATGGATATTTTACTTTATGAATTATTATAATATATAAATTTGACTCTATGAAAAAATATTTAAATTCCATTAAGTTTAAATCGTATCTAAATTATCATAATATATAAATAAAATATAATCCTTATTTACCAAAATTGATCTTGTGCTTTGAAGAAGTTATCCCAAACTTGTCGTCGGGAAATAGAGAAGGGGCCGGGACCCGAAGCTGCAATCGGAGGTGGAGGTGGCGTTGGTAACTTCCCAAGCTTTCTTTTAATCTTCAACTCTGTTAAAAAAATTAAAACACTTATCAAAAATAAAAAAGAAATAAATATTTAATATTTTAAGGTTTTTGCGAATTATTATTAAATAAATTGTAATTAGATTTAGTTTTACAAAAAGAAAAACACTATGAAAATAAGGAATGAAGACGAACCTGCATTGACTTGAGTGAAGGAAAAGGATGTGATTAAAGCAATAACAATGAGAAGATAATAGAAAGAACGCAAACCCATTTTTAAAAGCCAGATTTCAAAACGATGCATGCTGTGAAATTTATAAGCAGAAACATTAACATTTGCGTTGACTTTGGTACGACTCTGTCTTAGCATTTATTTGCCACTTAAAAAATAAATGATTATTTTATAATTTTCTAAAATTTAACATTTATTTTGACTACCTACTTAGTACATTGGATGATAAATTTTAAAAAAAATAATAATACGTTTTTATATATTTTCATATGTTAGAATAAAAGACGATGTTTAAGAAATTCAAAATTCATGATTTTATGAGTAATTTAATTTTTTAAATTAAATTATTTTAAATTTTAGCTAATAAATAAGAATTTTTTATATAGTTTATATTTTTAAATTTCTGTTTTTATTTTTTTTTAACTTAATTTTAATTGGAACCTTATTAATTTGACTAATGTTTAAACATTGGAATGGCTATTACTTTCTTTTAATGTTGACTGAGTTTTTTTATATTATTAAGTTGATAGGAATTTTTTTTATTGTAGATTAATATTGTTTTTCTCTCGTTGTTAATTAATGTTTCACCGTTGATTTAGAGAACCTAGACAGATATCAATTAGATATTTTTCACCGGTTAATTTATTTATCAATAGTTTGTTAGAATTTCATTTTTATAATATTGATTAGAAAAAAATAATAATAAAAAAACTCAACCTAACCTTGATAAAAAAAAGTTGGCAAAAAATCACTATTAACAATATAATAAAAATATACTTAATTCATGTCAACTTAAAATTATTGTCACCATTAACTGAAAATAATATTGACTGACATTAAAGGAGAAAAAGTTTAGTCAATATCATTTATGATTAACTTGACAAACTTTGACTAAAAAATAATATCAATTAATATTCACTATAAAATATTATCAATATAGATATTTTTTTAATTATTAACATTCTTAATATTTAAATAACTTTACATTTAACAATAATTTAATACTTCATCAAATAAAAAATAATTACCTTATTTAAATAAAATATTTAAAATATAAAATAATTCTAGATGATAAAGATATAAATTTATTATATATTTAAATGTTTTAAAAAAATATAAAATTTCAAATCCATATGAAGAATGACATATTGCATTGATAGTGTACTGAATGGATGTAGTATATACACTTTATTATGCATTGGCTCTTATCCTTGCATGCCATTTCAATTTTGAGGTTTTCACAACTTATAATTGAAACAAATTGTAGTGATAAAAATAATTTTATTATTTTTTAATTTGTCATAAGGAAAAATGAACATATATGAATGTATTTTTCATAACTATTTGTAGTAGTATTATTATTTCATGTGAAATAGAAATAATTTTTTTGTCGAATCACTTAATTTGGAGATGCTAATTAAATGGATTGGATCTGGCTTAAATTTTAATAATTTAATGATACAAAACGTCAAATGTTTATAAGAAAAAAATTAACTTTACATCTCATGCCTATTATTATCACTACCAATATTTTACAAAACATGAACTTTTTTTTAACTAATCTATGAGAAAACCGCCTGCGTAATGACGATTAGTTTCGTCAGTCTAATTAGTTTGTTCATTTTAGTCAGACTAAAAACTTATATTTTATTATTATTATTATTATTATTATGTTAATTTAGTTCATTTGGATATTTTTTCAATTTATTCATCTCATATATTTTAACAATCCAATTCAAATTGACTAGTTCGTTCGTTCCAATCGTCGTGTCTCTCGTTATAATGTGAGTCCAACCATCCTCGTTAGTTTGACCATCGTGTCAATTTCGTTAGCTCGTCCATCTTGGTCATCCTCATCCATCCCATTAACAACGTCCATCATAGCTAGCCCAACTAGTTTGACCATCTCGGTCATGAAAGCCAACTCGAACAAATCGACCCATCCATCCTAGTCTTTCAACCAGCCTAGTCCACTCTTTCATCATGACTGCCTGTCCATCCTGATCATCTCGTTAGTCATCCATCAGACCAACTTGACTAGTCTGTCCATCTTTGTTATCGCATTGGCTTGTCCATTCCGAACATCTTGTCAGCTCATCTAGCCATCCAATCCATTCATTTCGCTCAGCCCGACCATCTCATCCATCTCAGCCATCCAAGTCAACTTAGACAAATTGGTCAACCCATCCATATCAGTCAGTCTAGTCCATCCCCTCCATCCATCCTAGTCATTTCATCAATCATCCATCAAGCCAACTTGTCCAGTCCATCCATCCTAGCTATCATGTCATCTTGTCCATCTTGAACATATTCTTAACTCGTCTAGTTGTCCAGTCCGTTCATTTCGTCCTAATTGATCATTTTATCAAAACAATAATTAAAAATTTATACATTAAAAACTAAAAACCAAAGTTAAGAAGGATAAAACAAAAAAAAAAAAACAACTTCGTTTAGCACCATAAGACAAAAATAAATGTGATTAAAGAAGACCTAATATTCAAATTAATACTATACCCAACAAATAAAAGAATAAACTTTGAAGAAGAAGAAACTAAGACCAAATAAAAAGATGAAGGACCTAAAAATAATACAACTTGAAGAAAAAGACAAAATAGAAAATTTGAGTGAAAGAGAGAAAAAAATTTAAGTGACAAATGACTAAAAAAACAAAAAAAAAAAAAACAAAATTAGACAAGTGTCATGATAGGTATTTTTGGTAATTAAAAGCGATGTTAAATTAAATGAAAAAGCGATGTTAAATTAAATGTGAAGACAGGCTGGTATGTAAGTCAGCCCCGTATGAACCGTGTCCATGAAATGTGATGTTCATTTTTCTGCTTATATAATATTTCACAACACTTATCATTTTGAAATCTGCCTCTGCTTTCTTTCTACTACTTTCTAATTCTTCTTTCTTTAATAGCATCTTTCGTCTTCATTTCTTATTTTCATTGTAAGAACTCAATAGAACGTGCAAATGCTGTTAGGAATATTAGTATAGAATTAAAATTTTCAAGTTGACTCAATAAATAATGAGAGTTATAATGTTACAGTAAAAAAATACAACAAACAGTAAGAGATTCTCTATCAATATATATTATAATAATTTAGATATAATTTAAACTCAGTGGAATTTAACTATTTTTAATTTGTTCTGTATTTTAGTCACTTATATCATCATATAATTATTGATATTTTAATATTGGAAATAACCATTGAGAAAATTGAACCTTTTACACTCCTTGAGAATATATATAAATATGCTAAATAGAATAAACAATCCATTTGCTTCTTAAGTATCATCGTTTCTCTAAATAGTCCTTAAATAACAAAATTATCTAGATAGGTCCTAAAATATCTAGATAGTTTCATAAAATATTATACTTTTTATATATACCTGATTATGAAATTGTTCCTATTTAATAATTTGAATGCCTAAGTAATTTAGATATTATTACACTTTCAAGTGTATATAGGTTGAAGACATTATTTTACTAAATTTTCAGTACAATAAATAATATAATTATATTACTTAAAGAAAATATGTTATTTTTTAGCAAGTAATTTAAAGGAGTTTAACTTATTTTAACTAAATAAACAAACATAATAGTCATTTCATAAGTTTTAATAAATTAAACCCAAAAGACATTATTCAGAACTCAATTCATAATGCAGCTATGTCGCTTTCAAAAGTCAAAGTCACACACATTAAACAACACTGCATACGTCACCTTTCGTTGACTAAATTACCATTTCAATTCATGTACACGTAGTTTTAATATTTTTTCAACATTTTAAGGAAAATTAAAAAACTAATTGTAAATGATAATGTATTTAGATTTAATTAATATTGTGAAGTTCCACGATTAGGCAGTTAACGTATTTTTAGTTACATTTAAATAATTATAGTTATTATTAAAGAAATTAAATTTATTATATCTTACCGTATAAATTATTTAATATATTTTTTGAAAAAAATTGCTCATATTTGTTTGAATAATACTTTAAAATTAAAATAATTTTATCAATAACGCGCCGACAATTTTTCTAATTAGTATATGACAAAAAATATATCTACCACATCTTCCTAAACATTTAACTAATATTAGTTTCCCCCAACCCATGTGATTGATAACCTTATAATGTCATAACCCATTTTATTAATTTTATAATAAATAACTTAATTCAATATTTTATTATTGTTTAAAGAAAATAACATTTTCCTGATTATAAACATGTAATATTATAAGTCAAAATTATACTATTCTAATCTTCACTCCATAATAATAACTCTACATAACTGTAACCTCCAACCATGTAAATAATGACTAGGTAGTTAAAAATTTTCCTTAAAAGAAAAAGTAGTTGAAACTTTCCTAGTACAAAGAGTTGAAACATGGTAGAATGGAGGTAGTGTTGTCATCTTCAACTTGATCAAGCACATGCGTCAATGGCTGCCACCACCACTGTTTCCTTCTCCTTCTCCTTCTTCTCCACGCCCTTTCGCAGTTTCCGATTCCAAACACCACCATCACCCCACCCCACAAGGCTCTCCATCGCATGCCACTCTTCATCACCTACCTCCAACGACCCTCTCCGTGTGGCCTTCGCCGGCGGCGGCACCGGCAGCAACATCTACCCTGCGGTGGCAATCGCGGAGGAGCTCAAATCCCTGAACCCCACGGCCCAGTTTCTCTTCCTCGGCGCCCCCAACAGCGTGGAAAGCGCCGCAATCTTCTCCGCCGGCTACGACTTCGCCTCTGTCCCCGCACCGCCCGACACCAACCCTTTCTTCTTCCCTCACCGTTTCTTCAACTCTCTTCTCCAATGCCTCTGCCACCTCCGAGGCTTCCAACCCCACGTTCTCGTCAGCACTGGCGGCTACGTCTCTTTCCCCGCCTGCCTCGCCGCCAAGCTCCGAGGCACCAACGTTGTCATCCACGAACCCAACTCCGTCCCTGGCTTCTCCAACACCCTCCTCTCCCCCCTCGCCGACGCCATCTTCGTTGCTTTCAACTCCACCCTCGACAGTTTTCCCAGGAACAAGTGTTTCGTGTGTGGCAACCCCGTTAGGTTCTCTGTTAGGAACCTCATCTCCAAGGAAACCGCCACCTGTCATTTTTTTCCGGGTTTGGATTGTGGGGGCAGGGTTTTGTTGGTGCTTGCTGGCTCCTATGGCGCCAATTCAGTTAACATTGCGATGCTGAATTTGTACTATCAGATGCTGAGACGGGATAGCGGTTTACGTATTATATGGCAAACTGGGGTTGAAGCCTTTGATGAAATGGATAGCCTTGTCAAGAGTCATCCACGCTTGTATATGACACCGTGAGTGCTTCTCAAAACTCAGTAACTGCGTTTTCCTTTTCTGTAAGACTATCGCATGGAACTATGCAGATATATTAGATCACAGTAGCATTATTTGATCATGCAACAGACCCTGTTTAGTTGCAATACGGGTAGAACTTATCAAATTGCTCACTTGCTCCTTTACTTTGGTGACATACTCACCAATCTTGGAGTATGATAAACCTGTTAGTGAGGTCCACTGGTTTATGAATCACACAGTGCCAATTGATTCAGTAAAAGATAAATCTTTAAAGATATTTATCATGAAATCTAACAACTTTCCCAGTTATTCTTTTTGTACTAGCAACCATGTTGCAGTTTACTGTGTTAACCAAATTTATGTCATCTTTGTCTCAATCACTAATATAGCACATTTGTTTCATACCTTATCCTTTCTTTTGTGATTACACATCTATTTCAGCATTCTCAATTACGTTACTTCCTCCTTTTTTCTCTCATGGACTTCCAACAATCACTACCTTGGAGTTCAATAAAACTGTCTTTAGAAAACTCAGAAAATATTCAATCACACTGATCGATCAACATTGTATTACTACAAGAACAAAGAAAGAAATGAAAGGAGAGACCAATTCCCGCCGAACTAACTAAACTGTAACAGCTGCAGCTGGCAAGTAATTAAATACAAAGCAGAGTAAAACTATCTTCTGCAGAGAGAAACTAATCATGATTACCCTATTCCATTGTGTAGTAATATTGAACATGATCTGACATATTATATAACAATTCCGCAAAAATTGACTATTAAATTTTCTAAAGTGATATCTTTACATGGAATTGTTATTGTAAGTGTTGTGACTCTGGCTGCGGAAATACAGGAAAAAAGGACTTTTTTGGAGTTGATGATGTGAAAATCGTTTCTTTCCTTGAATACTTTACAAAACTCAAACCCACTTCATGATCAAAAAGTCCAATCAATTTTCGTTAGTGCGCTTCCTGGTGTGAGACCACTCTGCTCAGTGCATAGTGCATTTTGAAATTGACATGAATGGGATTTCTGTTTTAATGTGTTTATGTAGGACCAGTTCAAAATTCCTTGATTCAATATAATTGATACTTTATCTAGGATTTCTGTTATTAGGATCCACATTTTACAAAGTATCAATGAAAGTCCTTAAAATTAGTCGTCATCATAGACATCATTTTCAAATGAAAAGTAAGCACTATTTTTTTCTGCATTCTTTTATATCTCACTTGCAACTGAGGTTGGTTTAGTGATAACTTATTTGACATATCCCCTTTTATGAAGGTTCATGCATTGTATGGATTTGGCATATGCAGCAGCAGACTTGATTGTTTCTAGAGCTGGTGCAATGACTTGCTATGAAATATTGGCAACTGGAAAACCATCAATTCTGGTAGTTAAATTTTGTTTTACTCGTTTGTTTTATTCATTCCGATTCTTATTTAAAAATTAATGTAATAATAGTTCAGCAGCATTGTGCCGAACAATTATAAAAGCATATACCTTTCCTTTTAAGTTGGATCTTCAGCTCATAACAAAGGAAAACGATGACATTTTTGCTGAATGATCATTTGCAGATACCTTCGCCATATTTCTCTGAGGGGAATCAGTTCAGAAATGCGTCCTTGATGGCAGACTTAGCTGGTGTGACTGTTATAACTGAGGATGAGCTAGACTCGAGTACGCTCGCCATTGCAATTGAAAAGATTTTAAGTATGTAACCTTCATCTTCAAAACTTGTCTTGTAAATTTTCTGGTTTGAAAATCATTCCACAATTTTTCATGAAGCTTTAATAAAAAAACCACTAATCAAGAAATCAGATCCATGTCATGTCACGTAGTAAATCCTTTTTTATGGGAAATCAGAAAGATAAAGATGCATTTACATTAGTAATATAGAAGATCTCAACCCAAGTTTGGAGTGCAAACACAAGAGAATTAAAGGTTGAACTGGTAGTATTTGTTAGTATCTTCAACAACGACCTGTTATATTGCTCAGTGTTGAACATATTCAAGGGTAAACAAGCTTATTCCTTAAGTCTTGTACCGATGTCAAAAAACCACAATACCAATGGTAATAATCTTGTAAGACTTGTGCATAGAAAAATTCTTGTTCTATGACTATATTTCTAAAAGGTTTAAGGTTCTCAGAGTTGGGGCAATATTTCAACTAATGATGGCCCTATGTCGTAAACTTCTAAATTGTAGACTCTGAGCATAGTGCAATGACTGGCTACCGGAATTGAAACTTGAAGTTTGAGAAAGGGTTAAAGTCTTAAAGAGTAAATAATAATTTACTATCTTTTATCTTTCAGAGCAAGTTCAAGCATTCTTTGCCCCCAAGTCCCAACCTTCTGTCTCACCGTTTCTGTAAAGTGAAACCTAACAATCTTCTGACATTCCTTGTTTCTCACTCCAAATTTTAGTAACCTAAAAAGTTGCACTAGTAATTTCATTTTTTGTTGTCTGTCCTTTTTCCCCTCCACTCTCAGATCTGCATCATAGGTAGCAATGACTACTATAGTACACCCTTAATTTTGAAATTACAAATTCCCCCATTAATATAATCTGTCACTGATCAACACTTTGACTGGTTGCTGTTGTATGATGAATTCACCATGTTTGTTGTATTTTCAAAATTCAGGACTTACCTGTTTGAGTTAAGCAACATGCATCTCTTTTTCTTTTCTTTTCTTTTTTTCTCTTGCATGTTTGTTGATTTGAATTTTGGGCATTGAAAATATGCATGACAGGGGACCAGAAGAAGATGGAAGACATGTCTGAGAGGGCTCTGAAAGCTGCAAACCCCAATGCCTCAGCTGAGATTGCAAAGCACATTCTCTCTCTTGTAAATGAATCAACCAAAAAGAAAAGAGATGGCTACAAAGTAGAATCTTGGCATGGCGATAGAAATTGAAATAAATTCATGCTTACAATACAACTGTAAGTTTGTCTTGTGGGCCAATAACACCGATGGAAACTCCAACTCCAAGAAGAAGTATTCCACTGTTCTTGCGACGTGACAGCATAGTGTTAGGAATGTGATATATGATAAAGCTAACAAGTTTGAGAGCTCACATATCACTGGCACTTTGACGAGTAAGAGACCAAGCATGGAGGCTTTACTTGCTAATGCAGGATTATGATCTGACGTGGGAGTGGTCCACTTATTATTGTTTTATTTATTTCCTTTTGTGAACCGTGATTCATGGAGTGGTCTACTTTTGGTGGTTCACATGGGAGACATCCTTGTCACTAAGAAAAGTGTTTGAGTTTTCATGATGCCCTTGTCCTTCTTGATGGTGAATAATGTAATGCAACGTAACATTCAACTGTCCAAGGGTCTCAAAACTCTCAGAAGAAAATGAAATAAATCTTTTCATAACATTTCTGGCTCACCTCTATGCATTTCTTTTTCTTTTTCATACTAACAATGTTAACATCTTTTGCTTAGTTAGGGGTGGATAATGCATGTCTATTATTTCATACAAAGTAAACATGTAAAAATGTTTATAGAGATTGAACACTTTTTAAATTTTTTATAGAGATTAAAGATACAGCCACTAACAACAAAATCTATCACCACATGATCCAAAGGGGGTATAGTTGAGGACAAGCATTCAAAATAGAAACATCCTAATTTTTAACAGACACAACTCCATTAAGAACCAAAAGAAAAGTTCACTTAGGCAAGGTCACTCTTGCCTCTAATATGCAAAGGTCTCAACTCTCAACCCAATTAAAAAACCTTTACTCAATAACATATAATTGCCGCCTCCACACAGAGGATAAGATATGCTTAAGTTTTGAAATATGAAATGATAAATGACAGCAAAGAATGAAAATTCTTGCTTGTATTGGATATGAAAAACTATACACAAATCTATAGATGGAAGCTTTCCAAAAAAACAGTAGGATTGTGTCACTCAATGTCGTGCTGCAACTTGCTGCTTACATACTGGGCAGAAGTTTTTCTGTGAAACCCATTGTTTTATACACTGAAAGTGATAACTGTGTTCACAATTTAGCCTCCCCAGCTCATCACCTGCTTCATACTCCTCCTGAACAAGAATGCACACTCTCAATGTAAAAAAATTATGTTATCAACTAATCAGAAGTCATTGTTGGTATGATTAATAAAATAGTTATTACAAAAGTCAACAACTCTATCATACATGACAACTTGTTGTGATTGAACAACAGTAAAATATTCAATCCATTACTCAATCATTCAAACAAAACTTACAAAGATATCTATTTTGCACACAATACCTAGAAGAAAAACAACGTAAGAAACTCCTATAATCAGAATTTTAACTCAATTTCGCAAACTTACCTGACAAATGCTGCACTCTTTATCTATTTGATGCTTTGATGTATCATTCCAAAATTGAAGTCTGGCCTTCCTTATGTTCCGCCCCATCTCATCTTCCTTAAGTCCAGTGTTCACATGACCAATTCTCTCACCAAGCTCAAGCAATTGCTATCAAACACAAACAGCATGTATTGACCAACATAAAACAATGTCCATAGCTTGAAAATAGAATATTGCAAAAGGAAATGGACAGCTATGCTTGAGAAATAACTAACCTCATATGACATGTTATCAACATCAAGTCTCCAGTCTCTAAATTGATCGTGTGAATTTAGTTGTCCACCCATTAGTAGACTCCCTTGAAGCATCATTATCTTCAAATTGCCAGTAAAAATCAAGATTAGCTCGACTGCAACAAAAAATCTATGCAAAGACATGATTGGATATAACACAAGGCTCCTATACACATGCATTCTTTATAAAATAATGACTTCCCCTAACAATCTGATAATACAAACATAAAAGAGTGATATACATTAAAACAAGTGTCACAAATGCAAGTACAATCATTTATCGTTTAATTTGAGTGAAATGTGCTGTCTTAACTTTCTACCAACACAAAACAATCACTATGCACACCGCACCACTTACAGAGCAATTTTTCACCATCTCACTGTACTGAAATAATCGAGCAGACTAACACAAAAAATACCATCAGATTCTAAGTCAATAGATTAAATACAAAAGAACTTCATTCTTGGCAGCAAAAACAACAAGTTTAATTATTTACAGTTAAAAGCATGACACGTTCACTTCAAGGCAAGTCAAAAATCAGTTTTATAACTTTGCAGCCAGCCAGCACATGCAAGTCCTATCCACAGAGTAAACAATTTGAATTACTAACTCCATATTTAAACACGTTATTAAAAAAAAGAATAAATCACGATCTTTTTACAAGAACAAATCATATAAATGCTATGGAACACATTCAGCCGTACTAAGCATGAACTTATGATTAGTACAGAAAGATAGGAAAAAGGGTATATGTATACATTAGAGGCAACCTCAGCAAAACCATCAGAGGAAGGATCTCTAACATGACGATAGTATGTTGCGGTTCCATAAGAGTCGGAGGCAGAACGTGGCGTGAAAATGTCAGAATCAGTGTCCAGAAAAGTGAAGGTTTCTGTGCGCCTTCCCACATACGATGATCGCTGTCAATATATATTTAATGATGAGGCAGTGTTCGTTAGTTCGAAATCACGTCAAAACATTATGAAACAAAAATTATGACGAAACAGAACTCAAAGGAAAATCCCAACTAATCATTCACGTGTCTATCTAAACGCATAAATTACGGATCGTTGTTTCCCACTCAACACCAATCCAATAATCAATCAACTGCTCTTTCTTCCATCTGTAACTTAACTACCACGCGTTCTCAATACCTATTAATAACCAAAATAATTATTTGTAAAAATAAGAAGCCATTTTCTTGGTTGCCCATAATCATTATTTCTTGTTATCTCCGCATGAAACATGTAAGGAAAGAAACATTAATGGATTAATAATAAGGTCAAAGGATAGTTATGTATAATTTCATAATTTTAAAAGCTTTAAATGAGTTAGTTTGTACTATAAAGAATTGTTTTAATATTGAAGGAATAAAAGTATAGATAAGATGATCAGAGATCACATGCACTGCAAAAAGAAAACAAAAAAACAGCCCTACATGAAAACGATCAAAGACTTCAGGCCCATACACAAAATACTTTTTTTATACTTTGTCTTGGATATATTTCATGGAAATTTAAACATAGCAACACAAAAAAGTGGCACGGGATTTCGAAGGGCTTGTAGAAAGATGTTCATCAATGCACAAACCAATGATTTTTTTTTTCTACTTTCTTGCTATTATTTCATTGATAAACAGAACCTAAAGAAATTACCAATCAAGAAAGGAATTGTTAATGCTTGCAAAAGATCATTCTGTTGGGGTTAAAAACGGAAAAATAAACATTAATGCAGGTTGTTCATAGAAAACAACCATCGTTCTGAGTTGAAGAGCAACATCAAGAAGGGGCAGATGAAAGAAAAGGCTAAAGTTTTCAATAGATTTGGGCACCAAATCACTGAAAAAAAGATCAGACATTAATGAGAATACCTCCCTGTGAGTAATCTTATCCACATCAATTTTCCCTCTGGCAGATACATTCTTCCGGGCCACAACACAATCAACGGAGGCAGCAGTATCTGCTGAGAACCCAATGCCAGGGCCACACCAAACATCTTGAAAATCCACACACCCAGGATTGGAACCCTCCAGAATCCCGCCATGGAAAGTCTTGTTCTTGCCGCCGCTGGTGGCTCTCTTGTGCTTCTTCTTTCTTGTTTTCTTCCCTTGCCAATCGGCGGAGGAGCGAATCACCGCCGGCACCGACACCTGCTGTGACGCGCCGGCGGTGCACCCCAACCCTCTGAAGGTTGCTGCGGAAAAGTTGGTTTTTTTCTTGCTTTGGGCAGTGGCATTGATGATAGGGGTGTCATTATTGGAGGAGGGAGTATTGTTGGAGAAAGTGGAGAGGAGCAGGGAGGATATGGTGGACTTTCCCCTAGTTGATTGGATTATGGAAGGGATTTGAGGGTTTGGATCTGATTCTGGAATGGGGTGATGGTGATGATGGTTGAATTGGTTTCTGGGTCTTCTCCATTTGATGTGCTCTGCCACTGTAGGTGTAGTTCTGTTTGTAACAACAGGCATGGTTTAGAGAGAGAGAGAGAGAGAAAGAGGGAATAGAATGAAACTTGAAGGGGGTTGTGTGAGGAATGTGTTTTGAATGATTATTATTTATTGGTTTGAAATAATGAATTTTAATTTGTGGGGTGCCCTTTTCTTCTTGGGTTGTTAGGTGGGCTCTGCTTTTTCTTGCTGCAAGGGCATATGCTATATTTTTCAATCAGTAGCCTCAGCCCTCATGCCACACAATGGAATCTGTGACCTGCTTTTGTTTCTTTTTGTGCTTTTCAAGCTAAACTGATGCTACTTATCAAAAGAAAAGTTGAAAATCCTTTCCTCTCTCTCTCTCTCTCTCTCTCACTCCATTTGGAGTCTAGTTGGGGCCAAATGGAAAAATGTTACTTATCAGATTACCATGCTTTAGGTTAATCAAATATGAAATATCTTTCATACTACACAAAGTCAGACTAGTCTACAGTGCTACTGACACAAAAGTTAAATTTATTTTATTAATTAATAAATGAATTTTCAATTATTAATACAGAAGGACACCATTAAAAAGGTTCCCACTCCCCAACACAAAAATCACCAGGTCCAAAAGAATAGGTGTATTGGGATTATAGCATGCATATGTTTGCCTTTCATATAGAAGTGTAGGCATTCTGATTGATCATGTGAGGAGCCTTGAATTTTGACCCAAAGAATGTCTTCCTTGTAAAGCTTCCTAGCTGTAAGTCCATAAGTCCATGCAGATCAGTACTGCATTCTTGTTTGTATAGTTTTTCAATTCTCAAGGTCAGAGAAATTGTTTGTTTGTTCCTAGAAAAACTTCAGTGGAGAATATACCAATAATTTGAGCTAAGAGTCTTTCTTATTTTCTATTCATTGTGAAATGTTCTGTGCAGAATTTCAAAATGACAGCAAATGGCTCTGTATTATGTTTGAAGGAAACTAAAACTTGGTATCTGTGATACATCACCATTCTTGGTGCAAACAACATGATCTTGCAGCCACTTTCCTCTTTGGTATTTTTTTCCCTTTCATGAGTGTATTAGACTAAACCTCTCTGTCTTAAAATAAAACGACCCATGTTAGTTCCAAAAAAATGACCTTTGACCCACATGATGGTGTGTTCTCCTTCGAACCAAAGAATTTGTCACCAAAATTTTATTACTTTATTATCTGTGAAAAGTTTCCAAAAGGCGACGTAGAGATTATAAATGACCTTGAAATATGCAAAATGCATGAGAAAATGGGATTTGAAAGGGGGAATGAACGAAAGCTAAGAGACAAATGAAAATGATTCTTCCACATTTTTTCACTCTATACCTTGTTTTGGACCACGTCTTGGGTTATGCAAAACAAAAGAATATCTGGGCCATACAGCTACACAGTGACATAAATTTCCCTGGATATGTAATTTTTGTTATTAATGCCTAGGCTCCGCTTGCTATTTCTATATGCTTGATTGGCTTGTGATGTAAAAAAACAACATATCTTTAAGATTATCATTAATTGTCTGCACAGCACAATAAGAACTTTTACACCAAATTCAACCTCTCTCTTACAAACTACAGTCACTTCTTTTTCATTAACCGAAAGAGGAGTTACATATCTTTTCACTTGTGAAGTTGGAACTCGAATCAATTAGTGTTTCAGAATTTGACTTTTCTTTTTCACCATTTCATAAGTATAAGTTCAAATACCAAATTCAAATATTGTTTTAGGGATATGGAATTGAGTTCAACGTGATGTTTTGAAGGTTTAAATATTTGTTTCTCTTACCAATTCGTTTCATTAAACATTAAACTTAAAGTTATTCATACTCTTTCTAATGTCAAAGTTGGTAAAAATTGGATGATTCTAATGTTTATTGTGTATTAAATATCATCAGTTTTATTTTTATTTCAAACTTATATTATAAATTTCAAAATTTGTTTTGTATTAATAATGACTTAATTATTGTCTAAATGCTCATAATCACATTTTATCTTAAATTGATGTGTGTTACATTTATCATTCGTATCTTTAGTACAGTTATTTAATCATGTTATTATTATAACTGATTTATAAACGATCGGACAATCGTGTAATACAAATAGAAAAAAAATGTGGTTAAATTAAAATAACTATTTTACTTATTTTTAAAGTTTTAAAAGTAAAAATATATTAAAGTTTAAGAAAATCAATCTTACAGCTAAATTTATAAATTAAAAACATGTTTAACATTCAAATAAATTTCTAAATTAACAAACTCTACATGTAAGCAATTTCCATTTTGGACGAATCAGAAAGTGATGGCACACAATAATCAATGGCACAGAAAAAGAATAATTAGCATTTAGGCCTTGCTGTCAGCCTGGTTAGAGGTTTCTAATCAGTATTTATTGACAATGAATTTGCTTTATCTCTTCATCATACGTAGGAGTCACGTGATGATTCCTGTTAATGTTGAACTGTACTCCCTTATTAAACAAAACTAAAACCAGAATGTTCTATCATATCAGAGAACACATCGTTTCTATAATCCTTTTTAAAATAATTTTTAATTTAAAAAATAATAACAGAACTCAAAATTCAAAGAATAAAGACAAATTTAAACCAAAATTTAACTTTTGCCTTTTCATTTTCTAAAAAAAAATTAGTGAACATGATGGTTTAGCACACAAAATCTGGTTAATGGTTAATCATAAGCTCTAATAAGATTATGGTGGCCATTAATTGTGCCGAAAGTTAGAGAATGATCTACATATCTTTTATGATGGGAACTATTAAAGACAGAACAATATCATTAGATGTCGATGCACTTTTTTTCAACCAGTGATGGTCTTCCTTTTCAGCCAAAATCGATTATTTTTTTTAACAATATCAACAACGCTATTTACTTATTAATATAGGTTAATATTAATCATCGATCGATATTAATCAATGCTTTCTTTCTTAATAGTTATATTTTTAGATTCAAAAATATATTTTGGATATAAATATATATTCCAAACTTAAATTTACAAATTATGTAATCTAGAATCTTTCTAAACTATAAACGATTTGAATTTCTTCACACTTATGGAGGTGCAGAAAAAAAGTATGGGGTGTCAAAAGAAACTGCCAAAGGTGATTGTCTACATTAATGGGTTTGCAAATAGAACAAGACTATTAAAATTATATATTTTTTATTAGTATGATGGTACACTTAGTAGTATGGGGTGTAATAAGAAAAAGTGGTGAATGAATAAGATTGTATTTGGGCCACTTGCCATTGGGCCAATGAAGACTCTCTCACATTGATTTTGATTGTTTCTTATGTGAGCTTCCATCACAAATTCCTTCAAACCGGGCCGCGATTGAAACTTTAGGCTTGTGAATCCGTGCCCTAGCTTCTTCTTCCTCTTCCCTGCCATTGCAGGGCACAGACCTCGGGCTCCAACCTTCGCCACAAACTCAATTATCGAGTGATCGGAATCACTATCATGGGGAAGAAGAAGAAGAGGGTTTCCTCCAAGGTGTGGTGTTACTACTGCGATCGCGAATTCGACGACGAGAAGATCTTGGTGCAGCATCAGAAAGCGAAGCACTTCAAGTGTCACGTCTGCCACAAGAAGCTCTCAACCGCCAGCGGTATGGCCATCCACGTCCTCCAGGTCCACAAGGAATCCGTCACCAAGTATATCCCTATTTCCCTCTTTTTTCTTTCCCGCTATGCATTTTTTTTTATAATAGCGTAAGTCAAACTTTAAGGAAGAAAGAGAGTTGATGTAATTTGTGCCCCTACCAATCGCCTTATTGTTACATCCTATGTGTTGCTAGAAATGTAGTAGGTGCTATGATTGTGATTATTTTTAAGGAATGTGGGGGATTGATTGGCTGTATGGTGGTTTGATTTCGACTGAATTCTAATGATCTATCCCTGAATGGATTTTTTGGTGGTAAGATAGTGGGGGTACTTTAGCCAAGTGGATTTGCTTCTTAAAGTGTGGGTGATGGTAAATTTTATGCATTTTCAGAAAATACTGCTGTTATGCTCGTTGTTATTTATTGTTTTGATTCTCCTCTTTTATTCTTTCTCAGGGTGCCCAATGCAAAACCTGGCAGAGAGAGTACAGATATTGAAATATATGGAATGCAAGGGATTCCACCAGATATCTTGGCTGCACATTACGGCGAAGAAGGTAATATCATCTGATGGCTTCTGTCATAAGCGTAAAGTTGTTTTTGGTTTTGTATTTTTCACTCATACCTCCTGGCTTACGATATGACTTATAAGCTACCAGTTGTGCCAAATCCTTGTGTGTTTGCCGGAGAAGTGGGTGTTATTTTTCCACTAATCCTTTTGGATTTAGAGGTGTCAAAAACCCTCAGCCGTGGATCGAGCTGGGTTTGGTTGGAAAAAATAAATACTATTTTTAATTGTGGCTCAAAGTGAATCCAATTCACTTAACTTGTTCTGCGAGAGTTGGTTTAGAGGTGGGTTGACCCGGAAGTCACCAACAACAACCTTCTGTTATTTTTCAATCACCTTTTTATTTACTACTTCTAATTATGTAGATTGACATTTCGATATTTTTGAAGACTCGAATGATATTCAATAATGTTTGAATGGTTTGGGAGCTTAATTTGTTAGTTTGCCCAATTATATAGGTTGACACTTTGATTTTCCCTTACTATCTTTATAATGATGCCGATGCTGGCTAAAATAGGTGAACACTTTAAATGTACTATTATAAATAGATTAGTCGAGTCAATCCATTTGATTGTATTGCAATAACTATAACTATATAAAATAACTTGAGACAACATAATATGAGTCGACTTACCAACTTATGGTGGATTGAGCCGTGTTATGAAAGTTTAGCTCACCAAAAAATGAACCTAATTTAGTTGGGAGAACAAAATATGTTTAAGTCCACTCATGGTGAATTAAGTCAGGTTACAAAATTTCTGGCTCACTAGATATGTTGACTCACCTTTAGCCCAAAATGTAATGAGTCAAAACTTGTGAGCCAGGTTGACTCACTTTGATATCCCTATTTTTTATAAAAGCATGTTTTGCTTAATTTGTTGTAAGATCATGCCAGATATATATTGTGACTGCTGTATCTATCTCTTGTTTCTTGATTGTGTTTTGCTGTCATGGGAGTATTTCTCCGAGACTCGGGCCACAACATTCTATGAATATTGTTAGTGTTAGCAGGAAGAAACAAAAAATGTTTAATCTCCTCTCTCACAATTGTTTGTGTTTTGTTTTTAATGCAGAGGATGATGTTCCATCAAAGGCAGCCAAGGTTGATATTCCACCAACTCAGCTTGTAGGTGGAATGAGGCCACCTCCTCTGGGTACAGGATATCCTCCACGATCAGCCATGCCTGCAATTCCACCAGTGTATGTTACTACTCTATGTTAATGTCTCTATTTGTATTCATCCTCTTTGACACAAGGAGGAAGTTGTAAATCTTACATATTTTACTTATTTAAAATTATCAGTGGCACAAAAATTGCTCACATGCTTAATTCCTGTGATATAGTTATAATCCAGCTGTACCCCTGCCACCAAATGCTTGGGTGGTTCCACCTCGACCACAGCCATGGTTTTCACAACCTCCAGCTGTTTCAGTTCCTCCTCCTGCCCCATACACACAGCAGCCATTATTTCCTGTGCAGAATGTCAGGCCTCCACTGCCAGCAACTGCTCCAGCAGCACTGCAAACTCAGATTGCTCCTCCTGGATTGCTTACATCTGCACCGGTCCCAGTTTCACAGCCTTTGTTCCCTGTTGTTGGAAACAACCATACAACGACTCAAGGTTCAACATATTCTGCTCCACCTCTGCCCTCAAGTGTTCCATCAGTTACTCCAGTGATGTCTACAAATGTCCCTGTTGATACACATTTGAGTACCCACTCTTCTGTAACAAGTAGTTACCAGCCTATAGGAGTTCCAGGTAACCTTTGTATTTTCTCTCCTTTGAACAATTATGACTGATACCTTGATTCAGAATTGCTGGGGGTTTTTTTTATGACAATGTTTTTTTATTGAGATTTAGTTTTTCTCTCTAGAGATTAATCAATCCTATGTGATTCTAGTGATTTCATTTCCTTCTCACTATTTGTTTCTTATATAGGTGCAGCAAGTAATTCACACACTTATGCTTCTGGTCCAAATACTGGTGGTCCTTCAATTGGGCCTCCCCCAGTAATTGCAAACAAAGCTCCTGCTTCTCAACCTGCCACCAACGAAGTCTACTTAGTTTGGGATGACGAGGCAATGTCCATGGTAAGCTATGTTCTTGATAAAATCTTTTTGTGTTTCGTTTTAATATTTTCTTGGTTGGTAATGTTGTGACGTTTGGTTACTATAGGAGGAAAGAAGAATGTCTTTGCCAAAATATCAGGTGCATGATGAAAGTAGCCAGGTAAGTCATACTACCTCTGTAATAGACGGAGTTGCTTTCACATCTAACCAGATGAGTAGGCTTTATGCTTCCTGTTTTCAGATTCAGTTGTTTAGACATTATTTCCTATTTAAAAAGGTACATTCTGAATAAATTTATAATCCTTTTTAAAAGTAAAATAAATGGCAAAGTAAATAGGACCATTTTGACAGTCCTCGCTTGTTTCCAAACTGAATGGGTAGTGCATGCTATTTTATTTTGAATGGCTGCAATACAAGCTATGCTCCAATTCTTGTGGGCATCTAAATATCCAAGTAGGTGCTGTATTATTTTCTTTTGGTAATTAATTATAATTACCACCACATAATTTGTGAAGCTTGCTGCAAACAATCAACTTCGTGATCTTTCATCCCAGCATATGTACACCATAAAAGAGTATGTATATATGATTTTATTGGGTTTGGTTTTACCAATGCTATTCTTTCTCCTCCCTGCTTGATTCCAAAGTTTGGGGTTTTGGGTGGAAAATGGTCTTACCCATCAGATTTTTGCCCATTCGTAGCATCATTACAATTTATTTTATGGAACAAGTGAATTCAGACTTGGCACAGGTCAGCTTCTTTCGCAGAGTTTGGATCTCTTGCATAAGACCATGCTGTAGAATATTCAGTTTATTGTTGTATTTGGGGTCTATGATTACATGCTGATCATTATTATCATTTTTTTTTCAGATGAGCTCCATTGACGCAGCTATAGACAAGAGGATACTAGAAAGCAGGCTGGCTGGTCGAATGGCATTTTAGGTCAATCCTGATACATAAATTCTTGTCAATTTTCTTCAGTGATATGGGCTCAAAATGGCATTTTAATAAAGCTCGAAAGCGTGTGTTCAAGATTCCTTTCCTCAAGATCCAACAAGTAATACTGTTATCGGTGCGATTCTTTTGCCAAAAAGGGGAATGGGCCCTACTGTCATAGTGCAATCAAAGGAAAAGATTGAAATCGGTCTCATTTCTAACTTCTTAGGAAGTTGCAAAACTTTTGTTTGTTTCTTATTTCACACCTTTTTCTCCCTTTGATATTTGTAGTCAACCTTTAGGACATGAGAGTACTGCATATTTGTGTAATCTAGATTAAATGTGCTGGGTGGAAATTTGACGGTAATTATTGGTTATTATATTGGTTATATGCTTCAAATTTAGTTTTTCTCTCTATAATTGTGTTTAAAAGAAACAATCTCTAAGGAGAGAAAAACCCATAACATACAATTCATATCAAGACAACAAGACGCATACTTTAGTAGAAAAAAAAGAGTAAATTTCCATGTATTCGACATCTATCGGTGCTGAAATGGTCTCAAAAATAGTTTTGATAACAGCCAAACGATCTAAAAGTAATTCTATTGAAGTTAATGTCATTGATTTAAAACAAAGAGGTCTTATGTAAACTGTTCCTGCTACTTCTTTCGTACGAAAACGTTTTCCATCTAAATTAAATGAAAGTTAAACAACCATGACCGCTGGTCTCAACTTCTCTGGTTAACAGTAGATGGAATTGATTTCAGAAATGGTCCCATACGTGGGGCTCTTCCTCTGGACAAAATAAATAAACGCATCAGAAATCCGCCTTAGGAAAGACACACAATAAAATAAAAAGTCAAAATTGAGAATTTTGGATGGTACTGAACCATGAGTTGCCGAGTCACGATTTTCCGTTGGGTGCCCGTTGGTGCAGGTCAATGCGCGCCATAAGGAGACTCGTGTGCTGTTTGTATGCTTTTTTATGTGCATCATTTCTTCTGGTCGAACACTGGAATGATTCAAACTTTACTATAATACCCTTTGTCTTGTGTAATGTTTGAATTCTGAAGATGCTGTCATTAACAAGATGCATAAAAAGAAGGATAATGATACTTAGACAATATTTTTTTGATAATATTTGAATATCATCTACTTGTCATTCTGTGATTGGTCCAAAATTACTCCACAATCAATAATAATAATCATAAACATTATCATGAACCAATCACAGAATGACACGTAGATGATGTTCAAATATTGTTGAAAAAATGTTGTGTAAGTATCATTATCCTAAAAAGAATAATACTATTAGCTTGTAACTCGATGTATATCACAAATATAAGGAAAAAGACTACTGATTATGACCATTGATATACATTTAAACCATCTTACACATCATTGGAGAAAAAATACGCAAAAGGGAATGTCGGCTTTTTTGTCTGTTACAGATATCTTTGACGAAAGTTTTCAGGGTTTCACAACAATCAAAAGAAAGATTTCAGATTGTAGGGAGCTTTTGTAGTGAGGCAAACAGACTAACCAATGGGAAAAGATCGTTTACTTTCAATTAATGTACAATATGATACGAAGTAGAAGATAGATTTGAGCATATTAGAAAGCTGATCCATATTTGGCGTAAAATGAAGGATACGACTTTATATAGATATTTAGAACAAATACAGCTGTGTAAAGCTGATTGAGTGTGTAAAATAAAAATCGAAAAAAAAAGGTGAGGGGTTAGATATGCTTACACTTGATGGTGATAATAAGGATAGAAGGAGTCACGACACAATCTATTGCTTTCATGCACAGTTGTCTATCCTCGTGTAAAAACGACACACCGAAGTCACAGTTATCAACTTAATGCCACTTTCTTTTGGCTTTTAGTACCTTTTCTTTCAGTTGAAGGTAGCTTCTGTGAACCTATGAATCTATTATATGCCTTAACTTTGGAATTTGCCCTTCACTCCATCACATCCAAATATAATACTTTATATTACGACCACAACGGGAAAAGTCTTACATGTTCACAACTTCAACTAGTTTCTCTTTTAGTAGTATCTACACATTACTCCTAAATCCTAACCATCACTTTCATCCTTATTGTTAAACCGTAGGCTGATTATTGAATTAGGCATGTACATGCAGTGAGTGATATATCACCAATACCTAGCTACATGTTGGTTACACATACACTATATCTCACTAATGTAGATTAGCTACATAGAGATAGAGTCCTTGCTAAGCTTTTCCTGCTCATTAAACTTCTACCAGAATGTACAAGTAAGATCCCTTTTACAGTACCAATGGCTCTGACTTTTATACTTGAGTTTATTATGATTCATTACACTTGCATTTTCTTTTTCATTTCATATGGGCAAGTAAGTCTCCGATTAATTAGATAAAAAGGCTCAAACTTTCTGTGTAGAAACCACAAAGGGTCGTGATTTTGACGTTAATATATACATTTCGTCAGAAGAGAAATTCAAATTCATAGCTCACGTGATGAATGGTTACCTAAAATATAAGTGTTTGTAAAAGTACAAAAAAATGCTCCCATGATATGGCAACGGCATCCAATCTCCTCCATACTGTTACCCTTTTGATTGAAGTTGTTTTGGGTTGGTTTGAAAGCAGTGTTGAAACCAAAAGGTGAAGTCTTGGGATTTGAAATTGGTTGGCTTGGGTTTTGGCTACAGTGCTTGATCTATGCCCTTGCCTTCTTCTAATGGTTGTCATTTGTCTCTATTGGGACAGACATGTTTTTCTGCTTTTTGTGAGAGAACATAATAAATAGAAACAAAAAAAAATGTTCAAAAAATAAAATAAAAATGGAATCGAAAGTGAAAATATCTGTACACACACTTCACCACCAACAATCTTAACTATCCTTTTATTGTGCGTTTGTTTCGTACCAAAGTCTCAGTACAAAAGAAAGAGAAAATACAAAGGTAGAAGCAAGATTTGCTTGACTCAAAATAGCAGAAAAAAAAAAAACTAGAAGTCATACTCTTTTATCTTTAACAAAAACTTTATCTTCAATTAAAATGGTATTAATTAGACGAACAATGAAATATAAAACAATGCAGTGTTTCTGTAATTGCTTTACGTTTTTCATGGGACATGGTTGTTGATTTAAGGATTGCTGTAGGAATATTAAATGCAGAAATGTTGTACTTCCTTCAGAGACTCCATTGCTACTGAGATTAAGAGTTTTTGTTTTATATTGAGTGATATATATGTATATCACATGAATCAAGAGAAGTGAATGAGAATTTCAGAAATAAATGAACAGTGTAAGTATTTATAGTGAGCAGAGTGAATTTGGTAATGGAATTTATTTGAGAGGGCCATCACTCACACTCTCATTAAATATACCTCACATTTTCATCATACATATATATTTTTTTATTTTTATTTTAGTTATATAGTAGAATTTTGACATGAAGAAGAAGGTCATAAATAGGTTCACATGCACTGAGGCTATCTCTCTCAAGAAGACAGAGACGTGGTTGGTGGTTTCGTGATCCACCGCACTCTCAATAAATAGCAGTAGTTGAATCTCTTCACTCCATTCATTACCCCTTATTTATTATTGTTATCTTTAATCTCTCACTCGTTTCTCATATCATGGACCACCACATTCTTCTTCTTCTTCTTCTTCTTCGACCTTAGCTCAATATCTCACTCTTCTCTCTCTCTTACAAACTCTCATGGCTTCCTCCTCCAAATCACCTCACTTCACTCCCGTCTGTGCCTTCTTCTCTCTTCTTCCTCCTTCTTCCTCCTTCTTCTCATTTTCTAAATTCCTTTTTCTTCTTGCAGATTCAAGAGGACCGTGAATTCGACGAACTCGCCGGAGAAGAAACAACAAGGCACACCAGAAGCACCCCCTCTCACCACCACCATCCTCCCACGCCCATTATCAACACTAAATCCAACACCCACAAGAAAAAGAGATCCGAATCCGAGGAAGATTCCTCCGTGTCTTGCAACAAGTGTAGGCCACACTCCAGAGACAAAATCTTCATACTTCCCTTCGATCACGCCGCCAACAACAATGCCTCCCACACGAAACAATCCTCCTCTCTCCTTGCCAGCCCAAATGGCATTTTCAGGTCCCTCGTCTCCAAACTCACCCGCAAGAGCCCCATGTCGTCGTCGCACCACAACCCTCTTCCGGCTTCCAGAGAGGAACAGTGGAAAATGGCGGTGGCAGAACTCTCTCACAAGCTCCTCCACGCCACCAGGAAACGGGACGAGGCCCTTCTCGAAGCTTCCAGACTCATGCATTCCATGGGGGAGCTCGAGAAGAAGCTCAACAAGCTCGAACTCTATTGCCACAGCTTGAAATCCGGCCTCGAACAATGCGCCAACGCCAACGCCGTCTCTTCTCCCACGCCCTTCAAACAGAGTCAAACCCTTCACCAGGACGCGGTGATTCAGCACTTCTTGGTGTCGGTTTCCGAAGCGAGATCGTCCGTTAAGCTTCTCTCTCGTTCCTTGACCATGCAACTAAGGCACATGGGAAGCAAGGTGTACGAGAAAGTCTCGTTTTTGCTCCAACCTTACGACGTGAAAATCTCCTTCTCAAAGAACCCCAGAAGCCTGCTTTTCTACCTGGAGGCCCTCCTCAACAGAACGTTCTTCGAGGACTTCGAAACCATAGGGTTCCAGAAGAACGCCTGCAACGCGGTGCTGAACCCGGTGGAACGGTGCGAGGAGAGTTTCCGGTGCTTCAACATGCTTCAGGGGTTGACGTGGGAGGAGGTTCTGAGCAAGGGAACGAGGCACTTCAGCGAAGAGTTCAGCAGGTTCTGTGATAGGAAAATGAGCGAGATTGTTGCGATGTTGGGTTGGAACCGTGCCTGGCCCGAACCCCTGTTGCAGGCCTTCTTTGGGGCCTCGAAGAGCGTGTGGATGGTGCACTTGCTGGCAAACTCGGTGCACCCTAGTCTGCCAATCTTCAGAGTGGACAAAGGGGTTAGCTTTGATTCGGTTTACATGGAAGATATGGGTGGGGACAAGGCTTCAAAGTTGGTCCCTAGTGTGGTCAGAATAATGGTTACGCCAGGTTTTTATGTCTATGGCAGTGCAGTGAAATGTAAGGTTCTCTGCAGGTACTTGAGTAGTAGTAGTAACAACACCAACAACGACACCAACCACATCTTCCATGGTAATAATAGTAACAAGGAGGAAGACAAAGGTTTAACCCAAACCTCTTGACTTTTAGACACAAACAAACAATCAATCAATGCTTTGTTCTCTTTTGTAACTTTGGTGCTGGAATTTCGATCCATCGGTTTTCTTTCTTTTTTCTGCTACCTTATACTGTTAAAGATTATGTATATTATATTATTATTAGTACTATCATTCAATTGGGGTTAGCCAGTGTCTGCTGCTGCTGATCATGGTTTGTGGTGGGTTGGGATGGTGGAATGAATATGCAGATTTTTGGGTCAAAATGAACAACTTTGGCATTTTCTGGTTTTCCTTTGTTTTATCCTCTGTCTAGTCCATTCGGACTTTTTTATCATTTTGTTTTTGTTTCTAACATATCTGTCTGAAAATTTTACCTTTTGAGAACTTTATACTTTGATGGGATTGGGATAGATAAGTGTTTTGATTTTCACATTCCAATGGGTCCTTACCATGTGGATTCTGCTCACAGATAATTATCAACTTCTTCGAAAGAAGGGATCAGTTTTCACAATCATGGAATCGATTCAATCACGTGTGGCTGTGTTGCTGTGACACTTGAATCCACATAAACATAAGTTCTTTCGTATATAAAACACGATTAAACTAGAAGAACACGATGCTCATATATCTTGTGAACAAATTTTGAACAGAATACTGTGCTCACGGGCACAACGTCATCGGGAATCGTACAAAAGTATATATGTCCAAATTAGCGAGGCTGATGCTTGCAAAAACTATATCTATATCAACGATTTTAGTTTCTTCTTTCATGCTTTTGAAATGAAACAATTCACATTTCTTTTATGAACTCTAAACAAATGGAAAATGTTTTACGTATAGGCAATATTTATAGAAGGTATTTCTATATTTAAGAAACTCAAGTTAAAAATTTAGCTCATAATAGATCATAGTAAAATTTTAAATTTATAATAAATACAACCATTTTAAATTTGTATATATAAAATTCGAGATATATTTATGATTATGAGAAGCCTAATACAAAAAAATAAAATTTACTTATACGGTACAGAGGAAAAATGTAAATTAAGTTTGAAGGAGATTGCTTTTGGATGAAATGAAAAGCTTAATATAGGTATGTGATTTGCCCAATTCAACAATCATCCTTTTAAATGGAAAACCAATTCTCGATATATTTTATAAAAAAAATAAATGGAACCCTAGCTGGTGCTGAAATGTTAAATGCATCGATCAAACGTACTATTTATTTATTTATTTTTTCGTAATATTTAATGATTTGAATGACTCTACAAGATGATGATTACTTGGAAAAAAGTTAACGTGACTGTGTTGCCCTGCTTGCTTCATCTGTTTTATTGGTGTTGGTCGGAATTTTTGAAATCGTATTTATGGGCATGTTAATTGCTTTTAATGTTCATTTTGTTGTTATTTCAACCGTGTCTTTTAATTTTGACTTTTCCAATCATATCAATGAAAAACATCAATGCCAACAATAGCGCTGTTCAATTATTGAAGCCATCCTTTGCAAAGAATGACATTTCAACAACAAATCAAAAAGTGAATCAAATTAATTCGTCGCAGAAATTATTGTGAATCATACCTAATACGAAAGCTATCGTTAAGACTACCAAATTTCCTCCGATATAATTTCGCATCGAATAACAATGCATGGGTGTTCTCCTAGCAAATGATATTGGGCCCAATTTACCTAAACGAGCCCATCATTGTTTCTCGTAACTAATCGGACTATTGGACTTTGTTTGTGGTTTAAACTTTCTCTGCACTCAAAATGGGCCATACAACTGGGCTACATAACTGGGCCTACTCATAGAAATGATCTTGATTTGTTTCTTTTAAGTTTGGAGCCATCCACAAACGCAGAAATTGAAAAGTTCAAACACTTTTTTTTTTTTTGGATAATCCTTTTGAGTATGATTCACTTTTCACCTTTGAAACTTCGTTTTCATCAATCATCTAATTCTTTTCTCAGTCAATTTTTGTTCCACGCTTACTTCACCTTCACGCACTTATAAATATTAAAAAAATGTTAACTGGAGTTATAGGTTAAACCTTTACAAATACCACCAGTTTTGACTATTTTTCAGAGAATGGACTAATTAAATATAATCAATTATTCAATTACTTTTAATTTGTGATTAGTAATTAAAAATTATGACTCATTTTCCATGTAGAGCAAGGACCCACTTATTTAGTAACTTGTAAAGACAGTTAAAGCACATAACTTTAGCCAGTAAATTATGTCTTTAATTATGAAACAAAAAGTGTTTGTTTAAGGAGTTTAAAAAGTTAGATGCATAACTTAATTTTGCCTACAACTGCGGAACTTTTCATTTGAGTTTTGTTTGCTTCTAACTAATCCCAAGTGATTTATTTTTGTTCTTGTTAGGGAATATAAGTAACTTTAGGTGTGAGATTAGTGCATTAAACACAACACTATTGTTAAATCATTCTTCCGAAGTAAAAATACTTTAAGCTTTTGTCATCTTGTCAAAATAAAGATTACTTTAGTAGTGTAGAAACGAACTATTCAACCCAACTTGGCTTGATCCTTTATAGATTTGTTATTTATCGAGTGAACTTAACAAGACTTACTTGTTAGCAAGTCAAAAAAATTCAAATCTAACTCAACTCATCACTAGTTGATGGGTTAAACTGGTTCGTTTACTGGTTCACTTAATTAACAAATTTTTTCTAATTAAAATCTAAATAAATTTCAATCCAAAATATATTAAACTCGACAATTCAAAATAATATATATATATATATATATATATAATCCAAAATTATTTTAAACTTTAAATATAATTAAAAAACAAAAACAAAAAACAAAATCACATGGATTGGTGATCATGAATTAAACTCGAATGAAATGGAATTTTAGTGAATCAAACTCAAAATTCACCTGTCAAAATTTTAATTTTTTTTTTAACTTAATTTCGTTCGAACATGTGATAAACCGGATTGATTAAGAAATTCGAAGCCATTTTGCCAATACTATAGTATTTGTTGCTATGTTCAAACTTTACACGTAAGAATGATGGAGTTTCTATTTATATCACTCTTGACTCGTGACTTGTGTTTGTGAGGTTTTTCCATTGGAATCAACAAAAACAGTAGATAATCTCTGCAAAATATTCTGATTCTTGACACGAAAAATTAAAATGCTTTTTTATGAAGTATAGATGAAAAAGATGATGCCAAGAATGGTTTTGTTTGGCGACAAATTTGGTATGTTATGGAATCTTTCAATCTATATTGGTACCTTGTGGAATTAAGCATATAATCTCTATTGCCAACACTTTATGTAGTTTCAACTTTCAAACCATAATTCGGATTCTCACTCTTTATCGTTTTCTTTTCAACTCACTTTCTGTCTTACATATATTATGGCAATACGCTACTTATAAATCTGCGTTTGGATGACAACTTTACACCAATTTCTTACTCACTAATTTTATCTTAATTTTGAAAACAACCAAAATTTAATTTATTTAAAATAAATGTATTAAATTAAAGGCAATTGTTGTAATAATATTTTCATGTACCACATGATCCCTATTTCGTAATCAAAATTTGTTTATGTCCATCTGTCTGTGGTTCTGTTATGCCGACACTTTTATTGTTTAAACACTGTATAATTAACATCATACCTAATAATATTAAGTACAATTATCCTTAATTTCTTTTTTAGTGAGCACGTTTATTTTATATAAAAAATATCTATATCAAAATTTTAAATTTATTTAATTTACAAAGAACGTTGAAAAATGAAAAGTAAAATTTTGAGAGAGTGGTATCTGAACTCGTCATTCTATAATGGGCCCACTGCCTTTTAGCTCAGAGAGTCATTTTGATACCCTCCTCACAACTTACACCTCACTATCAATATATTTATATTTTGATATTAAATATATCTTTAAGTATAAAAATCAAGATAGACTTTTTTTTTACGAAAAAAAGTTATTAAAAACATAAAATTTTAATATTTAATTTATTGTATTGTGAATGATAAGAGATGTTGTGATTTGTACGATGAATTAAAAGTGGAATATATTTGTTTAAATCTATAAACATTTAATGTATTGAAAGAACAATAAAGTGAGTGGCATGGGTGTGAGCAGTCAACATAATCTAAATGTCATTTTACAAAACCATCACCATTTAGACTTTTGCTTTCTTTTATGATAACATTTTCTAAACAACTTTATTACTTTTATGTCATAATTATTACTCTTTTAGTGGTTTACTCAATCTATAATTCAAACTCATTATTTTTTTAAGCATTAACCCTATCCAACTGGAAGATTGACCCTTCTCAAAATTTTTCAAAATTGTTGAAACTTAATTTGAGAGATTTACCCTAATTTTAGTGACTTTAGATGATTAAAAAGAGAAAATAATTAAAAAATAAAGTGATATTTATTGGGAAATAATATAATAAATGTAAGTATATCTTTGCTTTTTGGTGGTGTGAGAAGATATGTTGGAAGGATAGTGTTAGAATGAATCTTGACTTAGGCATTAGAGAATATGACCCAATTGGAACTTGGAAGGTCACATTTTCTCTTTCATGTAATCATTAGGACTCCAATAATTTCTTTCTCAACCTTATCAATTAAGCCACACACTTTTTTTTTTCTTAAAAAATATAAAAAATTATTTTTTATAATTATTTTATCTTTATATTTTATGTCAAATAAATATTAAGATGTGTCATCTTATAATTATCATCGTTATTTCTCAATGAATAATTACGGTCAATAACAACATTTATATATTTAGCTTCTTTTTTAATTACTCACTAAAGGGATATATATATATATATATATTCATAGTTTTACGAAAAGGAAAAACATGATTAAAATTGCAATATTAAAACAGTTGATTTAGATTGCATTGAAGATATGATTAGGACTTAATTGGTCGAAAGTTCTAGATGAACCCTAACTATACCATGTAATCCACAACTGCCATCACGGACTTTTATAAGATTAAAAAAGAAATTAAAACATTGCCTATAATTGAAAAGAATAATGTCAAACATTTTTAAAAATAAACATTTTGCATGTCTCTCTAATTATATATACAAATTCAAAGTGATTTATCCACTTGAGTTATCATACTATGTTTTAATCTCACCATAATGATTTCATTCCACCAATAGAATATTTTGTCTCAAACCATTGTCTGATATTTATATTTTATGTCTATTAAAGAATTTAGAAGAAACTAAGACTTACATTAGGGGATGTTTGGTTAGAGAATCAGGTGTGAGTTTGAGTAAGAATAAGAAAATTAGATAACATGTAAGATAAAAAAATTAAAATTTATTATCTTACACATTTTGGATTAAATAAAAAAAAATTGATATCGTATAAAAAATAAAACTTACAAACATCGAGTTTTAAAACTTTGGGTTGAAAGAGATGTCTCAACGTGATTTTGACTTTTCATTAATAAAATAAAAAATAATAAGGTATTTTAAATTTTGCAATATAAAACAAAGTTTAAGTTGATTATCAAAGTATCCATATTGATTATATTTAATATTTGGTATTTTTTATATGGACAAATATCTTATCACACTAATATAAGTTTTGAACAAATTAACCAAATTATTTAGTCAATTAAATTGATTATACGAAACAAATCTTAATATCATTCAATTTAAGTAAAAAAATTCGAGTTGAATTTTTTTATCATAATTTCCTGAATTAATAATATAATATTTAATTCTTTGTTGTTAAAAGAACTAAAAACCGCGAGAAAAAACAGTTAAAAAGACGACAAGAAAAAATAGAAAAAAATTAAAACTAAATGACTTTTTTTTAAGTATGTTTTTGTCTTTTTAATCCAATTAAATAATTAATGAATATAATTATTATATTAATTATTTTTTTAATGTGATAAACAATTATTGTTAATATTTAAGTTGTTTATATGGTTGATATTTTCATTTTAATATTGATTCGAAAATATGTTTTATATTTGAAAAGAAATTAACGTAATTAAATTGAAATGATTATATTTATTTATTTTTAAGTTTAAGGACAAAAATATATTAAAGTTTCACGTTAAAATTTAAATATTAAAAACATTCTTCACTTTTTCTTTAACATTAAGCTCTTATTATACTTTACTATTACTTTATTTTATATAACAATAAAATAATTCAATATATAATTTTTTAATTTATTTAATTAATATATTAAAATTCTAAAACATAAAATATTGATATGATTAATATTTTTTAATATATATATATATATATATATATATATAAACTAAATAAACAAAATTATGAGTATAATATTTATATAAGAAAAATTGAACTCAAATGAAAGAGGGACAACGTTGTTTTATTTTAAAAATTGAGGAAATTGATTTAATAAATAAATATAAAAACTGATTTGAATATAAAATAAATTATACTTAGTATTAATAATTACACATGGTTCTAAATGTGACATGTGACACATCTCATACCTGACACATGGACATTTAAAAAAGAACAAAAAAAATTATGAACTAACACATTACATGTTTGCAACATCAATGGTTGGTACAATACTACCAGAAAGGATATAATTAAATCAAATTTTTAAAAATTGAAACATAAAATAGGAATCTACTTCAAATCTATTAACCAAAATTGGGATGAAAATACTAACTATATAATACATTAATTATTATCTCTCTAAATGATTTTCATCTTTCCTTTCCCATGAATGTTAGGTAATAGTTAAAAATTCATCATTAAAGCAAATTGAATTTGACTCTTTAGATGATTTCATCTTTCTTTTCTTATAAATGTCAATAATAATTTAAAATTCATCATCGAGAGAGCAAACTGAATATAAAAATTTAATCTTACTATATTAATCACAATTTTCACAATCAAATTATAATTTAATATAATTATTTTAACTTAATCTAATTCTTCTTGACAAACACTCATAAATTCGTGTTGAAATGTGTTATGTACAAACTAAACTCTCACAAGCTTCACAAACCTTAACTCACATAAGTCGTTTTTGCTACATATAGTAAATTTTGATGAACGATCAAAATATACTATAATAATCTCAACCAAACAAATATTTATCTTAGAATTCTTTTATGCCACATACAATTGATGTCAAAAGTCATATAAAATATTTTGATATATGATATTCAAATAAATTAATAATATAGTCAAATATATAAAAAAATAGAAGTTTTTTTTAGAAAAATGATAATTATCCTTATAAATTAAAACTATTAATACAAAATTGTACTTTTAGTTTGACTATAATAAAATAATTGAATATTATATTTTAAAATTACTATCAGTCTTAACTGTTTTCTAGTTCTTTATACAATAAAAATTAATATAATTAAGAAAAATGATATAAAAATTAAAAACAAGGCATACATGGAAAATAGAATCATCCTCCAACAAAATTATAAGATATAGAAAATATGTTCTATTATAATATAAAACTCATATCTTAAACACAGTAAATTTTTTGAAATGAAAGATCATCTAACACGAAGCCAATGTGTCATCAATTGTGAGTGATTATTGATGTATAGATTTGAATTAGAAGAGAAAAAAAAAAGGTGGTGAATGAGGTGAACGAAAGAGCGAACGACAGGAGAGTCATGGGACCACAGTGAAGAGAGGGAGAAGGAAGGCATTTGGAGGGCATCGCGCATGCAAAAATGTAAGGGCAGTGCCCTTTTTACGGAGGGAACCTAATCTAGCTACCTACAAAAGAACTCCTAACTCATAAATAATAATAATAATAAGGTGATAGACATAAACATAGACACACAGACACCTGCCCCACACAACATCATCATCTTCATTTATTAACTCACAAAACATAGACTTTTGTTTGAGAAAGTGCTCCTAAGTTTGCCTATTTTAATAGCACACCACATGGCCGACAACCCCACATTTCACACACTTTCACTGGCACCAAAACTATATAGCCCATTTTTACTACAGGACAACCATCCAAACCAAACAAATTATCGTACCATTTCCACTGTTCCCTTCTCTTCTATCTTCCTTTTCAGATACCTTCTGCTTTCTTTCACGTTACTAAACTTTATAAATAACTAAAACACATTACAAATATGTGTAAAAGTATATTGGAGAAATATAAGGAATTAGACAATACATTATCATATTTTCAACTTTATATAATGTTTTATATTTCATAGGATCGAGAAACAAACATTTACAATTTTATCTATTCGTCTTATTTCTTTTTAGTATTTCAATTCAAGTCAATTTTAGATTACCGATTGGTTATTACAATTAAGTCTTAAATATTTAATAAATGTAATCATCTACCTTTTTATCTTACTTTTGTATTTATAAATTTCATAATGGACATTTGATCATGATTGATCCAATTATGGTTTAATATCGTCTAAACATGTTTTTACATGTCTAATCTATAGATTAGAGAAATGCATCAAACAATCTCATAAATAAATATTTTGACCATTCGATATATACATTTGTATTTTTTTCCACAATTATTTTCCTATACAGCTAATCCATCAATGGATATTCACCGATCAATTCATTTAATATATTCTTTTTTATCATATTTATTCAATATAAAATTTAAACTATACTTGAGATTTTAAAACCAACAACAAAACTATTCATTGATTGTATTACAAAAACACATGCTTGATGGTAAAATCAAGATACTTCTAATAATTTAGTTTTAAGGGTAAAAAAGAATGGTCCCCATGCAATCTTCCCTCTCAAGATATTAATTCTTTTTTGCATGTACCAAACTATTTATTTGAAATCTAATTGCATACATGTAATTATATAAACTCCTCAAATTAAAAGGGGTTTGGGTTTTGTTGGACAGACACTTTTGTTGCAATTTCAACATCTTCTTCTCTTACGTACTTGTCCTTTTCCACTTCAGGTAAATGAACACAAAATCTTCTTCTATTCTTACCTTTTATCTCTTCTCCTTCCCCTTTTCCTCACTTCACCTTCATGTCTTCTTTCTATGTATACAACTTGATTAGATTTTTGCTGTATAAACAACATACTTTGTGAAGGTTTTGTAGGAGAGATAGTAGAAAATTTGACAAGTAACAAATTGTGAATAAATTCATATAAAATATTATAACATTAATTTCAATTTAAAATCTTAAGATAAATAATGATATTTCTTTGTATTGTTATTTATGATATTATTGCAAAGTTTTTTTTCTTTTTAAAAAAATATCAAAATATTTAATATTAACAAACTGTGAACAAATCCAGAACAAGAATATCACTTCTATATAAAATCTTAACCTAATAAGTTTATGTATTTTTATTTAAGATTAAATATGATTTTATTTTTTAATTTTTAATAAAATTTGGAATTAGTTTCTCTTTTAAATTTTAGTTTAATTTAGTTTTTTAGCTTTATAAATGTATAAATTTAGTTCTTTTAGTAAATATTTATTAAATTTATTTGATGTTTGATACACGTTTCATTATAATATTTGAGTTATTTATATAATTTGATATTTTTTTTAATGTTAATTGAAAAACACATTTAAAAACTTAAATAAATTTAACGAATTAAAATAACTAAATTTACATAATTTAAAAAATAGGCACTAAATTAATTTTAATTTTTGTTGAAAGTTAAGAATTATTTCAAATATTAAAATGACCAAATTTATATAATTTTAATTTTAATTTATTTATATACAAATATTTTTTCATTTTTATATTTTTGAACCTACTTAAATTTTGAAAAATTGGATATAATATTTATTGATTAATTACTTTTCCATGATTATGTTAAAGTTGACCCTTTTGTTTGAACCTTTTAGTACATTATTTGTTGCAGTGGATGTGAAGCAATGGTGGAGATGTGTATGCACCCAACAAAGAAAATATAAAAGACAATACTCTGTACGTTTTCAATCAATCAAACATAACATCAATTATTTTTTTCTTTCTTTCTTTCGTAGACACACAAATTTTTTTAAGGCTGAATGTCACCACTATATTTGTCCTTTTCAGAACCATGCAGTCACTTACAAAAGATCACCGCTCAGTGATTATTGTTATTCCCAACTTCTCTGTCATCATCTTTTCTTATATCATCGGATAATTTCGAATATCAAATATTATTATAGTCCTGAATAATGTTGTAATGTTAATAAACGCGAATTTAAGTTTTATATTAGATAAAAATAAAAAATAAAATATTATATATTAAAAATTTTAAATCAATTAAAAATAAAGTTAATTCAGAATGTATAAATGAATATAAATTTTATTTTAATATTTATTATTTGTTAAACATATTATTTTATTTATTATTGACAAGTTTAAAACCCACTTTTAATATTATATAATGTTAAATATTTATTAATTTATTGTCTTAAAATTTTTGTAAAAAAGAATGTTAATTTTTTATGTAATTAAGTTCAGATTTAATTAATTTTTTTAGTAGACCGACAATATTTTTTAGGATAATGTTTTAATAATTTATTCTTAATTATAAAATTAAAAAATATTACAAAGCAAGGCATTCAAATCCAATTTATTAGAATACAATGCAATAAATGGTGGCTTTTGAAGAGGGAAATGTGACAGAAAAAGTACACTGAAGTGAAGAAAATGAAGTATCAAAGTATATATGCATAATAATAAATAAAAAGGTCCTTTTTGGTGACAGATATTGGAGGTTCATGCACATGTTTAGTCAAAAACTACTTCTGCTGTTGTACTTATGACTTGTTTTAAAGAGTAATACATAACTTATATTTTAAAAAGTAATTTTGGTAAAAAAAAATGGTTTGTCCAATTAATGGATAATTATAATTGATAATTATTTAAAAAATTTAAATTTTGACAAATGATATTTTTAAATAGTATTATTTTTTATAAAAATATCATATATTTTTTATAAAAATAAGAACTTAATTAAAAAAGGTATAATAATCAAAATAAATCAAAAGTATAAATGTAAAAACTAAATTGTTAATTAAACTTTAAACTTTATATAACATTATTTTGTAGAGATTAGAAGAAGTAAAAAAGGTATTTGTTTGGATATTTTTTGTTTAAGTAAAAGGGAGGAAATAAATTATATTAAAAATAAACAAAAATTACTTTATTCTTGTATATATTGTGTAACACTAACGCGTATCATATATTAAAAAAAATCATAAATTGATTATGTAATAATGGTTATCAATTAACATGATGAATCATATCAACCAATATAATTTAACACTTTTAAATTATTTTCACACACTTGTTTTTCTCACATTTTTCTTTTAATTATATAAAATAGTCTATTATTTTTTAAATATTTCGAATATTAATGGATTAGACTAATCAAATTGCAAGTCTAAATTTAAATGTATTACGTAGAATAAATTAGTGGATAGAATCACGTCTATCTATTTTAACGTGTTTTTAGACTTAAAATGTATTTTTTATTCGTTCGCATCTTCCAAATTCATTGTAACCAGTTTATATACAGTTAATAATGAAATGATAAAGACAGTATTTCAAATACATGAACTATAGAAACAAATTAATCGAATTATTAAATTCTATCCAAAAAAAGTTATAAGCATTTGCTGTTAACATTTTTTTTTCCTTTTTTATTAAAATAAAATTGCATTTTCATATACCAATTGTAACCATGTTATACATTTTTTGTATTTTTTTTTTCTACAATGGTATGCAATAGTTAACGTTTTTATAATGATTTACTGTTTTTTTATACTTATATTTATTTATACACGTGAATCATAGATTTTTAAACTCATGATTGAACATATAATTTTAATGTCAGCTCTTAAATTTATTTTTTAATCACAGCTCTTAAAATTTAAACTATAATTTTATTACAAAAATAGATAAGTAAATTACATAGTGAAAATTAATTCTAAATTTTTCCAATAAAATCAATCAAGAACAATGATTTTATTAATTATTATTATTATGTGAAATGAGTCTGTTGCCAGCTAGTATCTGCATTTAGAAAGGGATATAACATGCTAATTTGGTCGTATTAGAGGCACATGCACGAGAAGATCAGAACAATAAAAAAACTACAAAGTTGTGTAAAGTAACATGTAACCAAGCTTCTATTAAGGAGATGATAAAATTAAAAACTAATTAACAACCTTATAATTATTATTGTTAATCATGTGAATCATTTTGCTTTGGTGAGACATGCTTTTATTATTTATAAGCTTCCCATACTTGTTTACAACTCATTTTCAATAATATGTAACTACTGATTAATAACTATCATTAATTTGTCTAATTTTGTAAAATATGGATTAAATAAATAATTGAAACACAAGAAACTTAAGTTTCAATTGACTTCAAAAGAGTCATGGAGATGAGAACTATATATATATATATATATATATATATATATATATATATATATGGAAATTAGAAATCAATATCTTATCTGTATCTAATTTAATTATGTTACGTTATCATGAATGAAACCAACATAAAAAAATGGTAAAGTATAATATGTAAAAACTAAAAGTTAATCTTTAAATTGTCTTCTCGAGAAATTAAAAAAAATTGACATGGTTAAATTTTTTTATAATTATTTGATATTATTTTTTAGTCTATTATTTTTTTAAAAAATATAAAATTTTATATTTTTATGATTATTTTATTTTTATACTTTATATCAAATGAAATTATTGATAGAAATAGTTCGAAAGATCTGCATATTTTTTTTATCATCAAATTAAACTTAGTATATTGACAATGATGTAAATTAGAAGGAAATAAACACTGTACTTGTTATTTGATTAAACTTATTGATAAGGATGTGAAATCTAATTTTGCCCCGCCACTTACGAAAGTTGACACTTAACTGTTAAAATTGAAAAGAAGTTAAAAACGCATCAACAATTCCATAATGAATATTAAGTTATTTAAATAACAGTAAAATACCATATATTTGTCATTGAAATAATATTTTCTTGAAAAAAAAAACTAACTAAACTCAGATCATGATGTCTATAAAATGTTTTGAGATGAAGAAATTGTGTAAAAATATTTATATGAAATACTTAGTATTATTTTTAATCTAAAACTTTATAATAATAAATTTATGTATTGTTTTACTTTATATAAAAAAAAATCCAGAGTTTCGATACCAATAAATCATCTATATAAAAAATAAATAAAATGACATTTTAATTTAAAACTTTTAAAAATTAGTATATAAGTAATTTTACTTATGTAATAACTATTTTTATATTTTTATTTTTATCTAATGTAAAATTTTCAATTCCTAACATAAAAGCTTAAAGGGATTTTATATTTTATTTTTGATAGAGGTTTTGCAATTATGTTAAAGAATTTGATCTCTATTCTTAACTTGTTTTAAGATGAAAAAAACAATGAAAAAATGAGAAAAAAAGGGAAAAACGAGCAAAATAAACACTTAATAAAACTGAAAAGAAACATAATTCATGTGTTAAATTTCTAAAAAGAAGGAAAAAAAATTTATGCAGAAAACTATAATTAATTAATTAGTGCTCTCAATTATATTTTAATAATTTTTAATTAATATTTACGTTTTTTATTATGATAAGATAAATAAATTAAAATATTAAACAATAAATGAATGTATTTAGTTTTTTATTTCATTCACATTTCTTAATGTAAATAATTTTATTTAATATTTTTCTTTTCAAGTCTTTTTACTCTCTCTCCTCTGGTCAAAATAAAAAAAATTTGCGAATTTCATAATTTTATTAATGAATTAAAATTATGATTCAAATAAGAACAACAATATTAGTTGACTTTGACAAAAGTTTATAGTGGAACACATTGGTGGAAAAAGTACATATTGTACCAACCAATTAAACCGATGTTCACGGGTAAAAGACTCTTTTAATTTGATTATTAGTTTTAAAAAATGAAAACATTATTTAAAACAAAATAAATTTATGACAAACATACAATTTAATGTAAAAAGAAGGAAATAAATATTACTGCGTCTTTGATTTATTTTTCCAACAATGGCATTTAAGCAAAAAGTTAAATCAAATAATCTAGGCAAAGTAGGAATTTAGCAAAAGTACAAGGAGGTAAGGGCAACACATTTTTATAATGTAAGGTTATTTAATAATGAAACATTAACTAATGTTGTGTTAGTTTGACAAAGAAAACCTAAAAAAATAACTAAAATAACTGCTTGTACTGTGTGAAGGTAACATTGGCTTATTAGTCTTCAAAGTCACAATAAGAGCAAAGACAAGCCAACTAATTAATTAATTAAGTAATTAATATGGTGAGGGCATTTCCGGTAATTCAGGCGGGAATAAGATCCGCGCCTTCTCGCCATGTCATTATCGCTCAGATTTGTGATTGCGATTTCCAGTTTCTGGTTTTTCTCTCTCCTCCTTTTTGTTTCTCTCTCTCTTTGCCGTTTCAATTTCTAACGTTGGAACGCAAAAGAAGTACTAGAAAATGGTGAACTGAGAAAGACCCAGGTGAGGGAAAAAATGAAAATGATTCGGGTTGCATGAAAGTGTCGTGCTTGAAGTGAAGATAGTGTAGAGACTGTAAAGTTTCAATCTTTCCTGTCATACAGGTTCCAAAGTTGGAAAAAAACACCAAAAAGGTAATTAGTTAGCACTTCATTCACTCACTGGTCCACGATCCATAATAGTCCATACCAAACGCTTCGTGCTTCGTGGTTCTTTGAATTGGGAGGTTGAGTTTCTTCTAAGCCTGTTGAAAAAGATTACCAACTTGGGGAGCAGACAGCGAGACACAGATGGTGTGAAAAGATATTCATTAGCATTGTTGCAAAGAATGAATGAGTGAGAGAGAGAGAGAGAGAGAAAGGTCTTGACTTGACTGATGTACTATATTTTTTGTGTTGTATGTGTGAACTGTGAAGTGGAAGGGGGACAACAGCGTATCTGGGAAAATCGGGAAAATTCGATTTAGTTTTGTTATGTGCTTAAATTAAGCCAAGAAAAAAGTAAACAAGAGAAAAGAATAAAAAAGGGTATAAAAATTGAACAAGTACATGGTGTGAGAGAGAGAAGGGGGGCACACTCAGATCAAGACCAAACCAAATTGGTTGCAATTGTTCATTGTACAGCCACCTTGTTCTCTTTCCTGTACAGACAGGTAAACATGGTTTTTTATTTTCTTTCCTTCTCTCAAGTCTTAACCCTCTTTACCATCTCTATCCCTTTCTCATTGGGTTGTGTGCTTCGCTGTGTGTGTATGGTATTTTTGAGGTCAATCTCTGGCTTCGATTATTATATAGAGGAAAGAAGGTGAACGTGCTGTTCTTTGTCCTTAAGCAAACACTAGTTTCACGCCTACTCAGCATGATTATTGATTATAGTTCTCTTTAATTTTTTTTTATTCTGATCCTTAAATCCTAAAACGCTGTTGAAACACAAATATTGGCTGTTGGGGGAGGGGAAGGTGGTTCTTTGGAAATTGAGCTTTTTTTTAACAGCTTTTGAGACTCGTGCTTGTTTATCAGATATTTTTCTTTTAAATTCTGAGTCTGTGTGTGACATTATTTTCTTTTCTTTTTCTTTTTCCTTTTTTGGGTAGACTTGGTTTCTTTAATAAGAGATAAAACAAAGAAAATAATTTACCCAATTGGTCAATCATTCATTGTGCTTGGTTTGCTTTTGCGTCTTCCTTCTGAGTTTTGAATCGCGCAAAACAATGCTGCAATGATGCCGTACATAGAGTTTTGATCTGTTACCTTTTGTAGCAACCATCAGAGAAAAGTGTATGATTTTTTGCGAGCACTTTCAGCTTTAAACAAAGTGTAGTCCTCCTACATAAGCACTAACCACAATTATTTTTGGGTTTCTTCCAAATTTTTATAGATAATGAATAGGGAAGAAAGATAGGGGCAGAGAGAAATAGTTGGTGATAGGTCTTGGTTTGAAGATGAAGAGTGAGCAAGCTGGGAGCAATGGAAAGAACACTTTCATTCAGGCACATAGGGCATGGCTTCCCAAGCTTTTGATGCTTTGGATCCTTCTCATGGCTCTAATTGGTTGGTGCATCTATACTAAAATGGATGCTGACACTAAAGTCAGAAGAAAAGAGGTGCTCGGTAGCCTGTGTGATCAAAGGGCAAGAATGCTGCAGGATCAATTCAGTGTTAGTGTCAACCATGTCCATGCCCTTGCCATCCTTGTTTCAACCTTCCATTACTACAGAACACCTTCTGCAATTGACCAGGTTTGTGTTTGATCTTTCATTGTGCTCTGTGCTTGGAACTAGTTATGACAGGTTGGGTTTGTTTTTTTCTCATTTCTGATTTCTTCTAATGCAATCTTGTGGTTTTTCAACTCAGATTTTTTCATATCTTGACTATTGTTTGTTGCTCACCAGGAAACCTTTGCAGAGTATACAGCCAGGACAGCATTTGAAAGGCCATTGCTCAGTGGAGTGGCCTATGCACAAAGAGTGGTTAACTCCGAGAGAGAATCATTTGAGAAGCAACATGGATGGGTTATAAAGACAATGGAAAGAAAGCCTTCTCAGGTTAGAGATGAGTATGCACCGGTGATATTTGCACAAGAAACACTTTCTTACCTTGAATCTCTTGATATGATGTCCGGGGAGGTAAATTGCAAACCTTTTCAACATTTTTTTTTGCTTATATATTCAGTCTATAACTTTCTGACTTTAGTTTATCTGATGTGTGATGCAGGAGGACCGAGAGAATATTTTGAGGGCTAGGGCCACTGGGAAAGCTGTTCTCACTAGCCCTTTTAAGCTGTTGGGTTCTCATCATCTTGGTGTGGTTTTGACATTTCCTGTTTATAAATCTAAGCTCCCTACAAAGCCAACAATGGAAGAGCGCATTAAAGCAACAGCAGGGTATGTCCTTGTGAATTCTTTAATGGCTTGTGCCAAGTTTGTTTTCACAACATTTTGCTGTTTGTCTTGTGGCTCATATGAGTGGTAAGAGGATGAGGGATGGTTAAAATCTTAGGTGGATTAATGCCTAAGTGATGCATTTTTTATTATATAGTTCAAAATAATGATAATAATTATAATTCTACTGAATACTTCACCTATTTCAAGTTCAAGACTCAGTTTGTAACCCTATAATTCCTCTAAATGTCAATACATGATAAAGGACAGACTTACTCTGGCTACTGTGCCCTTTACTACTGCATTTACCTGTAATGAAGACCTAAGATATGATACTCACTTCTGTTTCATATCCATTGCAACAGTTACTTTTGTGCTACTAGTCTTTTTTTTTTCTTTACTGGTTTGTGGTTGGAATTCCATAATTCCTCTATAGAAAACCTGTAGAATTTGTTAGTTTTGGTTCAATTTGATGGCTTTATGTTATCCGTAAGCTTCTGAATTCCATGGTGTTGCTGAAACTTTTAATTGGAAGCAGATATGTTGGAGGATCCTTTGATGTTGAGTCCCTCGTGGAGAATTTACTTGGTCAACTTGCTGGGAACCAAGCAATATTGGTGAACGTATATGACATCACAAACTTTACTGATCCCTTAATCATGTATGGGAAGCAAGATGAAGAAGGTGACATGTCTCTTGTCCATGAAAGTAAGCTTGATTTTGGAGATCCATACAGGAAACATAAAATGATATGTAGGTAGGTGCCTCTGGCTGTTGTACCTTTTGTAAAATGTTTGGTCAGCAGATGCTTATCATCAAGTTTTTAAACAGGTATCACCAGAAGGCACCAACAAACTGGATAGCACTTACCACGGCATTTTTATTTTTTGTGATTCTTTTATTAGTGGGTTATATTTTGTATAGTGCTGGAAATCGTATTGTCAAAGTAGAGGATGATTTTCATAAAATGGCAGAATTAAAAGTCCGTGCAGAATCAGCTGATATTGCCAAGTCACAGGTTCTTTTCCTTGCTTAAGACAGCACAGTTTATTAGTTCCTTTTATGGCTCCATGATCACTAAAACTGTTTTTTTCTATAATATCAGTTTCTAGCTACTGTCTCTCATGAAATCAGAACACCGATGAATGGCATTTTAGGTAACGTCTGAATTTTCTCTACCCCTAAAAAGTAACATTCTTGTTTACCTACTTTCTCATTGCTATTAGTGATGCTATCTTCAAACTCCATGTTACTGTAGGAATGCTCGGTCTGCTTCTAGGCACAGAATTGAGTTCCACTCAACTAGATTATGCTCAGACTGCTCAAGCATGTGGGATGGCTCTGATAGCATTGATAAATGAGGTGCTTGACCGTGCCAAAATTGAAGCTGGCAAGTTAGAGCTGGAAACAGTTCCATTTGACATTCGATCCATACTTGATGATGTGCTTTCTCTTTTCTCTGAGAAGTCTCGGCACAAAGGTTTAGAGGTATGTCTAGTTGCTAAATTGTGAAGGTCATTTAACTTTGTGAGTTGCAGAATTTCATAGTCTATGTTTGTATTTCTTGAACTAATAATCTCATTTCATTTTTATCTTTGTATTCCTATGTCCTTCGGTGGCAATGTGGCTACTGGAATTCCTATTCACAATTCTTCTGGCTTGGACATAATATGGTTTTGGGAACCATAGCTGGCAGTATTTGTTTCTGATAAAGTTCCAGATATTGTCATGGGAGATCCTGGAAGATTCAGACAAATAGTAACAAACCTTGTTGGCAATTCAGTTAAAGTAAGTGAATTTTTCAAAGTTAACTTCTCTAATGTTATGTGCATATTTGCATTACTAACATGTATGTGTGTTCGGAATGTGTTTCTAGTATAACTTTGTTCAAATTTTTAACTGTAGAGATGATGTTTGATTATTGTAACAAATAATTTATTAGCACGGTAATTCGCAGTAACATTACTGATTATAATCTTGCAGTTCACTGAGCGAGGACATATATTGGTGAAAGTCCATCTAGCTGAAAATAGGATGTCCACAATGAATGGGAAAATGGAGACTTTTCTCAATGGACGATCAGATGAAGTTGTGCATGTGTCTAGCGGTGGTTATAATTTCAAAACTTTAAGCGGACATGAAGCAGCTGATGAACGGAACAGCTGGGACAATTTTAAGCATCTGATTGCCGACGAAGAATTTTTCTTTGATGATTCAGTTAAAAAGGTGGCAAGTGAATCCTATGAGCAAGTCACCTTGATGGTGAGTGTGGAGGACACTGGGAATGGAATTCCTTTCATAGCTCAAGATAAGATTTTCATGCCATTTGTACAGGCAGACAGCTCAACCTCAAGACATTATGGTGGTACTGGGATTGGCTTGAGTATAAGCAAGTGCCTGGTTGAACTGATGGGTGGTGAGATCAGTTTTATAAGCCGACCCCAGGTTGGGAGCACGTTTTCATTTACTGCAGATTTTGGAACAATTAAGAAAAATTCAATAACTGACATGAAGAAACATAACTTGGAAGATCTGCGTTCCAGTTTTAGAGGGTTTAAAGCCATTGTGGTTGATGGAAAACCTGTTAGAGCAGCTGTTACTAGATACCATCTCAAGAGACTGGGGATTCAGGCCAAAGTTGCAAATAGCATCAATAAGGCTGTTTCTTTATGTGGGAAAAATTGGTCTTTGACCTCAGGGTAAGATTTTAGTTTCTCTTATAGTTGTCAATTATGAATGAACTGAATGTGATCAGAAAAAACAGTATCAACTTTTTAGTAATTCTCATTAGCTTTATAGCACGTGTGCTTATGAATAGTGAGTTTTCAAATGTTGTTTTTTCGTTGTTATGGATGTTTTTACAAGCTTAACATGGATTTTAACATTTCAAACATTCTATTTCATGTTTCACATGCACTTGTTCTGTGTTGTTTTAAGCTCTAATTTCATAAAGAAAATAAGAAACTGTATGGACTGGTTTTCCTTAATTACTCAAAGATAGTGATGTGGTTTTCTCTAGTCAATAAATGTTGTTCTAGCTAGATAGCAGTTTTGTTTAAGATATTGATGTTGTTCAGTTCATTCACTGCGTAAACTGGTTGGATATGGCAGAATATTTCAGCCTGATATGATTTTTGTTGAGAAAGACTCGTGGATTTGTGGAGAGGATGGGATCTTCAACGTGTGGCAACTGGACTGGAAACAGAACGGGCACATGTTTAAGATACCTCAAATGATCCTTCTTGCAACCAACATTACTAATACTGAATTTGATAAAGCTAAAGCAGCAGGTTTCAGTGATACAGTGATCATGAAGCCTCTGAGAGCCAGCATGGTGGCTGCATGTCTTCAACAAGTTCTGGGAACGGGGAAGAAGAGACAGCTAGGAAAGGACACGGGTTCATCTTTTGCACGAAGCCTTCTTTGTGGGAAAAAAATACTTGTGGTTGATGACAATAGGGTAAATAGAAGGGTCGCAGCAGGTGCATTACAAAATTTTGGAGCTCATGTAACGTGTGCAGAAAGTGGCAAAATTGCTCTTGAAATGCTTCAATTGCCTCACAATTTTGATGCTTGCTTCATGGATATTCAAATGCCAGAAATGGACGGGTACGTTTCTTATCATTTCCCTTATAGTTACATATATACTTAAGGGCCAAAAAATATAGTGCTTTTACATCATCGGTTTTAATTTCGTAGCAGTGTTAAACAATTATAGTTAAGCAAGATACTTGACAACTGAACTAATAGTCAGAACAAAAAGTGTTTCTGTGAAGACTCAAACACAGTTTCTTGGTATAGGGACTAAAGCAACAAATTTGGCAAGTGTAAAGACCCTAATATTAAAAAAGAAAGTTGTTGTTGTAGAGACTGAAAAATAAACTTCTATTTCGTAGGATCTTAAATCAAAAGGTTTGTGTTAAATACATGGACTGACTGAAGAATTAAATCTGCTTATAGTCATGCAGCATATGTTGTATGGTACTATTTGATATTTTTTGTTGTATTATGAGCAGATAACCTAAACTAGATTGTGTACATTTTTTTTTATCAGACACTAACCAATTAAAAGTGTTAACATGATAGCTGCTGTATTAATATGAAATCTTTTTTTCGATTTATATGCATTCAACTTTTCTAGTTGAGGCATCTTGACTAGTTGCATGGAAGTATCATATGTTATAAACATGCTGAAGAGTATCATATCTTGGTCCAGTATACCATCAAGCACGATCTATATTCAGGGTTGCGTTTAAGTTATAAAAAGATGCATAACATGAGCCAGGTTTTGATATGGTATGAGATTTAGGTACCAAACTCAACTCAATAATACTAGACGTGAGGAGATTTAGTAAGAAAAATTCAAATCTTATAGTATATGTTAGTGGGGTAATTCTCATAAGCCAAGCGTTGAGACTTAACTTTTGTGTAGCATGTGATGAAACTTGTTATTGAATCTTCCATCACCAACTCTTGATATTGAGATGGATTTGATGAAGCATCTAAATATGTATATCATCAAATTATTTGCAGGTTTCAAGCAACTGGGAAAATTCGGGAAATGGAGAGAAAGGCAAATGAGCTTCTGATGAATGGTGAATGTGGTGAAGGAAATGGCTGGAAAAAGGAGTACCATTTACCTATATTGGCCATGACAGCAGATGTAATTCAAGCAACGTACGAGAAGTGTGTGGAATGTGGAATGGATGGTTACGTAACAAAGCCTTTTGAGGAAGAAAATCTGTATCAAGCAGTTGCAAAGTTTTTCAACCCCAAGCCTACCTCAGACAACTCATTACAGAATGGCAACAGAACTGGGAAAGCACCTTAATTGAATTGGACACACTCTCACTACTGGCATTTTTCATAGTTTGCTAGTGATCTGAATGTGCTTCAACATACAGAAGAAGAGCTTCAGTTGGTTTCAAGACATCTGAGATTATGCAGCATGCATGCAACATTATACACCCATATGCAGTGATCATTTCTAACCACCAGCTGAACATGATTTCAACCCAAAAAGATGTATACCACCACTACCCCAACTAGTGTACAGATCTCCCACGGCATGAGAAAAATCATGTAAATTCAATATTTTTCTTTGGCATCTCGATACTCCCTATCAGAAGGGTTTCACTATAGTCTCTATTTTTTTAGTTTTGAAATCCTTTTTTTTCTGTAAAATTGTCTTGTATAAGATTTGGTTAGTTACTACTATTATTGTTCAGAAGGAAAAGGTTGCCATATGCTTTTTCCTACACTTCCAATTCCTTCCAATGGCGTTTAAATAACTCACTTCATTCACACAATGGAATTATTCATCTCCTATATCAGACTAGTAACTTCGAGAAGCAAACTTGAGAGAGTTTATGTGAGGAAAGAGAAGGAAAAATGTACACGTTCAGCATGGTGATGGTGGTGGTAGCCACGTGGCAACAACAGAAACAATGTGAAGCAACATTTGTCAAGAGCTGGTAGCAAGCATAGTGAGGTGGCAACCTCTCTATGACATGACATGCATATAGAAAGAATGAGTTAATGTCTGTATCAAGTGCATACATATATAAATTAGGTAGGTAGGTGTGAAAATGGTAGAAGTTTGAAGAAAGAAATAAAAGAAATGAATATGGAACAGTATCAGAATCAGTACGGTGCTGCTCCTACCAGTAAGGATCCTGTCCAGCTTGAAATGGAGACCACCGGAGACACCACTGGAGTTGGGTTTGGTGGCGGCGGCGGTGGTGGCAGTACAAAAGTCATAGCTGAAGATTATGTTACCAGCAACAGCAACAGCAGTGGAGAGAAGCAGAAGAAGGGAATCATAGAGAAAATAAAAGAGAAGCTACCTGGGACTGGATCACATCAACACAAGTAGCTCTCACAATCATCAACACTGTAAAATCATGTCATGTTATGTGACAAATGTTACGCATGTTGTCTTTCCTACATAATGCTAAATACGATTATGTCCTTCCTTCTCTCACCAAATTAATAATTATGTTCTGTTCTGTTCTGGTTCATTATGGTAACGTGATTAAGTAATATAACAGTTATATCAATCACTTAATAATTACATTACACAGTTAAATGAATGTTTAGTAGATCATAAAAATTTTGTTGAGATTATTGAGTACATACTATAAAATTAAAACCTCGATTAAAACTTTTTATCTTTATTTATTAGATACCTAAACTTTAGTTAAACTTATTGTTTACTGTAACGTTGATGAAAAGAAGGTTTTTAAAATTAAAATTAATAAAATGTTGAGTTTAAAAAAAAAGGATTACACAATTCTCACACAGTATATTTTGAGTTTAGAAGATGAGAAATTGAAATGTATACACAACATTTCTTTTGGAAAATGATGACATTGTTTATAAGACTTTAAATTTTTTAAAACAAAAAAAAAAGTTTAGTTTTTCTATATTCTAAATACTGTATTATCATAAATACATGTCATTGATTTTCTTAGAAAAGAATGGGAGTAAATTTTCCATAAATATAATGTTTGCGATTACAGTTAACTAAATTTAAACACCAATGATAATAAGTAAGTGCTAAAATCAATTTTAATATTATGTTAAACTGTTTTATCTTTGCTATTTTAAACGCAGTAAAAAAAACTTTTTTGTTTTTTTCTTTAGAAACCAGAAGCACTCGTAGAAACAGTAAGAAAATACTGTAAACATCTAAAGTTTAAATGTTATATAAAACAGATAAATAATTTTAGTATAAATACTGTAAACATATTTAAATTAATATTTATTAAAATTATATTATTATTGTCTATCATTTATTTTTTATTTATGAAAAAATACTTCTGGATAAATATCTATTTATTTTAGCATAACAGTAAAAAAATTGAAACAATTCAACTTTCAAAATGGATTATTTTAAATTCTTGAAATATCTCAATTAAAATTTATTGAGTTAACATGAATGGTATATTTTCTATAGTCTTAATTTATTTGAAATATTATTATTTTTATCTTAATTTATGTGAAGTATTATTTATTATAGTATATATGAAATATTATTTATGTGATTTGAAGTTTATTTGTGTTTTTATTTTATTTTATTAAGTACTCTAAATATTTTATGATCAATTACGTGTTAGTGTTACAATTAATAAAAAATGTGACACTTTCTTGAATATTCCATGAGATGCTCTACGAATCCTTTAATGTGTGAACTTTTTGTGATATTTATATTCTTGTGGCCATTCTGGAAACTTCTTTTTTTCAAATTTCTTAATAAAACACTCCATAATGTGTATTTTTTAAATGGTTACAGAAATACTATTTCTTAATTATAAAATTTATTATAGAATGTTCTTAATTTGATCAATCTTATTATAGAACGTTCTAAAGGTTTTCAATAAATTCCTAGTTGCAATTAAAGGGTCATTCATATTAGTCGATTCACTGAAAACTTCAAAGAAAGTTCAAAAGACTTCATCCGATAGATTTATTGGCCGTTTTATAATTCTAATTAATTACAATTCCATCTCTAATCTCACAACTATGGAGTACAATTAAGAAGCGATAAGAGAACTTAGATCAATTTTCAGAAATTCGTAATCTCGTGTTCTTGATAGTAAATATTAAAGTTTAAGAGAAAAAAAACAGAGCCACTACTCTAGAAATTGGAGTTCGTCGAAAACAAATCGGAGACGATAAAAAACAAATTAACACATCAGGTTGGCCGCACGCTGCTTCTGCGCCCCACTTTAGTACGAACTGGTTCAGATATTAACTACATATTGGAGCAAATATCACAGTATAGTGCATTAAGGAAAAATGAAATTTATAGCCCCAGAAATCGACTTAAAATAGGCAACAGTGCAGTTGAGCTGAACCATTCAGGTACCTACTCTTCTCGGAAGAACCAATTTATCACAAGCACCATGATGAATATTTGAACTTCGCGGAATCAGGATCAAACTCATGAGCTGTATTCAAATGGTTGAGGAGGTTGGGGTTCCTCATCCACAGCCATGGCTGATGAAGAACTCTGCAATCCAGTTGCTGACCCACCAGCAGCTGAAGTGGTGGTTGATGAGGGCGTATCAGTGAGAGCAAGAACTTCTGGCTCAGTAGGACGCAAGTCTTTGAGAAGCACAAATCCTGAAGGTGCCAACTTAACTGGAACATATCTGCTGTCCTGCAAAAATTTAATAACCTTCTCCTGCGCAGGAACCACCCTTGCAGGATTAGTCAGAATCTCAAAAGATGACTCTGGTTCTGATTTCTTCTCCGTCGTTGGGCTATCAACCTACATAAAAGTGAAATTTTAAAAGGTCATCAAGCAAACATATACATGTGATATGATAAGTGATGGATCTAACATTTTCAAATCAACATTTTAACAACAATTTCTAGTATTCGTAAAATATAACAAGACTCCAGCCAAGAGCTTTCAGGGTCCATTGGATCTCCAGCACCAATCATAGTCCAATCATTTCCTAATAGCCATTTAGCTACATTCCCCATCCTTACATACCAAGTTCTAGACCTACTTCATAACCACCAAATAAATAAAAGCAGTTTCAGAACTGCAATCCACAATCCTTACTCAAAAGCTATGAAACACGGATAATGACCCAGATACCGGACACGACACAGACCCGGACATGGACACCACAACGTGTAATCTCCAAAGTGTAGAACAAGGGGACACGGATCATTATGAATTATTTAAATTGACAATCAATATTTATGCACTCAAAATTACCTATAAACAAGATTAGTTACATATAATAATCTAAATATATTGTCACCTAATACAAAAATGAATTTAATTCATCTATATAACATCCAAAGAGTGAAGAGGATATAATTTATAATTTAAGATATTTCATCCCCTTCTTGGTCATCATTATTGAAAAAAAAAACACTTTAGTCGAGATGCATTTAAAGACAAATTATGAACTTTAAAACCCCACATTATATGGAGATATGGTAGGAGATTAAATAAAAACATTCTCTATAATACATGTATAATCTAAATATTTGTGATCATATATAATATGTCCTTATCAACATTGTGTTGGAACCATGTCAAAATTATGTCAAGGACAAAAAAAAATGTCTATCGAATTAAACACTTCACCGATATAAGTGTCGCATGAGTGACATACATGTGTCGGTGTCAGACATGAGGACATACCATTTAAGAGGTGTGTCCGAGACGTGTTAAACATAAGGACATACCATTTGAAAGGTGTGTTCGGGCTTCATAAGCTCAAAAGTGTTAACTTAATGCTAGTAAAGAAAATTTCTACTAAGTCCGCACACAATAAAAAATAAGTTACAAATAGTCAAATAATGCTTTGAATTCAGAAACATGAAAGGAAGGCCTTCAATAATTAATTAAAAAATGCATTACCTGCATTGAATCTCCATCCTTTTCACTGGATGACTTCCCTTTTCCACCACTCGGTGCAGATGAAGAGTCAGGAACAGATGAAATTTCAGCATTTGCCTTCTGCTCTTCAGCTTTTTTAGCCCTTGCTTTAGCCTTAGCTGATGTTGACAGAACAGCAGTGGGAAGCTTCACCGTTGAAGTAGTGGTAGGAACGGTAGTAGGCTTAGGATATTCAAAAAGTGAAGGCTTTGCATGTGACAAGAACTCAAATTTAGGAGATTTCAGGTCATAGTTCAGACCAATAAAGGCTGTGGGGGAAAAAGCCAGGCTTACAAAATAGATAAGAGGGTACCAATACCAAAATTGGCTAAAAACTGCAAGACCAACCACAGCAGTAATTTTATCATGTTTTGTCTTAGAAAGTAGCCTTATGGTCACATTTCTGCCACCAGCATCAAGGATTCCTGAGGCCAAAATTGCTCCCATCTTGCTCATGGTATCCTCGTGCTTGTCAAGGATAATTTTCTCCAACTGTCGCCTAGAGTGCAGGGTATGTCAGAAAACCACAAAATTATTGCCTTGCTGTACAAAATAAATAGGGTGGACTTACCTAAATGTTCCAACTCGTGAGTCACTAGCTTCACTGATCTGAACCATGACCATAGCCATTGCTATAAGAGCACCTTGACGAACAAAATCAACAACATCCGAAGTTAAAGGCTCCAATAAAGAGATAGCCTCACTGAGACCAGTACCAGCACAGGAAATACCCACAGCAAGTGCTGCCCCATATCGAACATGTGGATTGTAAGACTCTGATAGGAGGGAAACAATTCGTGGAGTCTGAAGTAGATAAACATTGCAAATATCAAAAAGATATCCAAAACAACAATAAAGCCACAAAAAGGCAATTCAGAACAAGGGAAAATCCAAAGATATAGAACTAACCTGTTCCGGATCAGAGTACAACACAAAACCTAAGGCTAGAACTGCAGTCCTCCTAACATCATCACTCACATCAGATACAGCAAAATGCAGTAACTGGCGAATTGCCTTATTGTTTGCTGTTCCCCTGTACGCCAAGGCCAATGCATACATGCCACCATAACGCAATATTGGATCCTGATCACGAGTCATCTGCTCGATCAAAGTATCCGCTTCCTCTTCTCTCCCATAAACAGTAAGTGCTATTCCCAAAGCTAGCCCCCTGAAATTATTGAACAGCCATAAGCAAGAGAACCCACAATTTCACACCTTGTCATGCAAAAAACATTTACCTAATAATCTTTTCATGTTGGGTCTCATGTGCATAAGTGAGCATCTCATTTGCCTTGTCACTACCAGTTCCAACCATGAGTAAACCCATACTGATACCAGCAGCCTCACCGGCAACAGCACTATCAGTGTAGAGAACGTTCTTTATTTCTTCATAGATATCCTCATCAGCAGTTCCCAAAGATGCCAATCCAAGACCTAAACATGCACCATGTTGAATGACCTGCCCATGAAGCTTGTGTTAATTATAACCACAGGTTATTTCTTATTCTACCAAAAGAACATCATAAGCTTTATTAATGAGCACCTCAACACTGGTACTGCGCAGGCTATCACGAAGAAATTGTTTTATGCCCTCTCCATGGTTAGCATGAATAAGACCAAGGGCATACAGAGCACCGCCTTCTGAATATGGACTACCACCACCTCCAGTCCCACCCTGAGGTAAGTAGGGTGCCATCAGTGACCTTCCCTGCTGCAAATGGCCTCTATGGATAACACCAAGACCAGCAGTTGCACTAAATTTGGCCCAGTTAGTAGCTCTGCTCAACCAATCCTACAATTTTCAAGGGACGATATTCTTAGGGATGGGAAGCAATAAAAATATATGGGAAACACAAGGAAAGGGGATAAAGAGAAAATTAGCCATAATAACCAACCAGATTTTCCCTGAGGAAAGTATCCACCGTTGTTCCAGCATGCATAATTGCATTGGCATAAATTGTGGCACTGTGACAGACACTATTCCTCATCTCCACAGACTGCTTTATTGTCTTCAGAATAAGCAGGTCAGACCTAAATGCAGATTACATAAAAATACAGAATAAGAACAAAGAACAATAATTCAGTGAGATAAAACCAACCACAAAATGAAGATATGACCATACAAACTGCCTCACTTGTTATGACTGTAAAGGAACTGCAGAGTCAGTTGTATTGAAGTTTCCCCAGACAAAATTCCCTTTATTTTGTTTAACCTCTCAGCATACATGGTTTCAATTGGATCCTCTGGCACATCAACTGTAGGCGCAGAATCACCATCCGTCATTTGAACATCATCCTGTCCATTTGCACTAGCATTTTGAGCAGAATCTGCCTCACTGGGTTTTGGCTGTGCAGCTTCTGAAGGCTGAGACTTAGGTGGTGATAGGCGATCTCTAACATTTAGAAGAAAAGCTTGGTGCTCATTCTCTACCAAATCAAAAGCAATTTGAAATGCCAAAAGGGCATCATCTTTGCTTTCAGAACGTAAAAGTTTCTCTAGTATGCTTGCAACACCCTCCGGCTCATCCAAGAACATAAGACACTGACAAATACTCAGATAATCTGGTGAAGGAAGCTTTTGAAACACCTTAACCAGAAGACGAAGAACCTAGACAACAAGAACAAGGAATCAATATCACCCTTCCATCGTAAAACTATTATTCACATTTTTACAAGTTGGGGGTCATGCCACAAACCAACTAGTCGTTAAAGAATAAATTTGATCAACTCAACAACTTTTTCAGTTCATTTTCAAGTACTATTCAGCTGATCTTCCTCTTACTTGACCATATAAATTCATGCAGGAGCAAATATTCATCCCATTTGAGTACACAAATCATAAAGATGTAAAATTCAAATTATGAAACATAGCCCAGAGAGATATTTCAAAGATAACTAAAACCATAATCCATCTCAATGAAATACAACCCTCCAAATTCACCAGATACATACAGTGCTTAGTACTTAACACAAGCAGAAAACTTTCAATTCCCTTACCTCCTGTCTGTATTCCCTAAGGTTAACAAAGGAATGAGAGACATAAATGCAATATGATAGAGTTCCTTGAACATTGTCACTCCTTGTAATTGCCTCCTCTAGTTTATCCAATCTCCTGCATTCAATAGCAGTTCCCATAGCTTGCTGGTATTTTCCATCCACGATACACCTAAATTAGACAAAGCAACAAAAAGTGAGGGATTCCCAAGGGTTAAGATACATTTAATTTACAGAAACCAGAAGAATGATTATGGCTCACATACTTATCCAACAGTCTCTCCACAATGGCTTCCAACCTTGGGTCCACTTTGACAGATTCATCACTTGACTCAGCTGCCTTCGACTTTAGACTAGCATATTCATCTATGGCCTTAGCTGAAGATAGACGAAAATAAACAAAACATACATTGGAACTTAGGATGGCATGATTAATCATCGTTAGTTATATTCACAGACCACACTTTATATGTTGCCTGCCGAGGGCCATACAGTTGTCTTAAAAAGATAAAGATTATAACTCTCACCAAGAAGTGTGTGAACATAATCAGAATCCTCTGAAACATCAAAAAGAGGACCAGCTCCGAGGGCATAGGATAACGAGTCATTAAGTTCACCCAAGTAATAAAAGACCTGAAGAATATGGAGTGATGCATACATAGATCATTAAGATAGGCAATGAAACTGACTTCAGTATCCAGGGATGAAATTTTCCAGATAGGAGAAAGAAAGCGTGTCCTTTTGGTGACTGCTTTAAAAATTGAGAAAGATAATAAAGAGATGAAAGCCAATACTTATTTTTTACATCTCAAATATTGTGAAAAATTATCCATTTCAAAGAAAATAATTTTGCAAGAAAAATTGGTGTCCCGCTAATTTTCCATTCGAAGTTGGTCCAAGATATTAACAGATCACAGATACCTTTGACACCAGAAGAGCAGCAAGTTGCCTTTGATGCTGATCAAACTCCTCATCTTCATGCAAACTCTCTCTGTTCGACACCCATAACAAACAAACAGTTAAATCCTCTACATTCCCACTTCTAACCACGCACACTAAATATTCAATTCAAGCAAACAACAGCAAAGCAAACAACTTAGATCTTTGAGCAAAATAAGGACCATAAGCATTAATAACAAAGTCTACAGATTGCAGCACTAAGAAGATGCAGCTAAAAACACTACCTTCCTAGAGAAGCCACGCTTTCAGGACCACGTTGACTCATGGATTTTATCACTATATATGGAAAGGGTGACCAAAAAAAATACCCCTTTGGCTACTAAACCGCAATTAAATATAATACAATTGAATTACTACAATTAACCAGTTCTTTATTCCTCTTTATTGGTCAATACACTCAGAGAAACTAAAAGCGCGCAGCAATTGAAACCGTATTACTTTCGTGTAAACAAAAAGCACACGCAAAACCCAAATCCAAATTCGCAAAAAAAAACAGAGATCGAAGGAAAAAAAGGAGAATGCTCACATCTTAGGCAGACTAGTGGAGATCTCGGGCCAGAAGGTGTCGACCAAGTTGTTGAGGTTGGAGAGCGCGTGAAGCTTGAGCGAGAGATGGGGCTCGTTGAGCATCGCCAGCATCCCACCTGCGGAACTCACCAAAGTCGTAGCCATGGTTGCGCGAATAGGAGCTGAATTGATGAATAATTGCAACAGCTAGGGTTAGGGTTAGGGCTTGAGAATGGTACTTAACGGAACGAGCGATCTGAGAGGGTTGCAGAAGCAATTGCGAAAGGGTTTGGGTTTGGGTAGTTTTGGGAGTGAAATTGAATGTGTACTATGCTTTGTTATATTAGGAGCATCTTCAATTCTTATTCAACACGAAATGGATCAATTAGTCAATTTTTCTGTAAAATTTCAAATTTTTTTTATCTTTTTATTCGAAAAACACCTAATTAGTTAATTTCAGTATATGAGACGAAATTTTGAAAAAGTGAGTTAGGCCCTTATATACACATTTCGTGATTTAATTTATTGACAATTTTTTTTCAAATTTCCTGACAAATAAATATTTTAAAATTCGTTATAAATATCTTAATATCTTAAAACTAAAAAATGAATGAGGAAAAGAGAAAAAATATGTTATTATAAACTAATTCACAAAAATATTGTATACCCAACATGTGTAATATAATTTAACAGACATTTTTAATAAATGGATCTCCTGTTTAATAATTTCAATTTATAAATATGCATTATAAAACATAAAACGTAAATTTAAAAATATGTAATCAAAATATGAATTAGAATATAAATATATAGAGTACTTTTTTAATAAGAGATTTTTAGAAGTATTTATTCTGTTATAATACACAATATATATATTATTTTATTTTCAAGTATTTAAACACTCTCTTTTTTCAAATATTGTATATAACCATAAAAAAAAATTGAGAAAAGTGAAAGGATTAAAAGTAAAAAACTGTTTCACAATAATTTATAAATGATATACCACTTTAGAAAGTTTTTATATTGCATCATTGAATTTAAGCTCAAAACCTGATATACTCATCAATGAATGTCCTATTTAAAGTGTTAAAAATAGAATAATTTTACTTTAATCATAAATATTATTTAATCTCCACTTTCTGTAACAAAAGAAAATATAATAAACATATTTGATAATTATCTATAAACTGTTATCTTAGACATAATTATAGGTATATTAATTGAAAACCAATTTGTTTGTCAAGTTGAGATCTTCCCACAAAGAAATAATAACTTTGTTAATTTTTTTGTTATACTTTAGTTTAACAAAATTAAGTATTTAACATATGTGTATAATAATAATTAAAAAAAGAAATATTTAGTGAGTATATAAAAATATGATTTAATTTATTTTTTTAATGTGGGAATAATTTACTACAAACATTACGTACAGTCGGAAGAGTGGAATTAAAACATGCAATGCAAACCACTGATTTTTGAAACTTCCAGAGAATAGGTATCCACACATGCATGAGTCTTCCACCATTTTCTCCATTACCTAAACAAAACTTCCTCTGCAATTTCTTTCCTTCTGCATTTCGCTTCTTTCTTTGGAGGGCTTCTCCTCCTTGTCCTTATCAGATGCAATGTGATAAAGTCCCCCTTAAACCCTTTCGGGATTCTCCATTATCATTCCCACCCAGCTTTCTTTTTCTTCATATGATTTGAAAAAGGTGATTAGATATGAGGAAGCATGAACTGGGTTTTGGAGGTCTCTTCTTTTATGATCTTCTTTTTCTTCTCTCTTTCTTTGTTATCTCGATTACATGTCAAGAAGCAAACGTAATGGGAATTTTAAAGAGCACCATCAATGCCCCTCTTAGCTTTGAATGGATTGGTCAAGATATATGCAAATGGAAACATGTTGTGTGTGATTCATCAAAACGTGTGAAAGCTATTCAGATTGGGAATCAAAACCTCCAAGGGACTCTCCCCAAAGAGCTTGCCATGTTAACGGCATTGACCCGTTTTGAGTGTCAAGACAATAATCTTACAGGGTCATTCCCTTACCTCTCAAAATCCTTGCAGAGGTTGGTAATCCATGACAACAACTTCAACTTATTTCCCAGTGATTTCTTCAAGGGCATGAGCAGTTTGCAAGAGGTGACAATTGACAACAACCCCTTCTCTCAATGGAACATTCCTGACAGTCTCAAGGACTGTGTCGCACTCCAAACTTTTAGTGCTCAGAGTGCTGGCCTTGCTGGGACAATCCCAGATTTTTTTGGCAGAGATGGTCCCTTTGCAGGTTTGGTTTTCTTAGCTTTGTCTGATAATTTTTTAGAAGGTGGATTGCCTGCAAGCCTTTCAGGTAGTTCAATAGAGAATCTTTTGGTGAATGGACAAAACGGCAACTCTAAACTCAATGGCACCCTGGAGGTGTTAAGCAAAATGAAATCTTTGAAGCAAATATGGGCTAATGGGAATTCCTTCACTGGTCCTATACCAGATTTGTCACACCATGATCAACTTTCTGATGTTAACTTGAGGGATAACCAATTGACTGGTGTTGTTCCACCCTCTTTAGTTGCTTTACCAAGTTTGAAGTTTGTGAACTTAACAAATAACCTTCTTCAAGGATCCCCTCCTGGGTTCAAAGATGGTGTAGCAGTGGACAACAACATGGATAAGGGGAGAAATCAGTATTGCACAAACGTGGTGGGGCAATCGTGTAGTCCCCTTGTAAATGCTTTACTATCTATTATTCAACCTTTAGGGTATCCTTTAAATTTTGCTCAAAGTTGGCAGGGTAATGATCCGTGTGCAAATGGATGGACAGGTGTAATCTGTTCTGAGGGAAATGTTTCGGTTATCAACTTTCAAAACATGGGTTTGTCTGGCACTATCTGTCCATGTTTTGCTGGTCTTACTTCGGTGACAAAAGTACTTCTTGCTAACAATAATCTCACAGGTACTATACCAAATGAACTTGCTAGTTTGCCTCATTTACAAGAGTTAGATGTTTCCAACAATCATATATACGGCAAAGTGCCATCATTTCGTGAAGGTGTGGATGTTAAATATGAAGGGAATCCTGACATTGGAAAGAATGAACAAACTAATTCAGGTCATGCAGGTAACGTAAACAACAATAATACTGCAATAATTGTTGGAGTTACGGTGATGGTTGTTGTTTTACTTGTTGCTGGGGTTTTGATACTTGTTAAGTTTAGAAGAAAGGCAAAGGGTAAGCTTCAAAACCAAAGCACAATTGTGGTACCTCCTCGTTATGGGGATGGAAGTGTTGCAAAGATAATCAGTGGAAATATTAGTTCATTATTAAGTCCTTCACAAAGTGTTTATAAAGGAGAAGCAAGTAACATGTTAATTCCAATTCAAATTTTGAGAGAAGCAACTAACAACTTTAGCGAGGGAAACATTTTGGGAAAAGGGGGATTTGGCACAGTATACAAAGGGGAATTGCATGATGGGACAAAGATTGCAGTGAAAAGGATGCAATCAACAGGATTTGTAGATCAAAAAGGGCAGAGTGAGTTCACGTCTGAAATTGCTGTGCTCACCAAGGTTCGACACAGAAATTTGGTTGCACTCTTGGGGTTTTGCTTAGATGGTAGTGAAAGACTTCTTGTGTATGAATGCATGCCTCAAGGTGCTCTTAGTAGACATTTGGTAAACTGGAAAGAAGAGGGGCTAAAACCACTTGAATGGAAGACAAGACTTGGTATTGCATTGGATGTTGCTAGAGGTGTTGAATATCTCCATGGTTTGGCACAACAGATTTTTATTCACAGAGATCTTAAACCATCCAACATTTTGCTTGGAGATGACATGCGAGCCAAAGTATCAGACTTTGGACTTGTTCGACTTGCTCCTGAAGGGAAAACCTCGTTTCAAACTAGACTGGCTGGAACTTTTGGGTACATGGCACCAGAATATGCAGGTAGATTTACACACTTTATAATCTTTATGATATGTTAATAACTTTTTTTTAACAACTTTTTGACAATAGACTACATATCATTAATTTATTGGTCGTATATTTGAAATGGATCAATCACGAACTATCACATAGGCTATTGTAAAAAAAAATTATTAAAAAAACATTTTTCTGCATCAAAATGCAACTAAAAGATACTCAAAATGTATTTCATGTGTAAATATTCAATGCACTAATATGAGAATATCATGCATAATTATGCAGCTACTGGGCGACTTACAACAAAGGTTGATGTGTATAGTTTTGGAGTTATTCTTATGGAGATGATAACAGGAAGAAAGGCACTTGATGACAGTCTACCAGAAGAAAACATCCACCTCGTTACATGGTTTCGCAGGATGTTAATAAATAAAGATTCATTCGCAACAACCATTGACCCAACAATTAAGGTTGATGAGGAAACGTTACTGAGTATTAGCACTGTTGCAGGTTTAGCAGGACATTGTTGTGCAAGGGAGCCTCACCAACGCCCTGACATGAGTCATGTGGTGAATGTGTTGTCTTCTCTTGTTCAAGTGTGGAAGCCTTCCGAAACAAATGTTGATGAAGCATATGAAATTGACTTTGATATGACATTACCAGAAGCACTCCAAAGGTGGAAACAATTTGAGGGGAATAGCCACACCATTGACATTGATGTAACTTCTTCGTCAAGACATCTTAACGCAAACAACTCATACTCAGATCCATAAACTCACTCTTTTGTAATTCCAACTTTTAAGAGTGATCTCAAATAAGCTGTAATATCAACTTTAACTTTAATGTAGTTACTCACTTTTTTCTAACCTATTGTTTCTCTCCTCACACTCTCTCCTTATTACATTCGAGAAACGATGTGTTAAGATAAATATGTTCTTTTTTTCAATACAAATATCTTGGAACTTTTAAAATACAAAATATTTTTTTTTCATTTATATCTCGCAGTAACTTCATACAATGCATTACACATTGTTTTATCTTTAAGGTTTTTAAAAGTTCAGTGTATATCATTCCATTTTAATAATATAAAACTACTAAAAGAGACAACACATATAAACCGTTGAAAGACAAATAATTTTAAAAAAAAAGTATGCATAAGGCTATTACACTTATCTTGTGTATAACTATAATAACAAGTATATACACATACCAATAACTTATATCATTGAGAGTTCTCTTACACTAAAACCAAAAACATAATACTAGAGTTTTACAAAGGTCAAATCTACAAGGAAACTGAAATATCCTACTTTAAGCTTCTATTGCGTCACCAACTAGCACTTGATCCACTTAAGATATAACCTTTTACTCATACTCATTGCAAAAGATAACACAAACACACAAACAGACAAGAAAAAAATGGTGTACCAAAAACAATCATATAATTTATATCAATAATATATCAATTTCATTTTCACGGGAATAACATACTTTAGGTTTTATTTACCTGTATAGCATGCTTTTACTCTGATAGTTTAGAAATCGAGTTTTGAACATGTTCTTGGAGTTTTTGTTTAAAAAACATGTTAATGCAAAAACATGTTCAAAATTGATGTGAATTCAGAACTAGAAAAGTAAAAGTGTATTATCTTGGTAAATAAAAACCTATATTGTGTTATTTTGGTAAAATAAAGTTGCTAACGTCTGTATGAACAATTCACAAAGGTAACCCCATGTGGTCTCCTTTTTTAAGATGTTATCTTTTCCACTCTAAGTGTGCCTTTTAGCAAAAGTATGGGTGTGATGAGCACAGTCCCTTGAGTTAGGCCCTTCATTCTTGTATAAATTAACAACCTGAAAAGGGGGTGCCATCAGCAAACCCACAAAATAAACACACAAAATTAGAAACTAAAGATGGTGAAAAAACTCAAAGAATGAGAGAAAGATGCCCTCCTTCTAGTCATGCTCATATTGATCCTCATAAGAATAATGTCTCTAGCCTCATGAGGTATCATTAACTTATCAATAAGCAAATGTGGATTATTGAGATAATCTATTAGCAATATCATTGATTGACGGATTATGCCTACATAATATCATTGATTGGCCGATTATGCCTCGTATTATTTAGCATATCATAACTCATTTAATTTATGATTATGTCAATTTTGTTATTTACCGTATATTTGATTGTGTGTGTTTTTTTTTTCATACATACTAAGTCCTGAACTTTGTTAGGATAAAACGACAAGTGCATCGGTCCTACGTAGTAAATGATAAATATTGTTATATTTCAAGGGATCTATTCAACACATGACAACCCTCACAATTCACAAGTTAACTAAACAACAAATTTCATAAAAACACAAAAACTTTTTTTTATCAAACAATTGATATGCAACAAAAAAAATTAACATTGGGTATGTACAAATGTCAAAACCACGTTTCATTCACTTCATTTTTATGCATTCACAAACACCTGGATTCCATATTTAAGTCAAAATCAACTCGTAAATATACTCAAATACTATTCCTAGTGATTTTGAGCATATGATAACTCGTCAAGTTTCAATTACTTGAATTCTAAAAAGAAAAAAGAACATGCATAAAGTTCTATAGTCTTAAGATCACTAATGAATTATGTTCCATGCCAAGATACAAATTCCATTAAATATTCAATTTTAGTTTTAGGTTCAAAATATATTTTCCAACACCTCAAGAACCAAAAATCAGATCATAAAATCAAGCCACGACAAACATTAAACACATAAATCAAATACTAACTTGAACTGAAAAAGACTTCCACTTGTGACTAATTGTGTTATACATTAATAAAAAAATGTTTGTTTATGGTAATGTACTTCAATCTTAATGATCAAAAGTCAAGTTAATTTTCAAGTATCAAAAGAGTAATTACACTTTTAAAAAAATAAAATTTGACATTAAAAAGTTTTTTTTACATAAACACCTCCTTAAATTACATTTTCTTTTATATCATTCAATTTAATTTTAAAACATATATATTTAAAAATAAAATTAAAAAATAAATGAGAACACCAAAATGAAAAATCCTTTATATATATATATATATATATATATATAGATATAAATACATTTTGAAATGGACGTCTATAACATGTTCACATTGATTTTTTTGCTTTTTAGAAGAAATGTACGTCATATAATTATATAAATTAATTATAATTTTATTTTATTTTTAACAATATTTCGCTAAACTAGTTTAAATGACAATGGTTGAATTAAAAAAACGCGAAAGTTTAACCGAAATTATATAAATCTTCATAGTTAAGTTTGTTTTTTTTCTTTGGTAAAATAAAAATTCAATCACAATCCACGTTGTTGTCCCAAAGGCTAACCCCTTCTTCCTTCTTTCTTCTCTCTTTTCTGAAAACCCTAAAATGGTCTCAATTTGCATTTGGTCCATGGAAGCATGATTCTCTCTTAAACCCTCCCTTTCGATTCGTTCCCGAACCTCGAATCTCACGCTTCCACCTTCGTCCAAATGTCTCTTCCATCCATAGAGTGTGTATACGTAACAGAGGAGTGTGTTCGCGAATGGAGGAGTGGCAACCCTGCCCTCAAGGTCTCCCAAGCTGTCCCCATGCTGCGCTTCCTCTACGAGCTCTGTTGGACTATGGTACTAACTAATCACGATTTTCGTTGTTTCTTTATTATTTTATTTGGTGTTTAAATTGAAATTTTGAAATTTGGGTGGCGACTTCAATGCTACGATTGCTTCATTCTGTGATGATGGACTGATTTTTTTTTTCTGGTTCTACCAGGTTAGGGGTGAACTGCCGTTTCCCAAGTGTAAAGTTGCGTTGGATTCTGTCATATTTTCAGAACAAGCTTCCAATGACAAAATAGCTTCGAATTTTGCTGATATAGTGACCCAGATGGCTCAAGATGTGAGTTATGCTGCTGCTTTGCTCATGTGATATAGTTGATTGTCAGTCATCTTCATTTTTTTTATCTTCCTTCTTTTTTCCTCCTAGCTATGTCTCATAGCTTATATTCTCTCTCTCACAAACACACACTTTTCTTTTCCGTATCAATAAACTAATAGTATATTAACAAAGAAACGTGGAAACATCTGAATAGTAGCCGTGTGTCGAGCAACACGAAATCTGCAGGGACACTTTGAAAGTTTTTTGTTTTATAGTTATGTACTTATACATTTTAAACTTGTATAACTCTAGGATTGAATGCTGTAATAACTAAGAAGCAAACAGTAGCGGCTTGTATTGCTTATATGTTGCTTGGAAATGTCAAATACACCTTTGTTGCATTTTATAAGTTTTTGTTTAATATATATTTTAACTTTTGTGTCAATAAGATTGAATGGCATAATAACTAAGAAACACAAACCCAAGGTTTCATTGTGATCCTTGATCTTGCGGGATATTGTGGAAAAATGTGACCGAAGTCTGGTCACCAAGATCCCCAAATGTGAATGAATTTATTGCAACTGCGGTCATGGAGAATTCAAAAATCATGATGCTGGGTCACAGCTTTTTTGAAATGTTACATATGTTACATCAACCCTTTTTTTTATAGTAGCTGTGTTGTGTTGGACTTGTCAATTGCTTTAGTTTTGCTTTTGTATGTTTTTTCCTTTTATTTATATTTAAACTTTTGTGTCAGTAACACTGAATGCTATATTAATTAGATAACTGTTACCATTTTATTATGTTTACTATGTCTAGTTCTATTTCAAAATATAAATTCTCTCCTGATTAAAAATATTCTTTTCTATGTTAAATTTACATTGATTTATAGTCTATAGCTTTTAAATTTCCCCCATTATTTGGTCCATGTTACATCTGCATCATGTGTTGTATTTGTGCCTCCTATAGAATTTAGGTGGTTATAACAAAAATGGTATCAAGGGTAATTTGTAACCCAAATTACTTATCAAATTCAAAGGGAAGTTTTATAGTATTGCTATACAACCAATTAAATTCTGATAGTAAATCATTGACTTTAGAAAGGTGAGGGTTGTAGAAATTAAAATGTTAAATGGATTTTGGGCCACTTGAAAAGGGCATGATGTTGAATGGCTCTATACAAAAAGATATTGGTATGACAAGTATTGAGTAAAGATGCTAAGAACTTAGTTAAAATGGTTTGGCCACATGCAGAGTGGGTCACTGGTTGGGAGTTCAGAGTACTTGGTTTTTGGCATTTTGAAATGGTGTCGAAGGAGACTAGGAATAACAATGGTAGAATTATTGAGCAGGGGATCTCATGGTGAATACTACTTGTAGGAAGTTGGTTTTCATCTGTGGCCAATGATGTAATGTAATACGTTTAGCTGATTTCCCTTAACGGGATAAGGCTATTTTTATTGTTGTTTCATGTTTACTGTGACTTATTTTCATTTTTAAAACCTTAATTCACACCTGTATCAAGGAGAGTAACAAAATTGCAATGAAAAAAATTTCCCTGAAAATACCAATTCTTGTTATGAAATCGCAGTTGAGTCTTAGATATATTATATATTATATATTATTGGAGATTTTGAACGTTTAGTTGTGACAATGACTTTTCTTACTTTTGATTAATGCCTTTGATTTTGAATGTTTGTAAATATATGAACTCTTTATATGTATTGTCGGTGTGTCATTTGTGACTGGAGGAAGACAATGAATACTGTTTCAATTTCTTACTGTATTGTTTGTAGTAAACCCACTTATTGTAATTATGTGCTACTGTCTCCTTGGTTACAGCATACAATGCCAGGAGATTTGCGTTCTCGTCTCATCAAGCTGGTCAGTATTTGATCTTGTATACTTTATTTGATGAAAACATTAATTTGTAAATTTTCATCTTTTTGGAGTAAACATTATGTCTCTCTTTCCTTTATATTTTACTATTGATTTTAAAATTTTCATTTTTCCAGGCAAGATGGCTTGTGGAATCTGAAATGGTTCCAGTTAGGCTACTTCAAGAACGTTGTGAGGTTGGCTCCATGTATCTTCTGTTTTCCTGGCTTCTGTTTAGTTTGTGAGAAACTGAGCATAGGCAGAATATTTAGTACATAGGTAACTTAAGTTTCTTGCATCTGCAAAATATTATTTATATGTGTTGTGCATTTGTAGGAAGAATTCTTGGGGGAGGCTGAATTGATCAAAATTAAGGCTCAGGACTTGAAGGGTAAAGAGGTTAGCTATTAACTTCTTTATATGATTGCTATAATACCAGTGACTTCTCTTTCTTTCCTTCTATTATTTCTATTTCTTGTGTTTCGTTTTTATTCTTAGACACTCAAATTTATTTTTAAAAGATGGGAATACATTTGGCCACAAGAAAAGGTGGAAGCTCTTAATCTTCACAAAAGGAGAGGAGGTTATCTAATATGTAGATGGAAAAAAATGTTATAATTAATGAAGTATGGTTTGAAAAAACATCAAAGGAAAATAATGATAGCAAAAAAGAAAGAACTAACTCTCTGCATGACAAAACAGCTACATTTGTAGTCACACTCTTGAACAATCATGGACAGAAAGCAGGATATATGCTAAAAATGCGATTCTATTTGAAAATATATTTAAAACCATGGCAACAGTCCCTGATGTATTTTTTTCAAATACCACCCAAGCTATGCACAGAATATTATCAACTGTATGCTGCTTGGAAATTTGCCATCTTTCTTTTCATTAAACCAAATATAATAACCCAGCAAGAACTTCTACGTAGTAGGACAAACCCCTAGTTAAGAACCCGAACAGATTATTCTATCATAATTTAGCTGACTTGTATTTCATAAATAAGTTTTAAGGAGTGTTATACAAAGTCCTCTGTCTGTATCAATGTCAAAGTTATCTGTATATCTATAAATTCTCATAACACAGCTGAGAAGAGCAGTAAGGAAAAGCCATATATATACATGTGCAAGTAAGGCATCTAATTGCATAAAATGCACCCACATAGTTGATCTTATGTTTATTTGTATTGGTACTTTATGTTGCTTGCATCAAACATCAACAATCATGTATCACCTTGAATTTCAATTCAATTGTATTTAATTAATTTGTGCTGCTGATTTCAGGTCAGAGTTAATACTCGACTTCTCTATCAGCAAACCAAATTCAACCTTCTCAGAGAAGAGAGTGAGGGTTATGCAAAGCTGGTATAATCATAGTCACCAACATCTGGAATTTTTAGGATATTTTCTATGAATTATTGATCACTTGTTACAGCCATAGTGATTTTTGACTGAAGACCATGCCATCTTCAACAATTGTTTTTTAGTTGCATGAATTTATTTTATATACGTGGCATTGATCCAGTCAGATGCTTTTGTATGTTTTTATTGAATTTAGTTAATTGTGTAGGTGACTCTTCTTTGCCGGGACTCTGAAGCAACTACACAAAAATCATCTGCAGCAACCATTGGCATTATTAAGGTTTTGATGATTTTAAGTACTATGACTACTCCAATATTGTCTTTTTTCCCATAAGGATGATCATGGTACTGATTTATATTACTTCTGCAGTCATTAATTGGCCATTTTGATTTGGATCCAAATCGTGTTTTTGATATTGTAAGTTGGATGTTTTTAGTTGATTTTTTTTTTATTAATTCACATTCCTATCTATGTTTCATTTCATGTTTTATCTAGCTACTGATGTATATTTTTCTCAGGTCCTAGAGTGTTTTGAACTGCAGCCTGATGATGATGTGTTTATAGAGTTGATTCCTATATTTCCAAAGGTGGACAATATAAAGTCCTAGGTGATTCCTTTATTTAGTTTGTGAAATTTTTAAGGACAAATTTTTGTGTGATGGTTTTTTCTCTTCTATGCAGTCTCATGCGTCACAGATTCTTGGGTTCAAATTTCAATATTATCAACGCATGGAAGTTGTCAGTTCTGTTCCATTTGGGCTCTATAGACTCACAGCCTTGCTGGTGAAGCAGGATTTTATTGATCTTGATAGCATGTAAGATGTGTTAATGCACCACTTCAAAATCACATATAGCATTCTTGTATAGAAGTTTATACTAACAGTAATTCAACACTTAATCAATTTTGTCATCAGGCTGCATCCGAGGTTATTTGTAGTTTCCCTTCTTGTGATCTTGTAATTGACAAACAATAATTACCTCTTTAATTGGAGTTGTGCTTTTAATTTTTCTGGGAAAATGTTGATGTATAAAATGGATGTACCATACAATAGTGCCAAAGTCTAAGTGGTAAGTTGTAGTTGGTTGGTTGGGATGTCAAGGTGCCCATTATATTGGTTGGTTGGGATCTTTTGGAGCATTAAGTTTTTTAATAGCATATAAGTTCTTATGTTTTTTTGGTTATTTTATCTATCTCAAAAATAAATAATGCATTTGTTTTCCTAGCTGTTGTGATCGTTTGATACTTTCTCTGTTTATGCATACTGTTATGGTATATTTTTCAGGTTGGTATTCCTTTTGTTTAGAAATGGAGATGTTTGTATTTGGATATTTAAGAATGGGAACTAAGTCATGCTTTAATTAAGCTTATCTGTTTGAATTACTAGGGCACATGATGATTTCTGGACTGGAGCTATATATCATGTACTATTTGAGGAATTTTCTGATTATCATTTTAATGCAGATACACTCATCTACTTCCCAGAGATGTTGAGGCATTTGAGCATTACAATACTTTCTCTTCCAAGCGACTTGATGAGGTATTCATGCTTTTATTGAATACATGGTCAACTTTAATTACTTGAATTTTATTATTATTTTGGGATGAAAAATGTTTCTTGTTAAGTATTTCTGGCTCAAGAGTGTGAAATTTGTTCTATAAGGAAAAGTGGAAGAAAATGAGCCAAACTGTCTCGAGATTTCAACAAGGCTGTCTATTTTCCTATATGCTTCTGGTTCAGAACACTATTTTTATGTGTTTTGAACTACTTGGTTTTGGTATTTGAGGAAAATAATTTTCACAAGCATGTTAATTTCGTTGCTTGAATTGAAACATGTCAGTGTTGAGTGTTGATCTTGCATAATATCAAAATACATGCGGCATTTTTTAAGAGGTTGTCAATGTTAACTATAGGCTAATAAAATTGGAAGAATAAACCTTGCTGCGACTGGAAAAGATCTAATGGATGATGAGAAACAGGGGGATGTCAGTATAGATCTCTTTGCTGCCCTAGACCTTGAAACAGAAGCAACTGAAGAGCGGACAACTGAGCTTCAAACCAGTCAGACTTTGGGCTTGCTCACTGGCTTTCTTTCAGTTGATGACTGGTATGCTTGATTTATGCATCTTCTATAGCATGTGATGGGAAAGACTCTTATTACCTCTAGCTATCTTGTTTTTTCTCTTTTGACCTGGTTTGCTAATTGATGTCTTCACAGTGGATAAATTTCCACCTTCTATCTTAGTGATTAATGTTCAAACTGCTTTGTATGGTGTGCCAAAGCATACTAAATATATTAATCTATTTGGACAATGAAAATAATGGTTCCGTGTGGTGGAGATATTTACCATTCTTCTATAACATCACCTATTTATCAGTATGTTTTCTTACATGGTAACTTTGTCAATATCAGCTACACTTATTAAGATATATTGCAGCTCTCAAACTATATAGTTTTTACTGAAGTTTTGATTTCACTAGTCCATAAATATTGATTTATGGCTCAAATAATTTATGTATAATATAACGTGTTCATATAATTGCTATCTAGCAAATGTATGTTTTTGAAATTTTCTGCTTTTCCCCTCCCTAGGTATCATGCATATCTATTATTTGAGCGCCTTTCACCACTCAATGCTGTGGAACACATTCAAATATGTGATAGTTTGTTCAGGTAAAGCTGATGTATACTATTTCTCTTTCCCTTTCCCTTTACATTGAAAAGCTTCTATTTGGGTACATTTTTGGATTTGTGTTTCCAATTTCCATTGAATGTATTTCTTAGAAAGTAAACTTTAAGTCTAACTTAATCTCACAAAATCAACTATGCATGGTAAGGCTTGCACTTACTTATATACTATAATTTGACCTTATCTCTATTTAATATGTGATTTGACACACCCCTTCTTGTTGAGGACTGGACATCTCAAACGTAAAACTAAATATTTATTGGTAGTTTGATGACTGTCGAAACCTTACTAAGATAGATTTTGATACCATCATATTAATGAGTTTTAAACCTAATTTAACCTTTAAAGTCGATTTGTTAGATGGAGTTTGTACTTACTATAATTTGGTCTTATGTCTAATTAGATTTCCAACAGTATTGATGATAAAGTGTTCTTTTGGGATATTGGATTTTCTTAAAAATGTGAACCCAGTTGAGGATGTTATTTTTAACAGGGACCCGAAGTCTAAAAGAAAAAAAGGATAAGTAAGCCATAGGGTCTGAAAGACCAATGCTATCATCCCAAAATTGCATCCTTGCTGTCTAATGCCTCTGCATATTAGAAACTTAAAATATGCTGTCAAAATTGTAATCCTATATAGGATCAGAGGTGTAGAAGAAACAAAATTCATGGGATCATAACATGGATAGTAAAATGATACTAAAATACAAAATTATACTTAAAACACACATGGATATAAAGTAACATACAAGAAATTAATCATTAAATATCAATCAACACTTAAGGTTGTGCATAAAATTGTCTAGTACAAGTGCAAGCATTGAAAATGATTGATTAAAACTCCAAGCAAATGGGGTACCAAATGTCTCGAACAACTTTCCATTTTTTGGACAGTAATCAATGAAGTTTCAATGGAAAGTGAGATCAGGAGAAAAAATTACACGACTTTGGCATGGGATAAGAACCACAACATAGGTATGGCCTTGTGGGAATTAACAACCTATACCCAAGAGAGGACACAAAAATGTCGGGAGAGAAGAGAGAGAAGTCTGGTATAAGTTGAGTGAGGGAAAATGTGAATTGTGTAGAGAGTGATGAAAGAGGAATTTTTGGGGAGACCTTTTTTGCTCTTTTTCCTTCATTAAGTCATGTGATCCAGATCTGATCTGCCAAACAGCACGAACCCTGGTTAGAGGAGAGTGGCAATCATGTGTTTTAGCTAGTGAAATCAATAATCCTACACTTATCTTATTTCCACTGGATCCTGCTTAAACTTGAGGACCCTCTAGCTCCTAAACTTATTGGACCGTTCGTATGATCCTATGAGTAAATGCTCAATCTACAACCTTGGGAAACCTCACTTGAAACTGCTATGAATACTGTGCACTTAACGGAAGCCAGAAAATCTATCTTATCCTGAAGTGAGGCCAAATGGGATAACCTTGAAGATGTTATCTTGCATACCGATAACTTATACCATTGAGTCACATAACAGAAATGTCATTACTTTCTTCGGAAGCTTTTTGAACTGGACCATGAGACAGCATATTTGGAACTGTGATTAAGCCAATGTCAGTGAGTGTTGGATGTTGAAACTGACTGGAGATATTAAACCAATTCAAACACATGACCTATTCCAAATTTACGTCCAATGTTCATGGGAGGCCTAGGTGTTTATTCATGTGCGTGCATTTAATGCTCTGTATTATTAGGCCATTTACGTTTGAATTTTTTTGCGGCTAACAATTTTTCTGAATGCCCGTATTTTCTCTGATCTTATAATATTGGGATCTCATCCAGGCTTATTGAGAAGACCATCTGTTCAGCATATGATGTTGTCCGTCAGACACATCTTCAAAATCCTGGATCATCGTCAGGAGGCACTGATGTTATGGATGTTGATAACACTTCAGGATATAATTCTTTCATAGATCTTCCTAAGGAACTTTTTCAGATGCTTTCTTGTACTGGACCTTATCTCTACCGTGATACTGTACTGTTGCAGAAGGTGTGTTAAGTTGTTCTGTTAGTTTGTTAACTTTGTCCTTGCTATTTTTTTTAATGCTGATAGGACTTCTCCTCTTCCATTTTCTCTTAAAATATGAGTAGGTTTGTAGGGTCTTGAGAGGTTATTACCTTTCTGCTCTTGAGCTTGTAAGTCGTGGCAATGGTGACATGAATCCTCAATTGCATTTTCCTGGAAACCCTAACTTACATCTTAAGGAGGCACGGCTAAGGGTGGAGGATGCTTTAGGAGCATGTGTACTTCCTTCTCTGCAGTTAATTCCTGCCAATCCTGCTGTTGGGCAGGAGATATGGGAACTAATGAGTCTTCTTCCTTATGAGGTTCTTTTTATTAATGTTTATCCTTTTCCATGTTTTGTTGTTAGTGAAGCTTGGTTGATGAATGTTATGTATTTAGGTGCGATATCGATTGTATGGTGAATGGGAAAAAGATGATGAGCGCATTCCTATGCTCTTAGCTGCAAGACAAACGGCCAAGGTGTGCAGATCTATACATGTTATTACCATCTGCACTGAATGTTGCTGTTAGAATTATTGGTTAGTGTGTGTGAGTTGTGTGTGAGCTGTATGACCTATGTTAGTGTAGTCAGTAGGACTAAAGTAGGGAGTAGTGTGTTGGATTATCTATAATCATTGTACCTAGCAGTCTAGGACAGTCCCTTGACCTTCCATCTCCCTATTGTATCAATTCTTTATCAATATAAATAGTAGAATATGAGAAGGGTCCATTAAGCCCTTTGGAAATATATTTCTCTGTTTTTATCTCAACAGTTGCAAGCTTGATTCTTTGTTATTCTCATTTTCTTTATTCTTTCTGTACAGTTGGACACTAGACGTATTTTGAAAAGGCTGGCAAAGGAAAATTTGAAGCAGCTAGGTCGGATGGTTGCAAAATTAGCTCATGCCAACCCAATGACTGTCCTCCGAACAATTGTTCATCAGGTGCTAATTTATTAGGACGTTTATACTTTGAGATACTGAAAAGACCTGATTGCTTTTAATGATTTCCATTCTATCGTTGTAATTTTTTTCAAATTATGTGATGTGCAGATTGAGGCTTACAGAGACATGATTACTCCTGTAGTGGATGCATTTAAGTACCTGACTCAGGTGTGCACATGTTTTTGCGTTTTTCTTTCCTTTGTGTTTGCTTAATCCATTAGTGACGTCTTAATCTGTGACCTCGTAATAAGCAGTAGGAAACAAAACCAATATTCTATTTGTGGTAACTAAGTTCCATTAGTGAGTGAGTATTCAGAATTTTATGGCCCTCAACTGATGAATTAAATCTTTGGAAATTGATTGTATTGTATTTCTGTACTCTTGCATCCAATGTAGATTCAGATTTCTTTTGTTAAATTTTCTTACTACCTTTTTAAGTGTAGATACTAAGATGTTAGGAGTTTCTAAGGACATGAAACGGTGTCTTTGGGAAGATGGTTAGTTGTAGTTTGCTCCTTTTTTTGGAATGTTCTTTTCTAATTTAATCATTTAATTTGAGCTGTTATGCTTTTGTTTTGTTGTGGTCTTTTTTCTAAATATTTTTTAATAGACAACAAGAAAAATCAGTGGTCAAAACTGACTGACAGAAGTGACAAATGGTGAAAATAAGGACACTATTATTATCCTTTTGACACGTCCATGAGAAAATTTCACAATGACTAGAGTGAATAATATTTGTAAAAGTTTTGTTTTTAGTTGAACATAGGACGAAATAGTATTATGTGATCCATATAGCCGATTTCACTTGGTTGGATAAGGTTCTTGTGCATTCAGTATTTTCTAACGTTTGAAGTTGATTTGAAATTGGAAGATAGTTCTCCATCTGGAACCTTATTTACTTTTTTCTTAACAGCTTGAGTATGATATATTGGAATATGTTGTGATTGAGCGCTTAGCACTTGGTGGACGTGATAAGTTAAAGGACGATGGCCTCAATTTGTCAGACTGGCTTCAATCTCTAGCCTCATTTTGGGGCCATCTGTAAGTTATTTGTTTCCTTGCCACTTTTATTATAGAATATTGAAATTTGTGGTTTGGTTTCTCTTTTTCTTCACATTTTTTCCCGTGTACCTGGATAATTAAAGGAAATACGTATGATCCTTCTGTAGTTGGCTATTTTGTTGGCATGTGCCTATTATTCTGCTGATTAAACCATCGATTTAATAGCAACTTGTTGTCTTTGCAACAAATTTAGGCTGTCTACAATCTGTTAGGTGATTGTGTCTTTCTTTCTCTTCCATTTTGTGCAGACTCTTATATAATTGGAATTATGTATGATGCTTAAGTAATAATGTTAATAATAACATTTATTAGTCATATTTGTACATTTATGTCTTCCTATAGAATTTAGATATATGCGGGATGCCTTCTATCAAATTCCAGGTTGCAGATCAACCTTAGCAGATGCCGGATTACTGGACATAGCAGCATTTTTATGTCCCTGAGTGGTACTGTCAGATCAAATTCGAACCATTTGCTAGTTGGTGGGCGTGCACAGACAGCTATATGGTGTTCAATTTCTGGTATCTGCTGACAGATTTTTCAGAATGGTTATCTATTGGATGAAAGGGGTGGACATTCTGTGTTGTGGTTCATTTGTTACGTATAATTTGGTAAAGGAGACTGACAAGGTTAAGAAGTGTCATTTATGATATAGAAGTGACAGGTCAGCTGCGGTCACTGTACCATGATTGATGGAGAATTATCTCATTTGAATGAGTTGTTCATTAAGTTGGATCTTGGTCTTCCATATGTATCTTGGAATGGTCCGTACTGATGCCATGTACAATTAGTTGATGGAGATGAAACAATGGGTACTTACAAAATGCAGTGACATCAGTCGGAAGTGTTCAAGGTTTATTATGTGAAAGATGGCCTGTGTTGTATGCATGATATGTGTGCTGCACAATGATTTTTTGATCATTTCTAATGTTAATGACGGGATGGTCAGTTTAGTTGCATTTACGCAGTATGATGTGAAGGAGGAGGGCTGGTGCTTGTAACTATACATTATCGTTTTGTCTACACATAGTTCATGATGATTTTCAAAGTAATAAGGATACAAATTCATAAGTTGTTGCCCATGTATGGAACCTGAACTGTTTATCGAGTGATTGCAATATGATGACTAGTCATTCTTGCTAAAATCCTACTGTTAGACACGAATGGTTGGTCGTTGTTGCTGGGCTGATAACATGTAGGTTTGGATCCTTCTGATGAGCCTTCGGTTGTAGTAGCATTCTTCTAAGTTGTCCTCTCCATTAGTTTACTTTCCTCTTGTGATGCAAATGGTGATGACAAGATGTCAAGGAAACCATTTACTCTTGTGGAAACTGTTCACTGCACAAATGAACCCAATGGACGACTAATATTGATAGATAGTGTATTCTTTCTTCAGAAAAGAGGATGATTGAAATTACGGCTTTTCATTTGACCTAATCACCAGTAGTTTACTTGATTGGTCAACAATAGTTCATTGCATCAGGATGTTTGATTATCATATTGACTGTATAGCACCGAGATACCCATCTTCTGATGAACGGATAGCATGACATTTCTAATATCTGGTCTTACTTTGCCATATACCTCAGTAATGAAGAATGATATGCTTGTGGCCACACTATTTTTGCTGGGCATACTTGTTAAACCCTGACCAACTTTGGGTGCCAATATTCTGCTAGGAATTTGTTTTGCCTTGGAGGGATGGGGATTGAAATGCCTGGAGCAGTTTGGTTTGGTTGTTCTCTTTCTCTCTCTACAGTGTTCCCTTTTGTTGAATATTATATTGAATGTGTAATAATATAACAAAAAAATTGTGTTTATATCATGTATTAGCTTTTCTGAGTTCTTCTGTTTGGTGAATTAAGTATGGTTTTAATGGTCATCTCCTTCAAAAGGTGCCTTAATTATGTAATTAGTTTGCCTCTCAGCTGGAGCTGTTACCTACTGTGAGCAACACTTGGAAATTGGAGGAATGTCTCCAATCTTTGACAATGCAGAAAAAAATGCAAGCGATCAAAGAAATAATTAGCAACATTTTCTCTAGTTAAAATAATAATCAAATTATATAAACTTAATCAAGTAACGTACAAACAAGAAAAGACGAAAAATTAATTGGTTGATGTTACTGTTAAAAAATGCGAACAAATGTAGGATCCAATTAGGATAACGTTTTGAGTGAATATGTCATATGTCATAGGTTACATTGTTGAGTTCATTCATCTTTTGTGGGTCATATGATTCTGCAATTTCATCCTATATGTTGGTGTAATTGTCTGGTCTGTGTGGAAATTGATATATACTGACAGATATATGAAATTGTGCTTTCATTTTACTTTAAATTGTTTTCTGTTGATGTTGGTGTTAACTTGTAATTGTTAGTTTGCCTATGATTGCTCGTTTTTATTATTGCGTGTTTATGTTCTATATTGAGTAGGATTTGTGTGATTACTGCTTGAAGAACAATTTTCTTTGAATGCTTTCATAGTCATTTTTTCATTATAGGTGTAAGAAGTACCCATCAATGGAATTACGGGGCCTCTTCCAGTATCTTGTGAATCAGTTAAAAAAGGGGCAAGGAATTGAGCTTGTTCTACTGCAGGTGTTTCTTCTGTCTCTTTTTCTAATAATGTATAATCTGAGCTATGGCTCGCAAGAAAAATCAAATGCTGGCTGCTAATGAATACTTTTGTGGGTTTGTTTAGGAGCTTATTCAACAAATGGCAAATGTCCAGTACACAGAGAACTTGACTGAGGAACAGCTTGATGCAATGGCAGGGAGTGACACTCTCAGATATCAAGCAACTTCTTTTGGTGTAACTCGGAATAATAAGGTACAAAATCTATGTCTTAGAAGATTCTCTAAAGCAAGACATTAGTGACATTGCTGTTTGTATGGATTGAAATTCTACTCCATATAATGGATTGCATTCCCACTGATCAGACTGGTTAGTTAACATATCAGATTATATTTTGGTTTTTAGAAAATTATGAGACGTATGCTGGATGAAAATCACTTGATTTATCCATGATAATTGGAGGTTTATAGATTTAACTTCCTGAAGTAGATAAGTGTGAATTAGTTGGATGATCTCTTTTCATTAATTTCCTGTAAAGAAAGCAAACTAGTGCAGTATTTTATTTAGAAGTATGCTTATGATCTCTTTATATTATTTTAGTGTAAAGAAAGCAAAACCAGTGCAACTGCTCTTGTTTGAATATTTTTTTGGTTGCATTGTTTTTGCTTTCGTTACAGCAAAATAATGAATTTTCTAGTGTTAATTAATTTTAGTTACTACTTATTCATAAGTTTCAACCTCTGACTTGGGGTTGGCATGGTAAGTTGCTTAAGTTATCGGCTAATAAGTGCAGGCATTGATAAAGTCAACTAGCAGACTGAGAGATGCATTACTTCCAAAAGATGAACCAAAATTGGCAATCCCACTGTTACTACTTCTTGCTCAACATCGATCTCTGTAAGCTTGTAAACTTAAAAAAATGTTACAATTGTCTATCAAGATTCTTTTCTCAAAATTTAATGTTTTGCAGAGCTGTCGTAAATGCAGATGCACCCTACATTAAGATGGTTAGCGAGCAGTTTGATAGATGTCATGGAACTCTGCTTCAATATGTGGAATTTCTTGGCAGTGCAGTCACCCCATCATCAAGTTATGGCATTCTTATTCCCTCCCTCAATGACCTGTTCCACCTTTACCACCTGGACCCTGAGGTTTTGTTTCCCCTCTACCTCTATTTATATGAACTTCCTACCTGTTCTATGGTAGTTGCTACATTTTTTTTTTCTGCTATTCTGTCATGGTTTTCTCTTTATCTGCATCGGTCTTGCTACATCATTCTTCACTTGAATCTGTATTTACTGCCATTCTTTACCCCTGGACTAGGTTGCTTTCTTGATATATCGTCCCATAATGAGGCTTTTCAAGTCTCAGAGAGATCCTGATATTTATTGGCCCTTGGATGATAAACGTGGTGCTAGTGATGCATCTTCTAACTTTGAGTCTGATCCTCTGGATAATTCCGGTAGTATGGTACTACATCTTGGCTCTGCCCAAAATCCTATAAGGTTATAACCCTAACCTTTTCATTGCAAGATGTTTTAGATTCCATAATAGTTAAATCTGAAAATGTAAATTATTATCTGTTTCTGATATGCAATAAGATGTGCAAAGTTTATTTTCTCTATGTTGTGGATTAGTATTTACTATTTTATTATTGTATCCAGTTGGTCGTATCTTCTTGATACTGTTAAAACCATGTTACCTCCAAAAGCATGGAATAGCTTATCTCCCGATCTTTATGCAACATTTTGGGGTCTTACGTTATATGATCTGTATGTCCCGAAAAATCGATACGAGTCAGAAATAGGCAAGCTGCATGCAAATCTTAAATCATTGGAGGAGCTTTCTGACAATTCTAGCTCAGCAATTACAAAGAGGAAGAAAGAAAAGGAAAGAATTCAAGAATCTCTTGATCGGCTGATTAGTGAACTTCATAAACACGAGGAGAATGTTGCATCTGTTCATAGACGTCTTTCTCGTGAAAAAAAAATATGGTTAAGTTCCTGTCCTGACACCTTGAAGATCAACATGGAGTTTCTTCAGCGCTGTATTTTTCCACGCTGTACTTTCAGTATGCCAGATGCTGTTTATTGTGCTATGTTCGTCCACACACTTCATTCCCTTGGAACCCCTTTTTTTAATACAGTCAATCATATAGATGTTTTGATTTGTAAGACCCTACAACCTATGATATGCTGCTGCACTGAATACGAGGCAGGCAGGCTTGGTAGGTTTCTGTATGAGACTTTGAAGATTGCTTACTATTGGAAGGTACTTTTGTTTTTCTTTACCGTTTTATTTTTCTAATATAATTATAAGGAGTTCATTTTTTTAATGTTTGCTATGTTTTCAATTCCTTCTTTTTCAGAGTGATGAATCTATTTATGAACGTGAGTGTGGAAACATGCCAGGCTTTGCCGTTTACTATAGATATCCAGATAGTCAACGAGTTACATATGGGCAGTTCATTAAAGTAAGTTCTAGTCTGTACTGGTTTTAACTGCGATGAATCTCTTTGCTTCCTTTAAGTAGATCTACTTGCTTTTCCACTCTATCTCAACTTGCATATCACCTGCGCATTATATAGTAGAAATAATTACAAATATAAAATATTATTAGAAAGTCATTTTAATTGTGGACGCTCTTAGCCCACTTTAGTTGTGGCCACCTTGGAGCAATGTTGTCAAACTCGAGGATCATAAGGGGATCGGAAAGGGAATGAAAACTCGTACTTGAGGATCGTAACTCAACTGGTAAGAGTTATCAGTAAATAAAATATTATAATCATAAATAAGTGCGTCATTTAAAATAATATAAATCATAAAAATAACTCATACATAATTCATAAAATGAATTCATAACAATTAAAATAGGTTCATAAGTTTGGAGAAGCATAAAAAAGGGCGTTGCTCCCTCCATCTTCCCATTTTTTTTTTATTTTTTTTATATTACCAAAATAAGCTTTTTTTTTACTTTATTTTTTACTTTTTTAACCTTATCAGAAATTAGAGTCTGCTCATCCTATTTTCATTTCAACACTGCTTATCCCAGATACCCAAGCCTCCTCTTCTGGAAACCCTAGACTCTTTTTCAGATCGAATCAAACCCAGAAGCATCCTCCTCCTTCGCTCAAGCACTCACGCTCCAACTGCCTCCACCTTTGCTAAAACGGCCACCGCAAGGGTGCCCTCCGCCTAGTCCATGACGTCGCCGGCGACCCCAAGCGCAACCAGGGTTGTCGCTGGCCGCAACGCCACCTCGTCTTCCCTGCCCTTTCACGTGTGCGAGAGGAGAACTCGCCTTCCACTCGCGCCGTACCTCAGTCGCCGCTTCTCGGATCAAGAACCAGGGTCGCGCCGGCGATGCGATTCGCCGTCGGAGCAGCCGCCATTCGACCCAAGGCGTCGCCGACGACGCCCATCATCAACAGGAACCGTCCCCGCGCGAGAGAGAGGTCGTGGCTCAAACTGAGACGAGCCTTCACCACCACGAACGAAACCACAGTCGACGAAGATAGCCACCGCCGCCCTCGCCGAAGTTCACTTCCTCGCCGGCACCACCAGCGCCACTCTCACTCCTCTCCCTTCGAGGGTTTTCTTTTGAAATGCTAAACGTCCCCAGCGACACCACCGCTGGTGCCTAGGACGAAAACGCTTTTCCCTCCCCTTTTCTCATTCCATTTTTTAATGTCATTTATTGATTAGTTTGGTATTGATTGATTTTTCCTCTCTATGAATATATGTTGTGTGCATATGAGTGTGAGCCTGTAAATGTATGTTGTTGCTGCTTTCGCATCTGTAAATGTATGTTGCTGTTGCTGTGTTTGGTTTTCTGTGTGTGCATATGAGGAGGAAGACGTCCTGGCCTGAACGAATGTCACAAATCCGTTTGGCCCTGAAACGGATGTTGATATCCGTTCATGGATGCTCATATCCGTTTAAGAGAGGTTTCGACATTATTAGGGTTAAGGTTTATTCATGCTTGCAGAGTGCACCACTGCCTTCAAAGCTCAGAAATGATTGAACTTCTACCTTCAATTGCAGATATGATTGAACTATTGTATTGGACAACAATTCACCACACTTTCACGATAAAGAGAAGAGAAAGAATTCCATCACTAAAGAGTAAGAATGAAGGGTAAGAATGAAAACACGTAAAAGATTTAAAGAGAATCAATAATAGGTTATGTAATAGAGTAGGTAAAAATTATAAAATTTTAATATAAAACAAACTTTTATTAAAAGGATAAAATAGGAATAGAAAAATAGAGTGAAGGGTAAATGAGGAAATGGGGAGGTGGAGGGAGCATATGGGGAGGTGGAGGGAGCAGCGCCCCATAAAAAATCTAATTAATTGTTCAACGTTTAATATAAACTATCCAAGGAAATCTTTCATATCAAAAGCAGGATAATCATCGTTGTCCTCTACATGATCTTCATTTTCATCGAAATTCTCTCCTCCAGGACCTTCATTATCAATAATTGGAGGAATCTCCAAATCATCCATAGGTGCAACAACACCACCTCTACTATCGTATTCATTCTCTCCAACTTGAGATAAGATGTCTTCATATAGAATAGATATGTATAAAACCAATTATAAGATATTTTAATTTTTACTAATTATTAGTATAATTATACAATTAAATTATGCGTAATTTGTTTTAGATGGGTCATTGAAGATAATGAGGGGTAAAAGAGGTAAAATAAATATGTACACAAAAAAACAGTTGCAAAATCCAATTCCCATTATTAATTGTTATAAATTATATAGATTCTTTCTTAAGGCTTTGACTTATTTATTAGTCTACCGAATGTTAAATGATGCTTAATGATAGATTTTGGTATTTGCTTTTTGGCGGATAGGTACACTGGAAGTGGAGTCAAAGAATCACACGTTTACTAATTCAGTGTTTGGAATCTAGCGAGTACATGGAAATTAGAAATGCACTTATAATGTTGACAAAAATTTCTAGTGTTTTCCCAGTTACCCGGAAGAGTGGGATAAACCTTGAGAAGCGAGTAAGATTTCCTTATTGTAAACTTTGCTTGTACTAGTAATTTATAATATTACATTTAAGTCATTGCATCTTCCATGCAGGTAGCTAAGATTAAAAGTGATGAAAGAGAGGATCTTAAGGTGTTGGCAACTGGTGTTGCAGCAGCATTGGCTGCAAGGAAGGTATGTGTGTCACTTGTTACAGGTTTACCTTTATATTTTGTTTCAACATACTAATTCTAATTCCTTTTGCAGCCTTCTTGGGTAACTGATGAAGAATTTGGTATGGGTTATCTTGAGTTGAAACCTGCACCAACTGTGACTAAATCTTCAGCTGGAAATTCAGCAACTGTGCATGGTGGGATGAATCTCAATGTTTCACAAAATGAATCTGCCAGTGGAAAACATGTGGACTCTGGAAACACCACCAAAGAGCAGGTAATAAGAACAAAGTCTGCAGATGGAAAGTCTGAAAGAACTGAAAGCATGACTGTGACAAAATCTGATTCTGGCCATACAAAAGTCAAGAGTGGTTCAATGGTAAATGGATTAGATGCCCAAACATCCTCGATATTACCTTCTATACAATCTGGGGTGTCAAAGTCTATGGAAAACTCAAAGCAAGTGGAAGAATCGATAAATAGATCATCAGATGAACATGGAACAAGAAATGCTGAGGTAGCAATTAGTATTTCAGTTTTAATAGTTTAGGGGCAAGGTTTCTTGCTTGGATTTTGGGATTAAAAGTATAATATCGTTGGGTTGAAGAATAAGATTTAGGACCGAAGTTGGATGTAAGTATTGATTGGTTGGCCAAATTGTCCAATAGTCAGCGAGAATTATTAAGCTCAAGAATTTTTAATACTGTATTGCAAGAAAATTGGGCCAGAAGGTGATAATAATCTTATCATCATAAAGACTTGATTAATTTAGCCCCAAGTTTTATTACATGATAAGAAATCTAGGACTGAAGTTTAATGTTGAATAAAATAATCAATCATTTGCTAAACCTAATTGTTTTAAAACAATCTGTTTCTTAAATTATATGATAACATAAGATTCCATTTTATCCTTTCTCTTCTAATCTTCAATATTATTATAGTTTTCCAATTTTATATTTTATCCAGAATAATTTGGTTCCCATATTTTCAGTCAAGAGCTTCAGCAAAGCGTTCGGTGCCTACTGGTTCACTTTCAAAACCATCAAAACAAGACCCTGTAAAAGAAGATAGTAGGTCTGGAAAACCTGTTGCTAGAACTTCAGGCTCCTTGAGTAGTGACAAGGATCTACAAACCCATGCGTTGGAGGGAAGACACAGTGGAACTACCAATGTAACTTCTTTAGTCAGTGCTAACGGTAACACCATTACAGGTTCTACTAAAGGTTCAAACCCACCAGTAAGGATTTCATTGGATGGTCCTGGTAATGAATCAAAGGCTGAGGCTGGAGTTGCCAAGTCTTCTGATAGTAGAGCATCTGTGGTGAAGGATGAAGGAAATGATACTACTGATTTCACTAGAGGATCCTCTTCTCGCGTAGTTCATTCCCCCAGGCATGAAAACACAGGAATCACTTCAAAATCAAATGAAAAAGTTCAGAAGAGAGCCAGTTCTGCTGAAGAACCAGACAGACTAGGTAAACGACGAAAAGGAGATGTTGAGGTAAGAGATTTTGAAAGTGAAGTTCGATTCTCTGAAAGAGATAAGTTGATGGATCCTCGCTTTTCTGATGACAAATTGGGACCAGAGGAACATGGTCTGTACAGGGCAGGTGATAAGTCACTGGAACGGCCAAAAGACAAGGGCAATGAAAGATATGAGAGGGACCACAGGGAAAGATTAGACCGTATGGACAAGTCTCGGGGTGATGACTCTGTAGCAGAAAAACCTAGAGATAGGTCCCTTGAAAGATATGGGAGAGAACGATCTGTTGAGAGATTGCAAGAGAGGGGTAGTGAGAGGAGTTTTAATAGACTCCCTGAGAAAGCTAAGGATGAAAGAAGCAAGGATGATAGAAATAAGTTACGATACAGTGATGCATCAGTAGAAAAATCACATGCTGATGATCGCTTCCATGGTCAAAACTTGCCTCCACCACCCCCTTTACCTCCTAATATGGTTCCTCAATCTTTGGGAGCTGGTAGGCGTGATGAAGATGCTGATAGGAGGTATGGAGCTACGAGGCACTCTCAAAGACTTTCTCCAAGGCATGAAGAAAAGGAACGGAGACGATCAGAAGAGACTGTGGTTTCTCAGGATGATTCAAAACGCCGAAAAGAAGATGATTTTCGAGATCGAAAACGTGAGGAGATTAAGGTATGGATAAATACTGGTTATCAATTCTCACTCTACATTATCTGCTACTAAAGAAGGATATGTACTTTGTGACTTATATGAATTAGTGTGAATGTTATAATAGTTTTGTCAATTCGATAACAAACAACTGACTGTTATATTTTTAACAATCATGGGTTTCTATGAAGAACTATTGATTTCTTTGTGGAAGTCTTAATGGGTAATATATTAATTATCACTGGAAGCTGAAAGTGAGTGAAACAAATGAAAACATAACTCATTTTGAAAGAAATTATGATGATTTTATTGTTACAGTTTTAGCAGGGTTAGATATTGCAAGAATATAGAATATCTGAATGTAAGATTTCTTCCAGCATGTTTTTCCTTGTAATTTATACTATTTCATTATTACATACTTAAATGTCTTGCATTGGCAGGTTTTTGCCCTTTTCTATTTGACTTGATATTTTACTAACTAGTACTAGATTGTGCTTTTCAACACCATTTAGTCTCTTCTGGTGTTTGGAAAGACTGGATAAATGACAGGTGATTAGCCGTTCTTTGTTTTTAAGATGTTAAATAGTCTTTGTGATCTCTAATGCAGGTTGAAGAGAGGGAGAGAGAAAGAGAGAAAGCTAATGTGCTAAAGGAAGACTTGGATTTAAATGCCGCATCCAAGAGACGGAAACTTAAGAGGGAGCATCTAGCAACTGGTGAACCTGGGGAGTACTCACCAGTGGCTCCTCCACCTCCTCCCCCTGGTATTGGTATGTCACTGGGGTATGATGGAAGGGACAGGGGAGACAGAAAGGGACCCGTCATCCAGCATCCAAACTACATAGATGAACCAAATATCAGGATTCACGGTAAAGAGGTGGCCAGCAAGTTGAATCGCCGTGATTCAGACCCGTATCCTTCACCTGTTGATATGCACGCTTATTATTTTAATTCATGATTACGTGTCTTTAAATATATCTTTTGGTGGAGGGCATCACTAGACTGTTTACTTATGTGCCCTTCATTTGCATGTATTATGTCCACTACGTTTTACATCCTTCACTTAGGGAATCGTGGTATGGAGTCCTTGTTTGATGAGTTGCCTAAACATGCATTATATTTTATCATTTATGCATGTTTGAATTGCTTAATGTCCATTCACATTTTCATAGAAAAGGAGAGCTAATTTGAAATCCTTGAGCTTTTTGCGTTACTTTAGTTAAAATAGATGTTTTGGTTGGATGTTGTATTTCCATTATTATATTTGTTCAGTGCTGTGACCTTAATTGAGTATTAGCTTGTATGATCGTGAATGGGATGATGAGAAGAGACAAAGAGCTGATCAAAAGCGGAGGCACCGGAAGTAGTAAAATCAAAAGGAGCGATTTCGCAACTAAACTTTTTTGAAGGTTGTTTCATTTCATGCACGTGCTATAATGCTAACTTTGTGCGTGAGTTGAGGTGGTGGGTTCACAACACTTTTCACTGTCAGCACTCACTTTTTTGGTAACTTTTGCCAGATTTCGGCAGAGTTGTAATTGTTTAGTCTTTCAAAAATGAGCATGAAATGTTATGAATTCTCTTATAGACTTGTATATAGTGTTGTATATTCTCGATAGCCGGTGGTCGTCAAATGTACTTCAGAAAATGTGATTATTTCTTTTAAACCTTCATTTACATCAATAGACAAACCTAGGAAACATAGATGTTGTAGACTTGGTGCAACTGTTCGGTGGTCTTTCATGAAGATGGTTTCGTTGCACCTGTGGTTACATATCCATGCATTTAAATTGTTGAACCCCGATACTGGATGTTTGTTTGGTTATTAAAACCAAGCTTCGGAAATTGAGCCTCTTAACATGATTATTCTGTTAGCAAGTTCTTTGGATGTGTTATATATATTATCTATATTTAAACATTCGTATTTGTTACTACACATTATTATTAAATTAAAATTCATTGACATAAACGCAACTTGTTTTAATCAATGCGAGTATATGTATGAAGAATTCATAAATACATCTCTACCAAATTATAGTTTCCTTTGTCAAATTTATTTTAGACCCCCAATTTTTTTAGAAGGTACACTTAAATACATGATTATTTATAGTTATCATAGAGTTTGTTCTCTATTTAATTAAACACTGCTAATATAGTAGAGTTGTTTTGTGAAAGTAACTGATTTTAGGTTTGCTTGCCATTTGTTAGTAGGTTTTCAACTTCGCTAAAAAAAAATTATATATAACCATCCTTATTTACCTAGTCAATATAGAGCATGATGTCTGGAGTACCTCTATTACCGAAGATAGCTGATTTTTTTAAAATGAATGCATGGCAGATCCTGAACGAAAGGTAAATCCAATGATAATGGAACTGCTATTTTAATTTCATGAATACAGGACATGTAATGCATTATGGACTTCATGTATTGCCAAGGGCTAGAATAATCTCTAAAAAATATCTCATTAAACTTGAGGGGAACAGCAATATAGTTCGGAGAATGGGTTGTGAGTAGCTGTAGGAGACTTGTGAACTGCGATATTCATTGCGTCATATGCATGCTCGTGCTTGTGTTCTTCCTTCGTATTAAAGCTATGTTGCTCGTAGCCATATCCACCTTCCCATCCCAGCTGATAGAAGGAGCTACATAGGTCCCTCTGATAAGCATGGCTAAAACTAACAGAGGATTCCAAAAGTGTCTCCCAGCTATGGTTCTCGTCATCTTCTATTTCTGGTTCAATCAAAGGCTTCTCTTCAGCCTCAATCACTTTTCCTTTGATGTCATCAGTATCTCTTCTCGTCACTACTTGTCTTTCAGTGAAATCCGAAGGAGATGCCGCAGAAGATGATGAATGGCTAGTTATTGGGGACGATGACTCCGTTAACTGCCACATTCCACTCAGAAAACTTTCCAAAGCCTTGATTTGTATGTATGGAATTGGCTCCACCGAGGGATACTCGTACAGTCCACACATACCCTTTACCTTGCACCACTCATAAAACTCGTAAAGTTCATTAGTTTGAACTGAAGCTTTCTTGTATATATTGAAAGCGGCTATGCAGTTTCTATACGGCATCTCAAGCAGATTGTCCAAAACCCCAACTATTTCTCTTCTGAATTTTGTGTAACAAACGAAGCTGTCACGAAGTATGAGTTTCATGGCACACTGCACAATAAAACTTCGTGATGCAACCCCTACTGGATAACATTGCATCACCCTATCTATAAGGCTTTGTAATTGTGGCAATATTTCAAGCATTTCTCCCAGTCCCTTAATTTTCTCTTGAAAACTTTTAGTTGCAGCCGTAGGTTCCTCTTTCTCATCTACTTCCTGTCCTTCCATTGTGTTGTCATCAAAAGCAACGCAGTTAAGGGCTTCATCCAGAAGGTGTGCGTAGGATGTGACAAAGTTTGTGAAGGAAACCGGACAAGAGGAAGATTCATCCCTGAAATGGCAAGGGTGGAGAGAAATCAAGGCATTGGAACGTGTCCACAAGAGTTCATTCCAGAGGGTGCTTTTTCCAGGGACAGAACGAAGCAAACGGTGAAGGAGAATGAGACATTTGAGTGCAACACGCCAGCTACGAGTGGTTCCAAATCGACGAGTGAAGCTGACTGCGAAGGAGTGGCAGGTAGTCGGAGAAATGGAGAAGAGTTTCAAAAGCTGCTGTATGTACTTTTCTTGCAGAGGCACGTCATCTGGGGCTGTTGCTTTTATGATGATGATGTTCATGTCAGAGAAGCCACTCACTGCAACAAACTTTGCATAGCTCATGAAGCTGCGTTCTTTTAAAGAAGTGCAAACTTGCCTGAACCGCCTCTGCATTGTTTTTTTTTTTTTTTTCTTTATAAGCTTTTTTGGTGTATGAGATGAGACGGTGATGTGGGGGTGGAAGAAGAGAAGAGAAGACAAGAGAAGACAAGAGAGAAAGATGATTGTTTTCAAGGGTAAACCTTAAAAATGGTGTCCCAACATTATTGTGTTTTGTTGTCACTCAGTACTAAATTGACCTTTTTTTTGGAGTGGGGTTTGGTCTTTGGTCCTGTCGGGGCTACAACTACGAGGGAAATTGTTGTGTAGCAGTTCAAAAATGCCGGATGGAGATGTAAACTAATACCTCTCGAAAGAGACAGAAAGCCTGCAAAATTTTAGCCTTATGCTCAAGGTAATTGGACGAGGGCCCAAATTGAAGAACAATACAAAAGTCGAAATAAAATCCTAATACTTTTTGGTATCTTTTATGGGAAATATATTCATTCCTGTTCGAAAATTTACTGAAGTGGTGCAAGTTTCTTTTCAAATGGGTATTTTTGTAACTGTTATTTATTTTCACAAAAAAGTAATGTATGTATGACACGAGTTTCATACAATTTTTAAAAAATATAAATCATGTTTCAAATGCACAAATGTTTTATTATACTTTTACTTTGATTATAAATATGAACATTGTTGTGTTATCTGTTAAGGAAACTGTTACTGACAATCTTGATATCCTTCACAATGCCATCATGATGCCAATAAGTTAAAGATATGGTAACTTGACACACTCGTTATAATTGTTTGAACTGAGTGAGTTATTGATATTTGTACGTGTTTTGTAATTGACAACAAATTGAGTGAAAGTTACAATGATAATAGTGATGGAAAAAAATAAATTAGATTTGTTGAGTTACCAAATTTAGTGAGTCAGAGGTTGAGGACACTCTAATTTAGTGTTTAGTGAAAGAGGTTCATGTGGTTCTGATGCGTTTATAAGTGAGTCTGAGAAAGATAATGAAATTGTCAGTATTAATAAATGTGTGATATGTTGGGTTAGGAAATGATGAAAGTATTCCGATTATGAATGAGCCTATTATAAACAATAATGCTTAATCAGTGGTGATTGGATTTAATGCGAAATGAACATTAGAATTATTATAGAGTTGTTAACAAGCTTGACGATGTTAATTAGACCTCTAATATTGATCAAATTGTGATAAGTATTTGATGATCATAAAACTCAATATGATTACTATCTAGGAAAATGTGTGTTTTTTCTACATTACTTTGACATCAACACTAAAATCATGGTTATGAAATACAACTTCTATATAATTTTGATTCTAATTTTAAATTGATTTTGTGAAATACAGGCGGAATAGTGTTCTACAAGAATGACTTGCTAATATACTTAAAAGAATGCACGTTATGGTAATTTGAAAAAAAAAATGTGCACTAATTTAGTATTTTTCTTGTTGTTTGATATTAGTATACCACAAAATTCTTACGTAGATGTTGTGTTAAATCCTTGGCTAGTATATAAGTAGTGTATGTAATAATCGAAATATCAAATATTATTTTTTCAAGTTTGTGTAATATTAAATAATTGTATAATTAATAACATGTCTAGATTAAATAAATTATTTATAATTTTGATTTTATGCGAGAAAGTAAATTTGTGCATAAAAGAGGAAAACACTTTGGAAGTTAAACACGCTTAGATGGTGAAAAAAATTCAAATGATATGGAATGTTATTTTTGGAGTTAGATTTCGCTCACTTTCCTACTATGCATTTAAACTAAATTCCTTTTCATTATAATGTCAATGTCAATCTACACGTCTACTAGAACATTAATCTTTTAATAGAATAAGTCTGGCTTTTTTTATTAGGAGTCAATCTCTTAAACTCCTAATAAACAAACTTACTTTATGAACTAGGGTTTAAGACAACTAATGAGTTAAATCTCATTCCTAAATTCAAGTTTCATTAAGTATATTGTTTAAGTTCTAGGTTTTAAAAAATACTTTTCAACACTTATGAACCAACGAGGTATCAATTTATGGGTACTAAACTAAAACAAACTATAAGCAAAGAAAATAAAAATACAAACATATAATGGAAAAGACACACACGTGTATTACATGCACACACACATACAGAGAGACACTCGTATATATTACAAACATAGACATATACACACATAAACATATACACATAAAAACACATACACACACACATACATACACACATATATTCACACACACACCTAACCACCCACCCACTCACATACACACACATATACACCTACACACGCTCACCCACTCACCCCACCCACTCATGTACACACACACTCTCATATATATTACAAACATAGACATACACAGACACACCCACCCAAATCCACCCACCCAATCACATACTCACCCCACCCACACACCTGAAAACACGTACACACACATAACCCCACCCCCCCCCCACACACACACACCCCCATGCACCCTCTCACACACACACACTCACACATACACAGATCCATACCTACATATATAACACACGCACATGCACACACACATACAAGTGCGTGCACAAACACACACGCACACATAAAATCATACACAAACACCCTTCACAAGTTCACTTACCCACACCTACACACTTATATATAAATACAAAAAACTTTAGTGATTACATTTACTTCCAACAAAATGTGTTTAGCTCTCCATTATCTTGTAGAGTCCAACAAAATGGGTTTAGCTCTTCATTGTCATGAAGACCCTAAGCTTCCAAAATAAAATATGAAAGAAGATGAAGATACAAAGAAGAAAAATGGATTATTTCCACAAGCTCTAACACACATTCAAGCTCTCATAAAAGTATCTTTACATCCAAACTGTCAATGATGTGTTTCCCTTGAACAAACATGAAGAAATTGTTGGGTACAAACAAAGTCCCACATAAAAAAAAAATGAGAGATGGATATGAGTTTATATACACATAAGATACCTCCATTGATAAAAGGCCTTTTGGAGTGGTACCAAAAGCAAATCTGTGAGGGCTTAGCCCAAAGCGGACAATATCTTATCAATGTGGAAATCTATGTGTATGTGTGAGTGTTGAACCTCCCTACAAATGGTATCAGAGTCAGGTTCAGGTAAGATACCTTCACTGATAAGAGGCCTTTTGGAGTGGTACCAAAAACAAATCCGTGAGGGCTTGACCCAAAGCGAACAATATCTTATTAATGTGAAAACTTATGTGTATATGTGTGTGTTGAACCTCCCTACAGAAATAGGACTAAGAGCATTTGCATCAAATGCCTTTAGTTCACACCTTCAAGGAAGCAAACATGTTTGGATTAGGACAAAAGCCTCATGTTATAAAATTACACACAAAATAAAAATAATGGAATGTAGTTATGTACAAAAACGAAATAAAATTGAAAATTAAGAAAGTTAAAAATTAGAAAAGACTTGATTTTGTTAACAAAGGATAACTAGAATAATAGTAAAAATTAATATTATGATGTTAAAATATGACATTTTTTTTATTATAAAATAAAAGCTCAAAAGAATAAGCATTAGAGAATGACTTTTAACCATATAATTTTTGTTCCTTTAAAGAGATTGTTTTAAACATCATGGCAAAAGTAACAAATTAGGCTACTAAGTCACACATTTCTAATTAAATAGTTCATAAAATAATCAAGTTAGATTCAATTCAATCAATTTTAACTATTAACACTTGAAATTACATCATAAAGTATATTTTTTTTTGTTTTATCATTTCTAAGTAATAAATATGATTTCAAAAATATATTTTAAAACACATTTGCTTTATCAATTTGTGAAAAAATGTGATTCTCTAACTCATTATAATTTTGAGTCTATTATTTTAAGCAATTTTTATTTAGATAGATAAAAAAAAAAATTAGTGTATTTAAGGTCACTATAGTTAAAAAGTTTCTCTTTAGTCTGAATATTTACCAATTAGAACATTATGTAGCTACTTAAGTGCTATTATCATAATTCATTAATTTATTTGTTTCAAGATATCATTACTTATTCTTCAATTTTAAATTAAAGAAAATTGAATTAATTTACCGCTTTTCTATTCCCAAATCAATATTTATACTATGAACATTTAAAGTATTTTTAATGAATATATGGTGATTTTTATTTTTTCTATTGACCCAATATGTTTTTCTCTCTTATATTTTACCCTTTCACTTAAACAAGTGAGATATTTGAAACTCTTGCATTATTATTTTATTTTGTTTAATATTTAACTTATAATTATTTAACACTTTATTCCCCTGACATTTTCTTTTCTTCCACAACAATGTAGCAGTAAAAGCCTAGTATTTATTAGGAAATGGTTCAAGAAATTGGTGCGGTAACTTACATTAAATCCAATCATTTTTATAAAAAGAAACATTGAAATAACCTCAACGGTTAATGTTCTAAATAAATCAGTATTTTACTTCATTGAATGATACTGCACTGTTTGTGGAGACACACTGGTGCAATCAACTTAAAATTAACAAGAATTTTACAAAAAATGAGTAGAAACTTTAATTTTGAAGTGAAATGAATATCTTTATATTTCAAATACTAAAAGACATTAGTAATAAAAATTTAATAATTTAAAATCCAATTTGTTTAAATCAAAATCGGTTATCTGAAATTTGTTCGGAGCAAGGCTAGTTGTTATCTGAAACAAACACAAAAACTACCCCATCGAATATTGCTGGTGTCCATGCTATGCAGTAGTGATAAAAAAGTGTTACTTGAGACAATCATTTATAAACCATAGCAACACACGCTTGATTCCCAACAGAATCAAAAAAGGGCATAATCGCATTATGTATTGCTTCAATTTACATGAAATATTGGTCACGCCCCATTGAAAATTTAAATTTTCATAACAAAAGTACCAATGCAGGCAAATCGATTTCAATCCAAAACAATTTAAACATAAATCATACAAAGCTAGAGAAATCCTAAACCCTAGCCCAAAGTTGTAATCCCGGGGAACCGGTAGAGCAGAAGCATCAAAACAGAAGCAGAAATGCAAACAAATTTTCAAATAAAAATTATAAAATATAAAAGAGAACATCCAAACAATTATATTTAAATTAAGGAAAACTTAGCTAAATATCCAAAATACGAGCGAAACACAAAAAACAGAGAGTACTGACATTTCGATAAATGACATTTCGATAATATATAAAGAAAAGGGAAAAGAGACTGAAATCAACGATAGGATTTCTGGAACCTTGCGCGAGCACCGCGACCACCGAACTTCTTGGGCTCACAGCGGCGAGGATCGGCAACGAGGAGTGTGCGGTCGTACCTGACGAGGATGTCTTTGATCTCCTTCTTGGACTGCTCATCGACGTACTTCTGGTAGTAGGCGACCAGAGCCTTAGCGATGCTCTGACGAATTGCGTATATCTGGGAGGTATGTCCACCGCCCTTAACACGGATGCGCATGTCAACACCGGCGAAACGGTGGCGGCCGAGGAGGAGGATAGGCTCAAAAGCCTTGAAGCGGAGGATCTCCGGCTCGACAAGCTCAATAGGACATCCATTGATCTTGATAAGGCCGCGGCCGCGCTTGCAGTAAGTGACTGCCACCGCCGTCTTCTTACGGCCGAAGCACTGGACCTGCTCTAATGTTGGTGGTGTCTGCGCCATCTTCTCAATTAGGGTTTGGGGGCCTCACTCAGATATGAGATTTTCTAATGTTTATGCCTTTATATACTCATACGGATTAGGTTTTTAAGGATGTGGAAATAGCCTCACTGCCCCTACACCATCTTCTTATTAAAGAAATAATATATATATATATATATATATATATATATATATATATTAATAGATCTATGTTTTAATTATACAAAAATATTAATATATTCTATATATTTGTTTAATGATAAAAAAAAAAACTAAATTTATAATATATTTTTTATATTATAAATGGTTATTTTACAAGTTAAAAAATGGTTATTATTATCGTATAAAGGTTAAAATTTTCTATTGTGATATTTGAATCATAGAAGAATTTGGTTAACTTTAAACTAAATTTGATTATCCAGATAGCTAGATTATTAGGTATATCTTATGGAATAAAAAGGAAATTTTTTTATTCTAATTATTCACTAAGAGAATCATTTAAAATATATAAAAGGAAATCATGAGAAAATGATCAATCTCACATGTTAATTTGGAATTATTTCATCATATTATTTTGAATTAACTTCTAAATTAATTAATTTAAAAACATAAATTTGGTTATTAACGAAAATATATGTAATTTTTTCGCTATGAATTTGTGTTAACTACTAGCAAGATAAATATTGAATCAAAGTATAGAATACTAAAATTTTCAATTCTTGCATTGATAGGTAAGTTATTGTTGAATTGGATTAATTGGAAAAAAAAATAATCAATACAATCATTTTATTCTTAAATCATTGTCTAAATATTTGGCCTAAATTTAAAATATAATAACAAAGTAAATTGGGTCAATAAAAAAAATAAAAATCACCATTATTTAAGAAAAATACTTTAAATTTCATAGTATAAATATTGATATGCGAATACAAAAGCTCTAAATTAATTCAGTTTTCTTTACTTTAAAATTGAAGCATAAGTAATGATATCTTGAAACAAAAAAATAATGAATTACGATAGTTTCACTTAAGTAGCTACATAATGTCCTAATTGGTAAATATTTAGGTTAAAGACAAACTTTTTAACGATAGTGCCCTTTAATACACTAAATAAAAATTTATCAATCTAAATATAAATTGCTTAAAATAATAGATACATTATTATTATAATGAGGTAGAGAATCACATTTGTTTGACAAATTGATAAAGTAAATATGTTTTAAGAATATATTCTTAAAATCATATTTATTACTAAGACACGATAAAATAAACAAATATAATTTATGAAGTAATTTCAATTGTTAATGGTTAAAATTGATTGAATTGAGTTTAATTTGACTAATTTATTGTGGATTGAAGTTAGACATTGGTGATTTGGTAGTCTAATTTGTTACTTTTGTAATAATGTTTAAAATAATCTCTTTTTAAAGAACAAAACTTATATGATTAAGAGTCCTTATCTAATGCTTATTCGTTTGAACTTTTATATGACAATAAAAAACTTCATATTTTTAACTTTTACTATTGTTTTAGTTTTCTTATTAAAAAAATCATTGTTTATTCTAATTTTTAACTTAATTTTTAATTTTACTTTGTTTTTGTACATAACTACATTCAGGGTTACACTGGTATAATCATAACACTAATCCCATTATTTTGTGTGTAATTTTGTAATACGAGGCTTTTTGTCCTAATTCAAGTATGTTTGCATCCTTCTCATGATTTCCTTTTATATATTTTAAATGATTCTCTTATTTCTTTTTTATTCCATAAGATATACCTAATAATCTAGCTATCTGGATAATAAATTTAGTTTAAAGTTAACCAAATTCTTCAATGATTCAAATATCACAATAGAAAATTTTAACCTTTATATGATAATAATAACCATTTTTTAACTTGTAAAATAACCATTTATAATATAAAAAATATATTATAAATTTAGTTTTTTTTTATCATTAAACAAATATATAGAATATATTAGGCTTAAATACCTTTTTAGTCCCCAAGTTGGGGACTGAATTTCTGTTTTGTACCCGATTTTAAAAGTGAATACATTGGGTTCTAAAGTTATAAAATTTGCATGAATCAAATCCTCTCCGTTAAGTTTGCACCAACAGCGTTAATTACATGCTGATGTGGCGTGCTTTTTCCTTTTTTATCCTCTGCTGTTCAACTTCCTCTGTTGTCCATCTTCTCTCTTCTACTATCCAGATTTTTCTCTCTCTTCCATGTTAATAGTTCCTAATTTCTTTTTTTCCTTTTTTTTTCTAACAATCAAATCCCTTAATTTTTGGAGCTAATTCTCCATTGTTCCCGCCTGGAATTAACCCTCAAGCCAAATAAGGGTTTATGCAGCCGAGGCATTTTGTTCCCTCCACCGCCAACACTCCCTACAGCGGCTCCACCGGCTACCGTCTCTCCTCCGACACCTCCATTGCCAGCCACACCTCCCTCACAATGGAAACAAGAAACGGGCCCAGATCCGGATCCGGATTGTCCAAAGAGGAATCTTCTACTACCAGCGACTTCTTCACGGTTCGGTTCAGCGGTGGGGTCCGCCTCTCACTGCCGTCTGCCTCTGACGCGGTGCGGAGGTAATCCAGGAAGGGCTACATTTGAGGTGGCATAAGGAAAATTGAATGAAGGATTGTCCAAAAATCAAAATTGAAACTTTTATGGGGAATTTGAATGGGCAGTGTTTAGGGATCTTGGGTGGAGATGAAAGGAGGGAAGCTTCATGATTTGTGTTTAGGGATTTGGAAAAGAGAAAGAAAAAATGTTAGGGTTGTTGTGAAAATTGGGAAGTGATAAATAGAGAGAAAAGGAGAAATAGATTAAGGGTGGTAGTGGTGGAAGGTTGCTTGGAAGAGCGCGTGATGATGAGGGAATTGGCATACCTTAATTTGAGAACAAGTTTGACTAGGAAGAAAGGGAAGAACAGAGAAATGAAATGAAGTCCATGATTACGAAACAGAGCATTGTTTGAATTGAAACAGAGAGAAGTTTATGTTATTGCAATTGTTTATTTGCAACAATGGTTTCTTTGTGTATTGCTTGATGAATGCAAGTGTACATGGTGGTATTTGTTCATACCAGCGAGATTCAGACAATTCGAACACGTGCGGGGTACATGGCGATCAAGACGACGAGAAAAGGTGTGGACCTAGAGGAAGCCAAGGAAGTGGACCTAGAGGAGAAGCTTACACGTGTGGCATTGGAGTGGATTTGATTGTTAGAGAAAAAAAAATGAAATTGAAATCATTAAGAGAGAGAAAAGGTCTGGACAACTAAGGATAAAAATGGAAAAAGCACGCCACATCAGCACGCAATTAACGACGTTGGTGCAAACTTAACGGATAGGACCTGATTCACGCAAATTTTATAACTTTAGGACTCAATGTCTTCACTTTTAAAACCGGGTATAAAACAGAAATTCAATCCCTGTATTGGGGACTAAAAAGGTATTTAAGCCAATATATTAATATTTTTGTATAATTAAAACATAGATCTATTAATATATATATATATATATATATATATATATATATATATATATATATATATATATTATTTCTTTAATAAGAAGATGGTGTAGGGGCAGTGAGGGTATTTCCACATCCTTAAAAACCTAATCCGTATGAATATATAAAGGCATAAACATTAGAAAATCTCATATCTGGGTGAGGCCCCCAAACCCTAATTGAGAAGATGGCGCAGACACCACCAACATTAGAGCAGGTCCAGTGCTTCGGCCGTAAGAAGACGGCGGTGGCAGTCACTTACTGCAAGCGCGGCCGCGGCCTTATCAAGATCAACGGATGTCCTATTGAGCTTGTCGAGCCGGAGATCCTCCGCTTCAAGGCTTTTGAGCCTATCCTCCTCCTCGGCCGCCACCGTTTCGCCGGTGTTGACATGCGCATCCGTGTTAAGGGCGGTGGACATACCTCCCAGATCTACGCAATTCGTCAGAGCATCGCTAAGGCTCTGGTCGCCTACTACCAGAAGTACGTCGATGAGCAGTCCAAGAAGGAGATCAAAGACATCCTCGTCAGGTACGACCGCACACTCCTCGTTGCCGATCCTCGCCGCTGTGAGCCCAAGAAGTTCGGTGGTCGCGGTGCTCGCGCAAGGTTCCAGAAATCCTATCGTTGATTTCATTCCCTTTTCCCTTTTCTTTATGTATTATCGAAATGTCTTGATAGTACTCTCTGTTTTTTTGTGTTTCGTTTGGATTTTGGATATTTAGCTAAGTTTTCGTTAATTTAAATATAATTGTTTGGATGTTCTCTTTTATCTTTTATATTTTTGATTGAAAATAGCTTGTTTGTTTGCATTTCTGCTTCTGCCGCTCTACCGGTTCCCAGGGATTACAACTTTGGGCTAGGGTTTAGTATTTCTCTAGCTTTTTATGATTTATGTTTAAATTGTTTTGGATCGATTTGCCTGCATTGGTACTTTTGTTATGAAAATTTTCATTGTGGCGTGACCAATATTTCATATAAATTGAAGCAATACATAATGTCCTGAGTTTCGATTTTGTGATGTTGTGGCATGCGATTATGCACTTATTTGATTCTGTTGGGAATCAAGCGTGTGTTGCTATGGTTTATAAATGATTGTCTCAAGAAACACTTTTTTTATCACTGCTGCATAGCATAGACACCAGCAATATTCGATGGTATAGTTTTTGTATTTGTTTCATATAAACAACTAGCATTGCTCCGAACAAATTTCAGATAACCGATTTTGATTTAATCAAATTGGATTTTAAATTATTAAATTTGTATTAGTAATGTCTTTTAGTATTTGAAATATAAAGATATTCATTTCACTTCAAATATAAAGTTTGTACTCATTTTTTGTAAAATTCTTGTTAATTTTAAGTTGATTGCACCAGTGTGTCTGCACAAACAGTGCAGTATCATTCAATGAAGTAAAATACTGATTCATTTAGAACATTAATTGTTGAGGTTATTTCAATGTTTGTTTTTATAAAACTGATAGGATGTAATGTAAGTTACGGCACCTATTTCTTCAACCATTTGCTACTAGATACTAGGCTTTTACTGCTACATTGTTGTGGAAGAAAATAAAATGTCAGGGGAACGCAATCTTAAATAGTAAAAGCACTTACGGAGTTTTACAGCGAGAACTTGTGCATGTGTTAGCCACCATCGAATTTAAGATAGAGATGGATGCATATAGGGTAACTAGACGTGTTCATTCGGGTTTTTGGGAACCGTTTTTTATTATTATTTAGAACCTGTTATTAATCCAAAATCCTAATTTGGGGATCTAAACTAGTTTCGCACTTTTTACTTCAAAACCTTTTCAAAACCTGAGTTTTATACTGGTTTCGTCTAAAAACCATTATTCTCACAAAAGGATTTTTGATAATGTTTTGCAATTCCTCCTTATATGTAATGGTTAATGGCAGACCAATGTACATTACAGTCAATCAGTTAAATAGAAGGACCTGGATTTACAGTCTTTCCAATGTTTCCTCTTCATTTCAAAATTTTTGAAACCTAACTAAAACTGGTTTTTTTGTTGAATATTTGTTCTTTTTTAACATAATTATGTCGTTTTAAAGCATGTATTGTTTTTTAAAAAAAAGCTAGGAAGGATAGGAAGAGATTAGAGAAGGAAAGAGAATTTTTTATGTATTTTTTACGTTGTTAGGAAATATTTTTGAAAAATATTTTAAACGAAAATATTTATTTAATTTGATAAATTACTTATTTCTATTAGACACTTGTATATTATAAATAATTAAACAATAATTTGAGAGTTTTTAATATGAATTAGAGTGTGGAATTATACCTACATAGAGACATGTAAATGGAAATGGATTTTGGTTTCTTACTATTACAAATGCTAAATTCTGACTGAATGGTAAAAGAGGAAGAGATGTTCAAGTTCCCAATTTTCGATTCAGTTAGATTTAAATTAGATTATCTGTGTTTGGGCACACGAAATTTTTTCTCATCCTTAAATTAGGTTTTACAATATTAAACAAGGCGTTGGGAATATTATATATTGATCGCAATTCTGATAATCAATTACTTTATTTCTGTAAATAAAGTACCTACTGGAATTTTTTTTTTCTTTTTCTATAAATCAGTTACATTGATTTTTTTTTTTTTTTTTTTATGATAACCGGCTCGTACATATTATTCACCATCAATAGTGCTTTGAGAAGTGCAAAAATTTTAGTATTTGCTGACAATGACTAACTGAGTGATTTTTAACATAGCCCTGTTTTGCAAAGATTAAAAAAAAAACGAGCTTTGAGTAATTGTAAAACCAATCTTGAAAAAACTCGATATTTAAATTAAGTTGCCTAACTTAAAGTATGAAATATGCAAGGTAAATTTAAAGACTTTAAAATAATGAAACTTCTACTAATTGCGAAAAATTATAAGCTAAGTCTTCAAATGTACAGACTACTTCAAATGTAAACTAAAGGAAATAAAATAAGGGTTAAATATGTTTTTAGTCTCTCAACTATCATTCGATTTTAGTTTTAGTTCCTACTCGAAACATCAATGGTTTTTAGTCTTCATTGTTTTAAAACTTTCACTTTTCGTCCTTAAAATTGGACGGCGTTAATTTTGGTTTGACGTGGCAAACGGCGATACCAACTTTCTTCTTTACTCTCTGCCACGTTACCTTTCTTTTTCTGATATGACTCGTTGATGGTTATCATGGACACAACTTCTCCTTCATCGTTATCTTCCGGAAGTTGATTCTCCAATTCCAAAAGCCGGTGATCCATGATCTTCTTCTCCGACTCAACCACCTGGACCAAAAAAAGATCAAAAAGTCGAATCCATTTTTGTGGCATGCCCAAATCAGAATTCCAATAACTTGGTAAGATCAACCACCCTTTTGCTGCTGCTTTTCCAAGCTCCAAACTTTTCCACAAAAGAATATACATCTCTCAAAGGTCAGCCTTGTACGGTACTGAAAGGCCATATTAGCTATTAATATGGAATCTTTAAACTTTCCAAACCTACGTCAATGGGTGAATTGAAACAAGTATGGACAAACAAAAGGAGAAAGATATAATAAGTCATTCTACCGAAAGGACAACCATCCCAACATGGTAGAATATGATATAATAACCTATTCTACTCAAAGAATGCCTAAGCTGAACAGAAAAGCTCTATATTAACAAACATGTGTGACAGCTGCTTCTCCAATAACTACAAGAATATCGTGCATATACTCAAAAATTTCTTCTGGATAAACTCTAGTAATAGCAGAAAGAACAGAAAATATATGGTTGTGGGTGATAACTTCAAAGTTCTGGGCACACTCTATCAATAGCTTAATGTTAATTTCACTTTTAATATTTTCCTGTCAACAACGGTAAAACATTATATAAGGATATAACCAAAGTAGCGAAAGGTAGTCAAACTAAGTTATCTAACATAATAAATTTCCAAGCTTCACAATTAGGATGCATACATTCAGTGAGGCAATGCTTTTAAGAGAAATAATTATATCCTCCAGGATTATCAATAGAGTCTGTTGAATATGATATATTGTACTATTGTTGGCTTCAGAAGGACTTGATTTTTGGCTTAACCTTTGCATAAGTATAAAGGACTCATTCACGCATTCCTCTGAGAATACCTTGCTAAGAAGCTTAAATATGGATCCTAACAGTAAATGCCTACAATAATCAAATTGGAAATTAGGACAATTAAATGCATCAATCACCAATCTCCACAGTACACATAATTTAACGTTCAGATTCAAAATTATGCAAACATCTATTTGTTATGTCCTTCTTCAATAGCAAAACATCAAGAAGGGAACCAAGGATATAGACTGGATTATCTCTTCTCCATATGTTATTAGAAGGATCTTCAGCTTCTTGGTGTCCAACCAATTTTTGTTTCTTCACCGCCTTTTCATTTAAAGAACTAACTATAAAACTCTTCAGTGCAAGTATGAGATCAAGCACGTAGCCAACAGTTGAGAAACTAATCTGCAAATCCAACATATCCCCAATTATTCTCAATTTCATTTCTTTTGGTCCAATTGTGGAATACTAAATTGGAAGAACCCTCCCACTACATTAAAAAGTAACAGGGCAACAACAAAATTTATTCCAACTAGATGAGGTAGGACATTGAAAAGAAGCATAATGCGTCAATGGGAGGAGAAGCAAGACATTGTCGTCTTCGCGTCCCAAACCTGCACGCTTGATTTGATCGAGTCTCGTAGAAGATTTGGGGATATTTTAGCCACTGAGAGTCTTATGACATTAATGTTGTTCCTGATTCTAGGGTTGTGGGATACTGTGATTGTTGTTCCTGATTCTAAAGTTGTGGGATATTGTGATGGTTGTTCCTGATTCTAGAGTTGTGGCTGTTGTTGGTGCTCAAAAAGCTGAGATTCCCTTTCAGCAGGTTTGATTAGGTCATACTATGTTGGGAGGACTTTCAGAGAAGAAAATATATGTGGCACCCACTGTTGGCATCATACATAGATTTGGCGTTTGCTATGTCAAACCAAAATTAATTCCGTCTAATCTTAAGGACGAAAAATGAGAGTTTCAAAACAATGAGGACTAAAAATCATTGATGTTTCGAGTAGAGACTAAAACCAAAATAAAATGATAGTTCAGGGATTTAAAACATATTTAACTCATAAAATAAATAAATAAATGAAGCATAAACCCCATTAAATATAAAAGAATAACTGTAGTTCTATGTGTAAGTGTCACAATGATTTTGTATAATGTATTTCGTGGACTTTGTATAAGAAATGGAATGAAAACTTTTCTATTTAATTCTTTAACCATTCCCTGTGATACACCTATCAATGCAGTGGTATTGAAAAATAAATAATGCAGGAACGATGAAATTATAAATTTTAAACAAATTACTTCAACTTTTTAAAGAGAATTAATGATATATTCTTTGGATTGTTATATTTTCTTTTATAGTTTATAATATTAAATATTATTTTTTACATTTAATTGTAACAATAATTTAAATTAAATTATTATTACAATATTTCCATTACATTACCAAGTTAACCTGTGAGACATCTTGCTGAAAAAATAAAAGACATAAAAATAACAGAATAAAAGAAATGCCCATATATTACTGGACCAAAGAGTTAATTAAGTAAAAAAAATAGTTATTGGTAATTTGAAAATGGGTTAGTGATTCGGGTCAACCGTGAATAATGGCATGTTTGGGAGGAAGTAAACTGCTAGGTATGATTGAAAATAGGTCGGGTCGGTTCGGGTCGGGTTAAAGTTTGAGTGGAAACACAATGAAGTGTAGTGAGTATAAGCTTGTCCTACTCGGAAAGTGAATTAGGGTTTTAGCAGTGGTGGAAGGTTGTTGAGGACTGAGGAGGGTTTTAGAGTCAGATTTGTTCGTTCCTTCTCTCTCTCTCACACTCTCTTTCACTCTCTCTCTGTGATTCCAATGGAGACTCCTGTTCCTCCTCCTCCTGCCGCCGCCGTCGACAAAGTGGTGGATTACTTCAATCTTCCATGTCCAATTCCCTTCGAGGAGCTTCATCGCGAAGCTATGAGTTAGTTCCTTTCTCCGTTTCAATCTGCCGGCTCAGTTTTGTTTTTACTAGTTTGTAATGTTTTATTTTCTTCGTTTTCCGACAGTGTCGTTGAAGCCAGATCTTTTTGAGGGCATGCGTTTTGATTTCACCAAGATGCTCAATCAGAAGTTCACTCTCAATCACAGGTTTCTTTACTTTTCTCTTCTTTCTTTCTATTTTTATTTTAATTCGATTTAGTTGTGTAAAGCCTGTTTGTTGTTGGGTGATCAGCGTGTTGATGGGACCTACTGAGATTCCCTCTCAGTCGACGGAGACAATTAAGATTCCAACTGCTCACTATGAGTTTGGCTCAACCTTCATTGATCATCCTAGGGTAATTGGGTTTCGTTCAAATGGCCTTTCAGCTTGTTTTTTTTTTTTTGGTATGGTGCTTTTTCATTGATGACGCTGTTCTGCAGTTGTTGCTTTGGGGAAGGATTTTGACTGATGGGAGGCTCAATGCTAGAGTCAAGTGTGATTTGTCTGAAAATCTCACCTTTAAAGCCAATGCTCAGGTACGTCTGTGATCGTTTCAAGTATGAGTAATGCTGCCTGTAATTTTCCTGTTTTTCGCATCCTTTGTGCTTTGCTACTTCTTTGGTTAGTTAACATATATTTTTTAGATTCTATCGTGAAAACAAGAGCTTGTACTATTTTCTGATTTCTACTTTCGAGCAGTGCCACTTGTGACTTATTAGTGCCAGGAAAAGTATGTCGAAGTGCCGATGAATATTCGTTCTATTTATTTGCGAAGTATTTGGTTTATTCGACCTCTTACTCCTGCTCATTCTCATGTTTTTTCACTTTTTCTTTCTTTTCGTCTTTTCTAACTATAATATTTTTGTCGTGTTTGCATGTACAGCTTACGAATGAACCACATATGTCTCATGGGATGTTCAACTTTGATTACAAGGTCAGCTAGTTTACCATTTCTTGACTAAGTCATTAATGCCTCCCTACTCTCCTAGTCAATTTTTTTGCACGTTCTTTTCGTTAAATTTTATCATTTGATAGACATTCACTGTGACCGAGTTTCTCAATAGATGTTCTATGTATATCTTTTCCCTGTTTTAAAGATTCATTTTATTATATTTTCCAGGGAAAAGACTATAGGACACAGTTTCAACTCGGGAATGGAGCCTTACTTGGAGCAAGTTATATTCAGGTGTGGAATCTCCATACCTTTTGGAGTATTTTTTTCTAACAAATAAATTGTGAAGTATTTGTTTATTCTGGTAAATACACTGATTTGGTTCTTATACTATTCTCTTGTTTAAATGCTTATTGTGAAGTATTTGCTCAATGATGTCTTTTTTATCTTGTTTCTGAAAATTAGCAACTTTTTGCAAGCAAAATGGTTGGTGAGGGGAGGTGGCAGCTGATGGGAGAAAGAGGCTAGTAATTTTTTTCTTGGGGAAGAGGGGGTGATGAGCGAATCTAGAAAGAGGCTAGGTATATTTTAGTTTTCCGAGTGATCCTGAATTGGGTTAGTCTCCACCCTAAACAATCCCACAACTGGGAGGTTTATTTTATTAGACATATTTTATTAAAGAAGTACTGTACAAGACTTAGGAAATATTGGAAATATATTAATATGTAATTGTTGTGTATTATATTACAAGCCAGATCAGATACTATTTAAAAAATTATGAAGACAATGTTACAATAAAAAACTATAGTTATTAAATCAATTAGTATGTATATTAGAGTTTGGCTATATTGCTATTCTGCTAACCACTACAGCAATTTTTGGAGGTGGCTGCCCATGTAGCTGCCTACTATTAACTTTGGGAAATTGGCAATCGGTCATCAACATTTCTTCTAAAAAAGTGCGTCAACATTTCCTTTAAAATGGTTTTCTTGTTTAGATCTTTAGTTTCATTCAGTTGCTGTGGACATTAAATGCTTCCTTGGAAATAATTTTGCTTGTCGTTTTTTATTTTATTTTTTTGTTTCCGGGGAAGGGGAGGAGTTAGATGATTTGTATTTAGTGACATTAGATTTAACTAGCTATTAATATCATCTGGGTTTTAAGTAGCACCACAATATCAGCGTAGCAATCCCTGGCTCCTATTGGTGCTGCTGTAGTGAAGCTGTTCCTTTCTGCAGATGCTTGGGGGATAGTAGGAATTGTTTGCGATAGCTCCATTCCCACAAGTGCTGTGCGTCGCTCTTGTGCTGTTTTATTTGCCTCAATTTTACTTTCTCTATTTTGCATTTTCGTTTAAAGCATAGTATAGTAAAATAATAACGATAGTAATAAAAAAAATTAAGAGTAACTACTATATTGCCAACAAGATTTTGGGAAGACCACTCCGCACTGCATCTCCTGATTTGACACTGATTGATATTTAATATTTGACAGTTGTAGAATTTCTCTCATCTAATTGGCCTGTTGTTGTGTCAGATGCATTTGCTATGATGAGTTTCCTTCCTTCTGGTTTGCATTTATGCAATATTTACATTAGGTCTGCTTTAGAGCATTATTCTTCTAAGAAATTGCTGAGCTTTACTCTTTTAATTTCCTTAACCGCTTTCTATTTTATAAGTGCTACAATTGATGCATATCTCTGAACTTGTTTAAATCATTACTGAAAACATTATCTTTGTGCAGAGTGTGACGCAGCACTTATCATTGGGTGGGGAGGTATTTTGGGCTGGTCAGCATAGGAAGTCTGGTGTTGGTTATGCTGCTCGCTACAACACTGATAAAATGGTATGCTTGTACAAGACTTAGCCCCGTGTACAATATTGGCTGCGTGCCCATTTTCCTGTTCAAACTCTTTCATATTTGTTTATGGATCCTTAAATTGCTATATTGATATTGGCAAATTTTAATAGTTTGTTATTAAAAGCTGCCTGGATAAATGCACCTATACACTTGCACAAATTATTTAGAGGATATGCTATGTTTTTATTTGTCTACGTGTGAACCATTGGTTATATTGCATTGTATCTTATTCTATTTTTCAGTGATTCCTTTTCCCTTAGTGATTACTACTAATTCTTTCGTTTGCTTTCCTACATTTAGGTTGCTACAGGGCAAGTTGCTAGCACTGGAATGGTTCTTCTAAGCTATGTTCAGAAGGTATCTGAGAAGGTAAGTTGATAATCACATTGTAGATTTGTGTTGTTTTCAATTCAAATTTTTAGTTTTTACACAAAATGTTCCTTTCAGGTTTCTCTAGCATCTGAATTTATGTGCAACTACTTGTCAAGAGATGTCACTGCTAGCTTTGGTTATGATTACATCCTTAGACAGGTAATTTTCTCTTTCATGAATTCAATCGTAGATTGGAATTTGAATGTAATACAGCATGAATGTGATTATGTTAACTTGTGAACCTGTTAGACGTTATATTTCACATTGGTTATAATAGAGATTTCTTGTGCATCTATATCCGTGCATTTGGGATTAAAACTTGCCGGAATGGAAGGGGTGAAGGAAAAATTGACATTTACCAACCCCTACATCACATCTAGATACCTTTTCAAGTTTCACTCTCCCTTGCTGTTCAATTCAATTTAACAGCAGACATAATAACACCATCAAAACTTGCTAACTTAGTATATGCCTCACTTCATTCTCCAATTGTCAAGAAGCAAATTTTCCACTGGAACAAGTGGCCATTAGCAGTAGGTAGTGCACTAAATGTGAAACTTTCCATATTATTAGTTTACTTTTTGATTCTTTCATCAGTCCATTCTTTTTTTCATCTTTAAAATATTTACTATAGAGTCAAAGGCCTAACGTTTTTTGCATTGTTTTATCATTCCTTATATATTGTGTTGGGAATTAGTTTTCTGGTTTTGTACTTGTCAACAATTCTACATCATGAATTTTTATCGGGCAAGATGGAGCTGTGCACTCGGGTATCTGCTAATTTGAGACATAACTAGTCTTGAATTATTAATATCTTGTATTAGTTCACCTATGGTGTTTAGAACATTGCTAATTTTTCATGTTATAGTCGCTACAAATGTTTGAACTATGCAAGGAACGGCATGTTTGTTTTCCTTGGCCAATTTTAATGAGCCCAAAACTTGTGTCTTTTATGAAATTTGATGGGAGTTTATTACTATTCTTTTTCAAGTTTGAAGAAGAGGAAAAGGAAAAAAAATGTTGAGCCGAATTTGAGAATATGCAGAAAAAGAAATTGAAATTATTTTTCTGATGCTTCCCCGCGTCAAAGGTGATTAGGATTATACTGTGACAAAAATGTTTCTTACAAGAAATCTTGTGGATTATTTTGGATTAGTGAGTTGATTACTTGACTGTAAAGCCATTTAAAGTTCTACTTTTGAACTTCGATAAGAATGATGCATTGGTAATTGATGTTGTCCACTTTTAAGGTAATCAGGTTTCTTATCTACTTTGCACATCTTGCTTTGTTATTGTAGTGCCGCCTTAGGGGAAAGATAGATTCCAATGGCTGTGTTGCTGCTTTTTTGGAGGAGCGATTAAATATGGGTCTGAATTTTATTCTTTCTGCAGAGGTTAGGCCTTTTTCTGTACTCGTTTTTCCACTGCTCTTTTGTTCATGTTTTTGCGTAGGGATGTATGTAGTTTGGTAGGGGTGTTCAATCAACTGCTCGTTTCAGATTTTGCATTTTGTCTTGACATGGTTTCGTATGCATTCATTTCAGCTTGACCACAGGAAAAAAGACTACAAATTTGGGTTTGGTTTGACCGTTGGAGAATAAATAAGCAGGATTAGAATTGTGTTTCATTGCTTTAGGCAGCTTAGCAAGCTTCCTTGCATCTTTTTCCTTGTTGGAGATTTTTCTTTCCAAAAAAGAAAAGAGGAAATATCGTTTGTGTCGGGAAACACTATTTTCAATCCACAAGTAGCTGCAGAATTTTCAGTAGTCATCAATTTATTTGGAACTTGGGCTGAAACAACTTCATTTATTTGGAAATATTGCCCTGTTTTCCCTTGAGGGGGATGTAGAGTGAATCAGATTAATGCATATTGTGAGATTCAATTTCAATAATCATTCTAGTGCTCGTGTCCATTTCAATATTGTGACATTCTTGTCCATTTCTTATACTTATGTTTAAATGACCCATGCATTGGTGCGCCATTTTCAAGGTAAAGTCATTGCATAATTAACCTAATTTGCCATTTACATCTTATGGAATAAAACTGTATATTTATTAGGCGTTTAAAGGTAATTTTAGATGAGTGATTCTTTAGATTTAAAGTTGCTATGGTTGATATTTTCTTTTTTTGTATGATTTAGGAGAAAAAACCTACGGGATATCTTATCTTTAGTTTATCCCATTACTATTATGTTTATTCTATTTTGTAAAGCTTCTATAACATAGTTTATTCTTAACCGAAGATGCCAGTTATAATAAGAGTTATACAGGAGAATTTAGGAGAGTTTTAAGCCATAATTTTTAGGCTAAATCTAAGAATATTGTGAAAATAAACTCATATATTTCTTATCATTATTACTAAATAATTTTTTACATATTTATTTAAACCCTAAACATGTTTACTTTTTTTTTCAGTGCTTTTATTTTCACAACGGTTTTGATTTAAGTTTAGACTTTTTGATAAGAAACAAACACATATTTAAGTAGTGTTGTCATATCTCTTTAAAACTTCAAAAAATCATTTAAAAAGCAATGATTAACTAAAAAAAAATTCATTTCCAATCAAAATATCTATAAACCTTTTCTAAAAACATGTTTCAAAACATAATTGTTTTCACAAATTTTACACAAATACAAGTCTAACACATTTAAAAAACTGAAATTATTTACATATTTATTTCGATTTTTTCTTTAAAAATATTAATATTTGAAGTCAAAATATAGTAACTCCTATGTAATCCCTATTCACCTTGTCACTTTCGATTAGTTGAAATATTAATAATTTAAAAACAAAATAATTAGATATAATATTACTTATGATTATTAAATTTATTCTTCGCCAAACATATTACCTTTTCAATTCAAAAAATAATAAAAGAAAAAGCAATTAAAATATGAAATCTATTATAAAATTTCATCCTCTAAATTTGAAGGATTTTTAATTTTAAATCAAATTATTACATCCATCACAATTTCACTTTTAATATTTGCTGTAATAAAAAATAAGAAAATATGTGCATCAACCAAACAAATTTTAGACGCTTCATATTTCATCCAAAAGTTTTGTTTAAAAATATGTGTAGTTCTAAATTATAATTAATATACATAAACACGTTTTAACATATTTCATTTCGAATATGTCCGACAATCCTTTTGAATAAATTTCTTAATGATTTTATAATTTGCTGGTACTTTGTTATTTTATCTTCTATTGTTGTAAAACTCTGTTTTATATAACAACAGAATAGATATATATTTAATTTAAGGAAAAAAATATAATTTTTTAAAATAATTTAAAAATAACATCATATTTAACCGTTATAACTATCTCCTTTTATTATTAATACTTGAATTTCAAGTTGTTTTTTTATCTTTTTACCAGACTCACCAATAATTATATTACATTAATTACTTTTAGATTAAAATATCCTCACTAAAAGATGCAAGGTTTCATTAAATAAATTAGAAGAATTACTACTGAAAGATAATTTTAAGGTAACTTTAAAAAATAATTTAATCACTTTAAATTGTAGTACGATGATTTTTCTTATTAAGAAGGAAGGGAGGATGTTAAACAACAAAACTGAGAATTTAAATTCGTTAGTAGTTTTAAAAAGCAGACGAAATATAAATTATTAATACATGTAATGGGTGTTTATATTTCAATTTAGATTAACTTAAATTAAAAAATATTGAAATCAAATATAAAACTTAAATATAGTTTAATTTGGTTCAATTTTAATTAAACCTAAAATTCAATTAAAATTAAATATTTTACGATTTGATTTGGATTAAAATTTGAAGTTTTTATTTATTATAAAACTGTTAAATATTTAAAAGAACTACAAAGTTATTAAATAAAAAGATATGCGTAAATCTTTTATAGGTATTGTCAATTTTGATAATAATTTTTTTATTTCGATAGTTATAATTATAAATATAATCAAATCTTTGACATTCGTAATAATCTTTTGTTACTAATAAGGCAGTAATTAACTCTAATTATATAATATTATATTTTAATATAGTAATCCTTTCAGTTGGGATTAGCTTAGATTTTCTATTTTCAATTCAAAATCCTAACTAAATCTGTTATTAAGAAGAGAAAAAAAAGGTAAAACGAAGTTTGAAGCCTAATAATGTAGAACAAATATAAGATCACATCATTATTAAAAAAATATAAATAAATGAGAGTTATATAATTTTGATAGTTCCAACAAATAAAAAACATCAGAGAATATGTCAGAAGTTTGAAATGCATCAATTTTAAGGTATAAACTAGAAACAAGTGTCTTGAAAACATGGGTACGTGGAAGGTAATGGTATTATCCGACAAAGCATTCAATTCATCATCCACAAGCCATACATTTTGACCCATCATCATGCAAAAAGTTGCACACCAACTCTTTTTTATTCAATTTTAATACAAAAAATCATGCTCTGTGTTCTTCACTTGTTTTTTTGACCATGCCTTTAATCTGTAAATTAATTGAACTTTTCTCAATACCTAATTTTTTGCTGATTTTCCTTCTTTGGAGAGTTCTTCATAGATCTATTTTCTTATAAAAGGTTGATTTTGAAAATAGAAAGAAGCCTGAGACCCACCTAACAGAACCAAATGCAGAAACATAATGAATGTGTCACTGCTTCTCAGTATTTCAGATAGCACCCCATTCTCATCTAACATTTCTTCCTTTTCCCATCTACCCAATTTAAAGCTACATTCAAATTAATCAATGTGTGAAAACAACAGCTTTCTCTGCCAAATCTAGCTGATGATGACTCAGGGATACCTTTCAGACTAAGCATTTCACAATTCTAGTTCCTTTCAACTTTTCAACTCAGTTAAATTTTAATTAATTGATGGTTAATTATTGTAACCAAATTTGATTGATTATTGTTGTATAGAATGACCTTGATGGTTAATTATTGTTACCAAATTTGATTGATTATTATTGTATAATATAATCGCTCAGTCACTTAACAATTACTACAAACAAAATTAACAACAAAAATAATTATATCAACTCTAAATCAAACTACAAATAACATCCAACTCAACCAAATGATAGAAGGAGAAGACGAAAAATAACACATTGATCTAAACTTGAAACTTGAAAACAATTTGTAAAAGAAAACTTAACATTAATTCCATAAACCAAAACAATTGTTAATAAATTCATCTCATCCAATTTATCTTTTTTCTTCTGCAAAATTTGGGTTTGAAAAGGAATCTTGATTATATGTACCAAGAAGACTTTCACTTCTCACCTTAAGTGACTGTAATTTTTGTAGAGTTGATCAAGCTAAAATCTTAATAGGCTGAATTTTATTTCCCACTTTTTAAAGATTTGAGTTTGCAGTTCATTATTGGTGGGGACACCAAATCTTTGCCACCCTATTTCTTTAACGACCTTCTTGCCTGCCACATTGTACAGAAAATAATATGAACACAAGTTTTTGCTTGCCCATTCTGGAGACATGCTTCATTATAAAAATATATAAAGGATCTAAAGCACATTTTCATACTTATAATTTTTTTTTACTATATTCTATTTTCGAAAGGAAATTGCAACAATTTTAAAATATAACCATTAAAAGCACATTAGATTAATAATGCACTTATAGACGCAACACAACACAGCATTCCATTACTTATGTCAGGAACTGGAATTATGACTGCAGGGGAAAGAGTGTCACTTTTAAATTATTTTGTCAAGTAGAAAAGAAGCACAAATACCAGAAAATGACACAGATCGCTAATTAAAAAATATATAATAGAGCTTTGTTGAAAGAGTCATTTATCATAAGACCAGTCAGCCAACTATTCCTTTAATAAATAAATAGCATTAGTGTTGTGTTAATGACACTGATTTTTACAGGACCAGTGTTGGTGGAGTATTTGTAGCTATTCAAAGTAGTCAAATTCCAATGATGCACCATCAGAGAATGGGAGTTGAAAACATCACTAGAGTTCTGTAATGCACTTTTATGTTTTCCGACAGAAACAGTGCTTAAGACTAATTTTTTTCTATATAATAATATAATAATTCATTATTAAGTGATAACATAAGAAAGCTTTATACTATGAGTACACAAACATTAGTGGTAAGGGAGTAGAATAAGACGCTGAAAACTATACAGAAAGTAGTAGTATCCCGAAGAGTGTTAGTAGAATATTACCCTTGTGCTGTACAAGCTGGGCTAGTTACTTTGCTAATGGCAACTGTACCTCAAACTACCATGTTATATACTTTAATCCCAATATGGGGCACAACGGGGTTGAGCTTCCCTCAAATGTTCAAGAAATATTATTCTTCAAAAATGGAAAATTAAAAAGAAATAGGAGAAGAAATGAAGAAAACCACAAGAGTAGTGATATCTTCTATGAAGTGAAAACGAAGACTGGCCTCTGAGGCGTACTTTTCCTTGGACGCTTTCTGAAATTCACAACTTCAACCCACCCATATGGCTCAGCTTCAGATATAGATGACTCTGGTTCTGAATTATGATTATCGTTCATATTGAAGTCAATGCCTTCAGATTTTGGAGTGAGCATGCTCCTACCACTTTGGTTTTCAGTCTCCATTGGAAGCACTGCGATCTAAAAGAAAATTGCACATGACAGGAGTCAACAAATGATACAAGTAAATAACAAAAATTTAACACTACATCAGATCAATGTTGTTACCTTGCATGTAATGGAGCAGAAACGGTTACGTTCATCTTGCAAGTGTTTTCCACATTCTTCACACTTGCCTCCAGTTTTCGGTCTTATGCTGGGTTCTTTGGATTTAGACTCGGGACTTAGATCAGATTTAGATTTGTTGATTGAAGGGCGAGGTTTGAGGTGCACAATCCTTTCATTATTGGATATATAAGTCTGTCAAATCACATCACCATTATAAGCAGAAAATTACATTCATTAATCAGTTTCCAGATAAGAAAATTATGTTCGGAGCTTCACTATTAAGAGGATTGTCAGATTTAATGAGTCAGATATATTTCAACAAAGTTCAATAAAAAAAGTACAGTGCAGTGGAAAACTAAAAAGCTTATCTTGCAGGTAACATTACTATAAAATCAATTATATCATTGGTTAAAGCTGATAGAGGATTTCAGGAGCCGAAGTCAATGATAGAATACTTCCTTCATTGGTTAAAAATCAATGTTAGACTACTTCATTCATTGAATAACCCATTGGAGAACTAGATCATTGTAAATCCAACAAGTTATCACATCATTAATGCTAACTTGGACTAAAGAATAGCTTTATCATGTCATCATTCACTTGAAAATTTAAAATCTGCATGTAATTTTCATCAGATCATTAAAGGTTGAGCTGCCCTATGTGAGGCAAACAAGTCAAGCACAAGATAGGAAAAATGAACAAAATTAACATGGAGATATTTGAGTTGATCCAAGTCGGCAGAAAATTAATCATTTAATCGACCCCAAATAAATTCATTACTATCTTGTGACCAAGAATCGATAACCTGAATTTTAGAGCAGTCAAAATACTTCTGCAATTCGGCATGGCGGAAGACATCCTGATAGGAATATTTGTAAATCTGAAACCTTCTATGTAGGGAATGAGCTTCCTTACAGTGCCTACACATCCTAAGTGCACAGTCGACGCAGAACACATTCTTCTCATTAGATCGAAGGTCATGGTGGTAATCACAATAACCAAAGGTGCTGTTCATAAGAACTCCAACCCAATCTTTACTCCTTTCCTTGGGAGAAAGGTTCTCGCCCCCCTGAAAAATCCATTGCAAAAGGAATTCAAGAATCCTTCAATTTAAAAGCAAAACACAGTTCAACAATCAAGGATAAAAATGGTGATCTTTCCTCAACAAGTTTGCAGCATATTACTCTCCAAGAAATCCAACCCTACGACCATAAAATGGCACTCAAATGGCAATATTCAAGATGCAGTAACAAACTAACCTAATCTAAAGACACAATTTGCAAATTTGATGCAAACTCACTCCAAATTTATGATAAAAAGATTAACATAATGATCAAAGTGAGTTTATACTAAACGAAATCAGCAAGAATCACACTCATCCAAAATGCAAGGAAAATTAGTTAGCTTTAATGATCATAAGACTAATTGCAACCAAATCACAAGGAATCATAGAGAAAAATCAAAACTTTAGGAAAACCCATAAAAATCAGAGTCCAAAGGACATAGATTTCATCACTCTTACCATGTCTTCAGCTTCAGATTGGATACACAGTAGCAGTTGCGGCTTGTGAACAAGTGAAGAAACAGAGACCTTTCTCTCTCTTTCTATCACTGTGAATGTGAAGGGATTGAAATAAAAAGGAAAAAGGGTATTGTGGCTTTTAGAATTTTAAAAAGTTAGATAATTCAATTAAAAAATAAATTAAATTTAAACTTAAAATTTAAACCAAATGGTTTATCTTTCTTTTTCTTGTTCTGCAAAGAAGCGTTTCCGTACAATCGGCGGGAAGTGAGCACGGTGGTGCCGTTGGATTGGAATGTGATCGTGCGGTCACAATTTCTTCAGAGTGAATGTGACGTGGGACCATACGAGTAGAAAAGAGTGGAAACCCCAAAAAAGTCGCTAGCTGCCCCCCACCCATTTCCCGCCAATTTAACCGAAATTCTCGGAATCCCTAATTTCTTTATTTATTTACTTAATTATTTATTTAAAATTTTGAAATATAATTATGTGGTGGCCCAGCGAATACGATATTTTAATTATTATTTCTTACTCTGATATTATCCCTAAGTGGTAGTTCGAAGTGATAAAAGCCTTCACGGGAAGCGAGTTTTCACATTCAATTGTCAGAATGTGAACACTGTTTAGGAGGTGGAATTTATTTATTTATTTATTTTTGTTTTTCATCTGTAAATTATAAAATTAATCTTTAGGTTATAGTATAAATAAACTTTCCACATAATCTTCGTTTCAACGGTCAAATTCTTGTCCTTCATTACTCATCAAAATCTCTCTCTCTCTCTCTCTATTACTTTAATATATATTTAATGTCAAATTAGTTAGGAAAAAGGACGTTGACATAGTAAAAAAAATTATAAGTTTAAATATGACTTTCTGTAAATTAATTAATATTGAATTTTTGTTTTTTTATCTTTACTTTCATTAACACTTATTTATCGTGTATACGATTAATGAAAAGTCTAAACGTTTATTTTAGATAACTTTTCCTTGTGTGATTACATTATCAGTATTTGATTTCTCAAAACACTTTCAAATTTCAAAAACGAATATTAAATATTATTTATTTACCATAAATGAATTTTAGGAACCAAAATTTGTAGTTTTATATTATATTGTAAAGAAATTTAAATCAGTAGAAATATTTTACCTTGTTTGAAATAAAATCTTTGCAATTAATAAGAAATAAAGTTATTAATTTAAAATTTTTGAAAGATAATATATATATACACGTTGATTTTATAGAAACTAAAAATTAAAATATTTTATTAGATCTCAATATTTCTTTATGGTTCAATGTTGGATGACATTCAGATATTCCTGATCCTGTGAATCAAGGTATTGCTTGTGCTTCTTATCCGGGCCGGGCCGAAAGAAAACGGATCTATCCAACTATGTTGGGTTTTGAACCGAAACCTCCAAAAGAAAAGGGAATAAAATTAGGGTTTTCAGTCTATAATACTCTCCACTTTGCACATTCCGACCTTCTGCTTCCTCTGAAAGATACGCAGCTTTTGCTTCTCTTCGGGGTTTCGCTATTGATTCTGCACATGCTTCTTTCTTCGATGAGGCTCTCATTAAGCTGAAATAGTTTTTCCAACTGTTTTGTTTCATCATTTCTATATGTCTTGCATTCGATTTAACAAAAAAAAAAAAAAAAACCATGCTTCTTCAGCTTGAGATTTTTAGGGTTTTTGAGACATTTATCTATTGTAACTTCTAGGGCTTTTGAAAACCTAGTGTGTGTGGGTGAATGTTGAAGCAAGAAATTGGCCTCTGAGGATGATTAAACGTCTACTGATCTTTCTATGCGGAAAATGTATGGAGACCTGAACTGAAGAGGAAATTTCTTATGTTTGTCTTAATATTCCCCATCAGTCCCTTAGAGGGTGAACTGTCTTTTGTGAACATTATTCAACTGTTTTCAATCAAACCAGGTAGCCGAGGACAGATTATTTTGCTCCCGGTTTCATTTATGGACTCTCCATTTTCTTGTATGTGCATTGCACATCCTGTAATCTTTGAGGTTTTATCCCGTATTTTTTTGAAAACAATCAATTAGCATCTGATGATGAGAAATGAAACTTTCTTCTCTGGTATTTTTACGTCGAAAATGTATGGAGACCTGAACAAAAGAGGTTTCAATTATGTTGTTGAGAATAGATTTTTGTTTGCTCACAACTTCGTGTAAAATTGCCCCAGAGGATGATGAAAAATATGCGGAAAATATATAGAGACGTGAACTGAAGAGGTAATCTAATGTTTGTTTTCTAATATATGTCCTCAATATTCGTATGCTTCAGTTATGTTGTAGAGAATCCATCATATTTTTAGACATGTGAGAAATTTGAGTTTATAGAACAAGTAATTAAAAAGGCCGAGTAAATCAAATGTAGAGTATATAGATATAAATAAATATGGAGAAAATCAATGATAACAAATTAGTTTTATTTTATACAAATAATATTAACAGGAAAACTTCAGTTTTAGTCAACTTTAATCAATCACGTGATGAACGCAAGTTTACATTAAAATGAGATTAAAAACATTAATTAATTTAAATTAAAGAATATTGATTTAAATCAAAAAGCTACTACTGTTTTAAATTAAATACTTGAAACTATAAGTTTAATTTTCTACAATGTTTCTACATTATTTGTCTTTAGTTAAAAATACACATTTTCTATAACAACTGAAAATATAAATATTTCACTTTTATATGATAATAGAAATCAGTTAACAAGTGAAAATATGAAGCAAGTATTCAACTTTCTCCAAGGAATTGAAAATTAACTTCACAAAATTTCATATACACTAAACACGCATTTTCTATACTTTTAATTAATAAAAGTACGCACTCACGACCAAATAAATATTACATTTTTTTTTTGTCTACAGGTTCTTAAAAAAAGAAAACAGATCATTTTTGTGTTAGAAAGAGAGAAAAAATAATGCATAAAGTGATTAAGACTAGAAGATGTTTATATAATAACTTCTAATTAGGATTAAAAATTAATAATATGCAAATTTTATGAATGAAGTATACACAACTAAAAAAATGTGTTTTTATTTATTTTTTAAATTAAATATAAATAAAACAAGTTTTATAACAAAACCAAAAGATGGCGTTGAAAAACTCAGTAGAATATATTTACGTAATTTGGCGTTGAAAAAAAAACAAAAAATGTTGAACAAAATAAGAAAAAATTGTTGATAAAATACATAAAATTTTATACGTAAGATTTTGGTTTATATTTTTTTAATCAAACTTATATTTCGACTTAACTATTTTTTTTTATTAATGCAAATATTACCTTTTTTTTTCCATTTGATAACGTTATTTAGTTTCGTACCTTTTTATTTCTTACATTGCATAGCAAAGAGAGACACTAAATTGCAGTAACAAACAAGTAAGAAAATTGTGAGAAAAATTAGACCATAATAGAACACACACGAAGTACATCAATGGTTGAATGCTGAGTGGTAGCGGTTGATTCAGTTGAGTTGACTGTTAGTTGTTGATTAGAGGGAAGCGTGAAATAGGAGAAAGCAAGGTTCTTTGTGTTACGATTACTTACCCATGGGCGTGTCTTCAAACGAATCGATACAATTATGCATTTTTGATCTGAGGAGAGGCCAAAATGAGGGGCAAGAACTTGATAAGATCCTCTTCTTCTTCCCCGCGGGCTTCCCCTTCTCCAAGCAACTCTCTGTCATTGGCCTCAGCGAAGGACTCATCACCTTCACAAGGTTAGGTCTTCCATCCATCTCTCTATCTATTTGCTTTTTAAATTATTCAACACATTAATTAATTGATTCATTCATTTGTCTCAATTAATTTGCAGAATTTTCTCTCCTGAGGCTGCTTGCGAGGTCATCGAAGCTGAACTGCATTCTCATGTTTTCCACGAGGCAGAACCTGATATCTGGATGGTCATGGTCCGTTTTTTCATTTTAAATTTTTCTTTTCATTCACATTGGTTGCAATTGAAGTATGTATGTATGTATGTATTCTGTTAATTCATTTCGGTCGAAGACTCTAATTCGGTAGCCTAGCCCCAAAGGATCGACTAGTTATTGGTACTGTTAAACAGATTTACTAACATTAGTGAGTAAAAGCTTGCAATCCAATGCATTATCCAAACGAATAAATAAATATGTGTTAATTTTTAATAATTTTATACACCAAGAAATGGATTCTTTTTCTTTCTCTACGATATGCAAGAGATAATAGTTTTGAATCTTTGTGGGGTATCTTTGTTTGTTAATGCTGAGGTCACAACAGAGATCACATCCAAACCTCTTTAAATAACTCACTGTTTTGAGGTTTATTCTGTGATTACATTAGTTACTACACTGTACATACGAAATACTAATTGCTTCCGACACTGCACTGCCTATGAAGCTAGCTCATCAAATTAAATCAAATTAGCCATTTTGTCAATACAAATAGTGGGATATTGCTCCCATCTGATGGAGTCCTTCATTATCCAATCAAATTTTGCAATGTCAGAGATGTAATTCGTCTTAAACCTTTTGAGTTTAACTGTCATATTAAACCATTTATAATTCACCCTTGGAATGACTTTAAAGGTAAGTATTATAAAAAATCCCCAAATTTATCATATATGATGATACGTGATTGAATGAAAGTATAGAAAACATTTCCCTCGTCAATACATTTCAATTAAATTCTTACGTTAGGACTATTTCATTCATTGCATTTTTGTTTCCTCAGTTAAATATTTAACTTGGCGAAATTCAAATTTCTTAAGGATCATGTTATTGAAGGGCAATGTTGCTTCACCTATGTACAATTTGGAGTAATATGAGGTTGTTACCTTGTAGGTGGTGGAGAAAAGCAATGATTCAGAGCCTATCTGGAGAGATGATGCATTAAGAAAAGTTCTCAAGGAAATTCACTCTCTTTTTGTAATGTTTCATGGATCTATAAGAGAAATGCTGGAGAAGGAACCCAGTGGAGGACTAACAAGACGGCAATTATATTCCTTTATTATGGATTATCTGAGGGGTAAGTTATCACACAATTGCATGCCTACGAAATTGATAAATTATTATATTTTCATTAGAGTTATGATTCAAAATATTTCATTGTAAGTCATAATTGTCAGCATGTAAAAAGCAGTCTCCGTGGGATAATTGCTGCTGTGGTAATGGTGAAGTTGCTGTGTCAAACGGTTTCCTTTGGCTCTGTGCTACCTGACTAATGCTGAAGTAGCTGTCTCTCAAACCTTAATTCTTAATTTTTTCTTTGAGGCAGATTTTCTTGCGGGGAAAAAGCTTCTTTTACCATCCTTCCGTGATTGCTTAAAGGAACGTGGAACTGTGCAGATGCTGACAATTAGTCGGGAGGCTGCAATTGAGGTTCAGGTTAGATATATATTGTGATGCTTTTATATTTTATTATTGTTCTTTGGGAATGACAGACATTTGAGTTTAGTATGACAGGCCTCTTCGGAATTTGGATTTTCATTTGAGACGGAAAATTATGGTGTTTTAGTTTTATACTAAAATACATAGAAACATATGGGCAGTCTAAGTTGGTCTCTCTGTCTGTCTAATTTAACTTGGCAATGCTGTTTCTGGATCACAGCAATTCTAAAAGTGATAGGATTATGAATTGTACAAAGAACAGAATTGTTAGTGCTGAAGTTTTGTGCTTGTCTAATTTCCTTTTATTCCACTTACCCTTTTATCTTTTTCGTTAACTTCCTTATTAGCCTGCACAATCATTAACTAGTGTTTGTCGATAAATATTAATAACAACTTTAAGTGTAAATATGAAATGAAAAAGATAAAATTACATACTTTATTGCACCTTTTATCATTTGTGATTCTTATATATTACTTTATCGCACCAGTTGCAAGTGTTAGCATATTTACAATGTTCTCAAAGTAGATTAAGCTTATAAAGTTAGACCCAAGAAGAAAAATAGGTGATGCTTTATGTCATTACTTATTTTTAATTTATAATATATTTTTAAAAATTATAAGTTAATTTTCATTATTATATTATACTAAAACCCTATAAATGTCAAATTTATCTAAATTTTAGTGTACATGAACGTCAAGATAATATTATGTAATCCAACTAATAGATTTGGTTTAATTCATGTTTAACAATTACCCATCAATGATTAGTCGATCAAGATGAAACATGCTTGAATATTTACATTTTATGTATATGTTTGTGTTACGGTACTATTTTTAGCTTTCCATGTGTTATGAATTTTGTACGTTTTTCATTCCACCCTTAGGATGAAAAAGGAAGTTTGAAATGTTGATGTTGTTCTCTCTTGCTTTTGCAGTCCCTTGTCAGGGTGCTTGAATCTTCAGCTGGGAACACTCTCTGTTACTCCTTGATTTTATTTCAAGACCTGCTGGTGTCCACTACTCTATCTCCTGTATGGTTTATTACTGCAATTTTTTTTATTGAAGTTGAGTAGACAAAATGATTGGTCATTCATTAAGTTACTTAATTAACCTGGACCATGTTATCAGGATGACACCATAAATTTATTCACATATGCGGTGCTAAGGTTGACTCCCCATGCTCTATCTTCTGGATCAAGTTCCTGGTCCTACGTAAGGAAAGGAAGTATTGCATCTAATGCTGCCTCTGAGTCTAACATGACCCATCCAAACTCTATGTCTGAAAGTTTTTATGGCTCATCTGATATATCCTCTGGCGAAGATGACCACTATCATGTTGTGAGGCCCTTACAGAGTGACAAATGGTCTAAAGGAAAAGATGGTTATCTTGTCACTGATTTATGGGGTGCAGAAGTTGGTACGTGGGTGTTTGCCACTCCAACAGTTTGGCTTCAACAGACAGGAGAGAAAATGTATCTCTGTGTTTACCAGCATAGGAGCCTTACTTTAATGCTTATGATTCCTGTATCATCTGTACCTAATGGGGAGCAAGGTGTGGCAGAAGTCAGACAAAGAATCATTGAAAATGTCAGTCTTAGAGGGTTAATTTTTTGTTTCCTAATGATTCTGTTGCTTCTGCACATAATATGAACTGACTCATCATTCTAGTGTTTTCTATTATATTATTTATGGTTCAAGTTCAACTCCATCCACGGTAAAATTCATTGACAGCACCTCTTTTTCCTAAACATGTCCCATGCAATTACTGTATACTACTTCCGTTCTTTTCGCTTTTACTGAAAAGAACTTCCAAGCATAGGAGAGTGGACAAATGTTACTTTCCATTTCCCTTCGTACTCGATCTTCTCAGTCCAAGCATAGCCTTTAATACTATGAAGCTTTTTTGGTCCCTAGATCACTGAATTCTCTTCCTAGCTTACTTACAAGTTACAAGGTTTGTATGTGTCCGGTGATTCAAACATGAAAGAACATTTCATTAAGAGAGGCGTCATAAATTATTCTGCTAGTTTGTTCTAGCTGCATTCTGTTGTTTCCTCTGTTTTACTTTTCTATTACTTTGCGTGAAAATTAGACATTATATATGAAGACATGTAATAGAGGAAAGTTGTTAATAAATGCACATATAGATCCTTAGAATAATAATAGTCTTTTTTCGTGTTTTTGGATTAATGCATCCTGCTATAAGGGCTTCATGTGACATGACGAAGCTATGAAGGACAGGAAGACATATAAATGGATGTTGATATTGGTGACTGAGTATATAAGGGTGGTAATATAGTACTTCTGAAAAGAAATTGTATGACTTGTTTTTCTTGTATTAATTGAACTCCAAAGTTTCTGGTGCCTTACTCAACAAATATGACGTTGAGACAAGTATTATCATGTGCTCATTAAGCAGAATACTTGTATGACTATTTTAAATCAATCACTAGTATTTAATATTCTTGGATGCTCAGTTTTATATCTACTGCTAAATATTCATCACTGAACATGATTCTACTTTGATCTGCTTGATGATCTGATAATCTCTGTTTGATTATGCACAGCTTCAGTTGGAAATCGCATGAAATTGAACTCAGATGTTTAGCAACTGTATCTTTTTCCCTGATCATTATCTTTTTTTTTTTCCTTTTGGCTGAATACATCAGGCGTCACTTAAGATATTGAAAGTTGAAGAGAAGCTATCCAAAGGATGGGGCGGTGAGAATGCATATCACGTTAGTGGGTACCGTTACTTACTAGTAGATGGTGATAGAAATGTATCCAGGGCTTCTCCGGCAACAAAAGTTACAACTTTAACAAAGGTGTGTGTTGGCATCTGACTGTGTTTTTATTTCCTTTTCAGATTCTTTTTTTATCGATGTGATATTAGTTTTATAAACTGAAAGATATAATTTGTTATTCGTATGACACTTTTTGTGTTCGGCACTATAATGGTCATGTCACCAGAGCTCTCATTTGCCTGTAAGCTGACTGACTTGCAAAAGTTTTAAAATTTGGTTCGTTTTTGTGTCTGGAGCAGGAATCCTTGCTTGCTATGAATAAGCTTAGGCAAGAGGTGGAGTTGGAAAAGAGTAGAGCGAAACTGGATAGGTGTAATTTTGAAAAAGATTTAGAGATGTGCGTTAGGGCAAAAAATAATGCATGGGTTATTTCTCGAGTCACAAGAGGGAAGGAGCTATACATGGTTCTAGAGAAAGCCAATGAAACCCTTCTATATGCCTCAGATGCTGTTGAGAAGTTTAGCGACAGGTATGCTATTGGTGTCCTATCTTTAGTATGGTCAATAGTATACTTCCATGCTCAAATTACTATCCTTATTGAGAAAACAATTTTTTCTTTAAATGAAAAAGTTTTTCTGAAGAACTTAGAAGATTTTGGTTTATACTTCTATTCTTCTTTTATTTGGGAATCCAAGATTCTACTACCCAAAAAACTTTAGCATAGAAGTAACTTCTAAGCTTAAAATCATTATATATTTTCAAACAAATTTAAATTTGAACCTTGTATTTTAATTTTAACTTTAGAGTTTAAGCTCTAATATAAATATACTAGCATAAAATCTTTTAAATTTCAAACACTTTTTTCTTGTTACCTGGATCAAAAATATCCTTTTCTAGGTTATTTTTTTAGTTTCTGTTAGATATTCATCTGCAGATAAGTTTGATGATAACAACAAAATCACATTAAACCAAACTTAGGCATATCCGAGCATCTTTAAACGGGCTGAAAACACGAATTTGTAATGTTCTTTCATGGTTGAGCATGGCAGGTATTGCGATGGAACATTTTCACTGGACTAAAGAAAACCGAGTATACGCATCCCGGAAACAGCACGTTAGATCTTCTAACTAAATTCGAGAAAGTAAGAAAGAATACTGCTGTGTGTGTATCTCTATGTATATTCAAGTGTAATTCGTTTATACCACCTTTTTTTCTAATAAGAAATTTGATCAGTTCCCAGAGAAATTGTTTTACGTGATGTCTTCTAATAAGAAGTGCTGATAAAAATAATCAAATAACAATAATAGCTCTTTTGTTTAGCACAGTATTATAAGAGGCTCTACGTCGAGTTTTCCTTTTCCTTTTTTCTAAGTTGCATTTGAGATCAATTCTTTGTTCTTTCTCTCATTTATTATTATATGTGTTATTGCAAGAGGAAACAAAGAATGTGTCCGTGATAATAAGAAAGTTACAACACTTAAAATATTTAGTTATTATAATAAAATATAGTTATTAAAGTATTCAGAGTAAACTCATAAAAGAGTGTATATATAAAAAATAGTTATAAAATGAATTCCTTTATTAATTATTATAAATATCGTTATAAATCCATTAAGAACAAAATCATAAAAGTATGTATATTAAAGAAGTTAAACATATAATCGTTTTTATTAACTGTTATAGAATATACTTACAAAATTATTATCATGTTTAGAATAATTAACTAAAAAAACTAGTTGAAATCTGAAAAAGTAGACTATAATAATGTGTTGTAAAACTAGCTAAAGTTGTGAAATGGTAAAGAAACAAAATTATTTATATTTTAATATTAGTATTATGTACTTACACATTTTTAATTATAAATTTATATTTTTTAGTTTTTTTTTTAAACCTTTGTAATCCAATAAATTAAAAGAAATTAAAATCAAATTTTGTGTAAAAACTTATTCTTCATTATAATTTTTAAAATTGTTATAATTTCTAATAAAAAATGAATAATTCACTAAAATAAAAAATTGAATAATTAAAAAAATAATAAACAATTATAATATTAAATTAATAGTGCAAAATATAAAACACTAATTAAATAAATTGTCTAGAGTGAATATTATGATAGCATAGCTTCGTGGTTCACTTTTAGAATAATCAGCAGCACCTTCTCGTCCATACGAAATGGGGAGCTGTTGCTCACCACCACCGTCCCCCGAACCACCGCGGACGCCGTCGATGCACTCCGCTTTGCGCTCGAAAAGTGAGACGTGGAAGCAGTGTGTACTCAAACACGAACAACGACGCCACAAGCACATACAGAACCTCCGCGCTGATAAATTACACAATAACTCCATTTTTTATCATTTTCCCCCTTGGTTTGTGAGGAATAGTTTTCAGCCGTGGGGACCTTCGGTTCTGGGAGAAATCGGTGTAATCAGTAAAAGCCTAAAAAGACTTATCAAGTAAGAGCAGACCGGGCCGAATGAATATGGGCCTATTCAATTATGTTTGGTTTCAGGATGTTGCTTCCTGCACTAATTGAAAAAAAAGAAAAAACTAAAATATCCTTTACTACTACACTGCACGAAAAAAGCACATTCCAAACTAGCTATTTCCTAAATACATTTTAGGTGAAGTACTTTATTCAGAAAACATTATAGAAGGTAAAATAGTCCTGTTAAAAATTTGGGGGTGTGTCAAGATATTGTCGGGGTGGAGGAAGTAAAAGCCTCAACTAAAACCTCCATAAAAGTCGAGGGAATATAATTAGGGTTTTCAGTATAAAACCAGCTGGGTCTGCATCTTCACTCTCTACTTCGCAACATCAGATCTTCTTCGTCGTCTGAATCAAGGTAAGCTGCTTTTGCTTCTCTTTGTTATTTCTTCGAGATATGTGCTTCTTTGTCTTAGTCTGTTCTACTATGTTTCTTCAATTGATTCTGGACATACTTCTCTCTTCAATGGGGGGTCTTTTAAGCTAACATTGTCGTTTTTCTAACCGTTTGTGTTTCATCATTTGCATTCGATTTCACAAGAAAAAAAAAACTAATTCAGCTTCTAAGCCAGGAACCTGAGATTTTTAGGGTTTTGAGACTGGGATTTTTGAAAAATCTAGTCTGTGTGCATTGAATTTTGAAAGCATCTAATTGGCCTCTGAGGATGATGTAAAGTATAACTTTCGTTCTACCGATGTTTCTATGGGGAAACTGTATGGAGACCTGAACTGAAGAGGCTTTCTAAAGGTTTTTATTTATTTTTTTTAATATTCCCCATCAGACCTTTCGAGTGTGAACTGTCTATTGTGCACATTATTCAACTGTTTTTAATTAAACTATGTAACGTAGGACAAATTATCTGCTCTCAATTTCATTTTGTGGACCGTCCATTTTGTTGTATGTCTCAATTGCCTGTCCTTTAACTTTCGAGTCTTTTGTTCCAAATTTTGAAAACGATCAATTAGCCTCTGAGGATGATGAAAACTATAACTTTCGTTCTCCTGAATTTTCATGTGGAAGAATATGGAGACCTGAACTGAAGAGGCTTCTAATGTTTGTTTTCTAATACATGCTATCAATATTCGTTTCTTTCAGTTGTGCTGTAGAGAATGGTTTTTGTTTGATTACTTCATGTATAGTTGCACCTTTTGCTTGTGCCTTTTTAGTCAATTAATGGAAATTTATCCCTGATTTGATGCTTGAAATCAATCAAATTAGTCTATAAGGATGATAAACAAATGGATCTAGATTCTCTTCTAGGTTTTTGGTGATGTCCCTTTAGTGTGCCATCAAAATATAGTGATGTTGACATATTGGGGCTTATAGGAATTAGGGCTTCAAAATCCACTGATTTTCATATATTAAAAAATTACTATATCAAAATCAGTGTATTTTAAAGGCAAAAAAGAGGGACAACATAAAGAATTCGGCAGAAAATCCTAAACATATACTTTCTGAGTTGTCCATGAGGGATTTAAATGGAGACTTGAACTGAAGAGGCTTGCTATCTTTTTTATTGTTATTACGTTGCAGTATTTCTTATTCTCTGCTTTTATTTTAGGTTTATGTTACTGTTTTATTCGATTCACGTTTTAATTTATCATTTAATTTATATAATTTTCCCTTATTTCAGTTTTGACTTCATTTGAAGAGTTTCTGGACTGCCATTCCTTCCAAAATGAGGTAATGATTGTCTAACTCTTCAACTGTGAATTGGCATCATCATTATTATTACTATGAATTTTTCACATTTCTTTTCTCAATTACTAACAATTTGTGTTCTTTTCCGTTTTTTGTCTTCTCAAGCCGGCCAATGGAGGAAGATGTAAGTTCTTTTAACCTTCATGCGTGTTTGGCTATATGCCTGTATGATCCCTTGAACTCAAAAGTTGTTTTTGTTCCGTATACGTTTTTCTTTGATTGTATTTATTTGAATATATATCTGTTTATACAAATTGAATCTCTGTTGTGTCACGATAACGTTTCAAATTTGTTTATAAGTAGGATGTCTTGTTGTCAACTAGTAAATGTTAATCTGTTACGTTTTGAAGCTTTAAATTTAACAGCGACCTTTCTTTACCAAGTTATTACTTGTCATAAGATGACATGGATCAAACAATGTCTTCTGTGCCAAAATTATTACCTGTTTCTTCTCAATTTTGAATGAGATTGGCTTTCATGATGTAGTGTTTATTGTTTATTAATTTTTTCTAGGGGCTTAGACTAGCTATGGGTTACTATCTTTGCCAAGCTAAGATACCTTCTTTTACAGACTGCAGCTAAGAATGAGGAAGAGGAGTTCAACACTGGACCACTATCTGTACTGATGATGAGTGTTAAAAATAATACCCAGGTATATGTTCATTTTAAGTATTATCTACTATTTTCTGGGGCAGCCGTTGAGGTATATTCTGTCTAACTCAACTTTACTGAAGGTATTGATAAACTGTCGGAACAACAAAAAGCTTCTTGGTCGTGTTAGAGCTTTCGATAGGCACTGCAACATGGTTCTTGAAAATGTCAGGGAGATGTGGACAGAGGTATGGGTTTCGTTTAAATTAACTTCCCTTCCATTTGTTACACAAGCTTAATGATCTATGCGCGGACAATCAGGTGCCCAAGACTGGTAAAGGAAAGAAGAAGGCCCAGCCAGTGAACAAGGATAGATTCATCAGCAAAATGTTCCTCCGTGGAGATTCCGTCATCATTGTTCTTAGGAACCCTAAATGAGATTGTGTAATCATCTTGTAGAAGGAAATGGCTCTGTAGTATTTGCATTTGTTATCTCATGAAATTCTTGACAACCTTATATGTAGACATTCTGCTGGCCTTAAAACTTTATTTTTTAGACATCGACAGAGGATGTAGTTGGTATTTTGATGAGGGCGCCCCAGAACAATTTTACCAATATGCGGATCTACCTATTGACGTGTACATCTAATGCTTTGTATTGTATGGGATAGTTTTAAAATGTATAGTTCGTTTTTTGTTCTTTCTTTTCTTCTAATATGCACCATGCGTAATTATACTGCAGTTTATTTTATAGATTATCGTTGATATTATCAATATGTTAATTCCCAGTATTTTTCCTTTTACTAGTTCATGCAATGAAAATGGTATTTTTATTTTTTGTATTATTGAAGACATTAGAAAATTTATTGCGTTGATTAGTAATACTTGTTCATGTTGACAATTTATTAGGTGATTATTGTAGTTTGTTTTTCTCAAGGGAACAATTTATTGATGATAACAAATGAAATTTAACATTTTATTGGCATTTGTGTCATTATCGATACATAATCACAAGCATTTTAAAGAAAAGTATTATAAAATTGGTTTCTCCATAAACTAATAAACAAATTTTAAAAATTTATATTAAAGATATTTATTAACTTTTACTTGTAATTTTAATTTATAAAAAAACTAATTTTAATACCATTTCTTATAACTTTGTGCGCCTATGTGGATGTTGCCAGCCACATAACTAATTGATTTACTTAAATGAGCACCTAACTTAGCTAACTAAATAGAAGAGTTCTGGATTTCCATATTTTAGGAGGCAGGTAGTGTCTTTCTAAATGAGAAATAAAATAACACAAAATAAAACTGATCATCAAATTCTTTATTCAAAAGATCAAACATTAGATGATTCTCCTCTGTCAGATCTATGGTGGTTGTTCCCTGAAAAGGATTTCATAAATTAGGCACGAAGACCTTCGAAAAATTGTTTCCAGCTAAAGTACTCCCACATTGTTGAAAATATCCTTGGACTAGTTAAATGTCCCAAAAGAAACTAATAACCTCATAAAACTAGCAGATACAAAACTGTTTCTAAAGACGCATGATCTTTAATTTAAGTACCACATCCTTGAAGCGTAGAAGTCAAAGCAACATCTCAGCAATCTGGATTGCGTTAAGTGCGGCTCCCTTGCGAATTTGATCCCCACATACAAAAATGTCCAACCTGTGTGTATATATATGCACCACTTATGTAAAATGCTAGTGAGAAAGAACAGTGTCAATTGAAAATTGATAATTGCCATGGAAGAGATTTATACCCTTGATTCCCATCTTGAGACAGGTCCTGTCGAATCCTACCAACAGCAACATCATCCTTATTCGACACTTCCAATGGTGTGGGAAAATGATTGGACTCACGATCATCAATAACCACTACACCTGGAGCATTCTTCAGAATATCTCTTGCAGTGTCCTGGAATTAAAAAACAAATGAACTCATACATCAAATATTGACTTTTGGAGAAGTTTTCTGACTCAATTCAAAGTGATATATTATCCTATACATATATGTGATATTGATAAATGATAATCCTATGTTCAATAAAGATAAAATTTTAGCCCTGCTGAATCATTTTTTATATAATAAAATAATCAAGGTATAATCCTAAAACCAATTCTAGCAACCCCTAGTATGTGCCATACACTTCAGATTTCAAAATGCTGATCAGTTTGATATTCTGAAAAATTAACTTATGGCATATGTCAACAGTGGGCTACTTCTCAAGTCTGATCTTAGCTTCCTAGGTCAAATTCACTAACACACGGTAGCAGAATATTGCTAGTCATTGGTCTGCAAAACTTCAATAAAGTATATCAAACATTTTAGCTAACGAATTATTATATGAAACAATAATAAGCAAGAACTATTATGTGCAAACTGGCAACAATGAGGTTTGAAACAACAGCCCATGCAAACTATCAGAACCTCCCACCAGTACCGATCTTAGTGGATTGCTTAATGTGATTCAAATCCAGCAGATTAAGCAACAAAAAATGCAAATTGCATTTAATGGATCTAGGATACAATTATCTACTCGGATATAGTACCCCTAAAGAAGTAAATTAAAACTTTGGCAAAGGCATAACGACACAGCATGACAGCATGAAGTACCTCGTCAAGTGGATTTTCAAATTGAAGATTCACGCTCTCAGCATGAGCCCGCATGACAGGAACTCGTATGCATGTGGCAGTTACTTTAACATCCTTGTCATTCTGTAAAAGTGTAAGAAAAATATAAGGAAGCATTACATAATGCGAAATAAAAATAAAAAACCTAATAAACAATTTAAAAAGATTCAGTTGCAGCTTACCCAGATTTTCCTTGTCTCCTTAACCATTTTCATTTCTTCTTCGTTATATCCATTTGAAAGAACAGATGCATTATGCGAGAATAAGTTAAAAGCATACTGCAAAACAACAACTCCATCAGGAAGTAATTCTGGAAGCATCAATCACAAGAAAGGCATATCAGAATTGTGCTAACCTGTCGATTAAATATTTTACACGTGGGTGGTTTTCCTTCCAACACCTTTCAGTAAAAAAGTCCAAAAGAAAATCACGATTAAATACCATGAATAAAACCACTTTCTTCTTCACACAATCTCAATGGTAGGACAACTCAAACCAAGCTAACAAACTACACAGACAAAGCTTAATCCAAACCTCACGAGTTTGCAGCTCGAGCTCTTCCATTGCAGCAGCACCAGCACCACTGGCAGCCTGATAGGTACTCACAACCATTCGTAACACCTATAGTATTCAAGCATAAAAACATCACAAGACAAAGCACACGATTACAAAAAACATATAAATCTGCATTATATATAAACTAGTATTATTTCTTAATTTCTACACTTGTTCAAAAATCATAATAAATAAACATTTTTAATCAAAAGATCACTTTTAACAACCAACAATATAATTTTAAAACATTATTGAAATTGAAGAATATTCTGATTTACAATATAAGATTAGATTGAAAAGGCAAAATTTGACCTTAGCTCGTCGATGAAGAGGGGTAGCGGCCATCAAGCAAATAATGGTGGAGCAATTAGGGTTCGCAATGAGCGCGCCTTTTCCCGTTCCAGCTTTGATGTGCTGCATCGCTTCGGGGTTCACTTCGGGAATAACCAGCGGCACCTTCTCGTCCATCCGAAAGGCGGAGCTATTGTCCACCACCACCGTCCCCCGATCCACCGCGGCGGGGCCGAACTTCTTGCTGATGGACCCGCCGGCGCTGAAGAGCGCGATGTCGACGCCGTCGAAGCTATCCGCCGTGAGCTCCTCCACGACGTAGTCCCTGTCCTCAAAGGAGATGCGGCGGCCGGCGGAGCGCTGCGATGCCAGCATTTTGATGGAACGGTAGGGGAAGTTGCGGTCGGAGAGGACGGAGAGGAACTCCTGGCCGACGGCGCCAGTGACGCCAACGACGGCAATGGAGGGGCCGTCATCGCGGAGGGACATTCGGACCCTGGTGGGCCTTGAGGTGGGCTTGTGCCGGGCCGGAAGGAGGCCCGATAAGAGGTGGTTGTGGCGCGAAACGGAGAGTGAAGCCATAACGCAGTTTTTAGGGTGAGAAGATGTATGTTGTTATTTGACGGCTGAGGGATGAGTAATAAGTAACTATGGTCTGAAGTCTGAAGTAAGTGCTGTTGAATTTTGAAGCAAAGTTCAATTTGTGTTTTAAAACATACTTTATAAATATTTAAATCAAAGTGTTATATTTTATAAAATCTAAAAAAGTTGTTTTAAATGTTAGAGAAATAACCTATCCTATACAAATGCGGAATCTTCAAGGTAAACAGAGGAGAATAGGAAGAGGAAGGCCCTGTAAAACCATAAAATTATTTGTTGTTGATCTTCGTTTATTCACTTTGAGTGTGATGGTTAATTCTTAATAATAGTAAATCGAAATAATAATTCACGTCATGATATCATAGCGCAAGAAAACTTGTTAATACAATTCAGCTAATAAATAGTTAAAACAATTAAAATAATTTTTTTAAAACATTCACAATTCAAATATGAAAAACAAAATAATCAAATATTAGTTGTCAATGGTAATATCAGAAACACGGAATACCTCAAGTGTGGTCAATTAGGACACAAGGAAAAGAGATCAAAGTATCAATTCAACAAAAAGTTTATTAAGGTTATAAAGGACATATTAGAAGAGGAAAAACTCTTTACAACGTCATGCTTTACAATCAATAAATCTACAAAAGGTTATAATGATTATACAAACCACAAAGGGTTCAATGAATCTATAATTTCTAAAGAACTTGGAACAGAATAGATATTGTTGTGAAAGGTGGAGAAATAATTTAAAAGTTATTCAAGTCTTAATTTAAAAGGAATAAATTTGGTTAAAAAATTCAAAATTTGAAAAAAAAAAACTAATTTAAATTTTTATTGAAAATTAAACAATCAAAAACATATTAAAAAAAAAAGTAAAGAAACCTATTTTCATGTATAGTTAAGACTTACGCATTTTACCACCTATAAGTAATTTAAATGAGGTGTCATGATCTGAATCATTGATTGATATATAAAGTTGGATTGCTCTATTGTCCCTTTAAACTCTTCATATATTGGTTACATTAACTTCGTTAGCATATTTGGCTTGCATTTGCAGAGAAGGCGTTATGAAATCCTAAAGAGCTACTGCATTTGAAAGGGTAATAGGAGCGTCGTATTCCCAGTTTATGCCATCGGTAATTGACTATTATATCATTGTATTAGGATGGAGCTGTCAAACCAGAAATTTCTTTCTTTGGTTAACGTGGAAGAGTGAAGATGATAACAAGATGATAACGTCGTTATATTCAATTGATTAGTCTATGGCCAGAACCCAACCCCAACAGATATTTTGAGAAAACTTAATGGTTTTTCCAAAAGTTGACTTGCTTTTCATTACGTGGCCGAACAGCAGAATAGACATGTGGGAGAAATGGTAAAATATGTATTTTCCTTTTGGTTTCTAATGGATTATATACAAAGAGGACTCAAGAGTTGCAGAGAAAGGAGAGAAAATTGATTTCAATGGCAAAGAGTTCTTCATCATTCGCTGTGTCCACTTCTCCCACAAGGTACGATGTGTTTCTGAGTTTCAGAGGAGAAGACACGCGTGACAACTTCATTAGTCACTTTTATGCAGCGCTGCAAAGGAAGCACATCGAAACATATATTGATTACAGATTACAAAGGGGTGAAGAAATTTCGCCTGCAATAGAAGAATCAAAGATCTATGTCCTCGTTTTCTCCGAAAACTATGCTTCTTCGACGTGGTGTTTGAATGAACTGACTAAAATACTGGATTGCAAGAAGAGATATGGAAGGGATGTGATACCAGTTTTCTACAAGGTGGATCCAGCAACTGTCAGAAAGCAGGAAGAGAGATACAAAGAAGCATTCGAAGAGCATGGACTGCGGTTTAAGGAAGACATGGACAAAGTACAAGGATGGAAGGACGCTCTAACGGAAGCTGCTGGACTCTCCGGCTGGGATTCTAACGTTATCAGGTCATTATATTTCTTACATCCCCCTTTCATATATTCAGTATCTGTTTTCATTTACTCAAATTCTGTTAATCTCATCATAACTCGAGTGTTTCTTTTTTTTTCATTTCTCTTAGTCGGTCATAGATCTGACCATATCCATGTTATAGTTTAACTTTGTACATACAATACAAGTTTGCTCCCTTATCAAAAGTCAGGTTATTGCAGAATTTATGTGATCTTGATTTGCAACTTCTAAACCAACCAAACTAATACCCGAAGATAAGATCAAACCTTTTAATTAAATTCTTTTAATTTATTATATATTTAATTTATTTATTTTTATCTACAACTCAAAACTTGAATCCATACATGAATCCATTTAATGATGTTCACTCTTTTCACTCTCTAATTTTCTTTTTAATTTCGTTAGTTTTTATGTTTGAATACTTATATTTTATTTTATAAATCATCGTTCAGGCTAGAAAACGCTTTTGTTGAAGAAATTGTCGAAGATATTTTGAAAAAATTGAATCGTTATTTCGTTAGTTACGATCAAGGAATCATAGGCATTGAAAAACATATTGAAAGAATTCAATCCTTATTGCATCTTGAGTCATCGGATATTCGAATCATAGGAATTTGTGGCATGGGAGGTATAGGAAAAACTACAATTTCTGAGCAATTATATCACACATTGGCAATGCAATTTGATTCCCACAGCCTTATTTTAGATGTTCAAGAAAAACTACAAAGAGAGGGAATATACAATATTATAACAAAATATCAGTCCGAACTTCTAAAGGAAACTTCATCCACTCGTTTATCGTATTACAATGAAAGGCTCAAACGAGAAAAGGTCCTCCTCATTCTTGATGATGTAACAAATTCAACTCAGCTTAGAAAATTAATGGGAGGACGTGATAGCTTTGGACAGGGCAGTAGAATCATTATGACCAGTAGAGACATACAAGTGCTTAAGAATGCTGGAGCTGATGATATCTACAAACTTAAGGAGTTGAATTTTCATGATTCTCTGAAACTTTTTAACTTACATGCTTTTAAACAAAATTCTTCAGAAGAAATTACTTACATGGACTTGTCAGTAAAGGTGTTGAGATATGCAAAAGGGGTTCCGTTAGCTCTCCAAATTTTGGGTTCATTGTTATATGGCAGACAAAGAGAAGCATGGGAAAGTCAGTTGCAAAACTTGGAGAAGTGCCAAGATCATGATATTTTCAATGTATTCAAGTTAAGTTATGATGGGCTCCGAGAGGAGGAGAAGAATATATTTCTTGACATTGCTTGCTTTTATAGAGGACATAAGGAGATTGTAGTCGTAGAAACACTAGATGATTGTGGTTTCTCTTCTAAGATTGGAATGGATGTTCTCAAAGATAAATGCCTCATATCTATCTTGGATGGTAGAATTGTTATGCATGATCTAATACAAGAAATGGGTCAAGAAATTGTTCGTAAGGAGTGTCCCGAGCATTCTGGAAAACGTAGCAGATTGTTGAAGGATGAAGAAATTCGTGAGGTCTTAAGAAAGAATAAGGTATATTTTATCATTACTCAATTGAAAAAGGTACATGGATTTACTGTGGTAAATTGATAATCACTCAGTCGTTATTAAACATCTTGCAATGCTACATTTCGTATTTAGTTTTTTTCCTAATTACATTGATTTACTTTCAGGGGTCAGATGCAATACAATGCATATTACTAGATATAGGCGAAATGGAAGAAGTTGAAGTACATCCAAACACTTTCGAGATGATGAACAATCTTAGGATGCTTATGCTTTATTATTCTGGGGATATAAACAACTTAATTGTGTTACGTGAATCATCTTTTGCAAGTCTTCCAGACACTTTAAAGATTCTTTATTAGACCAGCTTAAATATGTTTTGTGAATCATCTCTTGTAAGTCTGCCAGATACTTTAAAGATTCTTTATTGGACCGGTTTTCCTCAAAGATCTTTGCCACCAAACTTTTGCCCATAAAATCTAGTGAGATTTGAAATGACAAGCTGCCATCTTGAACAACTCTGGGAAGGAGATCAGGTTTTTCAAATTATTTATTTTCTTTTGTGTTTTAAACTTCTAAAGATAAAAATAAATTCTACAACCTTGTTTTCAATGTTGTACATTTTACAGGTTTTCATTGACAATGCATTTGTGCCTTCTCCACATGATTCCTTTTGATGTTTCCTTTATTGATAAGTCATAAACATGGTACTTAGCATGTTTCTAAACATAATTATACATCTAATAGCACATAGAAGAGTTTGCATTTACTTGATGCATATTGTCTAATTGTCCATGGTTGTGTTGTCTACCCATATATGTTTTGATATATATATAAATCTAACATAACACATTGATATTCTAAGTTACCAAGAACTATTTATATACAAATATATATCACAAAAATACTAGTAACTAAAATACATTTTTTTTATAGTTTTGCTGTATTACCACATGTACTAATTATTAATTTGCATTTTTTATATTATAAATTAGAATAGGAATCAAGATAAATATATGAGGATTTAGATGAATGGTATTTTAATTGGATTATTGTTGGTTTAATTAATTAATTAATTAATTAAATCGATTGTATTTTCAAACTTAAATCTAAATAATCAGATCAACGTAATAAGATAAATTATTTAGTTATTGAATCTATCAATTGATACACAGCGTACAAGCTGGACAGTTCTTGTGGCATTTTTGTGACCTTCTCTTTTTCTTCTTCTCAAACCTTAGGCCCATGGCCATTAGAGACATTACTACTGCAATTAGAGATGTCATTTGTGTCGCACCACTGCTTGCCGCCATTGCACACCAAAGTAGTGCTTCTCTGCTTTCTGGTTTTTTTGTTTGTGTTTTTACTATCTTGGATTGCTCTAGTGATGGATGGAAATAGTGGTAGAGTGAGTTTGTGTTTTTTATTTTTAATTGTGTATGAGTAGGTGAAAATAGGTGACGAATAAAGAAGGATGAAATCTATAAAGGTTTTTTTTTTTTTTTTGAAAAATGATGATGAATGAAGAACAAGAATGAAATTGCAATTGTGAAAAACGGTGATGATGACGATTGGGTTTATTATGAAGATGAAAAATGGAATGGATGAAGGGAATGAAGGCTAAAAGTGCAGATTGATGAATAAAACATGTCGGGGATAGATGATTGTTGATAATGGAGAGGACTTGAGAAGTGATAGTTTTTGTGTGTGGGTTTTCTAGAAAAAAAAATTGATTAGGGAAGGAGTTGAGAAAAATAGGAAGAATGACGTGTATTATGTGGGGGTGAAGTTTGTGAGTTGGTTGGCATTGTAGTGTGACAAATTTGTTAGGTCAAATGGAGAAGAAAAAGAAATTGAATTGTCTGCATCACTTTCCGATAAACATACAATCTACTAAGGTTTACTTTTGACTATGAGTAAACAACCATTTTATTTTTTTCAGTTTATTTTGTTAAGAGTAATGTCATTCTCATTTAAATTTTTACAATATGTTATTATGAGAAAGAAGGCCAGAGATGAGATAAGATAATAAAGGTAAATAGTTGACACATGCATAATATAAATATAAAGTATTTCGACATTGTCATCAATTATAAATTACTTATCAGTTTTATCAATACATAATAAGTGTATGTTGAAATTATTAGGATGTAATTTTAGCTAGGGAACAAAACATGTTAAATTTTGTGAATTTTTATGATAACAATCAAATTTATAGTTCCATAATTTTGTTATTTCACAGTGCAATCTTTTTAACATTAGTATTTATGTAAAATATAAACTTAAAAAATGTAATTAGGAATTTACCGGAAAAAAATAGAAAAAATTGCTTAAAACTTTATTTTAGTTTTTCTTTATTACCTGATTCATTTTCTTTTTGTGGAAGAATTTACCAAAGTTGAAAAGACTTAACCTGAGTTATTCTAGGAAACTTACTAGAATACCAGACTTTTCTCTGTCACCAAATATTGAAGAAATAATTCTCAGCGGCTGTGTAAAGTTGAAGGAAGTTTACTCTTCGACATTCCTTAGCAAGCTCTGTTGTTTATGTTTAGATTTTTGTTCAGATTTGAGGAGTGTAAATATTCCCAACAATATTCTATCCAGATTACCAGGATTGATTCTTATTTCCTCGTGTGACAAGCTTGAAATGTTTTCAACCCCTCAAACCCAAATATGTTATTCTCCACCATCATCATTAATCAGTCCAATATTCTCTCATGTGAAACTGGGGCGTCAACGTCGAAATTTCTCTCGGATCCATGTGGCTGAAGCTTCAAATCTCTCAAGACCCTATTCCAGTGAAATTTTCTCCATTACTTTTGACCGATATTGGAGAGCAGATGAAGAAGAAGAAGAAGATGAAGAAGATGTAGCTAATAATAATATATTCTCAGAATGTGAAGAAGTGTCCATACAACTCATGGAAAGTGTACCCTTAAACTTTCCAAGTCTCAAGAAGCTCTGTTTCATAGATCTCTCAGACTGTTCTTCCCTTAGAGTATTTCCATTTGACCTTTCTGAGATGAAATTCTTAAAGCAACTTTGTCTCCGTGGTTGCTCAAAATTGGAAAATTTCCCCGTGATTAAGGACATGATGGAAGATTTAGCGGTTCTAATCTTAGACGACACAGCCATACAGGCATTACCTTCATGCTTGTGGCGTTTGGTAGGGCTTCAAGAACTGAGTTTGAACAGATGCTTGAATCTTGAGATTATTCCATCTTGCATTGGAAGCCTCACCAGACTATGCAAGCTAGACCTTACCTACTGTGAATCACTTCAAACTTTTCCAAGCACTATTTTCAAATTGAAGTTGAGGAAACTTGATTTGCGTGGTTGCTTTAAGTTGAGGATCTGAGATCAGGGAGCTGGCACAAACTTTTACTCACATAAACTTACCATATACAGCTGTTAAAGAACTCCCTTCCTCATTTGGCAATTTGGCTAAGCTTCGATCTCTACAGCTCAACGGGTGCACTGATCTCGAGTCACTTCCAAACTCCATTGTTAATCTAAAGCTTCTCTGTAAACTTGATTGTTCGGGGTGTGCCAAATTAACCGAAATCCCAACACACATTGGTAGCCTGTCGTCATTAATGGAACTGTCACTAAGTAAGAGCGGAATCGTGAACCTTCCTGAAAGCATTGCTCATCTTTCAAGCTTGAAATCACTTGATTTAAGTGACTGCAAAAATCTTGAATGCATCCCACAGATTCCACCGTTTTTAAAACAACTGGTGGCATTGGATTGCCCATCCATTAGACAAGTGATGTCAAATTCTCTTGTTCGAAACATCTCAAATTCCAAAGAGGATGTCTTCAAATTTTATTTTACCTCGTGCTAACATTGAGGAGGATGCAAGACTTAGGATAACCGACGATGCATGTACATCTGTGTGCTTCTGTTTTCCAGGAAGTGCTGTTCCACATTGGTTCTCTTTTCGAAGCGAAGGAACTTCAGTGACTATAAATGAAGATTTAGGTTTCTGCAGCGATGACAGACTCATTGGTTTCGCTTTGTGTGTGGTTTTTGGAGTGTTAGATACTAATGATATTGAAGCTAGACTTGGTTCTTTTGGTTACGACCTAAAATTTGAATCCAATGATGATGGCACACAGATTATTCCAAATAACGATGTGTTAAAGAACTATTTCAAATGGAATTATGAAGACAAAGTCGTTGATCAAGATCACACATTCATGTGGAAATTTAACTTGGAGTCCCTAAGAACGAGAGGCATGAGCCTTAGACTCCGTGATGCTAGCAGCTTCACTTTTGAGATTAGTCCATTGGATTCTGGCTTTCGACGAGATTACAGATCAATTGTGAGAGAGTTAAAATCAGTTGTCACAATAAAAGGATGCGGCTTATGCCCTCTTTATAGAAGCAGAAGCAATGTTCTGAGAGTCTTAAAGGGAAACAAAGGAAGATAGGAAGAGGAAGGCAGAAAGGTACTTTTGGAATTAAAATATTTAGTTAGTTAAAACCAGTAACAGGAGCTTTAGGATTCATCAATCTGCAATTGTACCCTTTCGATTTCTACATCATTGGTCTTCATCCAATTCAGGTGAGGTAAGGTAACAGTGTCAATTTTTTAATTATTTTAATCCATTATTCATGCCACAAGCGAAATTGCAGCGGACGCATAAAATCTCTAAATTTAATAATTAGGTGCATAAATAAATTTAAAGAAAAACATAAATTAAGCTTCATGTTAATTTTATAGAGCAATTCCTAACTTTATAATAGAGTTTATCTTAATTTGAAAATAAAAATCATAACAAGAGACAATCATAAATCTTTGATATTATATGTAGGCTAAGTTGTAGTTTTCTTAAGTTATCAATTTATTTTTAAAAATTACTTTATAAAATTAAGATTCATGTTTCTCACCTATTAACATGAATAAATCATAATAGTGTATTTTATATTGATTTATGAAAAATCCAATGGAAATATATTTTTCAATTTCTCTTATTTTTTTAACTTCGTTTATCTTTTTATATTTCTTTCTCCTCTATTTTTTTAAGAACTTTATGGTCAAACCAGAAACAAATCCTTTATCCCTTTTATTGAAAAAACATTGATTAAGAAATTTTTTTATTTTATTTTATTTTATTATGACTTCTCATCATCATCATACTAATAATAAAATAACATTTTATAATATTTCACATTAGTCATATAAAAAAATTAATTCTTTAGTTAATTATAACAAATCAGTCCTGTCTTCTGGTTTGACTTATAAAGGAAAGAAAGAAAAAAAAAAGCTTTGGTTTCACGGTTACACGAAGAAACAAAAGAAAAAAGCTTTGGCTTTACGGTTCTACGAAGAAACAACAGCAAAAAGCTTTGGCTTTACGGTTCTAGGAAGAAACAAAAGAAAAAAGCTTTGGCTTCACGATTATACGAAGAAACAAAAGAAATAAAGCTTTGGTTTTACGGTTATACGAAGAAACAAAAGAAACAAGCTTTTTGTTTTTGTTTAATAATTGAATCAGTGCAGACCAATGTATAATTGGTGACCCGCTTTACAAGGAACTACCACATTTTTTTTTAACGCTATACAAAATATTTAATAATAAAAAAAGTTATATGAAATCCATAATTCTTTTAAAAAGAAAAAGTGTAAATTAAAAACTCAATCTCAATTACATGTATTCGTAATACAAATAAATTGTATAAAAATGGAAAATAAGTTTTTGATAATTAATACCCTTAGCTGGTGGAGAATTTATTAAATTTTACAAGGAAAAGAGGTATATTTTGCTTAAAAGTTTTGAAAAATTACCAATTTATAAAAAGAAGTCTTATTTTGCCGACTTAGTTACTGTACTCGAAAACTAATGCTTAATTTTTTTGGATAAAGGTTATTTCATATATGTTGGCTTGCTTTTCATTATGTGTCAGAGCAGCGGAGTTGACTTTGGGTAGAAATGATATAAATATATACTTTCGTTTCTAAATTGATAGTATAAATTTTTTTGAAACAGAGAGCCTTGAGAGTTGTAGAGAAAGGAGAGAATTGATTTCAATGTCAGGAAGTTCTTCATCATTCGTCATGCCTACTTCTGTAATTAGATACGATGTGTTTTTGAACTTCGGAGGAGAAGACACTTGTGAAAACTTCATTAGTCACCTTTATGGAGCGCTGCAGAGGAAGCACATTGAAGCATATATTGATTACGGACTACAAAGGTGTGAAGAAATTTCACCTGCAATTCAAACTGCAATAGAAGAATCAAAGATCTATGTCCTGGTTTTCTCTGAAAACTATGCATCTTCAACGTCGTGTTTGAATGAACTGACTAAGATACTGGATTGTAAGAAGAGATATGGAAGGAATGTGATACCAGTTTTCTACAAGGTGGATCCAGCAACTGTTAGGAAGCAGGAAGAGAGATACAAAGAAGCATTCGAAGAGCATGAACAGCAGTTTAAGGAAGACATGAGCAAAGTGCAAAGATGGAAGGATGCTCTAACAGAAGCTGCTGGACTCTCCGGCTGGGATTCAAAAGTTATCAGGTCATTATATTTCTTACATCCACTTTTCAGATAAGATCAAATCCTTTCATTAAATTCTTTTAATTTATTAGATATTTAATTTATTTATTTTATCTAGAACTCAAAACTTAAATCCATAAACAAATAAATTCAATGATCCTTCACTCTTTTTACTCTTTCATATTTTTTAATTTAGTTATTTTTATGCTTCAATACTTATATTTTATTTTATAAATTATTGATCAGGCCAGAACACGCTCTTGTTGAAGAAATTATAGAAGATATTTTGAAAAAATTGAATCCTTATTCTATCAGTTACAATCAAGGAATCATCGGCATTGAAAAACATATTGAAGAAATTCGGTTCTTGTTGCGTCTTGAGTCAGAGAATACTCGGATCATAGGAATTTGTGGCATAGGAGGAATAGGAAAAACTACAATTTCTAAGCAATTATATCACAAATTGGCAATGCATTTTGATTCCCATAGCCTTGTTTTAGATGTTCAAGAAAAACTACAAAGAGAGGGAATACACAACATTATAAGAAAATATCAGTCTGAGCTTCTAAAGGAAGCACCATCCCATCATTTATCATATTACAATGAACGGCTCAAACGGACAAAGGCCCTCCTCATTCTTGATGATGTGACCGATTCAACTCTACTTAGCAAAATAATGAGAAAGCGTAGCTTTGGACAGGGCAGTAGAATCATTATGACCAGTAGAGACAGACAAGTGCTTAAGAATGCTGGAACTGATTATATCTACGAACTTAAGGAATTGAATTTTTATGATTCTCTAAAACTTTTTAATTTACATGCTTTTAGACAAAATTCTTCAAAAGAAATTACTTACATGAACTTGTCCATAAAGGTGTTGAAATATGCAAAAGGGGTTCCGTTAGCTCTCCAAATTTTGGGTTCGTTGTTATATGACAAACAAAGAGAAGCATGGGAAAGTCAGTTGCAAAACTTGGAGAAGTGTCAAGATCATGATATTTTCAAGGTATTAAAATTAAGTTATGATGGGCTCCGTGAAGAGGAGAAAAATATATTTCTTGACATCGCTTGCTTTTATAGAGGACACAACGAGATTGTGGTAGCAGAAACACTAAGTGACTGTGGTTTCTCTTTTGAGATTGGAATGGATGTTCTCAAAAATAAATGCCTCGTATCTATCTTGGATGGTAGAATTGTGATGCACGATCTAATACAAGAAATGGGTCGAGAAATTGTTAGCAAAGAGTGTCTTCAGCATTCTGGAAAATGCAATCGATTGTTCAAGGCTAACGAAATTCAGGAGATTTTAAGAAATAACAAGGTATGTTCAATTGTTATTCAATTGAAAGAGTCACATGGATTTATGTTATGATAAATTGATAACCATTAAGATGTAATTAAATAGCTTGCAATGCAACATTTATGTTTTCTTTTTCCTAATTGCTTTGATACTTTCAGGGGTCAGATGCAATACAATGTATATTACAAGATATAGATGAAATGGAAGAAGTTAAAGTACATGGAGAAGCTTTCAAAATGATGAACAATCTTAGGATGCTTATGCTCTATTCTTATTCTAGTTCTTGGCATCTAAATGTGTTTCTTGAGTCATCTCTAGTAAGTCTGCCAGACACTTTGAAGATTCTTTATTGGACTGGTTTTCATCAAAAATCTTTGCCATCGAATTTTTGTCCACAAAATCTAGTGAGACTCGAAATGCCAGGCTCTCATCTTGAACAACTGTGGAAAGAAGATCAGGTTTTTCACGTTATTTATGTTCCTTTGTGTTTTAGACTTTTAAAGATAAAAATAAATTCTAGAAGCATGTTTTCTACTTTGTACATCTACATGTTTTCGTAATTCCTTTGTGCTTTCTTCACATTATTCGTTTTGATATTGCTTTTATTAGAACTCCACAATTGTACATATATTATTAGAACCATATATATTATCATGATTTTTAAGATAATTACAAATCAATATTATGGAGAAGAGTTTGCATACGTTGTAAGCATATAGTCCAATGTCCCATGATTGTATGTCTACCTATATTATTGATGATAGATATATTCTCATATTGTCTGAACTGCATTAGATAATCTTATTGTCTAAGCGTTTTTGTTTTTGTTTTTGTTATATGTTTGAGGTCTCTCTATAGAGTAGATGTTAAGAGGACAATCCACCTAAGGTTCAATTTTAACCTTCATAGGACAACCATTTTACTTTGTCAGTTAGTTAAGATTATAAGAGTAATGTCATTTTCATTTAAATTTTTACATTTATTTTTATGAGAAAAAACTATGTGAGAAGATAAATAAAGATATATAGTTGATACCTGCATAGTATAAAGTATTTTCACATTGTGATATTATAAATTACAATCATAAGTTTAATCAATCCATAATAATTAAGTTGAAATTATTAGATGTAAATTTAGATTGAAAACAAAACATGTTAAATTTTGTGAATTTTTATAATAACTATAAAATTTGGCTGACTCAGAGTGTGATCTTTATAACAGTGGTATTTATGTAAAATACACAGTAAATAGATACTGTAACTAAGAGTTTACTGAATAAAAAATAGATAAAATTGCTTAAAACTTTCTTTTAGTTTTTCTTTATTACCTGATCCATTTCCTTTCTGTGGCAGAGTTTACCAAAGTTGAAAAGGCTCAACCTGAGTTATTCTAAGAAACTTACTAGAATACAAGACCTTTCCCTGTCACCAAATATTGAAGAAATAATTCTCAATGATTGTCCAAAGTTGATTAAAGTTCACTCTTCCATATTACTCACCAAGCTCACTTCTTTACGTTTAGATAGATGTTATAATCTCAACAGTGTAATTGTTCCTAGCAATATTCTATCCAGATCACCAGGATTCATTCTTCTTTCCTGGTGTGACAAGCTTAAAATGTGTTCAACCAGTCAACTCACATTCCCTCACGTGAAACTGGAGGGTCAACCTGGAACTGTCTCAAGTTTCCCTCGTTTGATACGGCAGTCAAACGGACGTAGAGCTTTCCCAAGATGCTTTGTTAGGAGTGTTCGTGTTGAATATCGTTGTTCCTTAACAATACCCTCTGGGAATGAAATTTTCTCAATTATTATTACGAGATATGAGGAAGAAGAAGAAGTGACTAATAATAATATATACGTAGATGAAAGGCCGATACAACTCACTGGAGGTGTGCCCTTAAACTTTCCAAGTCTCAAGAAGCTCTGTATAATAGATCTCTCAAACTGTTCTTCCATTACAATCTTTCCATTTGACCTTTCTCAGATTAAATTCCTAAAGAAACTTCGTCTCAGTGGTTGCTCAAAATTGAAAAATTTCCCCGAGATTGAGAACACGATGGAAGATTTAGCGGTTCTCCTCTTAGACGCGACAGCCATACAGGCACTACCTTCATCCTTGTGGCGTTTGGTAGGACTTCAAGAACTGAGTTTGAGCCATTGCTGGAATCTTGAGATTATTCCATCTTCCATTGGAAGCCTCACCAGACTATGCAAGTTAGACCTTACCTTCTGTCAATCACTTCAAACTTTTCCAAGCACCATTTTCAAATTGAAGTTGAGGAAACTTGATTTGAGTGAATGCGTTAAGTTGAGAACCTTCCCAGAGATCACGGAGCCGGCACAAACTTTTGCTCAAATTAACTTAACAGATACAGCTGTTAAAGAACTCCCTTCCTCATTAGGCAATTTGGCTAAGCTTCGATCCCTAAAGCTCAACAGGTGCACTGATCTCGAGTCACTTCCAAACTCCATTGTTAATCTAAAGCATCTCTGTAAACTTGATTGTTCGGGGTGTGCCAAATTAACAGAAATCCCAACACACATTGGTCGCTTGTCTTCATTAATGGAACTGTCACTGAGTAATAGTGGAATCGTGAACCTTCCCGAGAGCATGGCTCATCTTTCAGGCTTGAAATCGCTTGATTTAAGCGATTGCAAAAAGCTTGAATGCATTCCACATATTCCCCCATTCCTAAAACAACTGGTGGCATTGGATTGCACATCCATTAGAGGAGCGATGTCAAATTCTCCTGTTCGAAACCTCTCCAACTCCAAAGACAGTTTCTTCCGATTTCATTTTACCAATTCTCAACAACTGGATTCAGGTGCTCGTGCAAACATTGAGGAGGATGCAAGGCTTAGGATGAGCAACGATGCATATGAGTCTGTGTGCTTCTGTTTTCCAGGAAGTGCAGTTCCTCATTGGTTCCCTTTTCGCAGGGAAGGAAGCTCAGTGACTATAAATGAAGATTTAAGTTTCTGCAGCGATGATAGGCTCATTGGTTTAGCTTTGTGTGTGGTTTTTGGAGTGTTAGATACGAATGATATTAAAGGCAGACGCAGTTCTTTTGGTTACAGCCTAAAATTTGAATGTGATGATGATGGCACACAGATAATTCCAAATAATGATGTGTTAAACACCTATTTCACATGGCATTTAAGTGACAGAGTCCTTAATAAAGATCACACATTCATGTGGAAATTTAACTTGGAGAGCCTAAGTTGGAGAGGCATGGACCTTAGGAGGCTCAGTGATGCTCGCAGCTTCACTTTTGAGATCCGTACACATGATTATAATTATCTGTGGCCAGATTATTACTCAGCTGTGACAATAAAAGAATGTGGAATGTGCCCTCTTTATAGAAGCGGAAGCAATGTTGGAGAGTCTTCAATGGAAAGAAAGGAAGATAGGAAGAGGAAGGCAGAAAGCTACATAGTGGGCTAATCTCTTGCTTTTCTGCTAATTGGTCTTTCGTTGGTGAGTGTGGCTTATCACCAATACTTGTTAATTACAACTTTCAAAACCTTAAACTTTTCTTATGAATTTCTCATTTTTAATTTATTTTGTTTTATTTACATTTTCAAAGGTAGCTGATGTCGACGTAAGTTGCTTGCTCCGCTGTCCCAAATTTGCATTTTGTTGAAAGTCTTAATGTATGGGCTTCGTTAACTTCTTTAGCATATTTGGCTTTCATTTGCAGCGAAGACATTATGAAATCTTGAGGAGCTGCATTGCATTTGAAAGGGCATGTAGCTGTAAAACCATAAAATTGTTTGCTTGGTTAACGTGGATGACTGAAGATGATAACAAGTTATTTGTTGTTGATCTTCGTTTATTCACTTTCAGGCATCTTGTTTCATTTGAGTGGTGACTTATAAAAGCTGCTAGGATGTGATGGTTAATTCTTTATAATTGTAGTTTGACAGTAAAGTCGAAGATAGTTTATTTGAATTTATATAATATATATACGATTTTTTCAACGCTATACAAAATTTCTAATAATAAAATTATATGAAATTCATTATTCTTTACAAAAAAAAAAGTGTAAATTAAAAACTCAATCTCAATTACATATCTTTATTGTAAAAATAAATTATAAAAAAGTGAAAAATAAATTATTAACAATTAATACCCTTAGCTCTTTCAAAATATAGTAAATAATTAGTAAAATGTAATATGTTAAACTTATATTAAAAAACATAAATTAAACAATCTCACCGTTCAAAATCACCATGCCAAAATATAACTTGTAAGCTCGACATTACCGAGTCAAAGCATAATTAGGAAGTTTAGTAGACCATGGCTAGGGTTATTAATAGAAAACAAATTAGTATACACAAGATTAATTAAAAGGAAAAATGAACTAACAATTATGCAGACTTGAAAATAAAAGAGATTTTGAAAAGCTTAAAACCTAAGCAAGTAAATTAATTATTCAAATAAGGAATAAATGATTAAGTTGGTGCTTAAACTTAACATATGATCGAAAATCAAATGAAATTCAAACAATAAAAATAATTAGCACCAATTTATTAGATTATGTAATGATTAATTTCCTATAAATGTGAAACTGTTGATTACATTCTAACAAAGGTATTAGGATGGAGCTGTCAAACCAGAAATTTCTTTGTTTGGTTAACGTGGAAGAGTGAAGATGATAATTAACAAGTTATTATTTGTTGATCTTGGCCTGTGATGGTACATTCTTTATAATTGTAGTTTGATAGTAAAGTTGAAGACAGTTAATTTGAATTTATATATGGATTTCTCAGCTACATTTTCTAAGTTTCTGATTCCTGAAAACATTAGAATAAAACCATTCATGCGTATGATATATAAGATTTCTTTGGAAATATTTAATAACAAAGTTATATGAAATCCGTATTTCTTTTAAAAAAAAGTGTAAATTAAAAACTCAATCTCAATTACATGTCTTTATGATAAAAATAAATTATACAAAAATGAAATAAACTTATTGATAATTAATATCATTAGCTGTTGGAGATTTTCTTTTTTTAAATTTTACTTGTCTTTTATAAAAAAGAGTTTTATTTTATCTTAATAATAATAATGATGATGGTGATGTATAATTATTAGTAAATGTATTTTTTAATCTTTTTTTAAATATACATATTTGGTTACTGATTTTATTACAACCAATTTTATTTTTTAATGAAAAACTATATCTAATTTTTTAATTATAATAAGAAAAAGAGTGATACCGTAAACATTGGGACATATGGCCCCAGGTTTCCACGCGTATTAATGATTTAAATTCGGAATTCATACTTAGTCTAAATGGTTGAGTCTTCTTGGTCTGTTTCAAACAAGCTGATCAACAAATAGCGAGATGTTGTAGACACACGACGTTTGTAAAAAAGTTGGTAAAATATGAGAATCTTTTTCTTTTGTCTAGTTGTTGCTTTATATTCAATTGACTAGTCTGTGGCCAGAACACAACCCCTACAGATATTTTGAGAAAACTTCATGGTTTTTCTAAAAGTTAACTTGCTTTTTATTACGTGGCCGAGCAGCAGAATAGACTTGTGTAAGAAATAGTTAAATATATATTTTTCTTTCTAATGTATTATATATACAAAGAGGCTTAAGAGTTGCAGAGAAAGGAGAGAAAATTGATTTCGATGGCAGAGAGTTCTTCATCATTCGCTGTGTCCATTTCTCCCACTAGCTACGATGTGTTTCTCAACTTCAGAGGGGAAGACACGCGTGATAACTTCATTAGTCATCTTTATGCAGCGCTGCAAAGAAAGAACATCGAAGCATATATTGATTACAGACTACAAAGAGGCGACGAAATTTCACTTGCACTGCAAACTGCAATAGAAGAATCAAAGATCTATGTTCTGGTTTTCTCCGAAAACTATGCATCTTCAACGTGGTGTTTGAATGAACTGATTAAGATACTGGATTGCAAGAAGAGATATGGAAGGGATGTGATACCCGTTTTCTACAAGGTTGATCCAGCAACTGTCAGGAAGCAGGAAGAGAGATACAAAGAAGCATTCAAAGAGTATGAACTGCGGTTCAAGGAAGACATGGACAAAGTGCAAGGATGGAAGGGCGCTCTAACCGAAGCTGCTGGACTCTCCGGCTGGGATTCAAACGTTATCAGGTCATTGTATTTCTTACATCCATTTTCAGATATTTAGTATCTCTTTTCATTTACTCAAATTCTGTTAATCTCATCATAGCTTAAGTCTTTCTTTTTTTTCATTTCTCATAATCGGCCATGGATTTGTACATACTAGTCTGCTTCCTATCATCAAAAGTCACAAACAACTACTTCCTGTTTCTATAAATAATTTCAAAACTTTTAACACTTTCAGCCAGTTTTAATGATCTTACTTTAAATTATTTTATTTTTCAAGTGTATTATTTGAATAAGGTAATTCAAAATTAATAATTTTTCATTTTTCTTATTAGGATAAAATGTTTCGATTACTATCAAATTGAAAAAAAAAACTATTTAAATATTAAATAATTGTTAAAATTAAAAAAAAACATTAATATTTGTTATTTTTTATAGCCAATCTTTGATTAATGTTATTTTTTTTTTGTTAAAGTTCTTAAAAAACATTTACATTTTATATTTGCAGTTTTTTTTCTTAATTTACATTAAATGGGATTAATTTCAATTTATGAAATTATAAACCCAGTCAAATTTAAGTAAGATAATATGAGATTAGGGCCATATCAAATTGAGTTTGGTTGAACAGAATAATATCCAGACTTAGGTCGATCTAAACTATAGAAACCGAAATATACATTTAAGAATAAAAAAATTTAAATTCTTACTTTTAAGTGAAATATCCAAAAACAAAGTTAGAATTTATGCGATATTGATTTGTAATATCTAAATCAATCAAATTAATATAAGAAGATAACGTATAAAATGTTAAACTTTTTAATTGACTACATATATAATTTATTTATTTTTATCTAGAACTCAAAGCTTGAATCCATCCATGAATTTATTCAATGATGTTTACTTTTCTTGGCTGTGTATTTTTCTTTATTTTAGTTATGTCTTTGTGCTTGAATGCTAATACTTTATTTCCCAAGTCATTTTCCAGGCCAGAATACAAACTTGTTGAAGAAATTGTGGAAGATATTTTAAGAAAACTAAATCGGTATTCCATCAGTTATGATAAAAAAATCATCGGTATTGAAAAACACATCGAAGGAATTCAATCCTTGTTGCATTTAGAGTCAACAGATATTCGGATCATAGGAATTTGTGGCATGGGAGGAATAGGAAAGACTACAATTTCTGAACAATTATATCACACATTGGCAATGCAATTTGATTCCCACAGTCTTATTTTAGATGTTCAAGAAAAACTACAAAAAGAGGGAATATACAATATCATAAAGAAATATAAGTCCGACCTTCTAAAGGAAGCATCATCCACTCCTTTATCATATTACAATGAAAGACTCAAACGAACAAAGGTCCTACTCATTCTTGATGATGTGACCGATTCAGCTCTACGTAGCAAATTAATGAGAGAACGTGATAGCTTTGGGCAAGGCAGTAGAATCATTATGACCAGTAGAGATAGACAAGTGCTTAAGAATGCTGGGGCTGATGATATCTACGAACTTAAAGAGTTGAATTTTCATGATTCTCTAAAACTTTTTAACTTACATGCTTTTAAACAAAATTCTTCAGAAGAAATTACTTACATGGACTTGTCAGTAAAGGTGTTGAGATATGCAAAAGGGGTTCCGTTAGTTCTCCAAATTTTGGGTTCATTATTATATGGCAGACAAAGAGAAGCATGGGAAAGTCAGTTGCAAAACTTGGAGAAGTGTCAAGATCATAATATTTTTAATGTATTAAAATTAAGTTACGATGGGCTCCGAGAGGAGGAGAAGAATATATTTCTTGACATTGCTTGCTTTTATAGAGGACATAAGGAGATTGTAGTCGTAGAAACACTAGATGATTGTGGTTTCTCTTCTAAGATTGGAATGGATGTTCTCAAAGATAAATGTCTCATATCTATCTCAGATGGTAGAATTGTGATGCACGATCTAATACAAGAAATGGGTCAAGAAATTGTTCGTAAAGAGTGTCCCGAGCATCCTGGAAAACGTAGCAGATTGTTCAAGGCAGAAGAAATTCGTGATGTCTTAAGAAACAACAAGGTACATTCTATCATTACTCAATTGAACAAGTCACATGGATATACTCTCTGATAAATAAATTGATAATCACTTAGTTGTTATTAAACTACAATGCTACATTTCATATTTAGTTTTTTTCATAATTACATTGATTTACTTTCAGGGGTCAGATGCAATACAATGTATATTACTAGATGAGAAAAAAATGGAAGAAATTGAAGTACATCCAAACACTTTCGAGATGATGAACAATCTTAGGATGCTTATGATCTTTCCTTATTTTTGGTGTGAAATCATATCAGATGTGGTTCATGAATCATCTCTTGTAAGTTTGCCAGACACTTTGAAGATTTTTTGTTGGAATAATTTCCCTCAAAGATCTTTGCCATCAAATCTTTGCCTACAAAATCTGGTGAGACTTGAAATGCCAAACTGCCGTCTTGAACAACTTTGGGAAAGAGATCAGGTTTTTCAAGTTATCTATGTTCCCTTACTTTTTAAATTTTTTAAGATAAAAATAAATTCTACAAGCATGTCTTATGTACTGTACATCTACATGTTTGCATTGGAAATTCCTTTGAACCCTCTCCACTTATTCGTTTTGATATTTCTTTCATTAGAATCACACATTTATACTATATCATAAGCGTCATACTTAGCACCTTTTTAAATATTATTATAAATCTAATAGTATTTAGAAGAGTTTGCATTTGATGCATATCGTCTAGTGGCCCATGATTGTATTGTCCAGTTAGATATCTCTCCATCATGATTTACATGATATTTTTGTTTAACAATTTTATTTTATTCTTTTATATTTGAGATCTCTTTATGTATGAAAGATTTGTTTTATATTCTCAAACCACAATAAATTACACCTTAGTCATTTCTATCTCAGAATACAAAATTTCAATTGTGTAGAGTAATTTATCATGTTTGACAACATTCATGAGAAAACTCATGTTAAACACGTCTCATAAGAAATTTCATTTTAGAATAATACATCTTGATTTCATATGACAAGTGTTTTTTATAGTTTTCGTTTACGATACATCCTTACCCAAAAAAATTTCGAATACTTTGTTAAAACAATTTAATAAAACTCAATTAAAAATATTATTAAATTTATAAAAGACTTAAACTTATTAAACCAATTTTTTTATTATAACATAACTTCAATATAATATTCAATAAACTATATATTTAATAAATTGTGGAAAGATGGACTTATGCATTGTATGCGTCACTAGCTATGTTCAACTTTTACTCTCAGAAAACAACTGGTTTACTTTGTCAGTCTATTCTATTAAGAGCAATGTCTTTGTCATTTAAATTTTTAGAATACATTTTTATGAAAAGAAGAAGAGAGATGACACAAGTTAAATAAAGCTAAAAAGTTACATGCATAATATAAAGTATTGTCATCAATTATAAATTACTATAGTAAGTTTTATCAATACAAAATAAATTCAGGTTTCAATTATAAGGACGTAATTTTAGGTAAGGAACAAAACATGTAAAATTTTGTGAATTTTTATAATAACTATAAAACTTATACCCAACATAATTTTGTTAGTTCACTGTGTGATCTTGTGGTATTTATGTAAAATATAGAGTCGTTTACCCAAGAAAAAAAGATAAAATTGCTTAAAACTTTATTTTAGTTTTTCTGTTACCTGATTCATTTACTTTTGTGTCAGAATTTACCCAAGTTGAAAAGGCTCAACCTGAGTTATTCTCGAAAACTTACTAGAATACCGGACCTTTCTCTTTCACCAAATATTAAAGAAATAATTCTGAGTCATTGTGAAAAGTTGATTCAAGTTCACTCTTCCAGATTCCTCAGCAAGCTCAGTTGTTTATTGTTAAATGGTTGTTATGGTCTGAAGAGTGTAACAATTCCCAGCAATATTCTAACCAGATCACCAGGATTGATTCTACTTTCCGATTGTCACGAGTTTGAAATGTTTCAAACCTGTGAAACTCAATCGCGGCCTTTTTCATTATTATCATCAATCTGGGAACTTCCCAGCTTTAGATTTGGTGATTCTGATAGGGCACTCGATCCCAGTGAAATCTTCTCAATTACCTTTGATAGATACGAGGAGGAAGAAAAAGAGGTGATTAATAATGATATATACTTACAATGTGATGAAGTGCTGACGAAACTAAGAGAAGGTGTACCCTTAAACTTTCAAAGTCTGAAGAAATTCTGTTTCTTAGATGTGTCTCACTGTTCTTCCCTTTCAACCTTTCCATGTGACCTTTCTGAGACGAAATTCCTGAAGCAACTTTGTCTCCGTGGTTGCTCAAAATTGGAAAATTTCCCCGAAATTGAGGACAAGGTGGAAGGTCTAGCGGTTCTCATCTTAGACGGCACAGCCATACAGACACTACCTTCATCCTTGTGGCGTTTGGTAGGGCTTGAACAACTGAGTTTGCGAGGTTGCAAGAATCTTGAGATTATTCCATCTTCCATTGGAAGCCTCACCAGACTATGCAAGTTAGACCTTACCTCCTGTCAATCACTTCAAACTTTTCCAAGCACCATTTTCAAATTGAAGTTGAGGATACTTGATTTGTGTGGGTGTTTAAGGTTGAGCACCTTCCCAGAGATCACGGAGCAGGCACAAACTTTTTCTCACATTAACTTAAAAGACACGGCTATCAAAGAACTGCCTTCCTCATTTGGCAATTTGGTTAATCTTCGATCCCTGCAGCTCAACCAATGCACTGATCTCGAATCACTCCCAAACTCCATTGTTAATCTAAGGAGTCTCTGTAAACTTGATTGTTCGGGTTGTGCCAAATTAACAGAAATCCCAACAGACATTGGTCGCTTGTCTTCATTAATGGAAATGTCACTGAGAAAGAGTGGAATAGTGAACCTTCCCGAGAGCATGGCTCATCTTTCAAGCTTGAAATCGCTTGATTTAAGCGATTGCAAAAAGCTTGAATGCATCCCACCTATTCCACCATTTCTAAAACAACTCGTAGCATTGGATTGCCCATCCATTAGAAGAGTGATGCCAAATTCTCTTGTTCGAAACCTCTCAGAGTCGAAGGAGGGTGTCTTCAAATTTCATTTCACCAATGCCCAACAACTGGATTCAGGTGGTCGTGCTAACATTGAGGAGGATGCAAGACTCAGGATGACCGACGATGCATATAGGTCTGTATTCTTCTGTTTTCCAGGCACTGCAGTTCCTCATTGGTTCCCTTTTCGTGGTAATGGACCTTCAGTGAGTATAAATGAAGATTTAAGTTTCTGCAGCGATGACAGGCTCATTGGTTTCGCTTTGTGTGTTGTTTTTGAACTGTTAGATACGAATGATATTGAAGGTAGATACGGTTCTTTTAGTTACAGCTTAAAATTTGAATGTGATGATGATGGTACACAGATTATTCCAAATAATGATGTGCTAAACAACTATTTCAAATGGATTCATAAAGACAGACTTCTTAATCAAAATCACACATTCGTGTGGAAATTTAACTTGGAGCCCCTAAGGACGAGAGGCATGAACCTTAGGCTCTGTGATGCTAGCAGCTTCACTTTTGAGATCAGTCCGTATGATTATAACTTTCGGTGGCCAAACTACGACTCAGTTGTGAACGAGTTAAAATCAGTTGTCAAAATAAAAGAATGCGGCATGTGCCCTCTTTATAGCAGCGGAAGCAATGTTGCACAGTTTTTGAGGGAAACAAAAGAAGATAAGAAGAGGAAGGCAGAAAGCTACTTAGTGGACTAGTCTCTTGCTCTTATGGTAATTAGTCTTTTGGTGAGGATCTAAACTGGTTTATCACCAATATTCTTTAATTACAATTTTCAAAACGTTAAAACTTTGTTATGAATTTCTCATTTTTAATTTGTTTTGTTTTATTTAAATTTTCAATGGCGTTTTACAGGTGGGTTCATTCAACAAGATTGCTAAATTATCGTTGGAGATAGGTTGATGTTTCTGTGTCGAAACAGGGTGGATTGCTCTCTTGTCCCAGAGCTGCATTTTCTTGAAACTCTTCATATATCTGTTTGATTAACTTCTTTAGCATATTTGGGTTGCATTTGCAGTACAGACATTAAAAAATTTTGACGAGCTGCATTTGAAAGGGTAATTCGTAAATCAATTTTTCTGCATCCTATGGAGCCTCGTATTCTCAGTTTATGCCAATTAATGCTAATTGAATATCAAATCATTGTATTAGATTTGTGCGTGGTGACAAAACTATCAGTTTTCTGTTTTTTTCTGATACACTACGCTAAGCCATCCGTGTTTTCGCTCAAGCGTTTGGTTGTATTGTTAACTCGCTAAGCATTCTCTTTTTTTTGCTTAAACATTCAAGGTTTTGATCTTTTTGTTCTCGTTCTCTGCTTTCAATGTATCAGAATCCTTTCTTTATTGCCTTCTAGCCAGTTTTTTCTCTGCTCTTCTCTTCCTGCTTCTTTTTTCTACTCTTTTACAGCTCCTCAGTGAAGAAAGTAAACATTGAAAAAACATATTCTAACCTTTTCATAAACTTCCATTGAATTTATAATTATTTGAATATAGGTTTAAACTATAGAATCTGGAAATATTATCTTTGTTGATAAACTATCAATTTTCTGGAAATCCAGAATACAACACTCTTAATTCTTAAAACTCACAACACTATAAAATTGAACCCTCCTAACACGGTGCACAAGGTGCTTTTCTCTCTTCCAATCTATCATTTACAAAAAGAACAAGAATCCAAAACATGGTTGGTGATGTAATACCATACACTTTCGGTGGAGCTCACTTTCCACTTACAAAATGATATTATGATAAATTCACACAAGTATTTATTATTTTAGAAATTTTATAAAAATGATATTTTTTTTGTCTAGTTATGGTTATGAAAACATTTGAATGTGACAGCTTAAATGCCTAATTTGTTGTTCGGTATGTTGTAAGAGTACAAAAATTTGCAAAAATAAAAGACTTATAGGAAAAAAGAAAGGAAGAGGAGATTTTAATTTATCGGAATTGTGTTGATACTAAAGGTGGGAAATAGCCACTAAAGAATTGTAAATGAAAATAAGTTTTATATTAATAAACAATTCATTTTCATTTGAATAATGAAATAATTAGGCATGCTTGAAAGGTTAGAAAGTAGTTATAGTAGGTGACGAAAGGAAAAACATGTATGAACTAAATCAAATTTAAAGATTAACAATAATCTAAATTTATTCATAAGAGAAATTCAACAATATTCTTCATCCATTTGAAATTTATTCATGGCAAAATAAACAACACTATTGGATCAATATTATATAAAACAAAATTTATGAGATCCAAGAATTTGTCAGATGATTGATGAAATAGTAAATATATTTAAATAGTAAATACATTTAAATGTTTTATTATTATAATAGTATAAAAGTTAATTAAAATATTTACTTTTATAAATGCTTTGTATATTATTTTTTCCACTACTTGTATTTATTGACTGAATATTTGTCTTTTGCCTAGTTGCTGCCGTGGATGATGACTCATGCTTTATTTTCTTTTGATTATTTAAAAAAAAATTATTTTCTTTTGTCTAGTTGCTGTAGTGGATGAAACATGCTTTATTTTCTTTTGACTACTTTTTTAAAAAAAAATTATTTTCTTTTGCCTAATTGCTATAATAGATGATCATGTTTTATTTTCTTTTGACTACATTTTTTTCAAAAGGTTTATTTGTTTGTCCTTATGTTATGAATTTAGCATAAGAAAATCTCGTCTTGTAGAGTTCTAACTTTTCCAAAAACTAACAGCTAGATAAATTTTTCTGTTCACAAACTCACTCTTCTTCCGCTGCAGTAAGAGAAAGCAGAGAAAATTGATTCCAATGGCAGAGAGTTCTTCCTCATTAGCTGTGCCCACTTTTCCCACAAAGTATGATGTTTTTCTCAGCTTCAGAGGAGAAGACACTCGTTACAACTTCATCAGTCATCTTTATGACGCACTGCACAGGAACCACATTGAAGCATATATGGATGAGAGACTACAAAGAGGCGAAGAAATTTCGCCTGCACTCCAAACTGCGATAGAAGAATCAAAGATCTATGTCCTCGTTTTCTCCGAAAACTATGCATCTTCAACGTGGTGCTTGAATGAACTGATTAAGATACTTAACTGCAAGAAGATATATGAAAGGGACGTGATACCTGTTTTCTACAAAGTGGATCCATCAACTGTCAGGAAGCAGCAAGAAAGATACAAAGCAGCATTCGATGAGCATGAACAGCGGCTTAAAAACGACATGGACAAAGTGCAAAAATGGAAGGATGCTCTAACTGAAGCTTCTGGACTCTCCGGTTGGGATTCAAACGTTATCAGGTCATTATATTTCTTACATCCACTTTTCAGATATACAGAATCTCTTTTCATTTACTAAAATCTGTTGATCTTATCATACTTCAAGCGTTTCTTTTTTTCCCCTTTTCTCTTAATGGGTCATGGATTTGATCATATCACTTTGTTATCGTTTAGTTTTGTACAAGTCTGTTCTCAGTATCAAAAGTCACAAACAGTTACTGTAGAACTTTTGCAATCTTGATTTTCAATTCTTAAACCAACCAAGCTAATATATAATGTCGTATACTTACTTTGAACATCTCTTCAATGATGTTCACTCTTCTGAATTTTTCTTTAGTTTAGCTTTGTGCTTGAATACTAAAATTTTATTTTCCAAATTATTTGTCAGGTCAGAAAACACACTTATTGAAGAAATTGTGAAAGATATTTTGAAAAAATTGGATCTTTATTCCATTAGTTATGATCCAGGAATTATCGGCATTGAAAAGCATATTGAAAGCATTCGGTTATTGATGCATTTTGAGTCATCAAATATTCGGATCATAGGAATTTGTGGCATGGGAGGAATAGGAAAAACTACAATTTCTCAACAAATATATCACACATTGGGAATGCAATTTGATTCCAGAAGCCTTCTTTTAGACACTAAAAAAAAAATAGAAAGAGATGGAATAAACACTGTCAAAGAAAAATATATGTCTGAGCTTCTAAATGAAGTACCATCTCCTAGTTTATGCTACAGTGAAAGACTCAAACGAGTGAGGATTCTTATTATTCTTGATGATGTTACTGATTCGGTTCAATTTAAACAATTGTTAGGAAGGTGTGATAGTTTTGGACAAGGCAGTAGAATTATTATAACCAGTAGAGACAGACAAGTGTTAAAGAATGCTGGAGCTGATGACATCTACGAAGTTGAGAAGTTGAATGAACTCGATTCTCTAAAATTTTTTAGTTTACATGCTTTTAAACAAAACTCTTCACAAGAAACGACGTACATGGACTTGGTAGTAGAGGTGTTGAGATATGCCAAAGGAATTCCATTAGCTCTCCAAATTTTGGGCTCATTACTTTATGACAGAACAAGAGAAGCATGGGAAAGTGAGTTACAAAAGTTGAAAAAATGCCAACATCTTAAAATTTTTAGTGTATTAAAATTAAGTTATGATGGGCTTGATGACGAGGAGAAGAATATATTTCTTGACATCGCTTGCTTTTATAGGGGATACGAGGAGAGTGTGGTACAAGAAAGATTAGATGACTGTGGTTTTTCTTCTAAGATTGGAATGGATATTCTCAAAGACAGATGTCTAATATCTATCTCTCATGGTATAATTGTAATGCACGATCTAATACAAGAAATGGGTCAAGAAATTGTTCGTCAAGAGTGTCCTCATTATCCTGGAAAACGCAGTCGATTGTTCGAGGCTGACGAAATTCGTGAGGTTTTAAGAAAGAACAAGGTATGTTCTATTGTCACTCAATTGAAAAGAGTCACATGGATTTACTTTTCTTAAATTGCAAACCACTTATTTGTTATTAAACATTATGGAATATTTCATGTTTATTTATTTTCTAATTACATTGATTTATTTTTAGGGGTCAGATGCAATTGAATGTATCTTATTACGTACGTGGAAAACAAAAGAAGTTATAGTACATGGACAAACATTCGAAAAGATGGATAATCTTAGGATGCTTATGCTCTTTGATTATTTATTTTATGAAGATGAAAGCAATCCCAGAGTGTCTCTTGCATCGTCTCTTGTAACTCTACCAGACACTTTAAAGATTCTTTATTGGTACGGTTTCCCTCAAAGATATTTACCACCGAACTTTTGCCCAGAAAATCTAGTGAGACTCGAAATGCCATACTGCCATCTTGAACAACTTTGGGAAGAAGATCAGGTTTTTCAAGTTATCTATATTCCTTTATGTTACTTTGTGCCTACTCCACATTATTTGTTTTGATACTTCTTTTATTAGACCCACTCAATTATGCATATATCATTACAATCATATTTAGCATGCTTCTAAAGATAATTATAAATCAAATATGTAGAACATGCATTTGTTTAATGCATTTCATTTTATGGTCCATGACTATATTATGTGTGAGGTATCTGGATAGAGTGCTTGTTTTTTTATTTTATAAGAGATATTTGTGTGTGTACCTAATAATCTATTCTAATGTATAAAAGATATCGAAATGTTATTTTTTTTTCTTTTGTAATATTCGAAACGCCCCTATTTAATATAATCATTTTTCTTATAACTACTAGATACATTATTAAAAAGAATTATCTTATTGTAAATTTAAATTCTCAAAATTATTTAAAAATAAATGTACATCACCTATCCTAAGTATATATTTTGGAAAATATATTCCCAATTTTTGATGTCAAAATTGTTCTTTCCATCTATGATAACTTCATAGCCAAACCTTCTTCAACCTCTCACCTCTTCATACTTTAATTTTTGTGATTATATCACTATTGATGCATGAAACATCTTTTTTTATAATAAGTTTCGTATCTAATATTTCGATCATAATAAACCTTAGATATCCCTCACCACATGCTCCTAAAAGGGTCAAAACATACCCGTAAAAGGCCAAAACGTCCATAAGGTCACACCAATGGAATCACATACAATATATAACATCATGTATATCATACACTATTCATGCATCAATATATAACATCATCATGTATATCATACACTTGTGTGTATACATATTCATGCATCTTATAGTCATCATCATCAACCTCATAGAATGACCTCGTTTTTTTAATCCAAAAGGAATATTTTTTTACTTCAATGATCACATAACTTGAATGACATCCTTCTCAATAAACCTTTTGTGATTTGAATAAATATATCTAAAGGAGATAGACTTCGACCTCTTCCTCCCTCGGTTTAACAATGCTACTTTAAGATAAGTTGAAAATCTTATATTGTGTAGAAATGAATAAGATGGAACCTATATTGTGTAGAACACATTGTTTCATTGTTTATGCCAATTATCCTTGAAGTTTAAGTGGTATTATAAATTTAAATATTTTAGTGAAGTTTTTATTAATTTTATTTATTTATATGTTGACAAATAAGCAAAATAACATCCACATCATATAATTAATGAAAAATTAAACAAGTGAAATATATAAGTTTAATATCTTAATTAGAAAATATAAAAAAATTAAATAATCACTTAACTAAATAAATTTAAATTTATTAAAGACTTAAACTTAATTAATCTAATTTTTTTTATTATCATATAAGTTCAATATAACCTATAATAAATTATGTATTTAATAAATCACGGAAAGATGGATTTATACACTGCATCACTTAACATTAACATACAACCTACCTAAGGTTCAATTTAAGAGTAATGTCATTCTCATTTAAATTTTTACAATATATTTTTATTAGAAAGAAGAAGAGAAACGAGAGAAGATAAATAAAAATAAATAGTTGATACATGTATAGCATTAAGTATTTCCACATTGTTAAATTTTGTGAATTTTTATAATAACTATCAAATTTATAGCCTCAATAATTTTGTTTGTTCAACGTAAACTCAACAGATAATTTAAGTAGGAGTTTATAATTGAAGAAAAATAGATAAGCTTCATTTTAGTTTCTCTTTATTATCTGATTCATTTCCTTTCTGTGGCAGAGTTTACCAAAGTTGAAAAGGCTCAACCTGAGTTATTCTAAGAAACTTACTAGAATACAAGACCTTTCCCTGTCACCAAATATTGAAGAAATAATTCTCAATGATTGTCCAAAGTTGATTAAAGTTCACTCTTCCATATTACTCACCAAGCTCACTTCTTTACGTTTAGATGGATGTGATAATCTCAAAAGTGTAATTGTTCCCAGCAATATTCTATCCAGATCACCAGGATGTATTAATCTTTCCTGGAGTCGCAAGCTTGAAATGTTTTCAATCAGTCAAACCCAAATATGCTATGCTCCACCATCGTCATCACTAATCGGTCCAATATTCCCTCATGTCAAACTGAGGCCTCAACGTCCAAATTTCTTAGGACCACCGCGCTTGGCTTATCCTGAAAATCTCTTAAGATACAGTGTCAGAGAAATTTCCTCTGTCGGTGAAATTTCCTCCATTACTTTTTACCGATATTGGGAATCAGATGAAGAAAAAGAAGTGACTAATAAGATCTGTTTCATAGATCTCTCAGACTGTTCTTCCCTTAAAATATTTTCATTTGACCTTTCTGAGATGAAAGTCCTAAAGAAACTTCGTCTCAGTGGTTGCTCAAAATTGGAATATTTCCCCGAGATTGAAGACACGATGGAAAATTTAACCGTTCTCCTCTTAGACGGCACAGCCATACAGGCACTACCTTCATCCTTGTGGCGTTTGGTAGGGCTTGAACAACTGAGTTTGCGAGGTTGCAAGAATCTTGAGATTATTCCATCTTCCATTGGAAGCCTCACCAGACTATGCAAGTTAGACCTTACCTTCTGTCAATCACTTCAAACTTTTCCAAGCACCATTTTCAAATTGAAGTTGAGGAAACTTGATTTGTCTGGTTGCTTTAAGTTGAGAACCTTCCCAGAGATCACGGAGCCGGCACAAACTTTTGTTCACATTAACTTAACAGATACGGCTGTTAAAGAACTCCCTTCCTCATTAGGCAATTTGGCTAAGCTTCGATCCCTAAAGCTCAACAGGTGCACTGATCTCGAGTCACTTCCAAACTCCATTGTTAATCTAAAGCATCTCTGTAAACTTGATTGTTCGGGGTGTGCCAAATTAACAGAAATCCCAACACACATTGGTTGCCTGTCTTCATTAATGGAACTGTCACTGAGTGAGAGCGGAATCGTGAACCTTCCTGAAAGCATTGCTCATCTTTCAAGCTTGAAATCACTTGATTTAAGTGACTGCAAAAATCTTGAATGCATCCCACAGATTCCACCGTTTTTAAAACACGGGTGGCATTGGATTGCCCATCCATTAGACAAGTGATGTCAAAGCGAAACCTCTCAGAGTCGAAGGAGGGTGTCTTCAAATTTCATTTCACCAATGCCCAACAACTGGATTCAGGTGCTCGTGCTAACATCGAGGAGGATGCAAGGCTCAGGATGACCGACGATACATATAGGTCTGTGTTCTTCTGTTTTCCAGGGACTGCAGTTCCTGATTGGTATTCCGTTGGTAATTGTGGCTTATAACCAATACTTGTTAATTACAAGTTTCAAAACGTTCAACTTTTATTATGAATTTATCATTTTTAATTTTTATTTTATTTACATTTTCAATGCCATTTTGCAGGTGGGTTCCTTCAGTAGTTGACAAGATTTCTAAGATATAGTTTGATGTCGACGTTGAGTTGATCCGTTGTCCCAAAGTTGCATTTTCTTGAAACTGTTCATTTATCGGCTTCGTTAACTTCTTTAGCATATTTGGCTTTCATTTGCAGCGAAGACATTATGAAATCTTGAGGAGCTGCATTTCATTTGAAAGGGTATTTCGTAAATGGGAAAATGTTTCTTTGACACTCCAAACTTAAAAAATTCCAATTTTACGACAGCTACTGTTTATGCCAATTGAATATCATATCATTGTATTTGGTCTGTTTTATAACATTCATAATTCAAATATGAAAAACAAAATAATCAAATATTAGTTGTCAATGGTAATAACAGAGAAACGCAATGCAAATAATAATTTTTAAGTGAAGAATAAAATCAATACTTATTTTAAATTTTATTGCCATTTTTTTTTATTATTTCTCCTATTATGTTTAATACGTTTTAAGAACATTGTAAGAAAATTTGAGAAAAATATAAAATGACTCAAATTAAAATATTAAAAATTTAGGTTTAATTTATTTAGTCTTGATAGTTTCATGAATGTGTTATATTTAATACATATTAAGAATGTCGTAATAAAAAATTGTGGAAAATACAGAAATTATTCAAAGTAAAATATTAAAATTTTGGCATAAATTCATTTTTAGTTTCTATAATTCTAAATGTAAAATTTTAGTCTAAAAATATTGATTATAAATTTAATTTTGAATTTTTTTAAAATTAATCATTTTTAGTTTAATGTTCATAAGCAATTTAATTACTAAAATATGGTACATGTTTATCACTCACATTGCCTATTTAATGAATTAAAATTGTTTGATTTTAGAGACTTAAAAACTATATATCTATATTAAATATACATAATAATTAAAATTATACATACATAAAATTATAAAGAATAAAACTATATTTAAGTTTAAAATATAATGAGAGTTAACATAAAATTCATAAACACACTTCTTCTAACATATTTTTTGTTATTGCTTAAAATTGAATGAGCAGAATTGTAAAGTTATGAGTTGATATCATTAAAATAAAAAAGTGGAAGGGTGGTGACCTACAATTTATTTTTAATTTCCATAAATTCAATTAATAATCTAGAATATATTTAAAATTTGCTAATATTTCTCTTAAAACAATAATTATATATCTTTCTACACATTCTTCCATAATTTTCCAACAAGTGATTGATTTTATGGAATCAAACTCCGAATTCTTGAACAAGTTTTGGGAATCAATATGCTATAGATGAAATAACGAGGAATAAGAATATTGAAAAAATATTGAAAAAATAAAAATGAATAACAAATAAAAATATTGAAAAAATAAAGACAAATAATCAAATTTTGATCCATTGTTATTTTCCACGTGGATATCATCCACGCGTTGGATATTTTGTCCTATTCACAAACAAGTAGAGCAGAGAAGAGGCTCAATCTATGTGCAAAGCAGCAAGGCTATGTTTGGATTCAATAGCACATTCGCCAGCTCAAACACATTTACAAGCTTGCACCAATGGCCGCCGCCGAACACGGAATAAGCGTCGAACCTGAGAGAAAGAGCCTTCTCAGCCAACACACCGAGAAGCACTTCACCGCCGGCGAAATAGTCCGCGACATCATCATCGGCGTTTCCGACGGCCTCACCGTCCCCTTCGCCCTCGCCGCCGGCCTCTCCGGTGCCAATGCCACCTCCTCCATCGTTCTCACCGCTGGCATAGCCGAAGTCGCCGCCGGCGCCATTTCCATGGGGCTCGGCGGGTAAGTACATTCAACCAAACACTTTATACTCACAAAACTTAATTTAGATTCTGTTTGATCAGAAAATTTTCTCATGAAACGATCTGGGCTAATGTCTCGTTGTGCAGTTATTTGGCAGCAAAAAGTGAAAGCGATAATTACCTGAGGGAGTTGAAAAGAGAGCAAGAAGAAATCATCACGATGCCGGAAACTGGTTTCTACTGTTATTTTATTATGCTCTGTATATTATGTTTATGTTCATGTAACATTCTTTTATTTCATATTATCAATAAGTCAGAAATTTCGCGTGACTTACACTGTTTAATTTTTACAGAATCATTTCACATTTTTTTTCTATTAATTTTGACCATACGTGTTTTCACGAATTAAAAATTCATTCCTTTAGACTTTGATAACTTGTTAATCTCTATGTGATTAGTTTTAAAAATGATCGCTGAATATTGTTCATTTCCATCGAAACAGTAACATACTCAGAATCAACAACTTTTTATTGCACTTTAATAATAAATGTGTTCTGTAAAAATAAAAACAGAAGCGGCAGAGGTAGCAGAAATACTAGCTCAGTATGGGATCCAGGCACACGAATATGCACCTGTGGTGAATGCTCTCAGAAAAAACCCTCAGGCATGGCTTGATTTCATGATGAAGTAAGTTCTTTCGTTCTCACTTCATAAAATAGTTTAACATGTTGTTTATTTGTTGAAAGTCTTCCTATACAAGGTGTATATAAATTTTGGGATTTATGATGGTCTATTATATAGTGAATGTGGTATGAGGACAAACTAAATGATTAATTGATGACCGGACACAATAATGGGAATTTGTGGACAAGTTGAAAAGTAGCACCACCTAAAGGAATATAAAGCAAAGTAACCTTTCACTTTTTGAAGGTGGGCATGGTTATGGGGTCCAAAATTCCCACTTCCATTTAGTTGGCATGTATTACTTGGATTGGAATGTGGAAATTAGGAAAGGGGACGGCCTTGTAGGGACGCTACTGACTACAACATGGGCATCTTTTTCTGGTTTGATTTTTTTTTTTGTTGGTTATGAAATTGTGCTTATAAACTATTTCTTCATACTTGTTAGAAGATATTCCTCTAGAGCAAAATGTAGTGATACAATGTTGAGTGTCTGGTTATGACTTCTATAGACAAAATATTATGGCATGATCATTGTGTATAAAAAAAAAACATTTTAAGAGTTAATTTAGTATATATGATTTTGAAAAATACAAATACATTTACCTATACACAGAACTAGAAAACCTGACTGTATAAAGCGACCCTTTGGGAAACATTATGTTTACTGTTTATATCATTTGAAATTGCAAAATAGTAGAATTTCTTAAAAAAATAGCAACTCCTTCCCCAAGTAGAGAAATATGCTGCATATTTGCATTCAGCATGAGTGTTGAGGAGAAAAAGTGAAAGAAAACATGAAGAAATTTCTGAAACATGCATAACATCCTCCTGTTTATTTATTTTTTTGAATGTATCATTCTAGGATTGATGAATATTGGCTATGATCAAAGGTAGTGTTAAACAAATTAACTAGTTGTAATCTTGGTATGACAGATTTGAGCTGGGACTAGAGAAACCAGATCCAAAGAGAGCATTGTATAGTGCAATGACAATTGCCATAGCTTACATATTGGGAGGGGTTGTCCCTCTCCTTCCTTACATGTTCATTGCAAGGGCATCAGAAGCGGTTGTGTTCTCAGTTATAGTTACCTTGGTTGCATTGCTGGTTTTTGGTTATGCCAAGGGTTACTTTACGGGCAATAAACCATTCAGGAGTGCTTTGGAAACAGCTCTAATAGGTGCCATCGCCTCTGCAGCTGCTTTTGGTATGGCAAAGGCTTTCAATCCATAGATTCTCCATGCTTTGTATTTCATAGCAACTAAGTTTCTTATAAAAAAGTGTTATTCTTCATAAGAAAAAGACCTTTTCAACTTTTTTTACCGTTCATTTTAATTTTTTGTACAGAGCACCACCCCTTTTATTCAATATTATGGTCTTCAATGCCACCCTTATAATTCACTCTTGCTTGTGTCTTATTGAATAATTTAATATTCTATGTTTCGAAACACCATGAATTCTGTCTCTGTAACTTCAATATTGAATCCATACTCGCGACAAATAGTTTTTCACTTGATAACTATTTGCTTTGGTGATGGTTTAAGATTCGAAATTTTGTTTTTGAAGTTGTCTAAACTTAAATTAATTACAGAGTTTACAACTAATCTACTATCATTTTGTAATTTTTTTTTTTTTTTTACATTTTATCATCGAACTTTTCATTATTTTATATATTATATCACTCCATTAAATTTATGAAAGAAAACTGGTATGTCATAAAATTGTAAGAAAACAAACAACACAGTTAAAATTACATTGTTTTTCAAAAGTTGATAATAACACGTTGTTTTAATTTATTTTTATTATATGTCATCGTCATTTTTGTTAGGAATTTAAGAAATTGATAAAATACACAAAATCTGAAAAGTTTGATTGCAAAAGATATTATGTTAAATATATTTAGTCTTAAACTCAATATGTATTGATCAACCATTACAAACACAGAAGCCATGTTCAAGAAGAACACCATGATCTAACTCCACCAAATAAAAAACATAAATCCATAACGGTTCATTCAAAGGGGATTCTCACTTAATAAAATGTTGTTTAAATTTATTCTTATTATATACCATTAACTCCATGGTTATAAGACACAAACTATTGAGGTTCTCAAGCTTGTGCGAGGGAAGAACGGTGAGCTCGTATCCCTTACTTCTCTTTCCTTTTCCTATTCTGAGCAGCACTGACCTATGGAACACTCAACCGGTTTAATGAAAATGCAATTTCTCGGTTGTTGAATTTTCGTTGTGATGGGTACGTCTTATCTTGTTTTGATGGATGGAATGCTTAATCAAATTACATCATTGAATAGTTTAGGATGACTAGGTTAGATTATCATTTGGAGTGGTGCAGGATGTAGCTTTTTTTTTTTTAAATGAAACTTCACTTTATTTTGGTAAAAATTCACCAATGCATGCAATGCAAGTTCTATGGATTTTAAACAGGTATAAATTGTAGGGAAACTTAAAAGTTGGTAGTTACCAGTTTATATATTCATTGTTTTAGGAAATTGCAAAGATTATGAGTGTTTCTAATAATGATTAAGATATACAATAGATCATTAATTATGATTGTTATAATTAATGCATGTATAGTCGATTGGCTATGTCAAAGTGTTTATAAATATTTCATGTGTAAAGTTACAAGTCATAATATTAGTGAATTATTTAAGAAAAACTTGTTTGTCAATAAATTAGCATCAAAGTCAAAGAGTCTAAGTGTTAAGAAATAAGAGAGTTAGAAATTATTTGGAAAGTTTGAGTGAAATGAACAACTTTGCAAATAATATGTTCTTGCCTAAGTTAACAAAAGTCATCCATTATGACAATTGGTGTATGCAAAAGAAGACTTTTCTTGGTTCCAAAGAAATAAGAAAAGTAGTTGAAAATGGTCATGAAGAATCAGTAAATATTGAAGAACAAATGATTGTCTAACTTGTTGCGTTGAGAACATCGCGAGTGAAAGACAAATCAATTATGTACATCAAACTTGAATATAAAGCTAAATCAAATTTTTATCGAAATAAATCGAGCTTAACCAAATTTAAGTTAGTTCATCTCATTTCTAATATTGGATGAAAACGTTTTAACATCACAGGTATTTTAACAAATTTGCTTCATCACAAGTTAAAAGTAATCTCTTCAACCTCTAATATTTCACTCATTAAATTTAAAAATACGATATTTTGTTGAACAGAGAGAGAATTATTCAATGATACACCCAAGAGAGAAAATTCAGAAGCAACAAAGTCACACCAAAACATAATAAAAGAGGTTGTACTTGCATGAAAGTGTATGGCAGAAAAAGGAAAACGAAGATATCACAGCAGAGACAATCTGTGAGTCAAAATTCCACATTAAACAGTTTTCTTATATCGTCTTTAGTTTTGTTATTTATAAATTTAGACTCAGAATTGAATTATTTCAAACAAATATCTATGGACTGAAAGCCTTTGCCATACCAAAAGCTGCTGCAGAGGCGATGGCACCGATGAGAGCTGTTTCAAAAGCACTCCTGAATGGTTTATTACCAGTGAAGTAACCCTTGGCATATCCAAAAATCAGCAATGCAGCTAAGGTAACTACGACTGAGAACAGAACAGCCTCTGAAGCCCTTGGAATGAACATGTAAGGAGAAAGAGGAACAAGACCACCAACAATGTAAGCAGCAGCAATTGTCATTGCACTGTGCAATGCTCTCATTGGATCTGGCTTCTCTAATCCCAGCTCAAACCTGTACTTAAATTGTTCAACACTGAGATGGCTAAAGCCATGCTTCACCATTGTAATGATACATTTTAAAAACAATAAACAGGTGATGCATATGAACTCATACATATTTAAGAGATTTTTTGTTTTATTATTTTGTCCATTTTTCCTCTCCACTTTCTTCCAAGTTCTCAGACCTATTATGAGATTTCTTTTAAGTTGTAATTAGAAAAAAACAACTAATATTTTCTAATTGCAAATTACACAAATCTAAGTAATATTTGACAGTTTAATAACGCAAACGTACTTTTTTCTATTATTTAATTTCATTATTAGAGGTTCACAAACTTGTAAATACACAATAGAATAAAATAAGAATGTGTAGGGAATTTTTTTTATTATTCTAACATTTTACTTAGTGGGCTTCAAAGATATTTAAATAAACCTTCATTTATCCTTCCATTAAACACCGAAAGGATAATTTTATACGTGGAGTCAAGTTTTTTAATTTTGTATGTGGATATCTAAAAGTTTTGACTTTAAAATCGTGATAAATTAATTATCTTCTAATGATTTTAAAGGGTGATTGTGCCATATGGTCTTTGTCTATAAAATGTAATAACTACAACTTGCTTTGGAAGAATATATTTTAACATTTTTGCGAAGAAATAAGTAGCATGATCTTGGCTAACATTACAGAAATTATATACTTGTACCATTATAAGTGATTTTGAAAATGAGATCTATCAAGTTGGTCAGGTCAGTTGAGCGTTGTCTAATTTAATTAATCCATAGAGCTAAACTGAAGAAGTGATCAAAAAATAAAAGACCAACAAAAATTGAAGAATTGTCACAAAATATTGAATACAATGTTAATTTTCATTTTCTTACAAAAATAACATCAAGTACTTGTCATTTTATATGTATTTTAAACATAAATTTGTTTTCATTAATATATATATATATATATATATTATTTTATTAATACAATTGGACCTCGAGTAAAACTTATTCAGTTGAAATAAGTGGTGTAATTTTAAAAACATTGATCATTATAAGTTCTAAAAAGACACGTTGACCATTATAATAAATCAAAACCATAAAACCTCTGATCTGATATTTTCCCGTTTTCACCCCAAATCCTATTAAAATATGCATTCAACAAATTTTTCACCCAATAACATTCCAGTATTCAAGTCCTAAAAAAAACTTTTTTTATTGGTAGTGAAAATCTCAATTCTCAGAGTCTATACATAAACTGGGACAGAGTTAACGTGAAGGTGGGTTTGCCTAACTTTTAAATACTCTTTTAACATTACACGAATTCTTAAAATGTTTTAAATTGTAATTAATTATTTAATATTTTAAATTAATTATAAAATGTCTTTAATTAATTTTTATTTATTTACAATATAATTAGAATGTTAGGATTGCCCAATTGGATAAACATAATCCAACTTGGGTTCAATTCGTGTAGACACGTTGATGATTTTTATTTGATTCTATTTAAGTATAAATTAACATGATCTGATTAAAACTAGATTTAATATGGATTCTGTTTAATTTGGTTTAAAATAGGTATGATTTGAATTGGTTTTACTCTTACCCCATGTATAATTAACTATTATATTTGAAGTGTTTGAAAAAATATATTATTTAAAGGCAATCGAAAAATAATATTATGCATAACACACAAACCATTTTTAAATTCTTTAAAATGTACCGACATTTTCTAAAATAAATATTTAACTTTTTTTTCACAATACTCTAATACAAAAGTATAAGAAAAGTCAAACATTAGTTCAAAGTGTCTTAGATTTGAGATATGAAAAACCATAGATGTGAAATTTTACAAGATATACATTTTCATCATAATCAACATAGAATAGACTAGAAACAACTTGACTAAGTGTTATTATGACTTGATTCAACCCCACATGGATTTGACTTGACTCATCTCAACCAAAATCCAACTTGACTCAATCCAATATGAGTCTGACTTAAATTGACATAAGGTCAATCCAACTTCACTCGACCTAAGGTGGGTTCGACTTAACTCTGTTTAAAGTGGGTTTGACTTTCGCTTGAGGTAACTAAACTTGGTCTAAGGTGGGTTTGACTTGACTTAATCTTATGTAGGCCTACTAAACTTGACTTGGACTCTACTTGACCTAACATGGACACCTCTTAACCTAATCTGATTCTACTTAACCCAATGTGGACTCAAGCTCAATCAGACCTGACTCTACTCAGCTTGATTCAAATCTGACTTAACTCAATCTAAGGTGTGTCTAACTCAAGTCATCCTAAATGATCTCAATCGATTTTAGCTTGAGGTGGGTTCGACTCAATTGGATCTGAGGTAGGTACAAATCAACCGAGCCAAGCCATAGTGGGACCTACTCATGTGTAAGGAGATTATTGTAAGTATTTTTTTAAATTTTTAAATATTTTTTTTACTTTTTAAGAAGTTATATGGGTTTACCATGAACCATAACACTTTTGTTAAATGTGAACTCTTTTTATATGAATTTTTTTTATCTGTACGTTTTTTTTTTCTCGAGCCCACGTAGGTTGGTACGAAGCCCTGAGAAGGGGACTAAATTCACATTACTAATGATATATCACTTGTGAACGTGGTCAATAATCACCTTTCAACTCATACCACATTCTGCCAAAATTTTGCTAATTTTCTATTTGCATGAGATCCAAGAGAAAAAGAAAATATTAAACTATGTTATGAAAAGTGAGAACGTAAGAACTTACTTCATCATGAAATCAAGCCATGCCTGAGGGTTCTTTCTGAGAGCATTGACCACAGGTGCATATTCGTGTGCCTCTATTCCATACTCAGCTAGTATTTCTCCTACCTCTGCTGCTTCTGTTTTTTCACAATTTATGAGCATTTCCATTTACATTTTAAAGTTACATAGCCATTTAATCCCTAATTATGTGTTCCAATCCTTAAATTCTGATATTTCTAAAATTAAAACATTTTCAACTCTCAATTTTATCCAATCATGCTTCTACCCTTTCTATGAAAATATATATATATATATATATATATATATATATATATATATTTTAAAATAGAATAAACGTCAAAGCATACAAAGAAATTTTGAATGATTTCTTAGTCCATGTTAACACATTAAAGTCATGATAAATGTTAAATACTTTTCATATTTTATGAAATTTCGAATATAAAATTCAACAGTAACATGAATTAAAATTATATATAAATAAATAAATAACAGAAGAAACCAGTTTCTGGCACGGCTATTATTTCTTCTTGCTCCCTTTTCACTTCTCTGTCGTAATGATCGGCTTCACTTTTCGCTGCCAAATAACTGCACAATGCAACCAACAAAATTTTCGGAATCTCAAACGATGTTGCGAGTGCAAAGAGTAGTTTCGTAACACGTACCCGCCGAGACCCATGGAGATGGCGCCGGCGACGACTTCGGCTATGCCTGCAGTGAGAACGATGGCGGAGGTGGCATTCGTGCCGGAGAGGCCGGCGGCGAGAGCGAAGGGAACAGTGAGGCCGTCGGAAACGCCAATGATGATGTCGCGGACGACTTTGCCGGCGGTGAAGTGCTTCTCAGTGTGGAGATTGAGAAGGCCCTGTTTCTCAGCTTCCAAGGTGACAGCCATTGGTGCGAGTCTGAAATGCAATTGAAGTTCATAAATATAGCCTCCACCTCTTTTTTAGTCGAATATTTTAAAAATGTGCTTATCTTTTATTTATTTTAAATGCTGTTTTTGGAAATTTTTTTCTGCAAAAATCTGAATCTGTCAGATTAAATGTTATATCAAATATTGATGTTTCTTAAAAATAATATTATTAATGTGAGGATTGATATTCGGTGAGACTATTTTTCTATTTATTTAGAGAATCAGCTAAAGTAAATACGGATAAAAACATAATTTGAGTTCAATTTGATTTTTTTTTTGTCTTATACAAAATTTTAATGTACTTTTTTAAATTATAAAACTTAAATGTTTAATAATTTTAAGTATTTTTATATAATCTTGTCTATTTCTATTGTATCATGATTTAACAAATTTTATCCCCATTTAGGTTTACATAAAAAATATAAGCTTAATACATTATTTGGTGAATTCAAACGATTTACAGTTAATAATAACAATGAACTTTTATATAGTTTACTTAATATATTTTACATTATTTATTAACTGCTGTGGAATATGAAACGGAAAATGTTTAATTAATGGTTTAAATTACTTTAAATTTCTATAAATTACGTTATAGAAATTAAAGATATATTAGTAACATGTTTAAACGTTTATGTTGATAATAATATTAAATTGTTATTCGTATCACGTTTTAAAGAATCACTATTATATTAGTATCACAATATTATCTTACTTTTGTAAATCCTATAATGTGATATACATTTAAGTATTTTATAAAAGAAAAAATCCCTTTATTAATAAAACTATTAATGTGACACTTAATTTAGTTTTATCAATTAACTAAAATATTATTTTCATTAATATTTTTCCTTTACGCTGTAAAAAAATTAAAGTAATAATTGTATGTATATAAAAAATTTATGCACTATGTTCCAATGGTAAATTTTACTAAGCAATATAATTTAATTTAAACTTAGATATATTTTTGTCCTTGGATCTTAGCAATCTTAATATTATAGCGACCTTTAATGTAGAATTCTTAGACTTATGTATTAATATAAGACCTTAATTTTGAAATGAACGTATTTAAATAATCGTGTTGTGGTTTAATAATGCTCCATAGTCCACGACGCTGGCTTAATATTTTGTAAATTATGTTTTATGTTATTTATTTATCCGTTTAAATTTTTAAGATAACTTTATTTTTTTAGTTGTGCTGCTGTTTTATTTAAAAGTTATAGTGTTGGATCGGATAAAATGACAAAGCCAAAATACTAATTTACTTTGATATCTCAACAATGTGCTTCCTCTTCCTCTTTCAAATTTATAAATAAAGAAAGAATCACTTCACACTCAAAGCGCATTTTATTCAGAGTACTTTAACTATAGGATATGTTATAAATTTAAGATTTAAGCATTATGAGGCCTTATTAAAATAAGTTAATATAATATGCAATTTAAGATTTTAAATAAATTAATGAATCATAATATTGTTTTACTATCTCAAAATTATCTATCTTAAAAATACCTATTTCTATCAACAAGTAAATGCGAAATTGTTAAAATGTAAGTCTAGTAACATCCTACATCAACAAAAGTTGCAAAAAAGTTGATAATATATTACAGTAAAATTATTAAAAAAAATTAAGAACTCACTATTGCTTTTTACATAATATTGTAAAAAAACAATATTGTAAGATAGATATCCATTTATATGTTTTCCTAACATAGATGCGCGTTACGTCACCAACTATTAAATATTTGAAATATTATTGCTTTCGTTATGTTAATTAACGTCTTAAATAGTAATTTATGCAAAAATAAAGATATACAACTTATTTATTTTTCGCCTTGTTAAAAAATAACTACAGTTTTAATATTAAAAAAAAACATTGAAACTTATAAAAATAATATAGTTATAGAGTAAAATTGTTTTAGGAAATAATATATTTATTATTTTAATCTAGCAATGATTATGGATAAGCGACAATAGCTTATGGAGTAATGATCTTTTCGAGAATTTCTCATGTCACTAATCTGTGTTCCCAGACTCCTAATGAATTTACATGTACCCATTAAACATCCCAAAATGTTTTGAAGTTAGCCCTGATCCTTAATTTAGCAAAGAAAAAAAAAAGATGTCATACTATGATGTCCCTTTTTGTGGGGGCAACAAAATCTCTTGGCCGCCATATCAAACACAAACATGGTTCAGAGGCATGAGAACTATACAGGTAGGTAGCAAACAGCATGTCAGAAGCACTGGCTTCTGCAATAATATGCAAAAGTAGTATGCATGCATCATATGAAATTTTATATATGAAGGCATGTCCAATAACATGCAAAAAATAAAGGTGTCGTTCTCCCTTATAATTCTCCAAGTAAGAAACATTCGATCCATCATAAATAGGTTGCCGCACTACCAGACATCTCCCATTCTCACATCTATCAGGATGGTAAAACCTGTCCACGAGGAAAATCAGGATTAGTTTTCAGATACAAACTGAACCTTACTGACAGCACAATATCAACAGAACCTTCAAACTCTTAAAGTATGTTTAAGCATCTATCCAAAAACACGAAAATAAAAAAAAAAAATAACAGGTATATATAGCATCTCAACAGATAAATGAGAGCAGGCTTACACGGATTCGAGATGAGGATCTCTACCATGAAAGATAGGAGAGATAATAATTGCGACTTAATACTATAATATAATTATAGCGCCAAGCAATTTGTGAAGACAGCCCAGCTGAAAAATAATGGACATTAATACTTCCTTCCCTATATATTGTTAGTTTCAGAAACAAAAGCTCCATTAGCTCGGTATGAGATTCCAAACTCTGGCCCCTCCAAATTCCAACTCATTCTCGAGTTTTCTCCATCTCTACAATCATCGATTCAAAAGTTCGAGAATTTTCATTTGGAGTCTCAGATATTGTCGGTTCCATTTCCATTCCACTATCCGTGCGCCCCTCACTTTCTTTATTAGAATCTTCAATGTTTCCCAGGAAAGGACTGCCTAGGAAAAGCTGTTCCCATGAACCGTCATCAGGTAAATCTGGTAGGAGAAATGGAGAATGGTTTTCTAGTGGACTCAATTTTTCATCCATAAGCACTTTCATGAACTCAGAACTAATGCACAAGTCTTTGAGCCCATCGGCAGCCAGCTCAGGTTCTGATTGTTTTTCGAAAGCAGGAGGTAGGGGAACTACAGGCTTGAGTTTTTCACCTACAGGTGGCTTATACTTTATTATCATCCCATCAGAAGCAATTGGCTTGTCATCTTGTTTATCTTCATCTAATACATTCCACGATTCAGACAAACGCCAATTATTTTCCTTTGGATGAAGCAATTGAACCAGGAACCCAGGGCTTTGTACGACCATGACTAAGAATGATAACATCTGTTGCTGATGCTTTTCCATTCCTTGAAGGCGATCACTCAGGAGCAGCAACTTGTTCTCAGCAGATTCCTGGTGTTGCCTGAGTTTGACCAACTCCTGGGTCAGCGAATTTTTATCAGATTTGAGATTCTCAACTTCTTTCCAAAGGCCATGATGGGGTACCTCTTGGGATGGTTCATCACTATTGTCATTCTGAGGCAATGCTTTTTGTTGGTCTGCAACGTGTGGATGTTTTCTTCTGCGTATATTTTTCAACAATTGCTTTTGACCCCTAACAAAATTTTCATTGGCAAATTCCCAGCAATCCGTATCAATTTTCCTAAAACCCTGTTAGATATTTCAGTTACCAATTAGTTACAGTAAAAGACTCTCTCCTCAACCATAACAAATGACATAGATATAAAGGAACAAACCAATAGAGGCAACAAACATGCACATCAATATAAACAAGCCGATACTCCTGAGATGTTGTACAATTTCACAAAGTCAGGTGTTATTTAAAATGCTTTTAATTTGTCAGTCAACAAGGAGCCCGCCCCAATGACTAGGTTGTTATGGAATACCGAGGCCAATTCAGAAATTAACAACTAATTAGTTATAAAGCCAGTAATAAGGGAATGGATCAGAACATTTCTTCTAAGACTGTGCATTGAATTAAAGTTTGTAAACTTAAGTTTGAAGCAATCTAATTCTCCAAATTGATAGTGTGTTTGGCTATTAATTGCAAAGATCTAAATCCACATTCAACCTGCAAGATAGAAATTTATGATTCTCTTGTTCGCTAATAGATATCCAAACATGGTTTTGAGTTCGCATAAGCAAACTTGATATCGCTTTCAAAAACACTGGTTCAAGTTAAAATTAAGTGTGAATAGGCAACCATATCCAAATTGAGTTAACTGGAGAAAAGTAATTTGTATGAGAAATATGAACACTATTCTAAAATGTAAGGTAAAAAAGAATGAATAATCAAATAAACGAACAGTACGAACAGTCCTCTAAAATAATATCTTAAGAGCAGAGAACGATTTGTTGAGCGGGTAAAACTCATCCGAACAAAAACCAATTTATTTTGCATCTATAGTTGCCGACACAATTTTAAAGGCTCACCCTACAGAAAGGGTTTTCAAGTGCATGCAAGAGTTATATACATCAAACAGCGAGTTTCTGCATCACAACCATAACCTAATTTTTTTAACACCACCAACAATTTCAGGCACTCTGTAACAACATTGAAATTGCAGCCAATTTATGAATCACACAATCAGACAAAAACGAATTATAATCATATCAAATAATAATTTATTTCTTTATGTATGTATTCATCTTCAGATAACTACGAGAAACAAGCAACTAAAACAGAATTGAGCTGAAGAAAAGAGTGAAAGAGACAAACATAAATATTGAGTTGTCTAATAAAACTGGAGAAATTGTTGTGTTTGAAATAGGTAGGAAGTAGCGTGACGGAGAATTGCGTGGTGTCAGATATGACGAAACTGTCGCCGCCGTCACTCCAACGGATAACGGAGTCCGTGTTCCGGTCTTCCACCATATCGTAACACTTTTTCAAGAACGGAGGCACCGCACCTGAACCAGAACCATTTTCGTTCGATTTCACCATCGCTAATACAACAAACAAGAGAAGAGAAGAGCGAGAGAAGGGAACTGAATAGATGAATTCAAAGTTGTAAACTCCAAACGAAATGAAATGAAATTTCCATGCGGCTCCTTATGTACCGTCACAGCACTTTCCAACCTTTTTCTGTTTTGGGGGTTTTCGAATCAGACCCACACCTCAGATATTTTATTTAAATATAAATTAAAAATTAATATTGGTATATCTTTTTCACTATGTTTGGTCTTTTTTTATTATATTTTAATTTACTATTACAATATTTTAATGTGGTTCGGTTCAACTCTCCCAACTCGGAATGCAAGTATGTCGTTTCTGCATTACTTGCACGAGGAGTCATCCTTCTCGTTCCAACTGAAACGGTCCAATTACATAAGTTTAAATTTTTAGAAATATTTAAAAATATTTTAATGTGTAATTCTCTGAAATTTTAAAATTGAATTTGGAAATGCATTACAGACTAACCGTGCTAAAAAAATTTACATATTGCATTATGGTATTACAGATATAGTTAGTTGAAGTTTTAGTTTTAAAGTTTACATTTTATTAAATACTCTACATGCTTCCAGTGTGAAAAATTTTGAATTAAAAACCTACCTATTTATAAGTATTGTTATGTCTAAAGTTATTTTTCAATAGGGTTTGTTCGGAATGACATTATTTATAAATTTTTATGTTAGGTCAAGCCTTTGTTCCAGCAGGATTTCATTTTTTTATGACTGATAAATGAAGATTTTTCTAATATGTTTAGCTTTGCGATAAGTTAAATTTGATTAGTCCTACAGTATGGATCTTCAAGCTATCATTTCAACAATTTTGATTTCACTTATATTTTTGGTTAAAGCATTTTAATTTTGTGGACAAAAATCTAACTTATTTTGTGAATGAATTATGATATAGCTGAATAATAAATTAATTTCCTTTGCTTCCTAAGAAAAACTTAGCCAGCTATTTAATTTTGGAGAAAAATTCATTAAAACAAAGAAGTTGGAGCAAGAGCGACTTAATGATATAATAAATTTGTTCACCCAAACATCAAATTTAATTTTAGGTCATAAAAGTATGGCATTTTTTGGTGAATTCATTGATGACCCTTGAACTGTTTAATTCAATATCTTAATTCATTATAAAAAGTTCAACCATTTAAATCGTGAAATGTTATTTTCTATTTTATTTTTGTTTACTTTAACTATTTATTTTGTTATACCTTACCATTTGTTTAATCAATAGAAATAATCAAAGGCATAATAATTTTCTTTTTTGAGAATGATTGAATCTCTAAATAATTAATTGTACTAATTTGTAAATAAAAATGTTTACAACTTACTATTTCACATTACATCTTCTATAATATTAGATAAGTTAAGATCCATACTGATATTTTTTAAAATCTTGAGCTTCCACTATTTTAATGAAAACACACACAATTTATTGATAAAAAATATTTTAAAAGGAATGTGCCAAAAAAATATTTTATTGATCTGGCAAATTGTGAAGTGTTCAGGTCAACAGGCAAGTCAAGCCATCATTATTTAAGTTTCTTTATTTTTCTGACAGACACATTATTCTGTTTGTTGTTATGTTTGTTTTTATATCTACAGAGACAAGGAAAAAGTTAAGAAAACATAGGTACGGTAGACATGTTTTACTGTGTGATGAGCTGGGTTTCACTAGTAACAATAGTAAAGATTTGGAGATTGAACCATCCTTCGAAGAGTTTCTTCTAGCAAAGATTTGTAGCAGTTGCAACCACAAATGGGTACCATACATGTAAAAAAAAGGGATTTAGATTATTACCCAGAGCGACCAATACATCTCCATACGAGATACCATTCCACAAACAGCTTGATACAGAAGGAATAAGCAGAATGCTGGCAGCCGAATATATGGAAGAACTAGCTAATCCATGAGCATTTTGGAAAAGCATTAATGGATGCCCTCAGACAGAGTAAAAGGAGAAATTGGATTTTCTCATGAATAGGAAGGATCCAAATTCAACACCCCCTTATATGCACGTAAAATTTATGTGGTTCTATAGAACGGATTGACAACCTATAAGCAATCTTGGCTGATTTTATGTCCTATACATTCCCTTTAAACTGAATTTGATCTTACAGAAACAACCTCTCTGCATGCTGGAATAAAGTGAAATATTTGACCTTCCATGGGGCATCAAATGGTATAACCTTGTGCATTATTAGAGTAACCCATTTATTCTAAGAAATGACGAGGAAATTTCTTTCATAAGATTATATTGACCCAAGAACTATGAGTGAGAAGCTATTCATGGAATCTAAAGACCAAGATTTACCTTCTGAGTCGCCGACCCTTAAATCTGCAAGCTCCAAGTTCACCAGAGAAATGAGGAGTTCTTATCTACCAATGATATCTGATCTGGTTTAACGTTAAGGACTAAAGATTAGGGGAAATGCTCTGAAATAAAAAAAGGATGAGAAAATGTTTAAATTATGCACTCAAGAACTGCAGACAATGATGAAAGAGTTAAAATCCCTTCATTTTTCGTTTGTTTGTTTTTTTTTTCTGACAATCCAGAACAATCCTTGAAAAGTATAAACAAATAGGAAGCCTGTGAATGCTCAAGGTTTGTTAATCTCAACACATGCTGGAAAAATCCAAATCCATAAGCTAGCAAATCGGTAAAATGCTAATTTCCTTATGCTACAAGTTTGTTAATCTCAACTCAAGCTGAAAAAATCCAAATCCATAAGCTAGCAAATCGGAAGAATGCTAATTTCCTTCCGCGAAAATCTTTCAATCTCTTGTAGATTTCCACAGAGAAAATTCATAATTCTTATTTTGCCAATTAATTCAGCAGAACTAGCAAGCAATAGCATCATAATCTAAATATTATGTTTTCCTTAATTTTGCTGTTATATACATGGAATATTTGACATTCATGTAACGTAAACTAATAAAGGAAAAGCACAAATAATTCATAAAAAAAATAATTGTAAAATGCATAAAAAAGGATATTTGAAGAATGTTATCTTGTGTCAGGCAGAAAATATTGGTGTCGTTCAGCAATCTGCGTCTGGAAACAAAATGGAAAAACCAGAAAATTCTTTATCACGTTTATAGACACCAAGTCATGATAATTAAGAAGCCAATAAAAATCAGACACTCAATAAGGCTACCCATGTACTTCCATATGAGATACAAAAGAGGTTGAATGCATTTTTGCTCTGTTCATAAGCCTTAGTGCTCTTTGAAGAAAAATATGGAGGAGAAACAGAAGACATAATCTCTAAGAACTCCTTACTAAATTGTAACTCAAAAAAGCCCTAGCTTAAAAAATTCATGTTCTTGAATCCTAGTACTTTCCCTGTAATGGCAGTATAAGAGCACAGAGAAAGACAATTGGCGCTGTCGAGACTCATCAATGACATTCACAACTCAAAATGCGTGTCTTTTATATATCTGTTTATTAACATTTTTGGTTGAATTGATTGTGTAGGAAGTCAAATAGGTAATGAAAAACATAAAAACAGGATCTTCTGCCCCCAACAAAAATTTATAAAAGTAATTGAACACTCACAATGCTGCTAAAGGTAGGCAATCTGTACTCAATTCAAAACGCTTCCAAGAAATTGGACAATGTGTTATCCCAATCCCCACTCCGAAGCTATCTCTTCAAAAAGCTGAGAGCACACAGGCCTTATCTCAAATACATTTTTTATGGCATGACTTTCCTATGGCATGGCAACCAACTTCTCAACCAATTTTTTGCCTTGATTATAGTCTGTCCTTTTTACACTGATTTCGTAGCATTTTTACTCCACCTCTCAGTTTAGTACTGCTTATGCAGTTATAATGTCGACATGCTTGGTTTCCCCTTTCTAGTCATAGTTGCTATTTCACCAGTAGTCTCCACACGAACAAGATCCATTTCTAAAATGGTGAAATCGGCTATTATCCCTTACAATGATTTCCCTGCCAACAATCTTTGCCATAAATTTAATTGCGGTGTGGCAATCCACGCACACCCGGATGTTCTTTATTACACGGATGGTTGTACCAGCAGTAGTGCTAATGATGCCAAATGCTATCGCAAGTCTCTCACTGTGGGTGCGCAACAGGTCGCGTTTATGCTCCTCATCAACATCATGTAGCACCTCCTTTGTGTCAAGGACGTAACCTTCTTTCTCCATCTGTTCTAACAAAATATTCAACGCCTCGTTTATTTTGTCATAATATGGATGTGATTCGTCTCCAGCCAGAAAAGTGTGTACTTTGTTCCCAACCTCAATCCAGCTGCATCCTGGAGTCTTCTTCAAGCCCTTTTTCCTCACGTGGACTCTCAATTTCGCAGCATCTCTCCATCTTTGGGCGGCTGAATAGATGTTGGACATCATAACATACGCCCCCATGTTCTCAGGGTCAACCAAAAGGATTTTGTCAACAACCTTTTCAGCCAATTCAATATTCTTATGAGCCCTACAAGCAGCTAACAATGCTGACCACACACTTCCTGTTGGTTCCACAGCCATGTTAGAAATAAAGTCATAGGCTTCCTCCAACCTTCCAGCTCTACCAAGAAGGTCCGCAACAGCAGCATAGTGCTCCAGGCCAGGAGTAATACCAAAATCCGATTGCATACTGTTAAAATACTTCCATCCTTCATCCACCAACCCAGAATGATTACAGGCAGTTAAAACACCAATAAATGACACATAACAGGGCTTCACTCCATCAAGTAGCATCATCTCAAACAAGGAAACTGCATCAAGGGCATGCCCGTGCATCGCACATCCCATAATGATGGCGGTCCAAGAAACCATGTCACGCTCACGTATTCTGTCAAAAATAAACCTAGCCATCTTAATATTACCACATTTGGCATACATGTCCACCAAAGAGCTAGCTATAAACTTGTTACCATCAAACCCAAGTCTAATTATATATCCATGAAGTTGCTTCCCCAAGTTCAAGGCTGTCAAGTGAGCACAGGCCGGTACAACACTCGAGAATGAAACCTGCATTGGCTTCTCCTTCTCCTTCAACATTAGACGAAAGAACCCGAGCCCTTGATCAAATCTCCCATTCTGCACACAGCCAGCAATGATGGAATTCCACGAAATGGCGTCTCGATTAGACAAGAGGTAAAAGGCACGAACGGAGAGCTCCACATGAGTACACTTCGCATACATATCAATCAAGCTACTTCCAATGAAAACATCCTTGTCAAACCCGTGTCTAACGGCATAGCCATGAATTTCCTTTCCTTTGATAACATCAACATGCTCCGCAAAAATAGGAAGAACGCTAGACAAAGTAAAGGAATCAGGCCTCAAGTTTTGCCGACCCATTTCCCTAACCAAGTCCAACGCCTCTTCATACATACCATTCTGCGCATTCCCGGCAATAACAGTGTTCCACGAAACAACATCCCTAACAGGCATTCTGTCAAACACCTTTCTAACAGAGTCTATTTTCACAGTAAAATTATTATTATCATTGCTACTGTTATTATAATTATTACGGTAGTGGTGCGTTTGGGGAAATTGGTCGAGCACGTGGTTGCCGGAAAGGTGAGGGTGGAATTTGGAGTAGACGTTCATCAACGCGTTGGCGGTGTACAAATCGAAGTGGAAGCCGAGGCGAATGGCGGAGGCGTGGAGCGACTGAGCTAGAGGAAAGTGTTTGAGAAGCGTGGACGCTTTGAGGAGGGAAGGGAACACGTGACGGTCGGGGGAGACGCCGGAAGCGCGCATGAGGTTGAAGGTGGTGAGGGAGTGGCGGAGGAGGCCGTAAGCGGTGTAGCATTTTATAATGCAGACCCACGCGAGGGAGAAAGAGTGCGGAGTTGCTCTGGCTTTCACGATTTGCGCGTGGAGCTGTTTCGCGTGGAAGGCGGAAACCACCGTGTTCGGGTTGCGGAGGATTCTTCTCGTCGCACTTTTGGTGGAACTCATTGAAGGGTTGGGTTTTGCCGGGGAATTTCCTCAACTTCTAAGAACATATTTATAGTCTACTACGATTCTAATAATTACTTGAAAGAACAGAATAATTATAATTATACACTTTAATACTTTCATGTTATAATTATACACTTGAGTATATTTGGTGTGTTTATGGTACCATATATACGTGTGAAATGGAATATAGAATATGTTTGTTATTCTAACGTGAAAAGAAGGAAAATGATATTTGAACAACATGTCACAGCATTTAGACACAGGATACATGTCTAAATGTTATTGGTGCATGTAAAAAATGATTTTATAATAATCCAATGACGTGACATGGAGAGAATTGGAGGAAGATTCAAAATTGAGTTAGGTTTCGAAAATTTTAGATTGAAAATATTTGGAGAGAAGCTCCAGAGCTAGACAGAGAAAGTCAATCTCCTTCCAACCAGCCACTAGTGTCGTCGCTGGAGTGTTGTCTTTCCTCCACCTAGTGTCGCCTTAGTGTCGGCGTTCAAAAGCAAAACCTAGACGTCATCGTGTTCTCTCTTCTCAGCCACTGCACTGCCGTAGTGTCAGAGTTCGAAGACAAAACCTAGACAGTGTCGCCTTCAATCCTCCCAACCAGCCAGTGTCGTCGGAGGTCTGTCGCAGTGCCAGAGTACCTTTATAAAAAGGTCTTTTCTTCTTATTTTTGTGTTAAAAAGTTAAAATAAGTTTGCTAACGTTAAATCTATTCTATTCTATTTGTGAGGTTGTTGTATTTACGGCAAAGAGCATGGTTTATGCTTAGGTGATATGTGTGTATGGACTCTTGTGCTTCTATTATATGTGTGCTATGTGATTAATTAGAATAGTTGTTATTGGAATTTGTTTGTTCTAAATATTTTGGATGATAGTGATTTTTCCAAAGATTGTTTGTAGAAATATGTCAGGATATATGAAATATTGTTTGTAGAAAGAAATATGAAAATTAATTGGTTCCAAATTTAATAGCTTTTTTTTAATTTAGTGTTGTTATTGTCAAAGGAACTTTGTAGTGCATTTATGTTTTACACTATTTAGGGTTCCTTTGATTCCGTGAATAATGTAGATGCCTTTGTGGTGTGTTGATAATTTTTCCGTTATGATTTGAATTTTCAGGAGATGCCTTCCGGATGGAAATCTGTTGTAAGTCAATTGCTTTTGTTGATATCTTTTCATTTTTCAATCCAATTCCCACTCTCTATGAATGCCAAATTATGACTTCTCATTTGATGATTGGATGTCTTTCACTGTATTTTGGGTCGCGGCCTTTCCTAATGCTTCATGAATATATAAAGTTTAGAAAGACGTATTAGAGTACTGAGTGCAATTGAAGGAGCATTTCCTATCATTCAGGGTGTGGAGTATGAGAAGGACAAGCGTGTGTCAACAAACATATACACATTAGCTTTGTATCTTCAAATGTCCCTCTTAGAAATAAAAGGAGAAGAGCTTTAGATTTATTTTAATTGAGTGGGTTGTATTGTTCATTGCAATTAGATTTAGATTTATTTTGAGTGTATATGGCTTCTTGCAAAATTATGTATGTCCTCTTTGTATATGGCTTCGTTTTAAAATGATTTTTCACGTGGACCAATGACATTTAGACATGTATCTAGTGTGTAAATGTTCTCAAAATATGTTGTTCAAATATTATTTTTCACTAACCTTTGTTATTCAAGAACTTACGATTCAACAGCGATGAGAAGGTGGAAAACGAACAGTTGTGTGAGAAGTGAGACTAAGAAACAGTTGTGATAAGCCAGACCAAGCAAACAACATATACGACAAAGCTGTTGACTGCTTGGGAATCAAATGTTTCTATTTGAGGAGATATGGAATAGAGAGTTTCAAATTGAGGAAGCATTTTTTTGAGAAAATGGGCACCATAGAAAACTATTAGTATTAGACACAGTAATAACAATATATAAATAATAATAAATTGGTAAATCATGTTTTTTTAGTTATTTAATAGTAATTATGGTCTTGAATATTGACTTAAAAGTAGAGTTCTTGCATGCCTAATATAAAATTAATAAGTGATTTTACATATTTCATGTATGAACACGTAATATTGGTGTCATTAAACCCCTAAACCATGCACATCAAATTAACTTAAGTTTCTTAGAAGGACAAGAGGTGTGAAATAAAAGACAATAGTAAAAGGAAGAATTTCAATGGTAAAAGAATTTGTTAGAATTTTCTGTGATTCACATTAGTAGTTTACGGAGTCCAACTTATTGCTAATTCTGGGGCACTGTAATAGGTCAACTTGAAGTCATGCATGGTGGTCCACGCTGGTTTCTTGTACTATATTATGAAAATAACACAACGTTTTTGCTGGTGCTATATTCCTTTTTAAATGTTCCAACACCACTTTTTTATATGTATCTGAAGCTTCATAAACGTAACAGACATGTCTCAAATCCAAATATTCAGGAAAAAACTTTATTATATATTTTGGAACATTAAAAAAAAATTAAGACATAAATTTTTTACATTCATTTATATTATTTTTTATTTTTTTAAATAAATAAAAATTCAATTCTCTATTATCATTTTATTTTTTTATTATGTATTAAATGAATGTAAAAATATATAATAATATAAAAATAAACGTTTAAAAAGTACTGATAACATCAATGTATAAACTAATTATTAATTTGTTATGAATATTTAATTATCCATATTCACTGCCTATTTTGATTCATTTATATTTCTTTTTAGTACTATCGATCATTTCTAACCTCTCACTTACAATTTATCCTTTTGAAAAAGTTGCATACTAAATTTCTGTCTTCTCTATTCTTCTTGTTCTAAGTAATTTTAAGTTTATTTCATGTAATATATATTGTGTTAGTTTATTATTCTCTCTAATCGTATTATTATTCATAGTATGTAGTTGTAACATAAAAAAGAGATATGAAGTTTACTTGGATGTATTATAGAGGGTTAAAACACTATCAAAGAATTATTTTTATCCATTGATTCTTTAATGTACTAAACAATGTCTTAAACTATCTATATAATCAAGTTTAACAAAATCCTGTCAAAGAAAAATAATTTAAAAATAATTTTTTCGGATGAAAAATGTAAGATCTTTTCATCACAGATAACAAAAAGACAAAAAGAAAAAGGTGGAATAAAGGTATGACCTTTCCCAAAAATAAAATAAAACAAGACGTCAAATGCATTCTTCTCTTGAATTGGGAAAATGTAAAAGTGTAAAGAAAAAAGTTTGACAAAGTTACAAACATAATAAAATATATATTATTTTTTATCCTTTGAATGTTTGCTTTTTCTATAAGGTTTCTACGATTTAATATGCTTATTATTTTCATAGACTAATTATGATTTGTTCCAATCATTATTATTTTATTTATCTTATTATCATTTTAAATTGTTTATATTCTTAAATACTTCTTTTTCAGTTATTCTTCATTTAATGTAGAGAAAATACTTTTAGAAAGTTTGTTTATCTGTTGTTGTTTAGTTTAAATTTTATTTATTAGTTAGTTTTAATTATCATAATATTTATGACACGTGTTCTCTGAATAATGGAAGGTGAAAGAAAGTTATGAATATTTAATTATTGGTTATTAACATTTAATGTCTTTTAATAATACTATATTATCCTTTTCTGAAATAATACATTCATTTATTGTTCTCTCTGTTCTTTTTTGTCTTCTATTTTCTCTATATTATATAAACTTATACTGCATAAGAAAAATGCATAATATGAAAATAGAAAACAGCTTTTATGTAAGTAATTTCTCAAATGAATTAGTTTTAATAAAATTCTCAATAAATATTAATTTATTTAAAAGGTTAACTCAATGACAATTAAAAAAAAATCTGAGTAATTTAAAAAAATAAAAATAAATAGTACATACCAAACAATGTGAAGACGTTGCCAATCAAACGGAAATTATTATATATGTTTCATTTTAAATATAAGTTTTAATATACTTTATGATGAGTTTAAAATATCTAATCAATACATAAAAATCAAACTCTTAAACAAAAAATTTCTTGTCGTCTTCGCAAGAATACAAGCAAATAAAACATGCACTTAATTAATATATGATCATGATACTAGTTATTATCATTTTTCTCAAAGTTATTAACGACAGATTTTTTGTGAGTTAATACATAATCCAAGAATTAGTTTGGTATAATCTTATTCTCTTACAACCAAATAGATATCAATTATTAACAAAAGGCCTGGATTGATGTAATGCAACGTATGGATTATGTAATAACGATACTTTTCATATCATATAATTATTTTTTCCATAGATGATTTATTTTAGTCTAAAATTCAGATTTGAATCTACATGCCTTGCTAAATTAGTCAATGGTGAGTTTAATAGGGTAACATGTTTGTCATTAACATTCGTTTGATACATAATTTCCACATTATATGTTTCAACTTTTACTTCTAACAAAAATCAAACATAATATAATGTAAAATCTATCATAAAAACTAAAATTGAATACCAAATTTTGACCATAAGAGGCATTCATGTGCTCACATGGTTTGTGACGATGAAAAGTTGCCTGAGAAATCAGGTAGCTATAATAAATGGCTTACGATGCTGCAAATCACACATAGAAATACCATAATGTAAAAGTCACCGATTTGGCTATCAACTTGACAAATTCGGTTTCCAACGACAACGAAATTTAACCATCCACGTCACTGCGTTGATGTACCAAACTTTCATTGATCAACAATCAAAATGATTAATTTTAATATCTAACAATTGAACTGTAATTAAATCATTTCAAAATTTATAAATATAAATTTAATATAAAAAGATAAATAATCTGCATTTCTTGTACAAAACATTAAACTAATTTTGATTTTAGCTTTTTTTTTTATAAGTATTTCCGAACGATTAAGATAAATGACTACGAGAAGACGTAAAATTGGAAACAATATTTAGATCCTTAAACAATTTACAAAACATTTATATTATATCTTTCTTTACCAAATAAAGTTTTCCATTGAAAAGTTAATTAAGAACTCAATTAGTCATTTACTCTTTGATAATTGAATATAGCAGCTGATGTAAATGTGACATGATTGCAGTCTGTATTGGCTGTTTACAAGCGAACAAGACAGAAAAACCGAAGTTGTCAGACAAAATCCGAAAAACCAAATTCTAAAACATGAATTTGTTGTGTGAATGGTATTCGATCTGTTCCGTCTAGGATCAGAAGCAGTTAAAACAGCAGAGGCAAGACCGTGTCGTGAATCAGAGGCTGAAGTAATGATAGTCAAACCTAAAACTTAGAATAAATTATGACTTCAATGATATGAACACGAGAGAACTAAATTTCTCAAACAGTCTTTCAAGTTTTTTTTTTCTTAGTTTATGTCTTACTGTATAGTTTTCTTTTTTAATTGGCATGTCTCACTGTATAATGTTTTATATTAAAAACAAATAATTGATTAATCAATACAAATATTGTGATACTATCTATTCTATAAAATTAAATAATTTAAGAAGTGGTTATATTTAACGACACATTCATAATTTAAGAATATATTTTTTTACACTCATGTTATTTTTAATGTTTTTACCAATTTAAAATAAAAAATGTATAGTAAAATACCACATCGCTCTTATCAAACAATTTAATATAATGATAAATTTAATTTTTTAATAAAAACAACACATTAATCTTTAATTTTTAAAGAGAACTTATATATTATTTTTGACCCACCGAATTATACTTAATCATTTATTAAAATAACGTGGAATTCGTAAGAATCATTATATTCCTATGAAAGAAAATTACGTTCCTATATTAACCTTTTTCCAATTTCCATTCTAGTCCACGGTGGAGAAAACTTGGTATGTATATATATTATGTGCGACACTTCAATTGATTGAGTAAAACAATAGAGAAGATGGGCGAAGGCATAGCTGAGAGGGCGTTGAACAGTTTAGGAAAAGGCTTCGACTTGACCTCAGATTTCAGGCTGAAATTCTGCAAAGGCGATGAACGTTTGGTTCTTCTCAACGAAACAGAGAAACGAGAGCTCACGGTGCCGGGTTTCGGACCCATCAGGGATGTCTCCGGTGACATAAAATGCGACAAGGGCGATTGCATCCGCTACCAATCCGACATCCTCACCTTCAATCAAGTAAGACATTCATTTCATCAAACACTTTGTGGTCAATCGGTGAAAAACGAAATTGAAAATGAAAATGTCGAAATTTGGTTTCTGGGTCTGTAGATGTCAGAGCTCTTCAACCAGAAGAGTTCGATCCCTGGGAGAATCCCATCTGGGTACTTCAACACCGTGTTTGGGTTTGATGAAAGTTCGTGGGCAAATGATGCTGCTAACACCAAGTGTTTGGGTATTGATGGTTATTTTATCAAACTCTTCAGTGTTCATATTGATCGGTACCCACTTGTTCTGTCTCATCAAGTCCTTGAAGCTGTTCCTTCTTCCTGGGATCCCCCTGCACTTGCAAGGTAATAATAATTTCTTCTACCTATTCATCTTCTTCTAAAAAAATCACTTTTTATTTTACATATTAATGCAAATAAATTATCCACAAAGATTAAAAGCAATGTTATTATAATCTGCCCCACTTTGAAATGGCCTCTGGTTTATGTGGTCATCATCGCACATCCATAACTGCCTTTCATGTAGTGGTTGACCACTTTGTGTAAACCTGCTTTTACCACCCTCTAGTGGATTAGGCAATTCATGTGTTTTACTTTTACATAGTATATCGCTGTAAAAATCATAAAAAAAAGCTAAAGATTATCATCGAGATTTCGAAAATATGATGAACAAATTAACAGAATTCAATGTACGTTACTCAAATTTATAATATACATCAGTTTATAGTTTGATGTCAGTTTAAAAAATCTACAAGACCACTCAAATACAGTATTACAGAAGTTATTCTTCAGTCAAGTTTTACAGTTTTACATTGAAATACAGTTTTTCGAGAAATAGAAAATTAGGTACAAAAGACAAAACCACTAATTTATTACTGTAATTTTACACTTCCATGGCACACGTATGCCTATCTTGCTGCACCTGTGCGTTAGCTAAGTTGAAATGGTCCCTGCTCTATTTTTCATTGCTTAATTCTTATTGTCAACTCCGTCATCATTACCTTGGAGCCTTTGATAATTTTATTAGATACCTGTATACTACATATACATACTTACATACATATACATATATATATATATATATATATATATATATGTATGTATATATATATATATATATATATATATGTATATACATATATATATATATATATATATACATATATATATATATATGTATATACATACATATATATATATGTATATACATACATATATATATATATATATACATACATATATATATATATATATATATATATATGTATATATGAAGACTTTAAGCATTTTTGCATCAAAATATTAACTCATCTTTCAAAAGTGGTTTATAATTTCAACTACGTAAAAGAATTTGTCATTATTTCATTGAACTTCGAAGTTATCACTAATGCTCGTTATTCTTTTCCAATGATCGAAATTTGAGAATTTTTTATCTGTACAGAAGACTGAAAATTTAATGTAAATAGTTACATATACGCCAAGTCAGTGATACTCATCAAGAGCGTCTACAGAAAAATAATCGAAAGTCTTCACCAAATTGGAATTTTTTTTTATAAGGACCAAGTTAGAAATTTCATTAACGATTAGTGTACTAATAATTTTTATATAGTCAAAAGTGAACTGAATTTCTAGGCTGCTTGCCGGAAAGTAAAAGGAAAATTGCAAAACGTTGTCTCTGAATTTCCTTTTCCACTTTCGTTGCTCAAGTCTCTCTCTTGCTTCCATGAACATTTCAAAATTATGCATCATAAAATTACTGCATCAAACTTATAATGCTCATCCTTTTTCGGATGATTAAAACTGTTTTTTTTTTTGTTATATATATAAAAATTAGAAGACTAGAAAATTAGAAGCAATCATAATTTTAAGATTTGACTAAATTAGAATATGCATTATTGTTAACTGATATTCGGAGGCTACTAGGTGGCCAGCTGGACAATCTTAATTATTATTTTTATCCTCATTCTATCTCTTCCATTATTAACAAAGCCTAAACACGTATTGTTATTTCCTTTTCATACAGTGGATCAGTATTCAGTACAAGTCAATCGTTTACCCATATATTTAAAAAATGTTTATGATAACGACACAGCAATGATTTTGGACATTTTCTATTGGAAAACGTAGGATCGAGGCTAACGATAAATCATCACGGATGCTTGATGATTATCATCCACTTCTTTTTATTTTCACTTATCTTCCTATTTCCTCAAAGCTTTACGATAGCGCTATATATTAACTGTTAGAATTTAGAAGGTTTTTATTTCCTCTCAGAAAAAATGTTGGGTTTTATTTTAATCTGCCAAAAAAATTCGGCAGTTGCCTAGAAAATTCTAGCAAATTAGGCTTAAAAAATTAATTGAAGTTTCAAATATTGAGTTGGCTTTGACTAAAATTTCTTCTGCGTACCTAATAAAATGGCGGACTCTGAAAGAGCTTTGTATGAAAAGTTGGCTCCAAATTCAATTAACTCTTCTCAAATTGAAAATTCTCAAGTCTTTTTGTTTAGCTGTTTCACCTTCCATTTCCCACCGGGGAAATTGCGCGTAGCCGAATAAAATTAATGAATTCACATCGAATGTTTTACGAAAAGCCAGATATGGCACTTAGCCTTTTCTATATTGTATTTGAAAAGATTAGGATTGAAATTATAGATACTAAACAAGCTATGCAGTTCCTTGATTGACGTTGATTAAAGGTGAAAAATTGGTCAGATTCATTGAGAAGTTCGGGACACACATCCTTGTGGGGCTTAGCATTGGTGGCAAAGATTTAGTGTTGATGAAGCAAGACGTGTCTTCCAGCTTGGAGCCATCAGAGTTGAAGAGGCACTTGGATGAGCTTGGAAATCAATTATTCACTGGGACATGCAGTTTCCTTCCAAGGTCTAAAGACCAAAAATACAAGGTTTCTTTCCTGTTTATAATAATTAATATCAACATATTCTTCAAACAATAACCCATAAATATAAGCAACCATGATTTGATGACAATGTATTATGATGAACATACAGGTCCCACAGGCTTTTGATGTCTTTGGTCCACAAATCGTTGCCTTCAATAGCTCTACATCAGTTTGTGCAAAAGATGTAGGTTCCACTTGCCCCATTCTTCATGAATAACTCAATATTTTAATGTCTGAGAATTTTTTTAAGATTGAAAATTTTGTGAAATGAAAGACCCTGAAAAAAAAATGCTTCTTATTCAGCAATGATATTTTAGATAATGGAACATGTAGGGAATTAGTGTGATATGCGCAAAGAGGGGAGGGGACACCCAAGTGAGCGACCATAGTGAATGGCTTCACACAGTTCCAAAGAAACCAGATGCTGTTGATTTTAGCTTCATTCCCATCACTTCTCTTCTTAAAGGTCTTCCCGGCAAAGGCTTCCTATCCCATGCCATCAACCTCTACCTTCGATGTAAGTTTTCTTTCATTTTCTCCTCATCTGAAAATTGAAGATTTTGTTATAAAAGAAAACAGTATATACACAATACAAAAAATAACTTAGAAACGTTTTGAAAAATTTGGTCCATAAACATGTGAGGCATTATCAATTTAGTTCTTGAAAAGAATAATATATTTGTTATGAAACTCTTTTATTATTAAAATATAATCTGAATACTGATTTGACACTAAACTATAATATTATCATACAACGACGATATTATAGAATAATTTGATTTTTTTTTTTCATGTTAAATAAGATTTTTTACTCTTTTTAAAAATTAAATTAGTAATACTTTGTTGAAGGATCAGATTGACTATTTATCCTTAAAACTAAACCAAACATGCTTATGATAATAAATTGAACCCCACTTGAATTCCAAACCAATGAAAAACATAAATGTAAAGTATTTCTGTAAATATTTTGACTTTGAATATGTTCACCACGATTTAACATCAAACTCCATCACGCACAGACAACAAACCAACATAAATGCTAAATTATAAGGAAATTTTCTTTTGGCAATTCTGTATTAATGACATGATTTTATCTTTTAACCAAACAATTGTCTGGGGGTTGAAAACTTCCATCTGTGACCATTGAAATCATGTCTCTCGGTATAGGAATTCCCTAAATGGTTGATCCCAAAAGTCAATATCATAAACAATTAATTAATATTTTATTTTTGTATTAAGAAGATACCTTACTTCTGGTTGATGAATTGAATAAAGAATGAGACTTAATGATAAAAGTATTTATGAAATGTGATTGGTAAGATATGAGTTTTCTTATCTTTTTATTTCTCAAAATGCCGCCATATCACATGTAATTCGCAACGCGTAAAAAAAGTTGTGGATAAATTGAAGTGATATTTTCTTCGGATTGACCAGATTTGGTAAAGGATGTATCATGTCGATAAGATATCTCAACTCAACGCTCATAGAATATAACTCAATCAATTCAACCAGATACAATAAAATAGTATATAATCTTAGGGAAAGCTTATTTGTCTTCAAAATTGGGACAGCAGTTTTTGATTTTAACAACTTTAGGCAAATGAGAACCAAGTAAGCTCATACAAAATACAGATAAGCCTACAATGTCAGATTTGCCATATTTTATTGACTTGTTCCGAAGGCACAAGATTTGAGGTCCCTTTGACAATGTTTAGCCATTCACTCCTCACATGGCTGTCAATTTTTGGTTGTTGAACTAATAAAATGAATTAAATTCATTTGGAATGCAGATAAGCCTCCCATGTCAGATTTACCCTACTTTCTTGACTATCAAGCACACAAGCTTTGGGCTCCCGTTCACAATGATCTTCCACTGTGTACAGCCACCAACAGAACCACCTCTTCACCTTCTCTCAGTTTCAACTTGATAGGTCCCAAGCTTTATGTAAACACTTCAAAGGTACATTCAAATGATTCCCTATAAAAAATTACACTTTCTTGTCAACTTCTGCCTTAGTAACTATCTTAATCATAACAGGTAACAGTTGGTAAAAGGCCAATCACAGGGATGCGCTTGTTTCTTGAGGGAATGAAATGCAACAGGTTGCTTTCACACTATTACTGTTTATTCTATGGCTTACTTACATGTTTATCTATCACAGTTTGTCTTCTAATTTAACCCAGATATGTTAGAGGACCAATTGATGCAATTAAGGTGGTAAAAGTCATAAAATTGATGCATGATAAACTAAAAGTACAATCAAGTCTTAGTTCTGTCTAACCATCATTTCTAGCTAAGAATGTTTGGTCAATGAGTGGTGCTCACAAGGATGTTTGGTGACACAGATTAGCCATACACGTTCAACATCTATTGAACACTCCAATAATGCTTAAGGACAAAATACAGGACACCCCAATATGGTCAGAAGAAATCAGTGATGACCGCTACTTTGAAGCAATCAATGGGAAGAAATTTTCCCATGTATGTACAGCACCAGTAAAGTATGATCCTAGATGGAGCTCTGATAAGGATGTGGCCTTTATAGTCACAGGTGCACAACTTCATGTGAAGAAACATGAATCAAGGAGTGTCCTTCATCTGAGGTTGTTGTTCTCTCAGGTGTCTAATTGCGTTGTTGTAAAATCAAGTTGGACACAGGGCTCCTCTGGGTTATCACAGAGGTCTGGCATTTTCTCATTAATAAGCACTTCAATTTCTGGTAAAGAAGAAAAAAAACCAGTTATGGTTTTGGACTCAAGTGTGTTTCCAACAGGACCCCCAGTGCCTGTGCAAACGCATAAGCTGTTGAAATTTGTAGACACCTCACAATTGTGTAAAGGTCCACAAGATAGTCCTGGCCATTGGTTGGTCACAGGTGCAAGGTTGGTCTTGGACAAGGGTAAGATATGCTTATGGGCTAAGTTCTCTTTGTTAAATACTGGTTCATGACATGTCCAAGTGAAAAATGGAAAAAGCAAGGAAATTTTTTATATGTTATATATTTCTCTGTAAATGATGACCTGCATATATATATATATCCTAAAAGTATGGATGTGTCCTTGTTTGGTCAATACTTTTAGCTGAGGTAGTTATAGGAACAATGATTTCTTTCATTTGTATTGTAAGTAGCTTCTAACAAAATAAATGAGAGTACAATTTTGTTCTTCTAAATTCTAATTAGGTAAATGAAATCTCCCAATTTTTTCTTATTCACTATCACACTTTCTCAACATTTTAAATCAGTGCTTTGTTTAGAATTTAAAAGTAACTTTTGTTATTTAGTATAAATAATATTATAACTTATTGTTAACATTTAAAGTCAACCAGTTCAAATATTTTATGTTTTTTAGTTTTTGTATTGTGTTTACTCACTGTCAGGATGTAAAGCTTAAATATTTTATGAAATCAGACATGAGGGTATCTTATTATAAGAAGGGTAATATACTTTGACATCCATAATGTGACAAACTTTTGACATCGCCACGTGTCACATTCTGGGTGGTCCACGTGTTTTAAAAAATAAAATGACAGAATGACATGTATTCACTGTGAAGTTCAAAACAAGTGTCAGATTCAAAGATGTTTTTTTGGTGTTAAAAGTTAGCCTAAACTATCCAATTATTTGTACATTGCTACCATTTTCCTTTATGCACCATCACTTTAAAAAAAAGTGTTTATTTCGGGATGGACTTCGATATAAATGTGTTCTTAAATGATAATTAATGAATTTTATTCAATAAAATTGGTTAAAAATAAACTGTGGAGTTCAAAACAAGTGACAGATTCAAAGATGCCCTCCTCGTGCTAAAAGTTAGCCTAAACTACCCACTTATTTGTACATTGATCCCAAGTCTCTTATTACACATTGAATCCACTTCATTCTGTCATTTTATTTTTTAAAACACATGGACCATCCAAAATGTGACACGTGGCGGTGTCAAAAATTTGTCACATTTTGGGTGTCAAATATCATTACCCTTATAAGAAGTATGTTGATGATAGTTTGCAAAGTAGTTGTGTAATGGAAAAAGTTGTGAATTTGTGTAAAAAAGTTTACAATTTTTTTTTAAAAAAATATATGAAAGATTTATAATTTTTGCCAAAAAAATTATATAAAATAGTTTATAATTTTTATCTGAAAATTTATAAAAGGTATTTGCAATTTTCCTTTTTCCTGACTTTAAACTTGATGACATTTTTCTAAAACATTGTTTTTATTTAATTTTTTACATTTATAAAAAATATATTTATTAAAATACTTTTCTATAAATCGATTAATAATTTAATTTTTAGTTGTCATTTAATCACCTAATATCTTATATGAAAAGTTTATAACTTTTATAATAATTATTTTAACATTAAGATAAATAATATAAAAGCTTGTGTATGGAAATTAAATTCATAATAAATAGAGTAGTTATTGATTATTTTAATAAAAACAATCTTGCTTTTTTTTTCAAGGGAAAAACAGGTTTTATTCTGTTCAAACCCCTTTATGACAGCGTGAATCTGATTCGGATTATTTAATTTGAGTTCACATGTTCACATGGTGACGTGCATTTTTCTGGTTAGCAACTGAGACACATTAACAATTTATGGTATAAAATCGTTTCAGAACATTGCATTCATTAGTTGGCATGAATTTGTTGACTTTCTGGAACTGCATATCAATCCTCTTTTTGGTTTTTGCTTTCTTCTTCTATTCTCACACATATCCTTCAACTTCCTCTCTCATGGCTGAACAATCTTCCAAATCCATTTACGACTTCACTGTCAAGGTTCGTTCTTTTTATTGCATCTGCTTAGAAATTGTTGTCTGCTCATACCCATTTGTTGTTTCTCACTGATTACTTGAAAGCCTGTGTCTTGCTCCTGCCCAATTGCTTTCGCACTCTAATTGCTTGGTGGGTGGGTGAAGATACTCTGTGAAAGATGGAATAGATTAACAAAAGTGCACACTAATATGGAATAGATTAATAAAAGTGAACACTTAGAAGATTTAATTATATTTTTGTAGCTTCTGATTATATATTTGTGTATTTTAATGATAAAGGAGCTTGCTGATCAAATTTTCTTTTCAATTCATGACCTTGTTGCATATCTGCTTCACCAAAATTGTAAAATTTAGATTTGTTTTTTTAATGTTTATTATAATATTAACTGAAAATTAATTGAGTTTGAGTTCAGATTGTTTTCCGCAGATTATTGATTTGTGTATTGTGTCCAATTCTGTATTTGTTCTGTCCTACCAAAATTTTTGGGACTAGCCTGGTTGATTTTTGAGTTGCTGATTTTATTGTTATTGTTCATCCGCCAATACTACTTAACTGTTTGGATGAAGTTTTTTTTGATAATTTATTTTGTTTCTGGTGTGAACTATATTTACAGGACATCCGTGGAAATGATGTGAGTCTGAATGATTACAGTGGGAAGGTTATACTGATTGTTAATGTTGCCTCACAATGGTAACATAATTTGATTGATTTACTGATAAATTAATTTTGGGTCACATTTCTTTTACCCTTATACTAATTTTACCTATGTAATTTTTTTATGCATCTCTGTTTGACCTTATTTATCTGTTATTGTTAATCCAGGTTCTTTATATTGCTCTTCTTTCTTCATTCAGTGTCCACAAATTCACTTTCAGCTGTAAAAATTCACATGTGTTATGTGGACTGTAGGAAAATGTTGTATGGTTGTTATATGTGTGTGAGAGAGAAAGAGATTAGACCTTTGCTAGTGAATTTAATGCGAAATAATCCTTACAGGGTATACAGATATTCAAAAGCCATAGATTTTTGGACTAAAACATAGTTTTCTAGGTTGGATGATGCTACACAACATTTCATTTCTTAGTAACAGTTGTGCTTAAGAAGATACAATATATGGCATTGATATTATCAAGATCTGTATTATGTGTTTCATGTATGATATCTCCTATGATTTTTTTAATGTTATTAAATTAGAAAATATAAGCTCAATTGTCAGTAACAGTTGTATCCAGTTCAGGAGAAAGTTGGAGTAGGATCGATTGGCCTGAAAATGGAACAACTTACCCAGGGTGGGTTATTTGATTAAGGTTTTTAAGACCAAGGATCCACTTAGAAAAGATGATAAAAGATTGTCCAATTAAAATAGGTAGAGGATGAGCAAAGAGAACATTAGGAAACCTGCTTAAAGAAAATTTGTTTTAAATGGTTTTCATGAAATTTTGGTTTCTGATAGAGTTCACCGGCATTGTTGGATCCATTTATCTAACACCACCTAGTCGGATAAGGCTTGGTGTTATTGTTTGTTTAGAATTAGCTGATTACTGGATACTATCCTTCCCCCTCCAATTTTATTCGTATGTAATAATATTTAGTTCATTGGTGTAGTGGTTTGACACAGACAAATTACAAAGAGTTGAATGTATTGTACGAGAAGTACAAGAATCAAGGTAAACACTACAAAAAAGGAAAAGAAAGAAATTTCTCAACTATATTTATCATGATGTGAATTTGTATAACTGAAACTTCCGAGTGGTCTCCATCTCCAGGATTTGAAATCTTGGCATTTCCATGCAACCAGTTTGCGGGACAGGAGCCAGGAAACAATGAAGAAATTCAGGAAGTTGTTTGCACTAGGTTCAAAGCTGAATTTCCTATCTTTGATAAGGTGATTTCTGATAAGTGACAACCAACCTATATTTTATTTGCTCTATTTTGTTCCCTTTCATGTGTACTACTCTATCTTGGCCTGACATGACGTATATTTTCCTGCATTGACACTGTTTATGCATGTGGAATATCTCCATGTGTCATTTTACATGAAAATGATCCTAAAATAGTTCATTACAGGTTGAAGTCAATGGGAAGAATGCAACTCCCCTTTACAAGTTTTTGAAAGAGCAGAAAGGAGGAATATTTGGAGATGGTATCAAGTGGAACTTCACAAAGTTCTTAGTAAACAAAGAAGGGAAGGTTGTGGAGAGATATGCACCTACCACCTCACCCTTGAAAATCGAGGTTAGACATGCTATAAGTGCATATATATTTTAAGTTGGATTTCTATGTATAATAATGATGCTGTTAGATATTGTGTTTATGTTAATTAGGGAAACATAGTCCTTATTCTTATTATTTTATTTTTACATATTCATTTGTATTTGGGCTTAGTCCACATTCTTATTATTATAAATACATTACCCTATGTATATGCAAAGACACACAAGGGAGATTTCTCCTCATCTCTTTCACTATTTCATAGATGCAAACAAAAGGATCAATTTTAACTTCAGTAAATGTTGGATTGATATTTGGGTTACTGGCATAAATGCTACTTGTCCTCTAAGCTAGTCTAAACTAAAACCCAACACATTTAACTACAACCGATTTTGTCCAGTGTCATGTAATAAGATTAAGATTGTATGGCAGTTAAGTTATATTTTTCCTCTTGCAGAAAGACATTGAGAAGCTCTTGCAATCTTGAGTGCCAAAGATTGATTATATAGAGCATATAATGTTGCACAGGTTAGTTTTACTATCATTTACTTTTCAACACTACCTTTCTTCTTGATGAGGACTGTTTTGTGAGAGCTTAACCTATATAAATTGTCTTGTAAATTCTCAATCTTGCATATACTATAAACACATTCATTTGTTAAATAGTCCACAGATGTTCATCTCAAAGTGGATTCTCTAGTTGGTTTTAGTGTAGAAAATTTGCTTACTCACCTAGTTAGTGTACCTTCAAATTATTTGAGAAGCTCCCCTCTAAATGTGTATGTATTTCAAACTTTTGCCCCCTTGTACGATTGAAACGATCATATCTATTTCAGATTACTACTGATAAGAAAACTACAATACCTTACGTTTGTCCTTTGTTCTTTTTGTGCAGGAAATAGGTAATTTGTCCGGTGCTTTCCAAGGACAAGTAGCAACTATGCAACTATATATGTATATCATCAATCATTATATATCCTGGAAAAGTTTTAAAATATCTATATCGTGTATTTGGATTATTCAATAAGTATGAATTGGAGTTATCACTCTGTTATCAAAACCATTAGATAATATATTTGGATGCATGTTTATGCTATTATTCTGCATGATCCATACGCCATTGATTATATATCACATAGCTTCAGATTATGCAATTATCTTCTTAGTTTTGAACTTTGTTTAGTGTCCATAATATTTATAGAAGAAAGAAATAAGAAGATAAAATGTACTGTGCTTTTCTCATGAATCAATATGAACTTGTAATATACCTTGGATTTTGGAGAAGTTAAATGAGTAAAACTTCAAATATTTCAATTTAATGTATTCCCTTCTATTTTCACATAGAAGTTTATTTAAAACATTTGAGTTATTTGGTGAAGGTGTTTTCACTTCCAGAATTTATGCGTTATTAGATTGTAGAGTCATTGGATGTCGTAGAAGTATAAGACCAATGACATAATCATCTTATATTATTGTTTTTTTTTATTGGTTTAATGTAACTTATAACTTATATTAAGTGCTATAACATCTAACGTCAACAACTATTTAATAATTTTTTATGATGATGTAAGAAATTCTTCAAATTCATGTGTTATGTTTCTTGTTAACGTGACTGAGATTTACGACAACTATTTAATAATCTGTTAACCAAAGTTTCAGGCAACTTATGAATATTTTGAAATATTTCATGATAAAAAGTTCCAACTGTATCACATGATTTGAATTAGCGATGGGCGTAAGTTCTGACTAACTTTTAGAGTAATAGATGGAATAGTTTTTCTTCTTTGATGCAATTTTTAAAATTGTAATGTGTGAAGTTAAGATTTCGAAGATTACAAAATTATATTTTTCAATTTTAGGTCAGATATATTATTTTGATTGATATTTTTTGGTGAAATGGTATTCAAGACGGTTTGACAAATATAAAGATTTTTTTTAGAAAAAAAAGGATGAAAATTTGAGAATTTTGTATGATAAAATGATTTCATTATGAAAATTGTATGTTAGCCTATGGTAATAATTGTGTTATTAATAACATTTTTAATATTATAGTTCTTTCAATATACATGTGCAAATTTTAAGAAACATTTAAAATTATCTTATATACTAAGCTAAGTTACATACTGTAAATGCAATACGAATTATATATTTATAAATATTTCTTAATTATGACTTTTAATTAAAAAAAAGCGTTCATTTTAAGTAGCAAACAAGTTAACAAAATAATTATATAAACTTGAAACATAAGCATTTATTAAAAAAAATGTTTTGAAAAATTAATATCTTATTTTATATTTTAATTTTGGATGGTTATACTACAAAATATTTGTATTCTATTTTTTTCCTTAAAATTGGTTATTTTTAGTATTTACTTTTTGTTTTTTTTTTATTTTTTTAATCAATTCTTTAATTCTAAACGATGCGTTTAAGGGTTTAAGGCTATCTGTGGGTTATCACCATTGTTGTCTTCCTCAGTCATCGTTGGCCAAGAACGCAGCAAGTTGGAAAAAGAAAATGCAAATTTTGGGCACAGAATTTCTTCGTTGTTGAGAACAGGACAACAATTGTGTCTGCGAATTTTGATTTCTAAGGTTATTTTATTACGTCATCTTTTCTAATAACTCCCAAAATGGCTTCTGCAATATTCAGAAGCTTTCAAGTTCACCCTTTTCTGCTTTATCCAACAACGTTACTAAGACGAAGAAATGGGGTTTATCATTTGACGACGAAAGCCACACAATCTCAAACAGACACCCAACAGCGGCAACCTCAGACAAAGGTTTCAACAAGCAGCACCCAGTCCAAAAAGCTTGACAAAATCCCAAAAAACTATGAAGCTATCATTGGCATTGAAACACATGTTCAGCTCTCCACTCAGACCAAAGCCTTTTGTGGTTGCCCTTACCATTATGGTTCTCCACCCAACAGCAGCATTTGCCCCATTTGCATGGGCTTGCCGGGTGCTTTACCTGTTTTGAACTCCAAGGTCATTGAGTTTGCTGTCAAATTGGGCCTTGCTCTTAACTGCAACTTGGCTTTCAACTCCAAGTTTGATAGGAAGCAGTATTTCTACCCTGACCTTCCAAAAGGGTACCAGATTTCTCAGTTTGATGTGCCAATTGCATCAGCTGGTTTTCTTGATGTGGATATTCCAGTTGAGTTTGGCGGGGGCCACAAGAGGTTTGGCATTACAAGGGTTCACATGGAAGAGGATGCAGGAAAGCTCCTACACGCAGAGAATGGAAATTACTCACAGGTTTTGTTTATTTACCATTACTTCAGTTTGCAAGTTGCAATCTTATTTAGCTTCTGTTTGGATAGATCTTCTTTGTAAGTACTTATAAGAAGGGGGTAAATAAGTTAAATATTGTCTTATGCAGAAATTGAAATCAACTTGTGATGAAACTAAACGAGAAAATTTCTATAATAACCTATTTATAAATTAATTTTAACTTAGAAAAAAATCAAGTTATATTACTTTCTTATTTTCTTCTCCTCTAAACATTTATTGAGAAGTTTATTCAAACATAACCTTAATATGTCTTTTTTATTTGTTTTATATCCAAGTTTAAGGTACCCTTCATTGTTTACCATTGACAGACTGCATTTGTTCAATAATGCAATTATGTTTATTTAAGCAAATATTTGTACTGGGTCAGTTTTCACATGTTTGTTTGATGAATAATTCTTATTTTGGAATACATTTATTGGTCAGTTCCATTCATTGACGTGAATACCAAAGACCCAACAAGTTTTATCTATGATACAAACATGTTAAAGTTAGTGGTGTTTCATGACAGGTTGATCTTAATAGGGCAGGGGTACCTTTGCTTGAGATAGTTTCTGAGCCTGATATGAGAAATGGTATTGAAGCAGCAGAATATGCTGCAGAACTACAGAGGTTGGTGAGGTATTTGGGAGTGAGCAATGGCAATATGCAAGAAGGTTCTCTTCGTTGTGATGTAAATGTATCAATACGACCTATTGGACAATTAAAGTTTGGGACTAAGGTATTTCTTCTATATAAATAATTAGAGGTTTTTTACACACCAATTATTGGACTTCTGGAATTGGCACTTTGTGAAATTGTTAGGAAGCTTGTTAAGATCGCATGGAGTTGTTTATACTCGTCAATGTCATCCCTACTCTAATTAGTCATTGTTAGGAGAGAATCTTCGTTCAAGTTGAGTTTTCTACCTGCAATCATAAGGATGGAAGATATTAAGAATATAGTTTACAGATAATCTTGTACTACCAGACATGGAAAATATTCTTTTCAACAAAAGAAACTCAGAATGAGTTTTTTTGTGTTAATTCTTGATCAGTTCTGTTTGCACCAAAGCGTAGCTTAGATAAGCATGATAATCTTTTTTGGGTAAATTAAATTGTACTACCCTCGCCTCTATTTTTAAATATATAAGAGATGAAATGTGCTACACTTAACTCCATTTTAATGTAAATGAAATTGGCGAGCGACTCTTAACAAGCTTTCCATGGGTATATTTGCTCTCGGAGATTAGTGTAATTTATCCTTACATTTTTAAAAAGTCATTCTTTTGTGTTTTGATGTCTTGCGAAATAGATGTCTTTGTAAGCAGTAAAACAAAAATGTAAAATTGTGGTGTTACTTACCTTAGCATGACATGTTCTCAATCAATGTATGCAATTATTATGTTCTTCTTGGCTAGTAGATTATAATCCGAAATTATCAATGTGGTATCCTGTTCTCTAAGAAAACAATTACTTGCTCAGAATTTTGGGTTTCTATAAATTAACCTCAAAGAATGAAATAAAGAGTAATTGCTTCAAGCAGTTCTCTTATGGATGAGAAAATTGAGTAGTCATATTATTGCAAATTTCTATTAAAAAAGTGACTTGATCATTGCTTTACTGGAATGAAGTGCCACAAAGTCTATTATGTTTTGTTGCAGTGCAGTATGAACACACTATATATTACAGATTAGCAGCTAATATGGTCAATTGTTACTGGCAGGTTGAAATAAAAAATTTGAACTCATTTTCTTCAGTGAGTAGAGCAATTGATTTTGAAATTTCAAGGCAGGTGGAACTCCATAGTCAAGGCCAGGAAGATCAGATAGTACAAGAAACTCGGTTATGGGAAGAAGGCTCTCAGGCTAGTGCTATAATGTGTTCTTATATTTTTTGTTTATAGTGTAGTGTAGCAAGTGCAAGATTGTGTTTTCATTTTTCTGTCTTCAGACTAGGAGACTAGGATTCTTAAGTAACTTGTTTTTCTGTTTAGAGAACAATTACAATGAGGAAAAAGGAAGGGCTTGCCGATTATCGATATTTTCCAGAACCAGACCTTCCAGCAGTAATTCTTTCTCAGGAATATGTTGATGATATTATAGAATCTTTACCAGAGCTCCCAGAAATTAAGCGGAGAAGATATGAGCAGATGGGCTTAAGCATGCAAGATGTTCTTTTCCTGGCTAATGATAAAAATGTGAGTTCTCTGTGGTTATTTACTGACTGAAAGTAGGTGAATTTAATAAAACAATGTACTAAAGATTTAGATATAAATATTTGAAAGAAATAATAAGTAAACTATCTACTAGATGTCCTTCATCCCACTATTGTATAATTATTGTTAGGAAATGTACTTAAGATTTGACAACACCCGAGAAAAAAAAATCTAAAAGTGGTAATGTTATGTAGATATAAATAGGAAAATAATGTTAGTTAGTGTAAGGAAGCTAAAATGCTGCAACTACTGTAAACTACAAAGAGACTATGAAGAATATAAAACTGCTATTGCTACTAAATAAAATGGTCTAATATGGTCTAATAAAATGCCCCCTCAATCAAGTACATTACACGTTAGAAGCTAAATAGTAGATGCCAATTATTACCACAAATGGTCTAATATGGATTTTTTTTCTTCTGAATTGATGTATTAGATTGCAGAATTTTTTGATGCAACTCTTGCAAAAGGTGCTGATCCAAAGCTAGTCGCCAATTGGATAATGAGTGATATTGCTGCTTTCATGAAAAATGAAAAGTTAACCATAAATGAAATAAAGCTTACACCTGAAGAGTTGTCTGAGTTGATAGCTTCCATCAAAGGTGGAACCATTAGCGGCAAGATTGGGAAGGAGGTATGTTTGCTTTGGCACTAATGAGGGTGCAGTACCCTAAGCATCCCTGATTCTCACACAATTTTAAAACATTAAGTTGCTCTACTTTCTAGTTTTTGCACTGATTTGTTCATATGCTTTACTATAGGCAAAAGTCAGTTGTATTAGTGCATTCTAACTATGGACCAACCCAATGTGGGAATTCGTTTATAAATATGTTGATCTCTAAATTTGGGCTTTAGTCATTAGAGCCTTAATCATCACTGAACTTTAATATTTTGTTCCTGTACAAAACATGTCCTATTATTACGCCTATGTATATATTGTGCCATATAAATATGGTAATTAGGAAACTTGGATCTTTGATTTATCACACTCATTTTGTTACCATCAAGTTTGAAATATAGTTATGATACAGTTTTCAGTATATGCTTCTCTTTGATCTTGCCGCGGTTCCTTCCTTTTCTACTTATTTTTACATGTTTGGTTTGACTTTGAATAAGACTGTCTCAATGAAGTGGAAAACAAGAAAAGACAATTGAGCAGTTGTGACTGAATTATTTAAATTTGGGCTTATGTTGCATTCTGTATTTTTTTCATTGTGTTCATTTGTTTGCAGGTATTATTTGAGCTATTAGCTAAAGGTGGAACTGTTAAGGACCTCATAGAAAAAAAGGACTTGGTTCAGGTAAGTTGTAAAATTAACCATTACTTAAGTTTTTACTGTGTATTGTGTTTTTGACAGAACTCAACAAGAGTCAACATAAATGCTTTGATACTGAAGCACAAAGTTGCTAGCTTATGAGTTCAAATACAAATTTAGCAACTATACTGGTTTTAGATTTTGTGGGATGATATTGAGTTTTAATTTTTTTATTTCAAAAGAAAAACTTGAATTGTTCTGAGCATTCCATGGGAAACCTCTGCTCCGAGGCTGCATCTTTTGACATTGGTTGTTGATGCTGAGAAAGAGCAAAAATATTGTAACCGGCTTTTGTCTTTGGAAATGACAGATAGTCGATCCCAATGAAATTGAAAAAATGGTGGAGAAAGTGATTGCTGAGAATCCAAAACAAGTGGAACAATATCGAGGAGGCAAAACTAAACTACAAGGTTTTTTTGCCGGCCAGGTATGAGTATGAACATGTAGGAGTGAAAAGATTTTTCAATGTTTTCTTTTTTCCTTTTCATATCTCACTAACTTTTGCTTGTCCAAATGTAGGTAATGAAATTATCTAAAGGCAAGGCAAATCCAGGTCTCCTAAACAGGATCCTCCTGGAGAAATTGAATTCTAAGAGCTGATGATAATAGATTGTTATATCTACACTCATTACTCTGTGCTTAGCATTATTTCCAACTTGTTAAGCGGTGATCCTTGATAAAACTGTTATGCAGCCAATAGACAAATTGGAAATGACAAGTGATGATGAAAAGTTCTTGTGTGCTCATTTCTTGCCAAACTAATTGGTTCTATTGGATACATATTTTAGCTGATTTTTGAAATAAACAGTGTATATTTTGAGTTCTAAAAGTGGTATAGGATTTCTGCTTCAACTGTTGAGATAGAAGTGTTCCATCCTATCTATTTTCTTCGGCAGGAAACACAAGCATTATATGGTGTGCTTTATAAGTACAAGATTTCCAAAAGCATGTGATTTATATTTACATTGCCAATAAATTTATGGCTTAAAAGTTTCGTTGCATATCTCATGTATTTGGCATGTAACAAGTATATTTTGGTATTATTACCTTGTAAAACAATATCAAGAGCATACATGTATTTGGTTTCATGTCTGTTATACTGTAACATCCATAGATGTGTGTCCCGGGGCAAAACAAGTTCGTGTGTTTGGTTAGACTGTGTGATGAAGAAAGAAAACTCTGCAAATGTCTATGTTAACGTTAACTCTCGTGGAGCTTGTTTTAGCATGTAGAAAACGTCTTTAATTTATATGAAAAAAATGTTGCTTTAATATCTATAGCAGCTAAAGCAACCATTGATCTTATCGTGTCATGGCTTGCAACCAAGGGAAAAACTTAAATGTAGCTGATTTCATATTGTTGCTTTTATCCTTTTATCACCAACTGTGCCTTGTAAATGTCAACTTCACTGTTTTCTTTTTACTTTATCTTAAACACCCATTTTACATAAATGGTGTTGAGCTTTAGGAATATCACATAGTTGACATGTGTCATTACTTTCAATGACATCAATTCATTGCTTTTCACCATTTTTCTTCCTTGATATCACTATCGTATGTTGTGTGTGATTGTTGGAGAAATTCTTTCAAATGCACAAACGAATGTAGTGTATTGTTTCTCATCATATAGGTTGCTACCAAGTCCAACAATACCAAGTGTTCTCTTTATCAAAGAGAATATCCCTGCCAATGACAATATTTTTATACAAGGACTAAACAATTTATAAGCTTTGGATGTTTCACTTACATCTTTCATCGGTAAAACTTCAAAATCTCTCAAGGTTTAAAGTTGCGCGCTTCACTCTAGCAAAACCTTGACATTTTTCTTTTCATTCAATCCCAAATATCCTCTTAAGTATATTTGCAAGGAATACTTTCCAAAAAAATCAATGCATGTTAAAGTATTTACTATCTATTTTCTCTTAAAGTTATATGTAACTTAATATCAATTTATAAAAGAAATAGATGGTTTTACATCATACTAATATGCAAAGTTCGAATTTAGTCCTTTAATGTGAAAATGTGTTAAGTAAAATCCCTATTTCTGTAAACAAGCCACCAAAAGAAGGTAATTTTCAGAAAGTGAAAAACAAACGTCATATAAAACTGGTAAATCTAATCTAGTTTGGAAAATGGAGTTGTGGGAGAGGGAACAATAGAATTACTTTTAGAAAGGGAAAATTATACTTATTACATATCGTTTTTCCCTGCGTACTGTAAAAAAAATATAAAGAACGCTAAATGCTCTTACATAGCACTGCAACCGTTGCTGGGAGATAAAAATTGAGAAGGCCATAAAAGCTATGCATAATCAATTAGGTTTGACATATGTGTTGTCCTCTCTAAACTTGGCGATTTGACTCCGTATCATTCCCTCAACATGAGGTTGGACAAACATGTGGGTGCTATCCAAGACATGTATTATGAACTTATCAGATGCAGGAAATGAAGCATTCATATTGATGATATATTGTGCCATGGGAATGTCACTGCACAACACAATTTAGCCAATCATTGACGCAGAATACAGAAATGAAAGCAAAAATTAATTAAAAGTAAACCATGTTCACTCCAACTATGGTAATTTGATATCCCATTAGTGACTGGTTGTTTTCATGTGGAAAAGAGAAATACACAATTATAACTGTTGTTAACATTAATAAACCAAAACTTATGGCAAGAGGTTTTTTACCCATGTAAGAAGGAAAAAACAGTCCTTATAGTTTTAGTATGTAGAAGTTCCAACAATTGCTAGTTGTAAAAATAATCATTTGAATATTTGGCTAACAACAGTCATAATTATACAACTTTCCAAGAGGTGATACCAGGAAATGAAGACTCCTTTGGTGGCATTGACCATGGTGTATAACCTTCCTGGAAAAAAAACTAAGACAAGTTACAACAGACACCATAACATTCGTCATCATTGTAGATAGTAAATAATAACTAGTTATTTGATACAGAGCTAAAAATGCTTTACAAAGCTTCTCTTAAAACATACTTATCCAAACAAGCCATAATCTGCACCCTGTGATTTTCTTACAACAAAATTCATGGTTATCAAATCGAACATTAATTATTCTTTCCTCCACACATCACAAATCCAATGACCTATTATGATCACAAATTAATCTAATCTTGCTAAGATGAAATAAAAAAAGAATTAAATGAATTGAACTGAGTAACTTAACATTAGGAATGAAACGATGTGATCTTATCGAAAAAAAAAAATGGAAAAAGGATGCAAAAGCTTGACATCATCGCACGAACTTCGCTACCTCAATTATAATTGTCTATAGAGTTGGCACAACAGCTAAAGCTCCAATCCGCAATGGCGAAAATTGTGGTAGGTTTTACATGAAAGGGAAATTCAGAGAAGAAAACCGCGCAAGCTATCGGGCCTTCCAGGCCCACGTGACAAATGGGAGTTTCATTTTGCACTCCACATATTTCTTTGCATCACTCCATTTTTTTTAGAATAATATTTCTGGAATTTATCTTTAAGAGAGTAATACAATTGTTTTACAATAAATTAGGTTATTTAGATAAATAATTTTAAGAGGAATTAAAATTTAAAATTTTCATGAAAGTAATTACATTACTTAAAAAGTATATAATTTTAAATTTCACCTAAAAATTAAAAGTTTGAAAATTTTCACATATTCAAATTCATATACTTTTACCTATTCTTTTTAATTTGACTTTAATTACATATTTGTCAACATAAGTAAAATCCAAGTAATGCGGAGATAACAATTTTTCAATTAATGTCAACTAGAACCTCTTTTTAATATATATATATATATATATATATATATATATATATACTTAAATTTTTATTATTATAAATCGTTATTATTTCATGTTTCAAATTAACTAGAATTTTATCGATTAATATTAAGATATTACCGTCTGACCAATGTGAAATATAATTTTTTTCGATTAACATCCATTATGATTTACTTTTAATGTCTATAGATATTGTTTTTTTCTTATCAACACGAATTTATTATTTATCAATAGTTTGTTTCAATTATTTAAATGATGATTGAAAATAATTTCAACCAACATGAACTGTTTTTGTTTGATATTTAAATAATTTTGCATATTTATAACTGAATTAGGTGATAATTGAAAAATTTATGTAAATAAGAAAATTAAAATTTAATAAATTTAAATATACTTATCAAACAAAATATTTAAAAATAAAATAATTTAAAATAATATCGATTCAACTTTAATATTTTTAAATACAATAGAAATTAAAAAGGTAAAGTCTTTTATTTTTTTATCTCATAATCCTACACTTAGTTGTAAAAGTGAAAATGTGTATTATCTAATTTTATTATCTATACATTCATGTTATTTCTTCTCCCATCAACATTATTTTTTTAATGTGATTTTTTAATTTTTTTAAATATATTATTCAATATATATATATATATATATATATATATATATATATATATATATCACAATATATAATTAAATATATAATAAGATACCTTATTTAGTAGAAATACAAAATATTATTAAAAATAAAATAAAATAAATGATATTTTCATACATTTATAGATAAAGATGAATATATGTTGAATGAATCATAATTCCGACTTAGGAACACTTTGGTATAGTTGTATGATCAAATTTTATTTTATTGTCGTAATATATTTTTTTTTTAAATTATAAGATAAAGTATTTAGGTGTAGTTTTAACACACAAATTTATTCGAAAATTGGATAGTATGTTTTCTTTTAGTTTGAAATATTAATTTTATTTTATATTGTTCCTTTAGCTCAAAATATTATACTCCATACTATTCGTTGAGCTAAAATTTGTTACATGACTTAGATTTTACTATTTCATTTGTTGTTAGTTTAGATGTAGAATATGAGTTTAATAATCATGTAATATCATTAATATAAACAAAAATATGTAATAGTTTTGTTTTTCTTTCAACTTTTATTTTTATTTTTTTCTATTTTAATTACAAAATATTTTATTCTGAGTTTGGGTAAGCACAATTTCTCATGGAAATATTCATTTTAAAAAGACAGGTTATATCTATGGGTAAAATGAAGTAACCAAAAAAATATTAAACATTGTTTCTACTACCTCTCACCTTTACCTACACATACATACACACACACACACACACACATATATATATATATATATATATATATATATATATATATATATATATTATAATAATTTGAATTATTGATTTAAATCTCCATTAAAACATGTCCGATATAAAAATATTTTAACTCTTCGTTCTATAAATTAAAGAAACTATTACTCACACTAAGAATAGCAATGAATTAATGAAGGAAATGAACTATTTTAATAGTAATAGTAATTTTATATTCTTCACAGTCTATTTATTCAGTCTCTTTATTCAGCTGCGGCAACTTTTTAACTTCTTAAAAATGTATTTTGCAGTAGTTTGTTGATCATAATACTAGACTATTCGTTCTTATGAGGACTATCATCATTGCCTTCGGCTTCTCCATCAGAACTAGAACTTGTGTCACTTATTTCATCGTCTTCCAAGCTATCAATATTTTCCCTTGTGCGCCTGAAGTGGAAATGATGTCGCATCATAGGTGAACACAAATGCTGGCTCTCGAACAAAAACGTAAACTTTAAGAAGGGTTTAAACCAATAATCGCAAGCTCCAAGTTTAAAAGCCTTCTTTAGGGATAGGCCATTCTTATCCACAGACATCACTGCAGATGGTTAAACAGTCAAAAGTTGAAAACTTAAGTAAAAAGGTAAAAGATTAATTACTTACCGATGAAAAGAACATCAATTACTTCTTTGTTGAGAAAATGCAGAAATTCAAAGCCATCCATCATTGGCATATGGAGTTCCATGATAATCCAATGAAAGTTTATTTCTTTTTTCAGCAACATATCGACCGCACTTGAAGATTCAGTGCATATCATAGCTGCACACAACTCAAAAGCATAAGAAAAAAACACAAATATTTCTCTTAAAGAATGATAACGAATAAAATATTGTATATATCTAACCTCGATGAGAACTCTCATTGCATGATTTCTTGATGAATTCAAGAACTTCAAGGTCAGTATCAATGGCAAAGATTTTAAGATTTGGTGGAAATTCAGGCATGTCAATTGAAGAAGAAGAACTTCCGGCCATCACTCTTCACTATCACCTTATACCAGGAATGGAGAAAGCAAGGGAAAGAAATAAATACATATGACATGGTATAACAAAATCCAAACAACGAAAATCAAATATACAAGTAATTAAAAAGATTTCACCCAACCCATCAAATAAATACATAACATTAATGCTTTTAAAACTCCTTTTCGCATATAATCAATCAAGAATAATTATAATACGTGGGTGAGTCAATAATATTTTGTTTATTTATTATTAAAACTAATAATAAATAATACATATTAGTTATAATATTAAATAATTATTTATAATATATAACAATTAATATTAATTTTTATATATACTTAATATATAATAATATTTTAATTAATAATAAGCTTTGTTGGATTCATGTTATAAAAGCATCTAAGATATCACATCATCACACATTAACAAATTCTCAACTAATTGGATAAAAATATAAAATATGAATAGTTTTAAAATTAAAATAATAAAATTTACAAAATTAAATATTAAAAATTAGTAATAAAATATTTATTTAAAACATATACATTTTATATTAAATTGTAATCTCTGAAAAATACAATAAAAGGTCCAAAATTTTAAAGGTATAGTTTAACTAGTCTACATCAATATCCACCTCTAACTTAACATTAACTTAAAAAGATATCCGGATCAATTACTAAAATCTCCTTAAAAAAATATACTAAGTAGAAGAATCTTTTAACTCTTCATTGTATAAATTAAAGAAACGAACCACTGTCTTCATAACAAAAATAAAATAAAATAAAATAGAGATAAAATATTAAAATTTGGATAAAATAAGGAGACCTCTCAATTTTTAGTTAGTTTAGGATTTTTAAAAATCATAATAAAAACGAGCCAATGACATAAGTATTAGTATTATATATATATATATATATATATATATATATATATATATATAATGGATTTTCTATCATTTATTATGTATGCTGTTATGATGATACACCGCATAACATGTGCAAAATTGTTTTTTACAGAACTCATGATTTGTGATGAATGGAGAAAAGCTTGTGATACTGAATTTTTTACAGAACTTGATTGGAGTGTAAGGTGTAATTTGAGATATTTGTTGTGCAAGAAGGAGGGACAAGATAAATCAATCATCAGAGCCAATATGAAGAGGATTTCTGGTCCTAGCAAACCCTAATGTAGCCGTTGATATACAGAGAATAATAAAGGCATCAAGAATTTGTCTCAATTATTCTGAAAGCGTCTCAATCAGAGGTTATGAATCATGTTGGTCTTAACTACATGAAATTTCGATTTTTTCAAATGAACACTAACCTCGTCGATCGGAAGTACCCCGATTCTCCTCTTCTACCACTCGATCGCCGCCGCCGCCGCCCCACCTTTATCACCCCGCGGACTGGTATGTGTGCCGCTTTTGAGCTCCACCGAAGACGGTGGCACGAATGCAAGGGTTATGTGACAAGGAAATACTTGCAGAGATAATAAAAGTTCTAACTATCCTGACCTACTTCATGGAGACTTTGTGATATATATACACGTACATTTGCATGAGTAAGAAAATAAAAGAGACCAAAATAAAATTTATTTACTAATATTTAATATTTGTTTATGCATTTCAATCTTTTTATATTTAATACTAAATCGAAATAATATTTGTTTAATTATCATTAGTTATAAATAACATTATATTATTATTTAAAATGTGTAATATAAGGATAAAATATAATTTTTATATATTAAAGCGTAGGGAAAGAAAATACTTTATGAGTGAATTTTATAAATATAAAACAATTCAAACAATTAAAAAGGAAGAAGATAAAGTGAGTCAGAAAAGAAAAAAAGGAAAGAGTATGAAACCAAAGACTAAAATTATAAATAAATAAATATATATATATATATATATATATATATATATATATATATATAATAACTTTATTAATTTAACCAATTAAAAAAATTAAATATTATTCATAGTTATTTTAAATGTGTATAGTATCTCTATTTCCAAAACAAATATTTTACATAACAGAATCTAATATTTATTCCATTAATATTTTTGATATTTAGTTAAGGAAATATTCGTCTCAATAATAAGAAGATTTGTTTCTATATATGTTAAAATTGTATGGTGTTAAAAAAACAAAATCAGAACATTAAGGTTGGAAAATGCTTTGTAAATTATGAATAATTTGTACTGATACTTTTAATAATATTTTTTTAACTTCAATCCAAATGTAGTTTTTTAATTTACAAATCTTAAATATTTTTTACAAATAAGTATGTACGAATAAAAACAGAAAAAAAAACCCCTAAGAGGGAGAGATTTTCATCTATATTAAAAAATAGTAATTGTCTATCATTTATGTTATTTCCATGTAAATGAAAAGAAATAATTGTTTCTATTTTATGTAAAACATAGATTTAATACAATAGCAATAAGTAATTTATTTAGTTAATTTAATTTTATATAATAAAAAATCACATTAAATAAAAAACCTAAATACATATAAAATAATAAATTATAATAAACCTGTAGAAACATAAAAACCCAACAAAGGTTGCATTGTATTTTTCTAATATTCAGAGTATTATTAACAACTAAGATTACTTATACAATCAATTAATGACTATTTACTTTATTATTTATCAAAATATTATTGATTCACCTAAATAATAATTTTAAAAACATAAATACTTTTCAAATTTATTTAATGTGTTATGTGAAATATTTTTAAGTGTAAAACATATTTACCTTGACAGTTGACTTTTGTTGCTTTCTAAAAATCTTTAACAAAACATACCTTATATATTTCTTTCTTTCAGTTGCTTTCTCAACAGTGCAAAGTGATGGCCGAAATTTCTTCTACTGACTTCCCTGAATTCCCATCAATTCTCAATGTTCTTGTCATTGACAATGACCTCAGTTTTCTTGATTTCATCAAGAAAACATGCAACCAGTATTCTTATCAAGGTTAGATATACAACATTCTATTCGTAATCCTTTGTTAAGAGAAAGATTGATTATTTTCTTATCTTGATGCTTGTTTGGAGTTGTGTGCAGTTATGGCATGTTCTGAATCTCTAAATGCTGTCAATATTTTGCGAGAAAGAAAAACGCATATTCATTTGATACTCATTGAAGTTTATATGCCTGTCATGGATGGCTACGAATTCCTGCTATTTGTCAAGAAAGAAGGAATTAATGTTCCTGTCATAGGTATGTAACTGGTTTACTCAAAGTTTTAGATTTTTGACTGATAAAGAATAACTTGAACTTGTTTTACAATCTGTAGTGATGTCTCATGATGATTCTAAGCCTTCCATAATGAAGACTGTTCAGCTTGGAGCTTGCGATTATTGGAAGAAACCCTTGAATGAGGATATGATCAAGAATATGTGGACACATGCTTTTAGGAAGTTTCTAGGGGAAGATAGGACCCAAAAAAATACTGACAGGTTGGATGAGAATGATAAAACAAGAGAAGATGCTTCATCAATTGTTGATAGGAACAAAAGTAATTTCAGAGAAGATGATGATGTTGATGAATCAGAAAATAGTAATCCACTTGCCACAGGGAAGGATCGCATAGTATGGACACCAGAACTGCATACTAAATTTCTTGATGCTGTTAAAAGAATTGGACCCGAAAGTATGATTTCTGGGCAATTGTTTTATTTTTCTTCATTCATCAATATTTGTTTTTTGGTGTATTGACCGATTTAATTTTCTTTTAGATGCCGTGCCAAAGAAAATTCTGGAAGCTATGAATATGCCTAACTTGAAAAGAGGACATGTTGCTAGTCATCTGCAGGTTGGTACATTTCATTTTCTAGGTAGATTTGATTATTACTTCAGTAATTATTGTTTAGTGTGTTTTTGTGTAGAAATTCAGAAAATCTGATGCTGATGGAAACTGAGATTTTGATTGACAGAAATACAGAAAATTTTTGAAAGAGCAGGAAGAAAAACAGCAACAGCAGAATGAACAGCATGAGATGTCATTGGTTTCAGGTAATAAAAAACCAAGGGTGCATGCATCAGGAGAAAACAACTTACAACCTTTGACACATCCTGGTCTGACATGTAACATAGGACCAACAAGAGAGAAACCCTATGATCCAAATGTACAAGTTGCTGAACATTTTCATGCAGAACCAACTTTGGCACATGATCTTTCTTATCCTTTGCCAACGTTTCCTAATATTTCCATTACTAACAATTTTCCTCAGTCTCCTGGATTTGGACTAAATAATATGCAGCAGCCAATGATGCGTCCTCAAATTCCTCCAATCAACTTGCAGCCATCCTCCATAATTATTTCTGATAATTCAGCTTCTGTTCCTCAGAATTACAACTTTCGCATGAACATGCCACCTCAATCAATACCAGGTGAAAACAACATAGGTCAATTTTTTCAGTATCAGTACAACAATAGAGCTTTTATGTATTACCCACAGCCTCAAAACGCAGGTTTCTCAAATGGTGTTGTGAGATCTTCTGCTGCCTCCACAGATATTGATGATCAAACAATCAAGAAGCAGCTAAATTCTATGAACAATGGCCATCACAAGCCCTGATAAAGACATTTCGGTATTCATAACATAGTTTTTTTTACCTAATTCAATATTAGACAAGTTTGTAGCTGCTTCCAACCATATTTTGCTATATTAACAGATAGTTTTGGAGTGTTACTGTTAACAGTTCTCTCCATGAAGAACATTTAGGATTTGCATAGTTGTTAAAATTGGATTACTTGAACAACAAGTTTTATGAATATGTGAATTTAGTTTGCGCTAACAGATTATTAGTAGATATGTTTTGGAGTGTTTACTGTTAACCGTTCTATGTGTGAAGAATATTTAGGATATATTTTCCAGTTTTAACAATATTTAACCTTGCTAAAATTAGATTTCTTGAATTAGGTTATTGATATGATAAAATAAAATAAGCATCAGTATTATATTTGGATATATATACATATCGTAAAATACAATTTCGTTGGAATGATTAGAAAAGATATTGAGAATATAAAATGAAATTGATAAAAAATTAATATTGTTTCTCTAAATTTCTTATCATAATATTTTGTTGTTAAGTAATTAGATAATTATTAAGAATATAAAAAAAGAAGCAAACTGAAATTATTAGAAAGTGAAAAAGAAAAATTCGGAGAGTAACTAAAAAAATAGAATTTCTGTTATCTTATGACGACTTTTTGTCTTTATTTTTATAAAGAATGATACTTGATAAAAACAAAATTGTTTTATAATCTAAAATATTAATACGCCATTTAAATTTCTTTTATATTTTAAAATTAAAATATTGTTATATATTATTACATTATTAAAACAGTTGTTATGATTCTAATTTTTTAGGAAAGTCAAACTATATTTTTCCTTTCTTGTTTTATTTGAGTCTACTCGACTCTAAGAAATATGTTATTTCTTTAATAGTATAAATGAGCCGGTATTAGTTATTTGCATTTGGTAATTAGACTATAACAATATATAATTGTTTAATTTGGTCACTAGTGAATTTTTTCTTTCATATATATTTATATTTCTGTGAGATAATTTTATTTAGAATAGAATACCATCTGACTATTAATTCATATATCAGAGAGGTAAAATCTTCGAGTGATTTTCTGAAATTCTTTTATATATATGAATGAGTTGTTAACTTTATCAAAGGAAAAACGCATAAATATATGTAAGAGCGGCAATTTAGATAATTATTAATTTAATATGTTAAAAAAACTATTTAAAAATATTAGTAAAATCTTTTTACAAATAGTATTGATTTTATAATTAGATTAATCAAGCACTCTAATCAAATTTTATATACCGACTTTTTAATATGAATGTTTAATTTACATTGTTTTCGCGTTTTAAATAGTGGTACAAATATAAGTATGAAAACACGTATTCTCGAGTATTTAGTGTATAATTTATTTTGTTATTTTGTTTACCCAATCAACCATCATATTAATAGAAAGTGTTTTATTTACACATGTGTATGTTGAAATATATTTTACACATGTGTAGGTTGGAGTAGAAAATAAGTTTATTTACTATTGATTATTTTAATTATGCACGTTTGGATTAATTAATGCCTTACCAGTAGTTTTCGGTTTAATATGCCTAAATTAAGTAAAATTAGGTGTATTATATCATGCAAATATCATGCAAAACATTTAATTGATGCAATTCAAATTTTTCTGGTATGAGAGAATTGGTACAGTTAAGATTTAAAGCTAGTTTAACCAGATTTTTCATAATTTGCTGAATAGATCTCATTCTGAGAAAGATGTTTCGAATCTATCAACTCGATGAACTCAAAAATACATTAGATAATTCTTCGAGAGAATTGAAACCGAAGCCATTGCTGTCAATATTTTTATGGGTCCTATTAGAGATGGTACCCAACATCAAGGTTGTTGAGGAAGGAGAAAGATCTCCGATGGCTGCCGGAAGAGAGAGGAAAGCAGTAAAATGGAAGATAAACATAACATAAGAAATGAATCTCTCTTTGAATATTGTATCTAGTCTCTGGTTTTGATTACATAAAAGAAAATATAACTTTAGCTTTAAATAGATAAAGGGAAAAGGAAAATCCTAATCACCTAATCAACTAATTACTACTTCTAACTAGTAATCCTAACATATTTAACAAACCTAACCATTTCATTAGCCTCTCTTTAGATGGTGCATGTTCATCAATTCAAGCTTAGGAACGATGACTTGAAAATTAGCCTCTTCTTAAGTTAGATGGTACATGTTCATTAATTCAAGTTTAGAAACGACGACTTGAAAGTGAACACGGTTGGATAATTTTGTGAAAATATTAGTTGATTGTTCGTTTGAGCGAATTGATAGAAGATAAAGGAGATTAGATTAGATTTTCTCATGAACAATATCACAGTCAAAGTCTAAATGTTTAATTCTTTTATGAAAACTTTGATTGTGAAGAATATATTTAGCTGTTGTCACGGTAAAGGATGGTAGTGATAATTGACCGACTTATTTTATATAAATATTAGTATTTTATTTATCACAATATACTTAAATTTGAATATGTACATCTACAATATACTTAAATTCAGTACAAGTTATGGTAGATGTGATGGAAAAGAAAAGAAATATTGATATGATATGGAAATGCTAGATAATGAATTCTTAGAACCTTAATCAACTCTTATAGTAACTAATTATTTCCTTTATAACTCTTTGATACAAAAATTAAAATTTTTATAATAATTAATTACCTTTTTAACTTTTTTACCATGTGCATTAATGTATGATGTTAAGGCTTATAAATTGAGAAAACGTTACTATTGGTTTAAACCTATTTATGAGTTTCCCCTCAGTATGAGGTTAGGACTTACAAATTGGGAACATGTGAGGTTTAAACCTGTACACAGCCATGAAAGAAAGAAAAAGGAGTAACTCAGTATTAAATAAAATTTTCTTTAGGTAGGTGAAAAAAAAGTTAATTTGATGTAAGTAATGAAAATATTAAATAAACCGACGAAAATAAGACAGAGAGAAAGAGTGAAAGATTATTTGGTTTGCAAGATAAAACTGTAGAGTTAAAATTTCATTTTATAGAGTTACCATAATTCAAAAATTATATAAATTAATTTCCATCCCCTTCCCATCTTCCCTTAACATGTTTGATAAGACAAAAACAAGAGAGAAGAATGTGTTTTTCTTTCATTTCCTTCTAATAAAAGGAACTTTGAAAATACCAACTATAATATCCACTCAAATCTCCAAATGGTTTTCTTTCCTTCCTAAGACTTAACTTTCAGTCCAAAACGAAGAGGCTCAAAATACAAATGCACATCAACCTTAGCACACCTAAATTACAATGCTGGAACAATATATGAGGGCAAATTATGCCTTTCCTTTCCCAGACTGAAGAGATTGAATCCTCTGTTGCAATTTTAGTATCTGCAACAATGACAAAAGAATAAGGAGATCAGTCATTTATTTTCACTCGCAAAGATTTTATCAAACAGTGCACATGCACACTATATTTAATTTTAATTTCTTAAGCATAGTCTAGAAGTAACGGGTTGGAATCAAGGTTGGAAAGACTAAAGGACAATCAGCTAAATGATATTGACTAGTAGAATATTTGGTCTTTAGGATCCAGCAAATATTTTTCGATAAGTATTTTCCATCATATTGTTTTGCATAAGAAGAATTGCATCTAATTCCTGAACTTATTTTAAAATTGGTCATAAATACTAACAATTAACAAATATAATTATAGTTAATCAATTTTTCATTTATTGCTTACACTCATATTATTAAATAAAAGTTATAAGACTACAAACCTATGAACTTTCAATTTATCTAAATTCAATGTGCATAATAATGAAGATGACAACACATAATTACACATTTGAGTTATGAGTTTTGTATTTTATAAAAAGTTATTAAGGGGAGTAAATGTCAAAAACTTATTCCAGGAATAATTTGATCCTTTCCCGGTTATAAATACATTTTTTTAAAAAAAAGAAGTTGAAATTTAGATATTGAAATGCCATTCAACTTACCCGCATCAAATATCAAATGGAATGACAAAAGGCATGTACAGGAGGCATAGACGAAAGGTAAAAATAAGGAAGCTAAAGTTACAAACCGTATCTTTCTTGCTATTTTGCTTCTCTTCCAAATCTTGAACAGTGGCATCAAGTCGCTTCCTGTCACACAGAGAACACTTACATTTGTGATAACAGAAATAAAAATTATAAAAAGCTTAAGAATACTAAAACCAGCCCAGCCATATAATGAAAAGGATGGCAAAAAAACATAAACAAGCAAGCAATGGTTAACAGTATTAGAAATGAGAGGGAAAGATAGGACATAGAGAATAAATGTAGTACGAGGTAATGCATCTATCCATGTCATAAAATATTTGGTAATTTATTTGTGCATGTTTGTTGCCTGCCTAATACAAATACAAGCCTGATCTTTTGTCCAGACCAGGTTCAATACACAGATTTCACTGAGCTTGAGAAGACTAGAAGGGAGATAAATGAGAAAATTCAAAACCAGTTTGAGTCAGGACCTGTTGACCAAACTGTCAAGCCTGTTGAACCAGAACCAGTTAATCTGAGAGACATAGACCTGCAATGTGAGAGAGAACTTGAAAGAAGCTGGCAAGCCCAGATGTAGGCTACCAGCCTCTGTATATCCAGACTCCACATGTTCAAGGGGCTGCAACTTTGAATTGAAGCCAAAAACGATCCAGTTGCTACCAAAGTTCCATGGAATGGCTGGAGAGGATCCATATAACAGAACCAGTGATGGAAGAATAGTGCAATTCAGCTTCAGTTTTCATTCCAGTTTTTCATTTTCCTTTTCATTACCTCAGAACAATTTTCTTTCTGCATTTTATGCTTAATTCTGTACTTGCTTTGCTGTTTCCAAATTGCTTCCCTTCCACATTGAGGACAATGTGTCAAGTGTGGGAGGAGCGGTTTCATTTTTTCACTTTTGCTTAGTTTCAATCGCTGATAGCTACCTATTTTTGTTGCTTTTAAACTTCTTTTTGCTGTTTTATACCCTTGATTGCTGTGTTTTTAGTCATATTTGAACCATTTGCTGTTTTGAGTGTTCTTTGCTGTTTTTAGTCAGTTCACCCATCCTTGATATTAAAGCTTCATATAAATGGCAGATACCTCAAGTTTACTTATTTACTCCTTTTTTGCAAACTTATAAAAGCAAGCCTATTGACTGGACACCAAAGTTCCTTGATTTTCTATTAAGATGTACAACCACAGATGATAAGCATATCAATTGAAAAATAAAAATAGAAAACAAAAACCATTCCATTTTCTATAGGAAGCAATGAAAAAAGTGGTCAGAAACTCTTTAAGAGACCCAAGATGGTCACACTCACGCATAGTTTCCAAGTAAGAGCAAGGTTTTAACTAGTATCCCTCAGGAATAACTAGGTTATGTTTCATCTCACAATAAGGGGCATACGATAACAAGGGACATACGATAACAACGTACTTTAACTAAATAATTAAAAACAACCATGATAAGCTATTCATATGAATCGAAGCCAAAAGTAACAAACCCCAATACCCATAAAAATAGGCGGGGGAAAACACAAACTTACAATTCAGCAGAGATGTATTCGATTCTCTTACGGACATTTGCATTGGCCTCAGCCAAATCTTGCTTAACAAGTACGGGCCCAATCAACTTGTAAACATTTGCGTCTTCTCTCAACAAATCAAGTTCCTTATCAAAAGGAACAGACATAATCAGTTGACATCGTAGCAGGAAGAGCCAGAAAACAAATAAAAAATATATGATTACGATACCTTGAGGACGAGCTCGTTCTCGCCAAGCTGAATCGTGTACTTCTTTCTCATCTGGTGATTCTTCGCAATTTCTGAAAAAAAAAAAGGGAAATTCGTGGCACGAATTAGAAGAGTGAAGACAAATAGAACAATAATAGATAAGGGGAATAGTGAGCGTACCCTTCTGGAGCTTGCTGAGATCATTGGCTTTGTTCTCCAATTCACGTTGAAGATCTCTGAGGTTGGACGAACTCATCGTGTTTCCGACCTTCTTCCTTCAGTCGCCGTTGTAAAACACCAATGGCTACTGCTTTTGTTCTTCTTCTTGTTGGGTTGGCCCAACATCATAAAGAGCCCAATCCGTATCACTCGATTCAATAATTCTGTTTAAATTAGTAAACTCAACCAACCTAATTAAAATTACAATACAAAACCACATTTTTATTATGTCAAAATGATACAATTTCAAAGTATAAATATATTTCTTTATAAATTATATTAAGAAAAAAATTAAATAATATATATATATATATATATATATATATATGTATGTATGTTTTATTTTCCAATAGAAAAATTCTTTAAACCTCACACTCCCTTAATTTTCAATATAATATTTTATAATAAATAAAAGACTCTTCATTTAGATTATGTCCTTTATGCAATAAATTCCAAAGTTAAACTCATGACACAGGTAAGACTTAAAAATAAACATGTCTCAAAATCTACATATATTATCGTAGTGTATGAGATTGAGATGATGTCATCAACTTAATATCACATCACATTCATACAAACATATCATATATATATACTATTAGCATATACAAATATCCTGTCGGTTTTTTAAAATTAGATCAATAGATTAATCAAATATTAGATAAACAAGTTAGGTTAACAAATCTTAAATCATCAACAAAGGATCCCAATGTACTTATCCAGATAAAAATATATAACATTATTCACAAAATAAACATTAATTATACCATTTACTATTACATTTATTAATTTTTTACACACATATTTTATTTGAGTTTTTCGAATATATTTTGGAGACATTCTAACACAATAGACTTCAAGGTAAAAGAAGGAAAGAAAAAAAAAATACTATGAAATTTTTGTGGAAAAGGAGAAAGGAAAGATGATTTGACATAGAGATAGATATGCATCCCTTACCCGCCAAACCAAAACCAAGTCACACAAATAAATATCTTCTTGCTTCCATTCCTATGACGTGGTCGGAATTCACTTCCAGATATTTTCTATCAAAATATCATCTCACCTTAGTGTTCCCCACGTTGACTCCATTCACCTTCACATTCACCCTTCTTTTCTCCCTTAAATTACCAATCTGCCACTTTCTCATCTCCCACATTCCCACTCGTAATTTCCAACTCTCCTCGGGGCATTTCCGTCACATCATTTAACCGACTTTAACGAGAAGAGCGAGAGAGAAAAGAGAGTTTGGTGTTATTTTTCATTGTTGCAGTTGCAGAAGAAGAAGAAAAAGAAAAAATGGCTATGGCAAAAGAGAAAGAGGAAGATGAAGAGGAGGTTCAGACCTGTGGGAAGAGGTTGAAATGCATGAGGAATGATGAAGAAGATGATAATGGTGTTGATGAAGAAGAGAGCGAGCTTCCTCTGAAACCAGGGATTTTCTTCTACCCGACAACCCCAACTTCCTTTGTTGTCTCTGATGCTCTTGAACCTGATTTTCCAGTCATATATGTCAACAAGGTCTTTGAAATCTCCACTGGATACCGTGCCGACGAGGCCCTCGGTCGCAACTGGTTAGAACTTTCTTCCATTTCTCCCTCCTTTTTGTGCAAATTCCGACTCTTTAACATCTGGGGTTTTTCTCTTTTGTGCATTTGACTCTGAAATTTACTTGGTTGGGTTGAATTAAACTTCCTCAAACTAGAACCCCTTTCTGTGCCTGTCCAGATTGTTCTGTTTCTTCAGATCTATGTTTAAGCTCAGATTTTTTTACGTGTTCCATTGTGTTATCTAGTTAAGAGATGAGATTCTACTGTGTCAAAATTCATAATTCAGAAACATCTGATGGCTTTTGCTAACTACATTTCACTGAACTGTGAATTCTGATTGGTAGTGTTTTATCCTCTGTTGCCCATTTTTCAGCAATTTTTTATCTGCTATGGTTAGCTCTTCTATTGAACTTCTTGTTGCTTCATTTTTTTATCATCTCTCAAGCTGGAGTATTTTTTTTTTTCCGTCCTTCCTTTTGGAACCCTTGTTTTTTACCTTGTTACAATATGATTTGTGAAAGTTGCGAATGGCCGATACTTCTATTGTTAGTGTCATAATATTGCTGGTGTGAATTTTCAGCGAAATTTATTAAGTATCCACAATTTTTATTAATGTTCAAATGTAGCAAAGATACACATGTGTGGTTAAAATAGTTTAAAAATGTCATGTTTTGTCCATTGAAGATAGCAATTTTCTATCAAATTTGGTGGAATGTTTGGTTTTAAGAATTTTTTGTGTCTATAGTTTGAGTTTGGTTTAGTTTTGGTTCCCAGATTAAAAGTGATTATTATTTCAGGGTCCCTAATTTGAAGAAAGTCCACATTTAGTCCTTAAGATTTATTTTCTGTGATCATCTAAGACCCCTGGTAAGAACTAAAACAGGGCTGTGAAACTAAAGAAATAACTTTTTAATTTAGATGACCAAAAACAAACTTGAATCAAATTTTGGGACCTGAAAATATTTAAGTCTTAAGAAAATGGATACTTAGAATATGATATAAGGTTTGTCAACTGTTTGAGCCTTTGCTTCAACTAACTCCTGAGAAAAATTTTGATAGAGGATATTGATTAAAAATGTGACATTCTTGTTTTCAACAGTAGGCCGGTTAAGCTTAAGAGTTTGCTTTCCTGTAAATCCTTCTTGCAGTGCCTTACTCAATCACCTAATTAGAAACAATTTGTTTTGAAAATTTCGTTTTAAGTGTACGAAATGGCATCCTGTGATCCATAATGGGATAAGACTTTGTTATATAGTGATCAGTCAGGGTTATTTTAGAATAATGTCCAATAATTAGTTTGAAATTTCTTTTGTTTCAGTCGGTTCTTACAGTATAGAGATCCTCGAGCTCAGAGGCGACACCCTTTGGTGGACCCTGTTGTTGTGTCTGAGATCAGAAGATGTCTTGAGGAAGGTGTTGAGTTCCAAGGTGAACTTTTGAATTTCAGAAAGGACGGCACGCCATTGGTGAACAGACTAAGACTTGCACCAATTCATGACGATGATGGGACTGTGACACACGTAATAGGTATCCAACTCTTTTCTGAGGCAAATATAGATCTGAACCGAGTTTCATATCCAGTATTCAAAGAGACTTGCAATCAGGATTTTGCCAAGAATGGTAAATATTCTCCAAAAAGTGGGCAATGTTTGTATAGTCAGCAGCAAGAGATGTGCGGCATTCTTCAGCTTTCTGATGAAGTCTTGGCTCACAACATTTTGTCACGCTTGACACCAAGGGATGTTGCATCCATTGGGTCTGTATGTAGAAGAATACGTCAACTAACAAAGAATGAGCATGTCAGGAAGATGGTATGTCAGAATGCTTGGGGCAAAGAAGTGACAGGAACATTGGAACTGATGACCAAGAAGTTAGGATGGGGTCGTCTGACTCGGGAACTCACCACCCTTGAGGCTGTTTGTTGGAGAAAACTGACAGTTGGAGGAGCAGTGGAGCCTTCACGCTGCAATTTCAGTGCTTGTGCTGCAGGAAACCGACTAGTATTGTTTGGAGGTGAAGGAGTGGACATGCAGCCTATGGATGACACTTTTGTTCTAAATCTTGACGCGAAAAATCCAGAATGGTGCAGGGTTAGTGTGAAATCATCCCCACCTGGAAGATGGGGCCACACACTCTCATGTTTAAATGGTTCTTGGTTGGTGGTTTTTGGAGGCTGTGGTAGGCAAGGACTGCTCAATGATGTGTTTGTGCTTGATTTGGATGCTCAACAGCCAACATGGAGGGAAGTCTGTGGTGGAACCCCACCTCTTCCCAGATCATGGCATAGTTCTTGCACAATTGAAGGGTCAAAATTGGTGGTCTCCGGCGGGTGCACGGATGCAGGTGTACTTCTTAGTGACACGTATTTACTGGATCTCACAACGGAGAATCCAACATGGAGAGAAATTCCAACATCATGGGCTCCTCCATCTCGGTTGGGGCACTCACTCTCAGTGTATGGGAGGACGAAGCTTCTGATGTTTGGTGGACTTGCCAAGAGTGGACACTTGCGGCTACGATCAGGTGAGGCTTATACAATTGACTTGGAAGATGAACAACCACAATGGAGGCAGCTAGAATATAGTGCATTCACAGGATTAGCAAGTCAAAGTGCTGTTGTTCCTCCTCCCAGACTGGATCATGTTGCTGTGAGTATGCCTTGTGGGAGGATCATTATATTTGGAGGTTCCATTGCGGGTCTTCATTCACCGTCTCAGCTCTTTCTCTTGGACCCTTCTGAAGAGAAACCATCTTGGAGGATCCTCAATGTTCCAGGGCAACCACCTAAATTTGCTTGGGGTCATAGCACTTGTGTGGTTGGAGGGACTAGGGTACTGGTGTTGGGGGGACACACTGGGGAGGAGTGGATACTGAATGAGTTGCATGAGTTATGCCTGGCAAGTCGTCAGGATTCTGACCTGTAAAGGGCATAAAACCAGACCCCTCTTCTCTCAGAACAAGATTTTTGTTGCAAAATAGGTTTTGGGTGGGTTTTGTTTAGCAGTTTGGTTTTGTATATGAACTATATCATATGATTGTTGTATGACATGACGTGTGTATTACCACTGTTTTTTGAATGATGTATGATGCCATCTGGCTCCTCTACCCTCTATGACTATGACACTAGGAAACAAAATTCTGTACATCATAGAGTTCTTGCCTCTTGTATCATCCCTCCTTTTTCTTTTAAATTAGTTTTGGTAATAATTAATTCTTTTATTATTGTTTCTTGTCATAAACTCTGATAGAACTAATATATAACATAGGAAGGAGAAGAAAAAGAGTGGGTAGATTTCAAAAGAAATTCAAGGAAATATAAGTACGAGGATTGAACGTTAATAAATCCTTAATTAAAGGAGGTTTACCTGGGTTGTACTAGTTATTATTAGCTTTCTTTACAAATAGAAAAGGTAAAAAAATGCTTAAAATTCATGCAGTAAAAAGTTGTAAAGGCTTGAAATTTAACCATTTTACTAAATTATAACTACGACCTATCCATTTATTAATGTAGGATGTTGTATACAGAAGTAAACTAGTCATATTATTAGTTTCATTTGCTATCTAATTTTAAGAAATTAAATTACTTTCACGTGATTAGGATTACTTGCAGTTTAAAGAAAAAAAAACTGCAGGGCCAACGTGCTTTTTGAAATACAAGTGTATAGATCTTCGAATTATGATTTTATAGTTTTTACTGTAATTTACCTTTGTGTTTGTTTGTTCAAGAAGTCAGTAAAAGTGAAGAAAGTTGAGAATACAAAATTTAAAACACGGAAAACAATGCAAAACTTTAGATCTGACTTTCTCCCCTAAACATGTGAAGAAGATTACCTTTAATCGTATATATATATATATATATATATATATATATATATAATCGATTGCTTTATAAAAAATATCAATAATACCTTATATTTTTATTATAATATATAATTAAGTAAAAAATAATAATAAATAAAATGATTTAAAAATTATATTTTATAGGTTAATTTACTTTAAAATGTTATTTTAAAAAATATTTTTTTTTCATTGAAATTTGGAAATATTTTTAATTTAAAATTTATTTTCATTCTAATTTATAATTTACAAAGCATTTTTAAAATAAATTATTTTTTAAATATTACAAAAATTATTTTATTATATAATCATATCTTGTAACAACTTTCTACTCATTTTTCACTTTCTTAGCTTTAATTCAAATAACTTGACTCAAATTAAATAATTTCAATTTTTTCAGCCTCTTTTTCATCATTTCCTTCGTTTTTTACTTCCTCAAATCCAGTAATCCAAAAGCACGCATCCAATTCTTCGCACACACAGATTAGTCAACCCGACCCAAACACGATGCTAAGGAATGAAATTCAGCGAGTCAAATTTTCAACTGGAGAGAACCTGAGTCGTACCAATATCTTTTACACGTAATTGAACACGATGCTATGCACATGGTCACCTCGTTTTAGTTGTGATGGTTTACTACTGTTTGACGCCTCTAATTCAAGTAATTATTGGCATATATATAGCAAAGAATGAAGATTAAATGACTAATGAAATGGAGAAGTCCTTCTAAGTTACATAAAATCACAACATAGAACTCGTAAGTTACATAAAATCACAACATAGAACTCGGATCGGATGCTTTTTACACTGTGGTATGTGGGTCAAAAGAATTATACGCAAGTACGATTTTCACTTCTCGTCGTAACCGTGGACTTTTTTCTGTTCGTGCTTGATTAAAAAATGGTAAAAGCTACAAAATCTATAAGAAATCTCACAACATCTGTTGCAAACTCTGGGATCTCATTATTTCCAAGCCACCGAGTCAATGTCATCCCTAGCTTGCTTGTATAATTCAAGCCTTTTGGCTATTTGATTTCTCCTTTCCATAAGGGCTGGATCTTCATCCAACATGGCACCTAATTTTTCCTTCTGCATAACAGCTCCAGTAATCAGTTATAACGTTGCTTTCGTCATATTGAAATATACATGATGCTTTCATCAAATTGCAATATACATGTTGCAACAAACACAAAAAAAAAACAAGTCCTTATCTCGCTTAAACAATCCTTCAGCATTCTATCATCCCTTTTTCCTAAACCTTTGCTAACTTGTTGTATGAGATAGTATATGCAACAATTGATATCCTCTACAACACACTTGCATAGCTGTAGTATACATGATTTAATGATAGCCAAATTGCAATTTAAATCATTTTCATTCTCGATCTACTTTGATCCTCCTCTTATTATTTCCATTGTTTTATTCCTTCAATTTTGACTAATTATAAATTTGCACACCTTTAATGTATTTATGTAAGTTTAGTTGAACTATAAACATAACATTCATTTAACAAACCTTAAGAAATAATTTAATTAATTAAAACATAAAAATCAAATAAAAAATAAACCATACGAAATTGAAGATTGGACTTAAATTTCTGATTTTGTTAACTTTGAAGCCAAGAATTTTAGATGATTTTTATTTTTTTTTAAAAAGACCAACATTATAATTTAACCTAATTAAAATACAAAGCCACAGGGGTGCCTAACTAACACACTGTCCAATCCTTATCACCCCCAAATTCAAAGCCAATAACTTATCGCGTCATACTTTTATAATTTCCAAAAACTTAATCCAACGGTATATTTGGATTCATCATACCCAACTTTGGTTACATGTACTTCATGATATTGACAAAAAAAATCATTTGGTAAGCTCATACTTGGACTAGGTTCATTAAGTTATCAATGGAAAGAAGCAGCATGGCATTGTAATTACATAAGTAAATTCAAATAAGACACGTAATTATAACTTGTGCAGATACCATGAAAATAACATGGTTAAGGAATGAGAGAATATTGTATCTAAGATGGGGACAATTTAAAACGAAGATAAAAAGTCGTACCTCCTTCCTCCCAACTTGAACGTAAAAGTGGTTCAGCAAAGATCGCTTAGCCTCTCTGACTTGACAATGAACCACAGCCTTGGGTATGGTATTCTTAAGTGTATCGCAAACCATATTGATATAGGAACTTACATTTGTTCCTGTATCAGGCAGCATAATATATAATACTCAGAATAATGACTGTATAACCATTAGATATGTAAAAGCAATCTCGAATCCAAATCCAAATTACGTGGAATCATGCCATTTAAATTTAAACCCTCCTTTAAAATATTTAAGTCAATTTCAAAGCATCTCGCTCTTTATTTTATAGGAACAAAAACTCACACAAGATGAGAGAAGAGGGATTTACACATCTTCCCCCAAACCCTAACTTTCTTGGATACAATTTTGAATATTTTAGGAGTGGATTGAATTTTGAAAAAAATAATGTTTATTATAGAGAAAAGAAAATGGATTTTTTAATTGAAAACGACATATGCTGACCAAATATCAGAAAAAGAAGTTCCCACATTGCTTGCAACATTACATAACTTTTACTTTCTATGAAAGATGAAGACATGGTTTATATAAGCTTATCCATCTAACCAGTACTGTAGTCCTAGAATAATAATACACTAAGAATTACAATATTATTCTTAAATGATACTAAAAAGGCTTGAGGAAATTAGGTTACCAATTTTGCGCAGGTGATTGTCAGTAAAACTGTCCATATTTGGGGGACCATTCCGATTTGGATTTGGTGGTCCATTTGGATTCTTTTCTGGTTCAAAATGAATCTTCCTGAAAAACTCCACGGTTAGATAGCTAGACTCCATATCAACCAACCGTGTAACTGTCTTCCTGCTTTCTTCTCGGAATTTTTCCAGAGCTTCATTCGCAGCAGTTGCTATATCATTTGAAAGTGTTGGAAATCTTTTTAGTTCCTACATGTCATAAAAACGCCAGCTGTAAAATTTAATTTAATTATCTCTTCCCCAGTAATATTTCCCCATCCCAATTCACCCCTTCAGATACCAAAGTTAATGATAGAAAAACTATTCACAGGTCCTGGAACGGCACCTTACATCAGTTTTTTAGCAATGACTCATACCCTTCATTATTAGCCTTCAAAGATTCATTAATTCAAGAAGGAATCCTAATAACCAACTTAGACACATGAATTAGGTGTGAAAGAAGAACAGGCGCATTCAACTTGCATTTTTGTTTATTTTAAAATTTTAAACTTATGACATGTCTCAGAAGAGTTTCATCAACTTGTGCACCGCTTTACCTCAGTTTCTGCAATTGATTTCCGTACAAGTTCCTTTAAAACAAAGTGAACCTGTATAATAGAAGAAAGCACGCAGTTCAGAAATGAAAGGAACAAAATCACAGCAATTTAATATAAAACAATGTAAACGAGGAAAACAGTTCCTCTTGTGGAGTAACTATTTTTATCTCATTTCAGTGATAAAAATTAAAGGAAAAAACACAGTTAAACAGCCCTCATATAGTATATACAACAATAATATAAAAAACACAATTATAAATGTGATTTTTGGTTCGAAAAACGTCAGGATTTCATCATGGGAAATTATTTATTGAGAAAGGGATTCAGAAAGCAAAACAGAATCAATCGTCATGAAATTTCACAACATTCCAGGTTTGTGTTGACGTGGTTCACAATAGCAGGTTGGTTCACAATAGCAGATTTGTATATATATTCACGTGATCTCAGGATTTTCATTTACTTGATTTTGTCTTCTTCACAATTACCTCCTGCTGTGATCAACACTGAGATGAATCTCTTCAGAGGTGATTTTGAAAAAACAAAAAGGAAAAAAACGATAGAAAGCAATACAGTAGTTGTGGAGGACACCTAATGTCTAAACAATGAGGTATTTCATGTCATATCTGGTAGTTTCATCATACCAAGGAACAGGATGACAGACTAAAACAAAATATAACAAAGTAAAAAAGTTTACAGCATCCACGGAGGCTTCGGCTGGGCCTTTGAAATAGCCTATAGATCCTTCAATGAGTCTTCTGTAACCCTGCTCTGGAGCAATTAGATGGGGCTGATACCCATCAGCTTCAGTGACAACCCTCTGGACATTTTTCAGGGAAAGATGGCGATCAAAAGGAAGCTTTTTTAAAGCAGCTGGTAATTGGTGATCAAAAACTCCATATATCCGGTCCCCACCAGGACGACTGAAAAAGAAGTTAGTGGGCTAATCAAATAGTTGACAAGGCAATAAACCAAAGAAAAACTAATAAAAATCATTTGTTATAGAAAGAAACAAAAGTAAACAAGGAGCTAATTATGAAGCTGAATATGAGCAGTTACCCTCCCTCCAGGTGCTCTTTAAATACTTTATCAAATGCACGACACATCTCTAAAATAGTGTATAGTTGGGCCTACATAAACAAGTAACACAACTTAAAACACTTAGAAATAAACCATTTTCAAATTAAATTATTCAGCACAGGTCTCAGTTCTGACCCCTGAATCCACAGCAATTGGTCTGCCAATTCGGTCCAACTCGGCATTTAGCTCGTCAATAGTCTTATTTATTAAGGCAATGATACTTGGTATTTTCTGTCTGATAACTTGCTCCAAATGCTGCAATCATAAAACGCAGTGAAAGAAAAAAATCACTCACCATTGAAAGAATCAGATATCAATTGAATAAAAGTACAATAAATTATAAAAATGCTACTGAAAATGTGTAGAATACAAAACCTGAGATAAAAGCTTAGCAAGATATTCTGATCCCATTTTATGTGCCAAATGTCCATATTCAGGACTTGTCTCAAAATATTCACGCTCCTTCCTACGAGCAGCAATCATGTCAACATTTCGATTAATATCAGCTTGTGATCGGTTCACAATTCCAACCCATGGATGCTGCAGCCTGTATTGCCTTCCCTCAAGTACCTTCACGTTTTAAATTTAAAAACTTCTGTCATTTAGCAACTAACAAGTTAACAAAGAAACTCTCTCAGTTAAATCCAAGGAATCAATTTAAGTTACTGAAGAACAAAACAGAAGATAGTTGCAGTTATTAAGAAATCATACATCAACCGCATTAGTTCCTTTATCCATAAGATCAAGTTTGGTAACAACACCAAACGTTCTTTCACCTGAAAAAGTACAAAGAAGAAAAGTTTTTTTTTTTTTTTTCGTAAATGCATGCTGCCCAAGAAAGAATGAGAAAAAAAAATGAAGGAATCAAAATCTACCCTTGGAATTGCTTCCAATATAAACAGCCATACCTGAAGGGTCAACTTCTCGTGCAATTTTTATGGCATCTGATGTGGCAATATCTTGATTTGCAGGAGAGATAGCTAAGATAATGCAATTTGGCTTCACAATTGAAGAGTTCAATTAGATTGTTTACATGAAATATCAAAGATAATTTATAAGTGCAAGAGTAGACAATGAATTTGACAGCAGTACACAAGAAAGGCAGGTCAATTTCCTTAAAATGGAACATAAATTACAGGATTCAAAATGAACGTAGACTGATTACAGGTGATGCCAATTAAGCCAATCAGAAGGATATTCTTGCAGCAACATATAAAAGAAATTACTGGAAGGAAAACATTATTGTGAGTGAATCCTACATTAACCCAAACCACAAGATGCAAGAAAGTAAAAAATCACAAGTTTCTAGCAAAAGATTACCCAAATAAATTTATTGATTTGAAGGGGTTCAAAGTGTGATGAATCAAATTTCTTCCTTAAATAAGAGTGATTCAGAAAAGTTCTTCATATCAAAGTTTGTCTTACAAAAATTAAAATCATATCTCACTGCTTAGTTTTTCTCCATATCAAGAGTATAATTTACCTTTTCAACATAAGAGCGGACCATGTTTTCAATATCTTGAACAATACTCTCTTGCTGTCCCTCTTCAAAAAAGAAGAAAAACTTGGTTATACATTTGAGGTTCTAATGAGTCCTCCCATAATACAACTCAAATTGTATAAATATACTGAGAAATATATTGAGGTTTACCTACTGCAACCTTTGTCAGCCCAGGAAGATCAATGAGGGTTAAGTTTACGACTGCAAAAAATGCCACATAACTATGTCAAAAAATATATTAATGTAAAGTTCACTTTTAAATAAAGCAGAAGACAAAATCCTCCAAGTTTTGGAACAGAAGATTCATTCAACGATATCAAAAAATGTAGCCATTCTTTAAATTATAAGCCATAAATAGTCACCACGATGAAATGAGAAATAAGATGGAAATGGTAATAAAGAGATACAGCACAGCATTATAAGTTTTCAATCAATAGCTTTCAAGATCCATGTCATGTCATACTATCAATGGAAAATAGAGGTACAAACCATTGGGAGAATAAATGCTGAGATGAATTGGAATGTTAGAAATTTGCTTTGTCTTCCCAGTTATACGATCTGTTTCATCTGCTATTTCCTTCCTCACAGCAGCTGCATGGGAAGTAAAGGATCATTGTAGAAACAATTAATCGAGACATTATGATAGTACAAACTCTAACTGCAGCTATTATTTATTTTAATCCACACACTGAACAACGGACACAGACAAACATAATAAATCTCCAAGCTCAAACAAGCCCTTGCTATGTACACATACCACATATCACCACAAGCTCACAGCCTCTATTTTTATTTCAAAGCTATACTACCATCCAAATTATTTACAGTTTTATTAACACAAAAAATAAACTGAATCAGGAAATTTAGATAGAAAATTCATTTACCAAAGTCAGTGAATCTCTTTCTCGGTAAATGAAGAAACTCCGCATACTCCTGCGTCCCATTGTCTGTCTTGTGAAGTTGCAGCACTAATGGCCTCCGTGTAACAATACCTTAAAGAAAACAACAAAAAATGTCAAAAAACCATTCAGAGGCAAGGAAATATGTTATAACCGTCCTCCACCACTATCAATAGAGAAATACGCGACGTCTTGTAGTAAAAATAGAAAATAGTAACAACAACAAAAAATAATAAATAATAATATATACCAATACATAAAGGATACCGATTTTCGTTACAGGCTTTGGTGTGCACACTTTCTATACTATTTTACCCTTATTCTCGCACCATTTTGACAATAACATTTTTGTGAAAACTGTTCTGATGATTGTAATTTCTATTTTAGTAACTATCTTTCAGTGTGTTTTCACTACTACTGCTATTAATAAAAGATAAATAAATAAATAAAAAGACCACTCCAACTGGGAGAAGCTATTTTCAGTAAACCAACATCTCAAAAAAATCTTCATATTTTCTTACTAAAAAACAGTGACCACTTTTGCTTAATTGTTTTTGATTTCACAGTTAGTAACCAGTACTCCGCAAGGCACCATTTCTTGTAATATATATAAATATATATTAGTAGTACTGCTTCATGAACAACATTGCTAGAGAGATCTCGTAAAGTAGCGAACGAGAGCATAAGATGGTAAGAAAGAGAGTAAGAATCACCAGATCCACGAGGCAGAAAATCTCTTCCGACCACGCTTTCAAGCACCGACGATTTTCCCGAACTCTGATAAGCCACAAAACAAATTTGAAAAACAGAGAAATAAAGAGTTATAAAGCATTGTAGTTTGAACGGAGAAAGTGTTCGGTACCTGGCCACCGACGACGGCGACGGATGGAAGAGCTTCCCAAAGCGATAAACCCTCGCCGCCGTGATCTCCTAAAACGGTGCAGGCTCGTTGGATCTTATTGATGAGACCGATCAAGCTCGTCATCGTCGCCATTTTGAAATCGGAAAATAGATCGGATCGGATCGGAGGAGAGATTGAAGAAACGAACGGAAGGAGATCTAACGAGAGAGAGGTTCATGGTTTTAGATCGACGAAACGCGCTTCGGTGGATGCAGAATGTGCATCCGAAGTGATTGGAAATTCGAACGGGGAAACAACATAAACAGAAAAAGAATGGGCACCAACCAAACGGTTCTTTATTTCATGCGCTGTGATGGGGCAAATGGTCACTTTACACATTCCTACGTGGGTTAAGTAAAGGAAAGGAAGTTCGTTCTAAAGTCATTTTTTGAATGTTATCGTGACATGACATTCACGCCCTCCGAATAATAAATAATTTAGATCAAAATTCTAACATATTCCAAACTGTGTTTTCTTGCTAAAGGAATTGTTACAAGAAACAGCGTTTTCTTGTTTTTTTAGAAGGAACGGCCTTTTCTTAAATAACTAAATTACCTACTTGGTCTTAAAAAAATTAATTCACATCAATTTTATTGTTTAAAGATATATTTATGATGCTAGATCATTTAAGAAATAATTAATAATATTGTAGTCATGTTATGTTTTAATATCTTTGGAATTTGTAAGTTAACATTCACTTACTTTTTTAATTCAGAGTACAATAATACTTAGTTAGACATGTTAATATTTTATTTTATATCAAATGCATCTATTCCAAACCAGCTAATACAACAAGTTGACATAGGTTAAAAACTTGTATTTAAATATCAATGATGACTATTTGTACCTTGTATAAATCTATTTCTACACCTTGTATGAAATATTTTTATGGAGGGAGTCACTTAAAGGAGGGATAAACGAAATTAGGGCAATTTTTCCTATAATTTCATATTTTCATCTCACATTATGCAAATATAAAATTTTCATTTTAGCTTTTAGAATTATGGGATCCAAAAATAATAAATGACTTTTGAATTATACTGTCAACCAAATATAAATTCAAAGATTGTTTTTAAAATTTAAATCCCACAATTCAAAAGTTATTATATTTATTAAAAAATAATTTAAATTATATAATTAAAAAGATAAAAATATTTTTTTTTAATTACATAATCTTACAAACTATTCTTTTTTTCTAAAAAAGAGGCATTCAGTGTACTTCAAATTAACTTCTGATTATAGAATCATAAAGTTATTTTTTACTTTCAAATTACATAATTAAAAAACAATACGATAATTTTTTCATATTAAATGCCAGGACAAAAACATAAGGTACTGAAAAAATTGTCCCAAAATTTATACGTGTTTCTTCCCGCACCCCATCAAATTTCTCCCTTCACCCCAAGCGAAAGGACCGGTGTAGTTGGATCAGGCCCAATTAAACGGGCTTTCAAGCCCATTTTTCACGCTCCGTGTATCCACTGTTGAAACGCAACGCAACGCAACGAAACCACCATTGTAGTGTTCGTTTGAGCTTCACTTCCTTTCCACAGCCTGGGACCTCAATCAATGGTGACAAGAAGAAAGCTCCTGAATTTGTTATCAGCTCTAAACGTATCTGACCTACTTCCTCATCACGCCAATGCAATTAACCGTTTTTCGAAAACCCCCAAAACCCTTAGGGTTTATTACGGAACCCAATCATCCAAACTCCCCGAATACGAGATGCCATCGGTAACATGGGGCGTGATCCAAGGTCGCAAGGAGAAGCTTGTTTCGCGAGTAATCATCTTCGACTACCTCAAGGGTTTGGGAATCATCCCCGACGAGTTGCACGACCTCGAACTTCCCTCCACCGTCGACGTCATGCGCGAGCGTGTCGAGTTTCTCCAAAAAATAGGTCTAACTGTCGACGATATCAACAATTACCCTTTGATCTTAGGTTGCAGTGTCAGAAAAAACATGATCCCCGTGTTGGGGTACTTAGAAAAAATTGGGATTGGAAGGCCCAAGCTTGGGGAATTCATTAAGAATTACCCGCAGGTGTTGCATGCTAGTGTCATTGTTGAGCTTGCTCCAGTTATTAAGTTCCTAAGGGGCCTTGATGTGGAGAAAGATGATATCGGGTATGTGTTGCAGAAGTACCCTGAGCTTCTTGGGTTCAAGCTTGAGGGTACTATGAGCACTTCGGTGGCTTATCTTGTTAGTATTGGTGTGAACCCTAGAGATATCGGTCCAATGGTTACTCAGTATCCTTATTTCCTAGGGATGAGAGTTGGAACTGTGATCAAGCCCATGATTGATTACTTGGTCGACTTAGGGCTACCGAAGAAGGTTTTGGCTAGGATGTTGGAGAAGAGAGCTTACATTCTTGGCTATGATCTTGAGGAAACTGTCAAACCAAATGTGGAATGTTTGATTAGTTTTGGTGTTAGAAGGGAGTGTTTGGCTTCGGTTATTGCTCAATATCCGCAGATTCTTGGGCTGCCTCTCAAGGCTAAGTTGTCCACGCAGCAGTACTTTTTCAGTTTGAAGCTTAAGGTTGATCCTGAAGGGTTTGCACGGGTGGTGGAGAACATGCCTCAGGTAGTTAGCCTCAACCAGCATGTGATTATGAAGCCCGTTGAGTTCCTCCTTGGAAGGACTGTAACAGTGGAGGATGTGGCTAGAATGGTGATCAAGTGTCCTCAGTTGGTGGCATTAAGAGTTGAGCTGATGAAAAACAGCTATTACTTCTTTAAGAGTGAAATGGGGAGGCCATTGAAAGAGCTTGTGGAATTCCCGGAGTACTTTACTTATAGTTTGGAGTCTAGAATCAAACCCAGATACCAGAGGCTCAAGAGTAAGGGGATAAGATGTTCGTTGAATTGGATGCTGAATTGTAGTGACCAGAGGTTTGAAGAGAGGTTGCAGGGTCATTACATTGAAACTGAAAGTGCAGGTCCCAGATTCTGTATGGGAGGGAAATTGGAGCTACCGGGGAATGACATAATCTCTGATGACGAAGCTGAGAGTGATGATGAAGTACTATACACAAGAACTGTTTCTCTATAGCTCAGCAATTTTTTTTATTTTTCTGCGGTTGGTGAAACCATTGCAAGGCATAATTGTCATCAATTGGAGGAGTAATTTTATCTGTTTTGTCCCCATTTGTATTGCCAATAGATGCATATCACTTTTTCTATTCATTCATTTGCTTTGGAGGCAATAGTGAAGTCCGAAACCCTTATACTAATAGTGCCATAAAGGCAGAATTTTGATCTAGCGATAAACTAATAGGGCCATAAAGGCAGAATTTTGAACAGTACTATGTCTGTTAATGATATTTATGGAAACATGGTGGAACATATAAAAGCGATGGGAAGGAACTATCTTTGTTTTCTTGTAAATCCTTGTTCCAATTCTTTACTAATTCCCCTAATTACGAGTGATTGATTTTTTTTACATATTACTGATCGGGGTCTTTTTCAGAAACTAAGTGCGAATAATTGCATTTGAATTGCTTTCACTTCAGCCGGTTCTTAGATCCTCGAGCTCAGAGGTGGCAAAAAAGAAACCACACTACTAAATTGTATGATTGAATAATTTTATCGGATGGAATTTTAGTCATGTGATAGTTTACATTTCAGCTAATTTATTTGTTCATTTTTTAATCATGTTTATTTTTTCCCTGGCATTAACATTGTTATGGATTAATCATAATGGTTCATATCTTCGGGAAATTCTAACACACAAAATAGCCATTTAGAAAACATAATAACATTGAAACTATGGTATAGTAGTGACTTGAAGAGGACAAAATATTACATCGTCGTTTATGTCAAATGGTCCATAACAAAGCAAGAATCATCCTTTTTCTACCATGGTCAAATTTCAGTAGACCAAGCCTTTTCTATCAACAGTTTGACATTCCCTCTGCTATTGTTTAAAAATTATAGATAAGGAGATCCCAAATTTTGAAATTAAGTTTATTTTAGTCTCAAAACAAATTTAATGACTAATTTCAATTGGATATGTAGGTACAAGAAATGTTGCTACCTACGTATCAATTAAGAATGCTAAAAGATTTGGACTAGGTATCAATCATCACTAAACGAGTGATTTGATGCATGCTTTAAAAATATGTTGACCAATTTAGATCAAGCAAATTTGGTTGGTACCTCAAATTTATGATGAAAAAATATTTATCGCCTTTATATGTTTTGTATATAAGTATTCAATTTATATTAATGAGAGGGGAAAATAGCTTTTACTTTTTTACGACTAATTACTTATTTTATTTATTACTTTTTTTTCCTGTAGTTGTCACTTACGTATATTATGAATTTTCATTCAACATATAATTAAAAAAATACAATATGTAAAATCATCACAAAATATATAACATGGACTATAAGTGAAATAAAAATAAATCTATATTAGGTGTTAGTATTTAATACATAAATACAATAATCCACATATAAAAAACATAAATAACTTATGTAATTCCTTATTATAAAAAAAGTTTGTAACTCATGTACTAACTATTTAAATTGAATAAACCGCGGTCAGCTAGATTACACGCTCTCGTCCAATAAAAAAACTGACATCAATGATAATTGTTTTTTTTTTCAAACAGTACTTGCCTAATGAATTATGCCTGGCTTAGTCATTAGTGGTGTAGAATTCCTCAGTTGACAAAATTACACTCTTCAAGTTACATAAAGTATATTAACCTAAGAAATGTATACCCTTCTAATGCAAAAGGGATCTCTTAAAATTGGTTTCATTTATGACTTCTAATAATTTTCGCTAGTTAAAAATCCATGTAATAAACTTCAAAAATGAAAATTTTAAAATAAATAAAAAATAACTAAAATATCAGTCAATAATAAAAGTATTCAATATATCATTTCAATTACCTAACCTAAAATTTGAAAAGACTATCCAAGTACTATTATGAAGCTAAGATATAACATTTTGATCTCAAGAGGAGAAGAATTTTCATATAGATGATCTAGTTATAAACGTACTTCATCCTTCCTTAGTGATAAGAGAGGAATTGCTACGGGTTACCAAATTTTAACAACAGAGAAATGAAAGGCAGCACTTCGTGCTTCACACAAACACGAACTTATAATCAACTTGAAACTATTAATGTATATCACAACCAAATAAGCTTAGATCTTGATCTGATTACAAAGATATTAACAAACCTGAGATGAGAGGGCACAATCACACTATCTGAGTATTACAAATATCAACTGCAAAAAGGAGAAAGGGGGGATATAAGGCTACCTATACAACCACACAGCCACCCAAAGAAAAGCTGAAGGTTAGCTCCAAGTTAATTTTCTTCCTTTGCCTGGCTTCTTAGCCGATCTCTCTCTAAGCAGGAAATACACGACTCTATGTCAGACGCATACCGATTCTCAAACTCTCTTCTCACCATCAATCCATGGCCAATAACATAAACAATGGTCGTCGGAATGCGTTACAATCTTATAATCAATTGGGGGGAAAAGATAAAAGTAAAAATAAACAAAGGGTAGAAGAACGATGCTATGAAAGTTCAATCCTTAGTGCCTCTTCATGAGACATTGTCATTGGGTGCTGCGTGTTAATCCTCCCCGTGCCACATTTCTGAGCAAATGTAACATGTCACCCAAGTTAACGGGAAATCATTAAGTCAAACATACAATTCGAAAATTCAATCACCAAATTCAGGAATTTCTGCAAGTTGAAGAATTGTTGACAAAAAATCAACAAAATAAATCCTATACCGACGGGAATTTTAACAATTACATACAAACGTAGTTTAAGAAACGAAAACAGGGCAAACAAATAATGTAATTTTAGAGAAAATATTCTCTCACAAATTAGAGGATAATATCGAGAAATATTCTAAAAATGACGTGTATTTATTGAAGATCTGAAACAAAATAGGATAGATCATTTAAGTAAATAATGCCATAACAATGTAAAATATATCACATAGCAACGAGATACCAAATATAAGTTATGATCAATAACAATGATCTTCCTTTTCCATAAAACTGATGTAAAGTTTTTCAACACAAATCACTGGGGTTGAATATGTCAAAATGCCTAGACATTGTTCAGTTACCATAACAAGGGGCCGGCGGTGAAAACAGAATTATCCATTAGGTTAACCGTTAAAAAGGTACATGATGTAAACCTAAAATCTGGCAAATCAATGCACAGAAGGGAAAAAAAAGGTACCTTCCAGAAACAAGCTGATGCTGAGCACTGTTCACAGGACCCTTTACATTGCTGAAACGCTTTGCTCTGCTCTCTTGTTCTTTCTCCACACGCATTGCAGCTACCTCCTTCTCCATGGCCGCTACTTCTCTTCTCATCTTCTTAGCCTCAACTTCCATGGCTTTGGTCAGTGTATCTACTTTCTTTGCTAGCATCTGACAAATAACACCATTGCAACTATTAGCTAAGATTATAATATCAACTACTAATAATATTAGTCCCAAATCAAATAAATACTAACTTCAATGGCATCATCTTTGTCTTTTAGGCTTTGATCTTTCTCATGACCAGCTTTCCTCAAGGCTAAGACCTCTTTCTGTAGCAAATCATACAAAACCCCAGAAACACTATCCTCCGTATCAACTGTCGGGAAGTCATTTGGCTTGTCATCTGAACTTCCTTTCCAATTATCATTTTCTTCCCGGTGTTTGGTTCCTTCAGAAGACTGATTAAATGAATAACTTGGGGGTTTTCCATTTAGAAGAATTTTACTCCTTTCTAATGACCTTGTGCCGCCATCAAATGATTTAGATGTGCCTTTAGCATGCTTCAAAACTGTGCTTGAAGATACAGAAGACCTAAGTTGAATGGATGGTGATCTTTTCAGAAACCCATTAGATGTTAGTTTAGAGATGTTATCAGCTCCACCAAGGGATTGACGTCGAGAAGGCCCATTGCTAATACATCTTCCCTCTGAGGTGCCCCGATTAATACTGTTAGAAGTTTCTCTCAAACTCTCCTGTAGCACTTTAAGCCTTAATTGATATTTTTCCTGAAAATTGTAAAAGTTTTACCTTGAGTAACGGCAGAAGTAATCTCCTAAGCTAATACATGGGGGCTGTAAAACCAGATTATTACTTTTAACTGTGCTTCAGACTTTGCAGTGCGCTCAGTTATAGCAAGCTTGTCTCGAAGTTGCTGCATCTCTCCCTACAAGAATGTAGTTTGGTAAAAATAAATTGAAACCGCATTGAAGGGAAACAAAATTCAGGAAGATTTTAGGTATTTATTATTTAAAGAAAAAAGCTTAAATCAAAAGGAATCAGAAATAATATTCACCTGCAAGAATCGTCGTTCTTCAAGCCATTGTTTTACAGGCATCACTTTGTCATTAGCATCCTTCCATTCATTAGCAACCACTACAGCTACTCTGTTTGCTGTTACCTTGGCACGAGCTAACTCCCGGTCAAGTGTTTTTCTTTCTTCCTATGTAGTGTCAAAATAGACATGCAGCAATTAGCATGCTTAAGTTATGATTGAATAAACAAAGAAGAAGAGTATAGTTAATATAGTTAACTCATTACATTCATTTCTTGAACTTTCCGCTGATAATCTCTCACAGCATTGGCAGCCGCACCACCTGCAAGTACAGCCTCTTCTAGTTCCCTCACGGTTTGGGTAAGTTTTTCAACCTCTGCCACCTTCAGTCTATGCATTTTGTCCAAAATTTTATTTTCTTCCTGGGAGAGGATGTGATGACACCAAATGTAAGAAATTAAATTATCACCGCTGGCATAATTGAAGAAACATCGTACAAAATTGCAAATACCTGGCAAATCTCAATCTGTTTAATTAGCTCTTGATTTTTATTTTGGAGATCATCCACCATGGAGGCCTTAGCCAAGGCAATCTGAACAGTCTTCTCAGCTTCAAGAAGTGCTGCTTCTTTAGATTTGGTAAGTCGATCTAAAGCTTTGTTATCATCTTGAAGTTTAGCAATCTGCAAGGAACAAGTTAAAGAAAGTAATGACATAAATCACCTATGACAGGCCAGCTTCAGTTGCCTTCATCAGTTTCTTATGGGAATCACATTCAAATTAGAAGAAAAAAGTAAGAGTACCTCTTGCCGGGCAAGCTTAAGTTCAGCTTCTAGAGGAGCAAGAATGGCCTCTATAGGAGGCATGTCATCATCCTTCTGAGCAGCATGGACCCTCCGAAGAGTGGCTTCAGCAGCAAACTGAGCTGCCATCGATGCTTTCTTGTCATCATTGATTTTCTTTATTTCAAGATTCTGCAAGAAATATCCAGTTTAGTAAACATGTCATGTGACCTAAATAATTTAGTCCTCACTAAGGTTGATAGAGGGTTGAAGTAATACTTTGCTTTCTAGAAGAGACTCTGTTAACTTCAGCTTCCCTTCAACCTTTGACAACTCTTCAGTAAGCTACAGAACAAGGAAAAAAAAATACAGAAAACAAAGTTATATTTCAAGTTGACGTTAAGTGATGAATCTATACATTAAGAAACAGCAGCAACACGAATAAATGAAAGCATGGCACATGAACAAGTTCTCAGGTGACCATGCACTACAAACAATTGAAATAATTACAACACCACGTTAATATACAACACGGCCAAGTAGCCTCACACTCACTAAATCAGCCAAAGCATAATTACTTGCATAAACACATGAAACAGAAAAACTGGAAGAATGACTATGGAACAATAAATATACGCACAGTAAACTCCAAAACAATACCACCATTCACCAAGAAACAAAAACGGGCATATACAGAGTATTTTGTATAATTTTATTTTTTTTGGTAAGTAATAAAATTAGCGAGCAAAGAAGCATTGTCCGGTGCAAAAGTTGAAAAATAAAAAAATAAAGAAATTAGTAATGAAGTTTCCATATTCTTAAGTCCTAATAGCAATGATCATTTCAGAATCTTGTAATTGATTCAATTTAACTTCAATAATACAACGAAGCAAAATTTAGAAGGTGACCTCTTCAACGGCCTTTTCTCTGAGCCGTTCAGAGAGCCTCAAGGCTTTGATCTCCGCTTGCGCTTCCGACAATTCCCTGTCCTTATCTGCAAACACGACGCAACACAAGCGAGTCACCATTAGTCAACAACGCGAAGCAAAATCAGGCAAAAAACTCGCCAGATCGAGTCGCATTTTCGCACCTCTAACTTCATTCTCCAACCGATTGAGCTCCACCTTCACCGGATCCGAACCGTGCAAGAGGTTCATGAACTCGTCCGCGTCCAGGCTCTGCCTCATCGAAGGCGCGCGCCTCCGCGACGAGCCCTTCCCCTCCTTGAACGATCCGGACACCGCCAACGGCGCGACCGGCGTGGCCACAGTCGCCTCCGCTCCACCCTCGCCGGAAACCTCCGCCATGGCCGATCTAACCGATGCCGTAAGCAGTCACATCCACGTGCTCGCAGCTCCGCGGATCCCTACGCGCGCAGTTAGACTAAGAGCAAGAGTCACAGAGAAAATGCCGCTCTGAGAAGGAGACGGTAGTTTTAGAGAGAGAGTTCGGGAGATAGATGGTTTCATAGTCTGTGCTTGTTTCTCTCTCTAGATTGTGATTTTAAATCTGGGCTTTCTTTTCCACTTCTTTTTCTTTTTTTCCTTTTTTTTTAATTGCTGTTCTGTGCGTATGTGTGTGTGTTGCAGTGAGAGTGATAGTGAGATTAAATAAATCTGAGTAATCAGTGAGTGTATAGCTGGCTGTTATGGTTAAGCAGACCAATACTGAGTGTGTGACAGGGAAACACAGTAAACCCTTTCTCATCATCTTATTATGTTAATCACTCTAGTAAAGCCCAAGCCATGGGCTTCAAGCCGGTAGCGTAATGCGCACTCCATGCATTTCCAACTTAAACCATCTTCGATATGCGTACGATAGCCAGTGGGACCCGGAACCGGCTTAGCTGGTAAACGTGTTCCATTTGGACAAACAAACTCAACTCGCTGCCATTAACATTAACTAATACATATATGACGTTTTAAGTTTTGAAGGGTTCATCACCATAAATAAAAACATCAAAATGCTATGAATTGCCGGAGTAGAACTTCTAGACGAGGAAGAGTCTTTGACTATAACGATAAGACAACGTTAAAAAAAAAATATACCAAACTACAAAAACTGACAAATCTTACTACTACCAGAAAATTGTATGCCCGTGTCCAAGCTTCAAAATACCAGACAGAATACAAAACTTCGAAATTCCGCATAAATAACTAAATATTACATTTCTTTATAATTCTGCCAATTCAACATTCAGATATGGGATATATATATATATATATAATAATAATTTATTTAGAGGATTGGTTCTACAGTGTTTATCTTTTATTATTTATAACATCTCGATTTCCTCTATTGTTTCTGGAATATTATTTTTCTGAAATAATTCTTACGGTAATACATTTATATAAATAGTTCTTAAAATATTAAACATTAATTTAGCATATATATGTATTGAATATCTACTAATCAATCAATCATCGTATTTAACCAACATCCGAGAACTAAATTAAATTATTAACATTATTAATAGTTATGAGATATTTAATACGGTTTGTAATATTTTAATAATAAGTAATACAATTTATTGATCATAGAATCTGTTGATTTGTAAATCATGTTTGTCTTTACAGTGAAATCAAAATGTTTTGACCTTAAAACTTTCTGGCGGTTGGATTTCAAAGCTCCACTAATATGATTTCAATTTCGAATGTCTTCTGCAAGTTCATTCCTTCCAAGTAGCCAAGTTTTCTCCACAGTGTAGTTTAACTTGCTCGTGACACTGTAGGTGGTAAACTAGAAATTCTATCGGAAAAGCTGTGGTTTAGAAAATTGGTCCACACTACACTGTCGCGTGTAAAGTTAAATCTTTCTGCAGAAGAATATGTTCGCCCTCCATAATCTGTAAAATTGTATTAGCGACAGAATTGGGAGTGTTGTGGGTGTATCTTAAAGCACTTTTGATACACAAGGTGTGTGTCTGCTCCCAGACTTGTTCACATGGAGGGTCCTTCCCACCATGTTTGACAGTGGCACCTCAAATATGATGGGACCAGGGCCACAACTTTGAGGGCAGTGAGAGCATAGTAGTTTCGCTTGAACAACAACCCAAAGCGGTGACTCGCACCGTTATCAATTCGCTAGATTCACTGTCCCTGAAGATGTCATGATCGATTGTGGGGTCTAGCCAAGTTTCTTTCCAATATTCATGCCCCTAATGTGACAACTTACCTCACAAAACACAACTATGCAACCAGTTTAATTCTTAACTAGGGTCACTATACTTCAATCAATTTCAATAACCAGACAGCTAACAAATTCACATCAGCGTGTAAACATTTGATTGGATGTGTAGGTCACTGAGTATTGAATTAAAATACATCAATGATTTCCTCCAAATTAACAATAGCACCTTCTCACATGGGCGTAGGCATACATGTTCATGTGGCTACGCTTAGCGATAAAAATGACAACAAAATACAACTAATAAATCGTACTAATTTCAAAGATGCGTTTAATCAAATCTCATGGGAACTTCAACCCAGAACACACTTTCTTTTCTTTCAATTATGAAATCTGCCATTAAGTTAGGACAGCGTGAAAGTTTAATAAATCCATGAAGATTTCGGTATTTGAAACGGGGCCAAAACCACTAAACTCATGATTAAGGAAATAACAAAAACCTGCAAAACATATAATTACTGGGTCCTAGCAAAATACTTAAAACACTCATCAACAGATAACTTCAAAATTGCTAGCTCAAACATCAAGCCTCAACTCTTTCCTCTTCCAGGATAAGGGCCTTTCCTGTTGGCTTTGCCAATAGATCTGTATATTCTTGGAATGGTGATTTAGAGAAGCGAGTTTCCTTCCAGAATTCGGGTGTTAGAAAACCGTAGGTTTTAAGCAGACAATCAAAAGTGGCCTGTAAAAAGATAAGAGGAATTAGAAAAACAGATTAGTAAAAAATAACTAAGACTCAGATCTATTTACTTATTGGTTATTCAATATTTCAAAATGCATAAAAATGGATTAAAAAACTAAAAAATGGTGTTACTACATTGGATGGGGACAGATGCAATAAAAACAAATACCTTCAAAAAACATATAATAACCCATTCAGGGAGAACAATAGGGAAGGTAAAATTAACTAAAGTTCTCTACTTAGTTCAAATTAGTCTCGACACAAGTTAACAATCTACGAAGAAGCTTACTAAAGAAATCTTACATATTAGCTTAATGATAAACTAAACATAAAATATAAAATAATTCACTTAGGTTTTCTCCTCTTACTTCCTTTACGTCAAAGTACTGAATAAGTTCATTAAAAAACTGACTAAATTTTATACTGAACTCATGTCTTCGTAGAGCAATTTATAGTACTAAATTAGACAACCAGAACTAAGCATAAGGCAACCCAGTGCGTAGTAGAAATGTAAAGTAAATCATATAGTATTTCCGTGCATCCAAGGGTAATGTAAGATCATACAAAATTATAAGAGTTGATTCAATAAGCAAAACGCAATAACAAAAAACAAGGACATATTGTTGCAATACTAAAACCCTACAAATGCAATGAACATGGCAAAGGCTTTTAAAAGGAGCATGATATAAATTGCTCGTAAAATTTAAACAACACTTGAGAGAAGTCGTTAAAAACCATTATAAATCATCCTTATCAAGCATTATCCAATAAACGAACCAAACAATAGAAAACAAAATAAAACTATAAGGGTAAGGGCTAACCTTGACGAAGTTTCCGAGGGTTTTGGTTGAACCTCTGGAGGAGGTGAAAACATCATCGATTCCGGCGAACTGCAATACCTTTTTGGGGACCCTGGCAGCGACGATACCGGACCCACGAGGAGCAGGGACCATGCGAACTGTGACGGAACCACACTTTCCGGTGACCTTGCAGGGAACGGTGTGGGGCTTTCCAATCTTGTTTCCCCAATACCCTCTCCTAACGGGAATAACAGAGAGCTTAGCCAAGATAATGGCGCCACGAATGGCGGTGGCGACTTCCTTGCTGCACTTGACACCGAGACCAACGTGGCCGTTACCGTCACCAACGACGACGAAGGCCTTGAAGCGCGTGCGCTGACCGGCGCGAGTCTGTTTTTGGACAGGCATGATCTTCATGACCTCGTCTTTGAGAGTAGGACCGACGAGGGTGTCGATTATTTGGTGCTCCTTAATTGGGAGTGAGTGCAGGTAGATCTGTTCCAGGCTCCGGATTTTACCATCCTTTACGAGGCGTCCAAGTTTCGTTACAGGAACCCATTTTTCCTCCTCCTCGCGGCGCCCGGCCCTACGGCGTCCGCCACGGCCCCTGTCGCCGCGACCGCGACCGCCGAAGCCACGACCGAATCCACCGCGATCTCCAGTTCCACGTTCGGCCATGTTGTTTACGGTGTACGAGAGAGGGAAGGGGAAGGAGTGAGGGTGTAACTGCGCTTATGAAAAATGGGAGAAGGTTGTCTCTCTAGGGTTTCTGGTTCGAGTGTTGTTCTATATATCTGAGTATGTAATGAAAGGGTCAGCGTAGGGTTTTCGTTTTGCTTGCTGTGATGGGCTGGCCCAACTATTTCTGGGCTTATTATTTCAAATATTGGACACAGACGAAGAAAAAGCAATTGAAGAAGATTATACTAACATGTTCACTTATAAGCATTTCATTTCATGGAAGTATTGAATGCAATAATGTTATTAGTCTTATGCAAATTTGTTTTTCTCTATAACTATTAAAATCAATATACGATATATAGTCATAAATTTTATTACACAATCTATTAAGTCTAATGAACCAAACTCCCTTAAAACACCATCCATTTTAAATAAGAGAAACATAGAAAAACATACTCCTTAAAATAAATGGGTATTGCTTTCTGCACCCTATCTTTATTCTTCCTGTGCCTTATCAAACATGTGAAATACTATAAATAACCTTTTACACTTTTTACTTTAACCCTAATTAATAGTGTGCAGGAAGCAAAAGCCGAAATAAATTACGTTTACCCAATTATTTATTAAAGCCAATAGTGAAATTTGTAATTAATTTTATAAAAAAATATGGCTGTATCTGATTTAAACAATTATACGTAAGCTGTGGGAGATATTGTTCACTCACCCCCTTAGCCCCGATATCCCACAGAATGAACACAGAAAATTTTCAAATATCAAGGTTTGATTTGCGACATCTAGTGTAGCTGGAACCGATTATTAAAAGAGATATATATGTTGACAAGCCTGGAATTTGTTTAAAAAATTAGATATAATAAAAAGTAAATTTTTAATTAAGTGATGTAAAAATATTACCAAAATAACAATATTAAAGGTTGTTAAGTGAGTGTAAACAAGAAAGTGAAGTATCAACATATGAAGGTCCTGGTTAAAAATAAAGCAATTATCTTCCTTCAACCAAAAAAACACAGAAAAATTCATAAATAAGCTCATGGAATAAGTTGGAAGTTAGACCGACACACTTTCCATTGTTAAATTAGGGCAAAATTAAATATTTAAACTATTCAACACAATTACTAGATCTCCTCTCTAGGCAGCTTTCCTTCTCACCTATATTTTCTCTACACAAACAATTAAGCAAAACAATGACAGTTAAAACGAGAAAATTGGAAGAAGTTACACTCTTTAATGTCTTGATAGTATCTACATATACACATTAACAGTTGAAAACCATGAACTATTTTATATTTAAGCTCAGCTTAAAATCATATTTTTGATCGTCTTTAGTATTCTGTCACACCTGTTCATTTCCCTTCAGAATATTGAACTTGCAAAGAGGACAAGTTGCATTCATCTTCAGCCATTTCACTATGCATGTAGAATGGAAATGATGGTTACACGGAAGAACATGAAGCTCTGCTCCATCCTCATAAGAAGAGATGCATATACAGCATTCCTAAGAAGAAAAAAGAAATTGATTTATTACTTTCAGAAATCTTTTGAATGTTATTATCACAATGCACGAATTATATCTTTTTCCCTTTCGAACAACCATAAATTCACACAAAGATCTTATGAAACTACAGCATGAATCTTTATATGCAGGACCAATATAGAAAATCAAATAGCCATTTTGCAGAAGTAACAAGCTAATTAAGGCTGAAAAATTAATTCAGTCCAGCAAAACATACTGCATCATCAGGTGAAAGTATTCGTTCATTCACTGAGTAACCACTGATGGTCTCCACTGGAATCATTGATCCACCTCCCTTATTAGGTGTTTCCTCATTGCTTAACATTTGATATTTGTATCTCGGAAGTACACTGAGATCCGATTCTGATGCACCTTCCTATAGTCTCATGAAACGAGGCAATGAGATTGGAAGCCAACAAATATTTGAATGTCAGGATTTATGATTAAAGAGAAAGAAACATGTACCTGTCCTGCAACAGCATAGAGAATAGCAATAATACAGGGTAAACAACAACAGAGGGCAATTCCAATCAAGCATGCCAACACAACACAAAAGATGGCAAAAAAGACATCAAATGCAAGGAAGACAACAGCCAACCTGTACATATAAATCCAAAGAAAAAGAAATTTAATATCAACATTGTTATCAAATTCATCATGCAATCCATCAATTTTTGTCAGTTATAACAAACAAAATTAATAATAAAAAAACTCTTTTGTAATGATTTTTCTTTAAAAGAAAGATTATTTATCATTTGCTTTGGTCTATATTTAGCGTTTTAAATATTGGGGACTATTTTTCACAAAAACAAAAGAGTTATTCAATTCATTTCTCATATATTAGGATAGATTAAGTCATTGGATCAGAAAATAAAAGGCCACAACTTTATGCATTACTAATATAAGCATGGATATTACTAGTTTTCATAAATAAGTTTAAAATAAACATATCATTCTTTGACAAAAATAAATAAATAGAAGAATCTTCTGTAAACTTTTGTAAACATACCTCATTTTGCAGGAAAAATATTCTTATACATGTATGTACATTATTAATGCCAGAGCGCATATGTTTTTATGCACCTCCGTGCCAAACTTATAAGGTAAAATACAAGCATTATTCTTGAAAGTCAGTTTAAATAATGCCAAACTTACCAGTACAAACGTGGAGCATCTTGCAGAAGAATATCACCACCAGAGACAACCCAGTAAAAGCCCACCATCCACCAAAGTAACGAAACCATGGTATTCAATGATGCGCATCGTTTTGTGAATCTGGGTTGTAGGTAATCAAAACCAGTATACCAAGTCAAACACAATATAAAAATACATATAATAATAAACCAAATAGCATGCAACTCCATAGCAGATTAAAATCAATAGAGCAGCAAGGTCCCTCAACACAGTAAAAGACATTTAATTTTCTTTTCCCACAGTGAAAGGATATAACCCGACAGATAGTCCTCACATTACATAAATTGAAGCAGAGTTTCTATACCAAAATATCAGTGTCCTCACATTACATAAACTAAAGCAGAGTTTCTATACCAAAATATCAGTAGAAGGGTTCCAATGACTAAAATCTTAATGACACTCGGAGTCCTTTCATTAATCGTATACACAAACCATAATCCCTAATAATACCATAATGCTTTCACCCACACATTATCTATAACTACAATGTTCCAGTATCATCTAAGTCACCTTAACTTTTGAAGTAGCTAAATCCATCAAGAACTTGGTTCACATACCGGGACAGAAAAGTAAAGGGCTTCATTAGGTATTCAAATTAGCAACTTGTCTTAGTATTCCTCATTAGTACTGCTATCCGAACAAAACCCCAAGATCATACAATTGAAGTTTTAACAATGATTTATGCATAGATATTGACAGTTTCAATAAAAGAATTAGCACATGCAACCTGTCCCTGTACAAGGATTTTACAATACAAGGAAAAGGTCCCTAAACAATAAAAGGAACATAATAAAGATTTCACAATACAAGGAAAAGGTACCAAAACGGCTACATACTCAACAAGTTCTAGATTCATTGTTGAAGTACATGTAAGACTGTAAGATGCAGAAACTAATAGGCACAAGTAAATGATTTTCTTTAAGGTAGAAGACGAGCTATAGTGCAAAGGTAAAGTTACGTCCTAATAACCGGTTGGTCATGGGCTCCAATCTGGACAGCCTCTTTGATATGCAAGATGAAGACGACCTACAATTACCCTCCCTCGTACATTCGCTACGCAAGAAGCCTCTCGCACCGGGGTGATACATTAGTTTTTTAGCAAGTTTAGCACCGGGGTCAAGACAAACCTCACATTGATAAAGTTACATATACATAGATACATATTCACCTTCACTGTCCTCAGCAGCAACATTCAAACTCGCTTTGTAATATGATGAGTCCTATTCTAACCAATTGGAGCAACCTTCCTATGGATAATTGGGTATACGTACAGATAGAACCGTTAATTGAAATACGGCAAAACTATTCATAATAACACAGAACCCGACATGAAGAAAATCTATGGCAATATTCACAAAACTATATTAATCGAACCCCATGAAAACCGATAACTAACAAATTGGCGTGTTTATAATTGAAAATCAACAATTGAATTGAAATGAAATTGAACGCACCCAGTGGAAGGGGAACTCCCAGAGGTTCCAGCATCCTCCTCTTCGCTGTCGTTGACGTCATCATATTCGAGGTGGCCGCCAGACTCCTCGTCCCTGGGCGCGTCGCTCCTCCTCCGGTACTCGACCCACACGAGCGCCACGTGGAGGAGGCACTGCAGGGCGTAGCCGCAGATCCACCACCGGATCGGCGTGTTGGGGTTCTCCTTGACGGTGCAGGCGAGCATCACCGCCGAGACCACCACAAAGGCCATGTTCCATGTCACGTCGAGCGCCACCACCGGCTTCGAGTATGTCCAGTCGGCGCGGCGCTCGTCGAGCTCACGGGCCGCGGTCTCCCGGACGACGGCGGAATGGCCGCGGCGGCCGAGGAGGAGCGCGAGGACGGGGAGACGGGCCGTGGCGGCATCGGGACGAGGGATGAGCAGCGGCGCGTGGGGCTGAGGGGCGGAATTTGAGGAAGACATGATGATTGACGGCTAGAGAGAGAAAAACATAACTGAAAGTTGAAACACAGAAGAAAAAACGGGTAATACAGAGGAAAACGTTTCTTGTTTCTTGTTTCTTGTTCTTGTTGTTCAAGTATATTAGTTGCGTTGAATTTTGGATGATTATGGTTTAGGTCGTTGAAAAAAGAAAAATGTAATGTTTCGGTGCCAGGAAGAAGATGAGGGGAACAGTTCAGAACACAGTGCCTATTTTCTTGGCTTTGGACGCCTCTTTTATCTTCTTCCTACTTGCATTAGGTTGAAATTTTAAAACAACTATTTTACTGTACCAAAAATTAATATTGTTTATAAACTCTTTTAAGTCATAGAAATAATAATAATACTTAATAATATTAATTTCTATTTACTGTAATAGATTATGAAAATGGGCCATGTTTTGTTTGTACTAGCTGATTTGAGATATTAGCAATGATATATTTAAGGGAGCATGAGAGAAAGTGATTTTTCTTCGAAGATTTGATTGAAAAATATTTAACAGTAACAGAATTATTATTTTATTTGAATTATTTTTATCAATATACAAGTCTTTTTAAACAAAGTTACTGTCATTTAATTTATATTAATTTTAAATAATCATATCTCAATTTAAAATAATTTCACATCAAATTATTATTTAATTTTATTTAAACTAATTTCTAAAATTTTATTTCATCTTAATTTTTAAAAATCATATTTTAATTTAATATATTTTTATCTTTCAGTTTAAATAATCATTCACGTCTCATTGTAATATAATTTACACTATTTACCATTTAAATTAAATTATTTTTATGTATCAAAATAAAATAATAATCTTATATTTTATTAATTAATTTTTTTTTTAATTTATCACATTTATCCCATCACCGGCTTATTTTCTTAAACTTTTTTTTTCATCTCTTTTAAAATTTTGCTATTTTTTTTTTTAAATTCAAACAATTCCACTTTTACTTTCCTATCTCTTAAAATCCTATCAAATCTAATAATACAAATCCAATAGTAAAATAAATTTAACTCACTAAATAAAAAATAAATAAAAATTATATATAATCATTAAAAGTTTTTTAAGAAACAGGTATGTGGGTGGACCTAAATAATTTTTCGAAAATACAAAATTATTAACTTTTATAAAAAAAAATTATTTGTTGAGATAACATATGTTAAACTGAAGTATACTAAACTAAATTTTACCAACATAAGAGCTACCAATTCAAATGAAACTTGTTTTTGGGGCTAGTTACTTGTGTATCTTGTTTGCTTAAAATGTTGCACTTTAAAGTGGTGAATCTATGTTTTGCCTAAATAGGCTTAGTTTAACAAATAGATTTTGTAAGTTGTCTATGATTATGTAGCATTTTAAAAAATAGGTTTTTCAATATAACTGTGAACATATATATTTTTTGTAATTAATAAGAACATCACTAATATTTTTTTTTACATTTTTTCTTGTTATTTTTCAAACTACTTAATTTCACTTAATTTAATTCAATCATAATTATTGTATATATCACAGGAGTTGGTATTACCTTATAATTGTTACAATAACATCAATTTTGTTAAATTAACAGTAGTATAGAACTCATGCTACTTCACTAGTTAGATAAAATTTTAGCAACAATTTTCTTTTTTATTAAGTGGAGAATGATTATGAGGATGATCCAGCTAAGTGTAGTATTGGAAAAATCCCTGGTTACATAATTTTAACCTAAATTCAAAAATTAAATCAAGAAAAATATTTTAATAGTTAATTAACGAATTACCCTATAATTATTTATTTATTTTTCGATTTTGCATTGTTCGGGAAACGAAAGTGTTTGCCCGCCACTCTCAATTTACGAAAGCCTCCCCAAAACCCTACATCCTCATTTGTTCTCAGTCCTCCGTTCTCTTCACCTCACTCCGTAAACATTTTCTCTCCCTTTTCTTTTCCGCCAAATTTTCAATTTGCATTTTCCATAGCCACAACCGAAAGAGGGTTTCAATTTCATTCTCGAATCCAGGCTAAGCTTCTATCCCTATGATGTCGTGGGAAGACGAGATTGTGATGCGCGATGTCACGAATGCGGGGCTTGTTGTCAGCGATCGCATTGGTCGCGAAGTTTCCTCTCAGCTCGACCTCGAAGAAGCTCTAGAAGCTTCCAGATACACCAGCCACCCTTATTCCACTCACCCCCGAGAGGTAACTTCTCCAAATTCTAGGGCTCATAATTCCTTTTCTCGTTGTTGTGTTTAACTATGTGCACTTTCTGATTGCTGTTTCATTTATCCATTTTTCGCGCTAAAATTCATTCATTCGGCTCAGGGATCCCTAGTCCCGAATGAATGTACGGGAGGGAGAGAACTAAATTCAACATTTATTAATGTAGACTTGCGAAGCAAAGCTTCACTTCGTTTTGAACTGTTTTGTTTTCGCTTCATGTGAAAAGTCATAAACATTTGAAAATGGTTAAACATGAGGTAGAGGCACTTACATTATTCAGTGCCCAATGCCTCCTAGTAAGGACACCGGTAAATTGGAAAAAAGAAGAAAGGCAAGTTGCAACAGCTTCCCCTAAGGGTTCGCTAACTTTATATTCATACCTCTCCCTTTCTTGACTCCTTATATTAACCACTCCAGTTGTTTGAAAACATTACACTAATACCTTTTATACACTATACCAATATGCTCTGTTGAAAAACAGCATACCATGTACCCTTGTAAGCGGCTTTGTAGTAAATGTTAAAAAAGTAGGGAAATAATGTGCAGCCTCAAGAAACCTTGGGGAGAATTAGTGTAATTTTCTGAAAAATAAAGAAATGGATAATTGATTTTAAAATGACTTGGCTATTTGATATTTGGAGAGGAGAGGAATCTTAAAATGACAATATGGATCTGGGTGTCCTCGCGGTTTTAAATTTGGAGCATTAGTTGTGATTGTGATTTTGTTGCTTTTATTGGTATTGCTGAAGACAAATGCGGCTGATGCTGCCATAACTGTAGTTGTCTTGTAGGTGACCCTTAAAAACCATGAGGTTGTGGTCAAAATCATGGTCATGGGCTGTTTTTAAGACTGTGGGTATGTTTGTTAGCATATTTAATTAGCTGGAGGTTCATTTAGTATTTCCATCTAATTGCATTATCTAATGTCATTTCAGTGGCCCCCTTCCGTTGAGGTAGTGAATACCTGGGAGTTGCCCCCTGTGCTTATTGAAAGATACAATGCAGCTGGTGGGGAAGGAACTGCTTTTTGTGGAATATTTCCAGAAATAAGGAGGGCGTGGGCATCTGTGGACAATTCATTGTTTCTTTGGCGTTTTGACAAGTGGTAAGTTCCTTGACCACAATAAAGAAAATTATAGTTTAGATAAGTGATTGGACATTTCCTTAACTCATTTTGGAATGAAAGCTGTCTTTTCAGATTTTCTTGGTATGGAGTTGCCTCCTACCTTTTTTATTTGGCAGACACTGAAGCAATGGAAGGAATTCATATTTATTAGTGATCTATTCCCTCTAACCACATTAAAAAAGTATACTGATTTCCCTTTTTATTTATTTCATCTTTTCAATGCTTTACATGTATGGCATGAGCCCTCACAGGCTATTGCATGGAGTAATAGTAGAAACGCTGGTCCTTTTCAATAGTTGACTGGGACAATAACATTGACAAAGCTATTTGAAAAGATTTGAGGGTTGTCAATGTTTAAAGATAAACATTTATGTGTTTATTTTCTTGAAGCTTCTCTTTATGCTAGGTTTTTTGAAGTACAACAACCTTTCTATAGTTATTTTGAATGCCAAACTGTTAATGTAAAAAAAATTGGTAAGCGATGATCTCAGGGTACTAAATATTGGTGCAGTTGTTACTGCATTCCTAAGAAAATATTGAGCCCTTTACCGGAAGACATTTACATGTGGTGCAGTACTTCTAACATAACATTGTTACTCTCATAGGGATGGCCAATGTCCTGAATTTAGTGGGGAGGAGCAAGCCATTTGTGCAGTTGGTCTTGCAAAATCAAAGCCTGGTGTTTTTGTTGAAGCTATCCAGTATCTTTTAGTTTTGGCAACACCTGTTGAGGTAGTATAATAATTTTATATTTTATTGATTTTCCCTAGACGTGTGTACTCAAATATTATACTTACGAACCAGTTCTTTACGTTTTTTGCTAAATTGCTTTTCTTGCCTGAACAATGTATACTGAGTTGTTTTTTCTGATCAAATACCGTTCCTTAAACTTTTCTGGTAGCATTCATGAAGATCATAAGTAGTTTGGTTAGCCTTCTCAATTATTTACCTCTTCTTTTATATTCCAGTCCTTGTTGCTAAGCAGTTGGAGAATTTGTATGGCTCAATCAATAGGGTCTTTTTGTATTACTCTTTTATTCATGTTAAAGTTGTTTGGTGGTCAAGTGCTTTTCTTCTTGTTTGGTCAATAGAATTTTCATGTAGCCTTATATCAACTTAGATGTGCCTTAGTTTGAGCAAAATGTAACTTCCTAGACCCTGAACTTTAGGAAATTTTGATTATAAAGTTCTTTGGTTTGAGTGTCATGAGAATCTTGACTTGGGTCCAGTTTGTCCATAGCAAAAGTGGTCATTTAATAAGTTGAAACTTGCATTGTGTGCTTGTTGCTTTACAACGTGCATGATAAAGTTGTTAATTTACTATCTATCACTATTTCTCAAAGAGTGGGTATGTATCCTGGAATCCTCTGTTACGATCACAATGTAATTGGAACAAATCATGAAAAATTAAGTCAAATGCAGTTTTTTCATTATGTGTTATTTTTTTTATGACAGTTCATTTTAGAAGATGTCCGTATAAATCTGTGTGGTGTTTTGTTAGTTAGAAATTCCATTTTTGGTGCTAAGTTTTTTAATACCCTACCAGTTTTTTAGGACCTGCTATAATATTATTCAATAACACGGTTTTGTATGATAAGTTCCCTATGAATGATTTGCAGTATGTTCTTTCCAGAACTCCTTGTGGGAGAAGTATTGTTTCTTACCCCACTCTTTTTATTAGTTAATTTTAGTTGGAGTTTGTTGCTCTGGAGGAGCAGATGGTTCAGATCCGTTTGCGGAAGTTACATTGCAGCCTTTGCCAGAGCATACAATATCATCCGACGGGGTTACAATGACTTGTGTAGTATGTACTGACAAAGGTCGTATTTTTCTTGCTGGTCGGGATGGCCACATATATGAGGTTCTTTACTCAACTGGCTCTGGATGGCAAAAGCGCTGCCGAAAAATCTGCATGACTGCTGGTTTTGGAAGTGTCATTTCAAGGTACTTTTTTACTCAATTGATGCTTAATTGCAAAATGATTTTTACGATCATGGAATTGTGTGTGCCATTTTCTAAGTGTTATATAAAGTTACCTGATTTTTTTATAGCTAATCATTTCTTGTTAATTCCTTAGCAATTTAATATTAACTGTTATTTGCAGATGGGTTATACCAAATGTATTTAATTTTGGAGCTGTTGATGCTATTGTTGAAATGGTTTTTGACAATGAGAGACAAATACTATATGCACGGACTGAAGAGATGAAGATTCAAGTTTATGTTATAGGACCAAATGGTGATGGGCCGTTAAAGAAAGTAGCTGAAGAAAAGAATCTTGTCAATCAGAGGGATGCACATTATGGAGCTAGACAATCAACTGGATCAAGAGTCTCAAGTCGATCTCCAAAGCCATCTATTATTTGCATCTCACCTTTATCTACTCTTGAATCAAAGTGGCTGCATCTGGTTGCTCTTTTATCAGATGGTAGAAGGATGTACCTATCTACCTCTCCTTCTAGTGGAAGCTTGACTGGATTTAACACCAATCATCACAAGCCTAGCTGTTTAAAGGTTGTCACTACAAGGCCTGCTCCTCCTTGGGGTGTTAGTGGAGGTTTAACCTTTGGGGCAATGGCTCTTGCTGGTAGACCCCAGAATGAGGATCTCTCCCTAAAAATTGAGGCATCTTATTATTCTGCTGGAACTCTTATCCTCTCTGATGCGTCATCTTCAACCATGCCATCACTTCTTGTTTTGAGCAGGGATTCAAGCACACAGTCATTGCCATCAGGTAATTTAGGAACAAGTACCAGGAGTTCCCGGGCATTACGAGAGTCTGTATCTTCTTTACCAGTTGAAGGACGAATGCTTTCAGTGGCAGATGTTTTACCTTCACCGGATACTGCAGCTACTGTACAGTCTCTGTATTCAGAAATTGAGTTTGGTGGTTATGAAAGCTCTATGGAATCATGTGAAAAGTTGTCTGGCAAACTCTGGGCTAGGGGAGATCTGTCAACCCAACACATACTTCCAAGAAGAAGGATTGTTGTCTTCAGCACCATGGGCATGATGGAAATTGTTTTTAACAGGCCACTGGACATTCTAAGGCGGCTATTGGAATCGAACACTCCAAGGTCAGTTTTAGAAGATTTCTTCAATCGATTTGGTGCAGGTGAGGCTGCTGCAATGTGTTTAATGCTTGCTGCAAGAGTAGTGCATTCTGAAAACCTTATCAGCAATGTTATTGCTGAGAAGGCAGCTGAAGCTTTTGAGGATCCAAGGGTTGTTGGCATGCCACAACTTGAAGGTAGTAATGCATTATCAAACACAAGAAGTGCTGCTGGGGGATTCAGCATGGGCCAGGTTGTTCAGGAAGCTGAGCCTGTTTTTTCAGCTGCACATGAGGGGCTCTGTTTGTGTTCATCTAGATTACTTTTTCCCCTATGGGAGCTTCATGTAATGGTTGTAAAAGGCAATTTAGGTCCTTCAGGCACCCTATCTGAAAATGGCGTAGTTGTGTGCAGACTCTCTGTTGGGGCTATGCAAGTCCTTGAACAGAAACTCCGTTCTTTGGAGAAATTCTTAAGATCAAGAAGGAACCAGAGGAGGGGACTTTATGGCTGTGTAGCAGGATTGGGAGATCTGAGTGGTTCCATTCTGTATGGTAATGGTTCTACATTGGGTGCTGGTGATCGCAATATGGTCAGAAATTTATTTGGTGCGTATTCCAGAAATATGGAGTCCAATGGTAGCAGAACAAATAATAAAAGGCAAAGGTTGCCTTATAGTCCTGCTGAATTAGCTGCCATGGAGGTGGGCCTACTTTTTTAATTGTTTCCATATGTGGTATGTTTTATTAGTTAGTTTAGTTTCTTCTCACTTGGGTTTGTTATCCTACTACAGGTGAGAGCAATGGAGTGCATTAGGCAGTTGCTCCTTCGATCTGGCGAAGCCCTATTTTTGCTTCAACTTCTTTCACAGCATCATGTGACTCGATTAATTCAGGGATTTGACTCTAGCCTTCAACAAACATTAGTTCAGTTGACATTTCATCAACTAGTTTGTTCTGAGGAGGGTGACCATATTGCTACTAGACTTATATCTGCTCTTATGGAGGTAAAACCCTGATTAAGAAGCCATGAAGGAAATTTCATCTACAAGAAGTTTACTCATTAATGGAGTTTTTCATTCTTTTTTTTTTAAATGAAGTTTTGTATCTTCTATAATAATGTTTCCTAAACAACATAGTCTACTCCAGTATTATACTGGTCCTGATGGCAGGGGGACTGTAGATGACATCAGTAGGAGATTGCGAGATGGCTGCCCAAGTTACTATAAGGAGTCTGATTACAAATTCTTCTTAGCTGTGGAAGCGCTGGAGAGAGCTGCTACAACTATAGATGCCGAAGACAAGGAGAATCTTGCAAGGGAAGCATTTAATTCCTTGAGTAAAGTTCCAGAATCTGTTGACCTACGAACTGTTTGCAAGCGTTTTGAGGATTTAAGGTAGATCCTCTTTTTTCCCGTGCTCTCCATTTTCATGGCCTATGGTTTTTAAAGCCTTTAATTTGACAGTTAGATTCTCTTGCGTGCTGCAGATTTTATGAAGCTGTAGTGCGCTTACCTCTTCAAAAGGCACAGGCTCTTGACCCTGCAGGTGATGCTTATAATGATGAAATTGATGCAACTGTCAGAGAACAAGCACTTGCTCACCGTGAGCAGTGTTACGAGATAATTATCAGTGCCTTGCGATCTCTGAAAGGTGACACCTTGCAGAAGGAATTTGGCTCTCCCATTAATTCAACTGTTTCACAATCTGCCCTTGATCCATCCTCAAGGAAGAAATATATATGTCAAATTGTTCAACTGGGTGTCCAATCTCCAGACAGAATTTTCCATGAGTATCTTTACCAGGCTATGATTGATCTAGGTCTTGAAAATGAATTGCTAGAGTATGGGGGTCCTGACCTGTTGCCATTTTTGCAAAATGCTGGTCGTAAACCTATACACGAGGTTGTCTATTAGCTCTTTCTCCCCAATAACTAATTGATGATTGCTGTTTATTTACTCAAAATGTTCTAATACCGTGTATTAGAATCTTGGCTTTATATGTTTTGCCTGCAGAAGCTACACCCACACAATACTCTTCACATGATTTCTTTGAAAATTTATTTTTTTGTTTTTCTGGATCTGCTAGGTTCGTGCTGTCACTGCAACAACTTCTCCAATGGGGCAATTAGGAGAACCAATGTCAACTAATCAAGTCAAGTACTATGAACTTTTGGCACGATATTATGTCTTAAAACGCCAACATATGCTTGCAGCTCATGCACTGCTTAGACTAGCTGAAAGGCGTTCAATTGATGGAGTTCCTACTCTTGAACAGAGGTTAAAAGAGTTCTTTCTTTTCTTGTCATTACTATCTTTTCTAATATTTCCTTTGAAACTTCTGAGTAGTTTGCCACTTTATTGCTGCAAACCTGGTTGAAATAGACAACCGTACTTAGAGTGAATCCTTACAGCGGAGCGGATCTCATATTGTGACATGTGAATAGTCACTGAAATTTTGTAGCCACATATATGCTAGGTGGATTTATTTTTCTCCTCTTGCATTAATAGCATTAGTGAAAGCTAAAGCTGACACTTGATCTAACCTTTGTATATAGAACATGGAAATTGATTCCTGATTCACCATTTGTTCTCAAGTGACTGTTGTTTCTCATGTGCTTATGATGACTCATTCACAAACATGACTATGACGGTACTAGCAAGACTAAGCACTTTACTTGTGTCAAATTGATATCCTTTTCCACTTAATACCTCTACATCATTCTCTAGAATATACTAGGATTACTAAATTAGTTTTTATATGCTTGCACAAATATCTTATAGTTTTTAATTTGTATAATTCAGGTGTCAATACCTAAGTAATGCAGTTCTACAGGCAAAAAATGCAACTAGTAGTGATGGGTTACTGGGTTCTGGTCGAAGTTCCATTGACAGTGGGTTTCTAGATTTGCTTGAAGGGAAGCTTGCAGTTCTTCGGTTCCAGATAAAAATCAAAGAAGAACTGGAGTCTATGGCTTCTAGGTCTGATGTTTTACCTAGCACGTCAGATTCTGCTGAAAATGGTGTAATCCCAGAGGGTAGTTCTACTGCTGATGCCAATTTTGTAAATGCAACAAGACAGAAGGCAGAAGAGCTAGCTTCAGACGTTAAGAGTATTACCCAGTTGTATAATGAATATGCCGTTCCCTTTGGGCTCTGGGAGGTACTTCCATTCTCTTTTTGGCTATTTATTGACGTCTTTTTGTTTTATTTTGGTTTAGATTGTTGCAACTTTATATTTTTCTGTTTTTCTTGCTCTCATTATTTTTAGTTTTGAACTAGATCAATATCTTTAAGAGCTTGATATGAAAACTACTAGGTATAATTACAAGTCTTTTGAGCTTTAGTATCTAGATATCGATGGCAACCGTGATTCCAGTGGTGTAGGAAAGGATTCATTGTTAGGTCCTCCTTGCCCAAGGAAGAAACGGCCCATCTCTGTTCATCTCCTTCCTTTTCTTCTGATTATTTTTTTAGCATAACCAAACTGTGAAATATACTTATGATTTCTTTTCTTTCCAATGATACAGAATTATATACAGGGAAGTTCTGACCTTTTTTTTTCTTTTCTGCTGCATATTCTTTCTCTATTTTCAAACCAAAAGGGCGTTACTGATTTTCTTGTATCTTTTTTTTTATAAGAAGATTTAGTTGCATCTGCTACTGTACCACTGGGCGATTTATCAAAGCACCTGTTAACAGTTCTTCATTTCCCGCTTTTCCTTTAGATATGCCTGGAGATGCTGTACTTTGCCAATTATTCTGGTGATACTGACAGCAGCATTGTCAGAGAGACGTGGGCTAGACTTATTGATCAAGCTATATCAAGAGGGGGCATTGCAGAAGCTTGCTCGGTACTAAAGAGGGTTGGGCCCCGCCTTTATCCTGGTGATGGAGCTGTTTTACCACTTGACATTATTTGTCTTCACCTAGAGAAGGCTGGACTGGTACATCTTCCTATTTACTCAGTGATTTTTACTGTAAATGCTAATTGAGTATTATATTTTCTACTTCTGTATTCTCCCATGAACACCTTTCAGTTCTGTCAGGCAGGATTTGGCTGAACTATCAGTCTTTTATCTTAAATACGAATTCATGTCTTCCTGTAGGAGAGGTTGAATTCAGGGGTCGAAGCCGTTGGAGATGAAGATGTTGCAAGAGCCCTTGTTTCTGCTTGTAAGGGTGCAGCTGAACCCGTATTGAACGCATATGACCAATTGTTGTCGAATGGAGCTATTTTGCCATCCCCTAGTGTTAGATTACGTATGTTGAGATCAGTTCTAGTGGTGCTTCGAGAGTGGGCAATGTCTGCATATTCACAAAGGATGGGTAGCAGTGCTGCTGGGCATTCCTCCCTAATACTAGGTGGAGGATTCTCATCGGAACGTGCCATCGCTAGCCAAGGAATTCGGGACAAGATCACGAGTGCCGCAAACAGGTTCACTTCTTTACACTTTTATCCATTCTTATTATAGATCTAGTATTTTTATGGTCATGGTTTTCCACAATAGCTTTTTTTGCTATTATATTTCTCTAATCTTCATTGTATAGATGTGTTGTTTATGGCCAGTTCAAGTTGTGATGTCATTGACTTTTCCACATGATACAGGTATATGACTGAAGTGCGGAGGTTAGCCCTTCCACAGAACCAAACAGAACACGTTTACCGAGGTTTCAAAGAACTTGAAGAATCGTTTATAAGCCAACATTCATTTGATAGATTTTGATGTTTGTTGCAATATATAGTGTTGTATCATTGTTCTTGTCATATAATTATTTTCAAATAAGAAGATTTTAATTTTTCATATTGGATGTGATCATGTGATTCTTTTTAATACAACCTCGTGTATCAATTAGAGCGTAACATGAGTTGCATTTAATCTTTAAACGTTTCATGACGTCTACAAACGCCGGACTCCATATTATTCACAAAGGTTGATATTGTCATAATTCTAACAACAGCGTCTGAAACGATCATCATCGTCAAGTACGTGCGCATTTAAACCAGAACGTGCTACCTTAAGTTATAAATTCAATATTCATTCTTGAGTGAGATTTTTACTTTCATGAATAGGTTTTCCATTTCCATACTTTCCTTACCGGATCATTTCACACTATTTAATTGAATAAGATTATCTTTTAAGGTTTTCTTAAATTGTGCTATTTTAATAACGTTGTTTTCTTAAACTTGAAATTTAAGTTAAATGCTATGTACGTCAAATTGAAACTTTGAGTTTGAGAATTATGCTTAGTTATACACTGGTAAGCGTTGTGGTATGTAAGCTTGAACATAGAACACCGTTATATATGAATAGTTTTTAAAACTTATTCTGATCCTCATACCACTAAATATAAGAAGAATTATTCATTTGCTCAATAATATATTTAGGTGGATACAAGTTTACGAGGTTTGTTATATTTCCAATATAATAGTAATCGTGCAAATTTATGGGAAGATGATTATTATATAATTATATCTAAAAATAATGGCCATTTTGAAAATTTATATAATTATACACTATTGTAAGGATGATAACTTTAACTCATACTTGTATTATTTATGGCGCTCTTTATTTTTACATACTTTTAAGTAATTTTAGTGTCAGAGTGACATTCATGAGAAAACTTCTATTAAGTTCTTATTTATACTTATTCGACATAGAACTTCTTTCTTGTTGATGTTTATAATTTGGTTAAATACCCTTCATTATTTTAGAACCAAATTAAGATTTAAGCACCCAAAACATACAATTTGTAACATTTGTTTACAAATTAAAATCTTATAATTTAATTATAACAATAAAAAATCTATAATAAAATATTTTTATGAACTTTTTATTGTTAGTTGTTGTATTTTTTACTTTCAATTTTAAGAGAAAATTGTATAGATATTTTTAGTACAAATAAAGGCCAGAACTAACATTCATTGACACAAGTGATAATAGTTTGTGAGTAGTATAACAGTGTCATCATTTTAAAAATGGAATAAATTATGTTAAAAAGAAAACAATCACTTGATAATTTGTCTACTAGATATTGATACAGTAAAATATCAATAAAATTTAAAAAAGTCAGATATCAATAAAATTTAAATTCATTTTAATATATCAATGCATTTTTAATATTCAGCATAGAGATAATATTAAATATTTTGTTAAAAATTTGAATTCAAGATTTCTTAAAAATAACTTTTAATCAAGTTATCACAAAAATATTTTTCCAAAGACGTCAAAAGTTAACTTTTTCAAATAAAAATTTACTAAAAAAAAGGGTTTTTCATACAATTTTCTCACTTTTATTTATTCTTGAAATTTTAACCATTACTTTTGTTAAATCATTTAATAAGATTAAAAAAATAATTTTTTAATAAATATTCGTGAAAATACTTTTCACCAACAAACAAAAAAAAATAGTCTTTTTTAATTATGTTTCTGCGTATGAAATTTTTTTCTTTTACTAAACGTTATTTATTATTTCTAAACTAAAACACAGTACAAATAAAATTAAATGAAGGGTTTTTTTTAATGTAAAACCAAATACTACAAATTATTCTATTTTATTTTAGAAAAATCTTTAAATATTAAAATATATAAAAAAAAACTTAAGAATTTGGTCTTTACAAATAAAGTTAAGGACATGAAGACAGAAATAACATAAACAAGTCCTCAGAAAACATGGATGGGTAAACGTGAAGGCCACACAAGCTCTAAAGAAAATGAAAAATAATATATATATATATATATATATATATATATATTATTTATTTGTTTATTTATATGACATGAAGACATATATATCATATTCAATGAACTTGTATTTTTGTGTATAAGTCAAAATCAACAAAGTTAGTAACACCTTATATATTATATATTATCCAATTCTATTTGGATAATATAACATTATTCTACTTTAATTAATAATTTAAGTTATATGACATGATTTTGAGTTTAAATTTATTTTATTGGTATAATATTATTTTTCATAAATAATTATTTCTCATGCTTGTATTCAAAATTGTAATATGGCCTCTTTTTAGTATATAACAAGAAAAGACACTAAAAATGAAAAGAGACAAAATTTTCGACTAGCAAATAGAAAAATATTAATTGCAAAAGGTCGAATTTATATTGTTGATTTTCAAAAATACCTTTGATCATGACACGTAATAAACATGATTGGCCACCAATTAAGGACTTTTATGTAACTTCCTAATTTTCTTCCAACTTTCAGCTTCAGTTGCTACTGGTAAATATCAAATAAAAAATTATAAATTAAAGTTCCTCTCTAAAAAAAACCGCTTTTAATTATTAGTGTTACTGTATAATGTTTTAAATTCTGTAAAAAAGGAAAATTAATAAAATATTCTCAAAAAGAATTGGACAATGGTGGTAGGTTGACACCTATATTTATTTCACATGATTTTTATAATATAAGAATGTGTCTATTTTTTTTTTTCAAAAGATTTTGTAGCAGTTATGATTTTATGAGAAAATATTGTAAGTAAAAAAACTAATTAAATAAAGTTAGTTAAAAATGTAAACAAAAATACTTATAATATGATAAAAGAGGTTATTATATTACTAATAGATTATTATTGTATAATAGTAATATTATTATTAATATTAAAAAGGATCTTAAAAGACTCGACAGAACTTTCTTTCGACCATTTAAAATTGGGAAAACATTAGGTCTTTTGTTTTCAATTTCTTCTCGTTTCAATTCACGAATTTTATCAGATCTGATTCATCGAATTCCAATTTTCCAATTCAAGTCGCTTTCCACGTCACTCGTTATCCCGTTATCCCGAAAAAAAGAAAATTGAATTTTCGATTTGTTTGTGATCCCAAAAAGAAAGAAAGAGAAATGTACAAGAGGGAAACAGCAAAATGTTTCGCTTTGAGCAGGAGAAGATCCGGAAACGAGTTTGATTTGTAAAGTGGTTTTCTTTTCGGTTATCTAAGAGTTCCCAGCTTGGTGGGTGTTGCCATGGCCGACGCTCTCTCGCTGATTCCGGCAGCCGTGCTTCGCAACCTTGCTGACAAGCTCTACGAGAAGCGTAAAAATGCTGCACTTGATGTTTGTCCTCTGCGCCTTTTTTGCTCTACTCGATTTTAGTTTTGCAATTTGTAGCATTTGGAGTTTTAGGGTTTTGGTAGTTGATAGTGGGTATTTGGTTGTGTAGATTGAAGGGATAGTGAAACAACTTGCTATTGCTGGGGATCATGATAAAATAACGGCGGTTATCAATTTGTTGACTACGGAATTTACCTATTCACCACAAGCTAATCACCGGAAGGTATTTTTTGTTTTTGGGAAGTTTTGTTGATTTTGGCTTCAATACATTGTCATGTGCGGGTTGGATTTATTTTTTCTAAAAAAATGAGTGAAGGGAGGATTGATAGGATTAGCAGCGGCAACGGTTGGGTTGACTTCTGAAGCAGCTCAACATCTTGAGGTACTAATTTTGGACTCTAACTCTGATAAATGCTGATATTTTGTTAGCTAACTCATGTCCACTTATTAATGTATTCGGTTTTAAAAAAATTGGTTTTGGTTAAAATTTATTTTGAAGTAATGTGTTTTTATGTTTCAGGCCATAATTTATTTTATGTAAAGTCTACCTAAAATTGTTTCATGAATCAATTCTGGACCATATCAAATCCTCTATGTGGAACCAAACATTTGAAATTAGTCTAAATCACATGGTATTTTAATGTGATTGGTGATCTAACGTGAAACAAAACACACAATTAATGGAGATATATTCTTTTGGCATGAATTTATTAGAAATTGCATTAATGTTGGGCCAATTTAAACTTATAGTAAATTTATTTGAAATAAGAACTTCCTTAAAAAATCACTTATTTAAGAATTAGATAGGATCTACTTGTCAAAATATGCAGAAAACTGTTTATTTTTAAAACAATTAGATTAGGCAAACAAATACAAAAAGAGCAATCTGCTTATTGTATTAAACGAACACTTATTTAAAAAATAAGCACAAACAAACCAGGTCGTTATCCTTTACTTTGTTGTTGAGCTTATTTTAACAGGACTATTCACATGTAATTATTGTACCTGACAGCAAATTGTGCCTCCTGTGTTAAATTCTTTCTCTGACCAAGATAGCAGAGTTCGTTATTATGCTTGCGAAGCACTTTATAACATTGCCAAGGTGAGAATTTGATTGTGCTGACATATGTACACTTCAACCTGACCATATACTATACTCTAATGTGCGTCTTTTTAATTTTATGTCAGGTTGTGAGAGGGGATTTTATTATTTTCTTCAATCAGATCTTTGATGCGCTATGCAAGCTTTCAGCAGACTCAGATGCCAATGTACAAAGTGCTGCTCACCTCTTAGATAGGCTTGTGAAGGTATATGTTTCTTTTGAAGTCCAATAAAGAGTTTGTGTTCCTTTGTTTATGTGCAACGACTAACATATCTTGAATAGTATTGATCTAACTGTGATTTGATAGCTGTTTCCTTTAGGTGAACTGATGATTTAACTAATCTAAATATTGCTTTATTGGAACAGGATATTGTGACTGAAAGTGATCAGTTCAGGTACACCATTCTCTCAAGCCTATTTATTATATGTTTCTCCGTATCTAGTGTTTTAAATTTTTGAAAGAGTTTTAGGCAAACAAATCTCTGAATGTAACTTTTTGAACAGAGCTTTGTTAGGCGAGAGGTGTAAACACCAAAAGGTGTGAAGCAATCTCGTATTAACTGAAGCAACTTTCACCTTTCGTAACCAACATGAAATATTGAAAGTCAATCTATTCCGTCTCACTTGAACTTACTCTGCCTAGTTCCCTTCTTGTTTTTTGATCTTTAGTATTGAAGAATTCATACCACTGTTGAGGGAGCGCATGAATGTTTTGAATCCATATGTCCGCCAGTTTTTGGTAGGATGGATTACTGTTTTGGACAGTGTCCCAGATATTGACATGCTGGGGTTTCTTCCCGATTTTCTTGATGGTATGTGGATTATTTAAAGAATGGTCATTTTCTTTCCAAACATTCTCTACAAAATTAAAGTCCACCACCTAATCATCTATAAACATCTCAGGCTTGTTTAATATGTTGAGTGATTCAAGTCATGAAATACGTCAACAAGCTGATTCAGCTCTTTCGGAGTTTCTTCAAGAGATTAAAAACTCCCCAGTAAGGCTCTTGTTTCTGTGTTTTCCTCTTTTGCTTGAGTTGTAATGCTTTTATCTCTTTTCAAAGTGCAATTCTTCTTTTAAGCAGTTGCTTAATCCTGTTATCTGTTTGAGGAATGTGTGGGAACCATAATCACCTTTTTATGGTTTTCCCTCTTCCTACTAGTTGGATTCCCTTGAATTGTTATCTGAACAAGTAAAATTTATTGCATTATTATCCACTTTTATATTGTTCCTTTGATCCATCTTTTAGGGTTGATATACCTATTAGCTAGCCATTGCGTTGATTAATTGAGTTGTGCCTCATTTTTAACTACTACTTTGACACAAAAAGCAAAGTTTTTTGTTCATTTGTAATTTTCTGACTCGAGCAGTGCTACTCTTGAAGTCTGTAGATTATGGTCGCATGGCTGAAATCCTGGTACAGAGAGCTGGTTCTCCTGATGAATTTACTAGGCTAACAGCTATCACATGGGTAAGTGGTATTGCTATTCTTTGATTTGAGAGTAAATTATTTACTCGTATAATACTTTATGCATGGGGATCACATCATAACTAATAATTCTTTTATTTCAAAAGAAGCATTATTAGTTACTTGTATTTATTTGTATTTTATTTATTTATTTAAAAATTTTCCTAAAGTATGTATCCTCATTTTAACAGATAAATGAGTTTGTCAAGCTTGGTGGAGACCAGCTTGTTCCATACTATGCTGACATTCTTGGAGCCATTTTACCTTGTATATCAGATAAAGAAGAGAAAATCAGAGTTGTAGGTTTATGAGCTTTTTTTTTCTTTCCTTATGTACTGTTTCGTTTTTTGTTTTCCATTTTTTTAATGAAATTGTTTCCTTCCATTTAAAATAATAATTTTGAAATTATCTACGGCTTGTGTGTAAGGTTGCTCGTGAAACCAATGAAGAGCTACGTGCCCTCAAAGCGGACCCAGCTGAAGCTTTTGATGTAGGAGCAATCCTCTCGATTGCCAGGAGGTGTAATTTTCTTACCTGGGTGGTTTGGCCACTGTAGATCCTATTGAGAAATGATTATGAGGGTTTTTTCTATTTAGCCAACCACTCTATTTTGCACTGATTATACTACATGATGATTTTTGACTGGTCAGGCAATTATCTAGTGAATGGGAGGGTACTCGAATTGAAGCTTTGCACTGGATGTTAACCCTTTTAAACAAATATCGTAACGAGGTGACTTGATTGCTATTTTTGTTTATGTGAAATGCTCTATAATGGCTTTTGTGTGATCTCCATTGGGTCTGAAACAGGTTTTGCAATATCTGAATGACATATTTGACACCCTGCTCAAAGCACTTTCAGATCCATCTGATCAGGTATTGTTGTCCAAACATAATCTTTTATCTCTTTCATCAATTAACTCATTTATCAAAAGTATTTGTGGAAATGTGGTTTTGTTCATGCACTTATCTTATGTAAAAGCTATACTATTATTTGAAAACCATATGTATAAACTTGCTGTCTTCATCATTTTTGTCTTGAAGTGCTCTCACATTCATTCACTGCTTCCTCCGCCCATTTTTCCACGTGCAATAAAAATTGCTTTGAAAAATAAGTGATTAGCAAGACTGTCGAGTGGCCCCAGGCTCTGCATCAAGTCTCATTAACTCATGTTTTTATAGGTTGTACCATCCTTTAGAATTGTTGGTACTGGGTGTGTGAAGTTTGAAGTTTGAGTAAATTTACAGATGAAAACATAACCATATCTGGTAATCAGATGCTATGCAAAAGAGGGGAAATTTTTGTGTCATTCTTGCTTGATGTTTTTATATTTAATTTTCCTGTTTAGAGTGATTTCCTATCCTCCCTCAGATGTACCTCGTTTTCATTTGTTAGAGTAATGCTTTTTGTCTCTAGAAAAAATTGGGCATATGTTGTGGGTGAACTTGTCATATTGTATCTCGTTTGCTCCTGATTCTTGACTACCGAATAAAAAACAATGTTTTTTTTGGAAGTTTATCCTATCCTTAATTGTACTGTTCTTCACTTTGTGCACATCAAAACTCACTTGAACTGTCAGTGATTTGTTTATGTTTTTTTATTGAATAGGTTGTTCTTCTTGTTCTGGATGTTCATGCATGCATAGCAAAAGATCCTCAGCATTTTCGGCAACTTGTTGTTTTCCTGATGCACAATTTCCGGGTAGACAATTCCCTTTTGGAGAAGTAAGCAGCTGTTTTCCCCCATCTAATATATTTTTAGTTAATTTTTTTTAAGTATATTTTTTTAATTAATTTTAACTTGTTCTAGGCGTGGGGCTTTGATAATTCGCCGGCTTTGTGTGCTTTTGAATGCTGAGAGAGTCTATCGTGAACTTTCCACTATACTAGAAGGGGAGTCTGACTTGGATTTTGCTTCAATTATGGTCCAGGTGGGATATGAACTTTTGGGTAACCTTATAATTGACCTGTGTATGGCATAATTGATGTCGGGATCAATAGTTCTTACTCAGTTTATGCTTTCATTTTATGTATATTTTTTTTTTCTTTTTCATGATCATGACCAATGTAGTCAAAATCAGTAGATTACTTGTAGAAATGCGAGATCACTGTAATTGTGAAATAGCAAAATCAGAGATCTACCTGCTAGATTGAAAAAATGGTGAAGTGAGCTTGGAAACGGTTTTGTATTTGCCCATGTTAAAAAGGGTTTTGGTTTAAAACCGCTGCCCAATGGTTAAAAAAGAAACTAAAAGAAATAATAAAAAAGGTCATATTTTGTGATCTTCGTGTAAGACTCATGCATGCAACAAACAATTCCCATTTTTGTGTGGATTGTTCTCCCTCAACAACTCGAAACATTGACATCTTATAGCTTCCGATGAACATATGTTTGATTAATTATCTTTACAGTGTAACTGATTTTTATTCACTTATTTACATTATTTCCATGGGTATATATATATATCATACTTATGTAAAAAGAATAATGTTATGATTCTACGAGTTACTATCTTGCGAGTCCTTCACAATGCTAACTATAATCTTTATTTTGACTCATTTCCTTAACTGGCTTTCATGCCCTTGACCTCCCCCGTTCAAATTTACAGGCTCTAAATTTGATATTACTCACATCATCCGAACTGTCCGAGATTCGATATCTTTTGAAGCAATCACTGGTTGATCCTGCTGGGAAGGATTTATATGTTTCTTTGTATGCCTCGTGGTGTCATTCTCCAATGGCAATTATAAGTCTCTGCTTATTAGCTCAGGTAAATATATATATATATATACACACACACACACACACACATATAAGTGTGTGTGTATTGGTTTCGGATCATGTGTCCCCCATTTTTTGAAATATGAATTGTCTTCCTCAACAGACTTACCAACATGCGAGTGCTGTGATCCAGTCTCTGGTTGAAGAGGATGTGAATGTCAAATTCTTAGTCCAGCTTGATAAATTGATTCGCTTGCTGGAAACTCCAATATTTGCTTATCTTAGATTGCAGGTGCTTCATTGAATCCTTTACGCATACCTACGTTCTTGATATACAACATCTATTTTGCATTTAGCCTGATAAAATATGATCAACTTATCTTTTAATTGAACTCCAATATTTGTTTTATGTTTCTGATGATGAAGGCTGACGGGTCACAATCTTATCTTTTGTTTCTTTTTCTCTGCTAAAATGGTATTTTAATTTGTATGTCCTGTTACAACTTTCGTTTATCTTGCCTCATACCAAAATTAACGTTTCCTGACTTCCTCTTTGGATGTAACCCATATTTCAGATGCAGTCATTTATTCACCCCTCCCTAAAACTTATTTTGTGATATTCATTTTGCATCTTATAGTTCATTTTTGTAACCTGGGAGAGGACTTCTTGTAGAGTAAATTGAGAACACGCAGACATCCTTTGGCTGGTGTTTCTTTTTCATTGAAAGGGAAAACGAATATGGAGAAATGTATGATTATGTTACAATTCAGATAGATGGTTGCTATTGTTTTTCGTGGCTCTCGATGTCTTTAACGATGAAGTCATATTACGCTGTATATGAGATAAATCCCTTTTGTATAAACATTGTGATGGAAGGTTACATTTTTAATCGTTTCTCTTATGTAACTGAATTATAATTTCATTTTACAGCTTCTAGAACCCGGAAGATATCCATGGCTGTTTAAAGCATTGTATGGTCTTCTGATGTTGCTTCCTCAGGTCTGTGACTAACTTAAACAACTTCTTTTTCTCTTTTTAATTAATCATGCAATTCCTAGACTTCTAGCATTGTTTTAAGTCTTTACCTTTTTTGTAAGCATCTAAGATTGACATTTTGTTTCGTAACACCATATTTAAGGACGAGTGTACATCATCACATTTTTTTTTATAATTCATTTATCTATCCACTTAATCTATCTATTTACTATTGTATGAAGAGACGGTATATGTATTCATAGGTAGTCAGTAGTATTTTTAAAACTCTCCAGCACTTTCTTCTCCTGCACATATTTTTGTATTAATGTTGAGTTGCTTACACTGACGTTCAAAGCATGGGTGGACTGTATCCTAGTGTAAATCAATGTGTCTAATTTTTTGAATGTGTAAACTCCTTAAATTTTGATGATACTAATGAGTTTGATGTTATGCAGCAAAGTGCTGCCTTCAAGATTCTCAAAACTCGCTTAAAAGCCGTGCCATCATATTCCTTCAATGGCGAGCAATTGAAAAAAACATCCTCGGGGAATCCCTATAATTTTCTCCATAACATGTCTGGTGGATCCCAAATCAATGAGGATGGTGAAGTGGCTTTGGATCGTGGGAACTCACTTAATGGAATAAATTTTGCTGCAAGGTTACAACAGTTTCAGCAAATGCAGCACCAGCATCGTGTGCATTTGAAAACACAGACGTTCAAAAATTCCTCCTCCTCATCGAAGGTGGCTACCTTATTCATTGTGCATGTTACTACTTTTAGACTGTTATTTAGAAGCTAATATGAATTTCGTCTTTTTAAGTTAAAATAAACCAATGGAAGCTGAGGTTTGTAGATTGATTTTCACTTATGAGAGAAGTTCAATTCTTTCCACTTCATTGATTGAAATTCTGTTTATGGAAAAGTTTATCTCATACAATTACTGTTTCTGTATTTTCTCAGTCAAGAGTTGCGTTTTCTTTGTTTTAAAATGCAGGAGGCACAGAGACATGAAGAACCCATGCAACCTCAGTTGAGTGAGGTTAATGCCGTTGCTCCTTCAAGATCATCTAAAAGAGCCCAGGGTAGCTAGAACATTACTCATTGCCCATATGGAGTCAATCTTGTGCACTGATCCCAGTGTATGTGAACTTTGAATGGGATCGGGATTGATTTGTAAAATTGTAAATCATAATAGCTCCTTTCATTGTACTTATCATAGAAGGTTGGGGTGGTGAAAGATGGGTTTTGGAATCATCATGAATATAAAGCCTGGGCTTTGCTGGGCTATTCTTTTGACCTTGTAAACGAAGTGTATACCCACGTGGTTCTGTTGTTTTTGTTGAAAACCATGTGGTCTAGAGGTGATATTTTATTTAGAAAAATTGCTTTTTGCTTATCGTGTCATGTGCTGCCATATATAATATAACAAAGAATTAGGTGCTTAGTTGTACTTGTATTTGGTTTGATTTCATTATTATAAGGGTTGAACTTTTCTCTCTAAATTTATTATTTTAAGCGTACGTAAACTGAATTAGTTCGATGAGAATATATGGACATGAGAATAATTAATATGTTTACATTTTTCTTTTCAACAAGTCTAACTTCATATGCTTTAGATTTCTCTAGCTTCTGTGATAAAAGCTCAAGTAATCACTAACTGTAATTCTAACTATGGACTGATATAGACTCATGGTCATAGTTTGAGGAAGATCCAGTGGCAAGTGAAAGTTTACACCGTATAGGACTATTTTTTCTGGATTTTTTTTATTACATATACATAAATCTACAAGTGCTGATTATTGATTACAATAACATACTAGCAAATGTAAACCCAACCGATATGCCTAGCAGTACAGCCTGAAACGAAAAACTGCAAACTCAAGAAGAATGATGAAATCCCAGTGAGAAAAGATGGTCACACGTAGCAGGGGATGTCAGTTTCAGTTAAAAGGTTGAAACATTGCTCGTATGTTGTGTGGTAACTATAATCCTTGGTTTCACAGGGCATAGATCTTCTCAATGTCAGAATCGTATTCATCCAAGTCTGATATATTTGCAGAGTAAGACCATGAAAAAGATTTGCTTCCACTTGCTCTCTTGATGCGTCTCTGGGAATCACTACGGAAAATACCGAAATGTTGTCGAAAAACAAAGTAGGACATGCTTAACAGAGTCCCTACTAGAATAGGTACTCCCAAAAGGGTTATGGTGATAGCCATCCATGTTTTCCCTCCAACAACCTCAAAAGCTATGGCTAGAAAAGCACCACAAGTGCAAGCACATGCAGCCCACATCAACTTGTTAACCACTGACACAAGCTGCTTTTGAGCCCTTGTGTCCCAGGCCACCAAAGTGATTTGAACTACGACAACTGCAAGAGAAATGAAAAGGGATGTGGAATTCAGAAAGCAGAAAACTTGGAAACTAAGATGATCGGCTATATTAGCTTTTCCAATCTCTTCTCCGGGTTGCACTTGATATTGTCCCGGCAAATTGAAGATGGCCAAGAAGGCTATTGAGGCAAAAAGAACAGCAACCACTGTGACAGAATTAATGGTGTTTTGAACTGCCTCTCTATGAAGTTTCTTCAGTTCCTTGGCAATTCCAGAAACCCGTCGACGAGTTGTTTCGTTTTGTATAAGTTGCGACTGCACCTCATGTTTTATGTCACTCACGGTTCTTTTAAGTTCCATCGCTTCGTCTACTTGTCCAACATGTCTTGCATGCTTCGCTCCGTATTCTGCTAGTGCTTCCTGGATTTCCAAAGCTGAATCTCCATATGGCAGTTTATCTGGCAAATCCAATGCTGTTTCCTGCTGCTTGTTGATGGCATTAACATCCATGGCAGAATAGCTTAGCAAAAGGATCACTATCTGAATAAACAACTACGTGTCAGTAAAGCCAGCCGACAATCATGAAAGGAAACAAGTCCATTCATTTGGTACAATTTTTATGCATAGGAGACAGTTTGGTGTTAAAAGGTCACACATGGTTTCTTAAACCAGAGGTTGAGTTTAAATAATCCGTTTCTGAAAATCCTCTACTGCTAATTTATACTGTTACTTATTGTTTACAAAACAATCCATAGGCAATGCTGTATGACCAAAACACAAAGCATGTTCACGCATCTTTTGTATTCTATACATTTCTTTTTATATAATAGTTGTATTGTCTTAAAATCATCCCATGCCAATCTTGGATTTTCCCATTTTCCAAACTTGCAACTTATTTATGTTCCAGAAAACCAAGATCTTATAGAGTAGTATAATGAAACCATAGCAAGTATGATAACATAAAGAAATGTGAATTTAACCTGTGAACGGCATTTCCTTGTAGCCATGTGAAGAGCTGTATTGCCCTTTTTATCTCGCTCATTCAATATAGAAGGATCAGCTAGTAATATCTCTTCCACCACTGAAGTACACTGTCCTTTGACAGCCATATGAAGTGCAGTTTGACCTTTTTTATCTTTTATGCATACAATTCCTGGATCCCGAGCAATAAGTGCTTTTACAATACGAACCACGCCATATCGGGCAGCATTGTGCAATGAAGTTTTTCCGTTTTTCCTAACAATAAACATTGAACCGACATCAACATCCAAGATGGCATTCACCACATCCAAGTGGTCTTGAACTGCAGCAGAATATAGAGGACTGGTATTTGAGGAGTCGCATAACTTGCAGACCTCAGGCCAAGTACTCAAAAGCTCCCTCACAATATCTGAAAATAGATTGCCAATGATAAATATATCACAATGGAAACACTCATTTAGAATCAAATATTGAAACATGATAATTCTCCATTCATCTTGTCCCAGTTGGACCTACAAACATTATAATGAAAATTGCATCCAAGAGTATCCTAGATAATAAATTGTCACTCAGCAGCTATATAATGTCCTAAAATCTTACACATGTGTCATCATCAAATCCATGGCAATCAAAGCATAGTTCAGAATCCAGAATGCAAATCAGAAATAAAAAATCAACACTGAAGACACATGTATAGTAATTCATGATTTTGGTGCATTTGTATTTCACAGTTCCTTATCGAAAGAAAGAAACAACAACTAGATACTTCCCAGACGTTATTTGGCAACATTGTTTACTAATTTTTCTGTGATATTATTTGTGATGTGGACTTCCTCTTCCCCCTTTTACCTAACCAGAAACCTTGCAACTTACGATTTATACAATTGTTTCAAATGGCTCCTTTTTTGCCCAAACCATCTCGATCAACTTTTTTCACTCCTTTTTTTCTCAATTGGTCCATACCACTATTTCCTCATATATTATCATTTCGTACACACATCCAAAGAAAGAAAGAAAGGAGAAAATAAATAGTTTGTAATACGTAGAATGGGTATGGGAAGGTCTTTCCCGCAAAGTTAAACATTGAGGTATAAGCAGATATGCTTGAATTCCAACACCAAGATTGCGTCGTAAAAGACAATGGCTATCTGATTCTGATTGAAACATTTAGAATTTGTAGTAATGGATACAGATACTATCATAAGGAGATGAAACTCGTCACAGGGCAGTGAGAACATGGGATGACAGAAGCTCATCACATAAAATAGAATCATCAAAACTACCATTAAAAAAATTGTGAATTAACTGAATTAACAGCTATATCCAGCCCTTACTAACAAGAAACTTTTCAATCCACATGAAAAGAATAAAATACCAACCTAGATGACCACGTTTGGCAGCAACATGAAAGGCGTTCATGTCAGACTTGGAGCGAATCTTGACGGCTTCAAAGTCACACGAGTTGAGCAAGTAGCTGAAAATCTCTTGCAGATTATTCTCTGCAGCGATGTAAAGTGCACTCTCTCCAGCATCGTTCTGAAGAGACATCACATCAGAGAGCGATGACCCTTCTTCGTTCTTCACTTTCTCCACAAGTTTCTTCACCCCATCAAAGTCACCAGATCCAACACTCGAAAATATTGATTGGTACGCTAAGAACCGCACACCCTTTGACTCCATCATGCACTTTCTCTCTCTCTCTCTCTCGTCTCAATTCAACAAACAAACAAAAACAGGGCCGTTGTTATTTCACTGTTTCAGCTACCGTCCATGTATGAAACCCAGTTGCAGAAAAGCTGAAATTACAAGACTTTAATATTATTTTTCTCTGATGGAGATAGAGATGGAGAGAGAGAAGGTAGAGAAAGGGATATGAAGGAATGAATGAATGGATGGATGGTGCGCACAAAGAGAAAGGGTGACTGTGAATGCGATTCTTTGTTGCTTGCACTCAATTATTTGTTTGGAGTGGATTTATTTATTTATTGGCTTGTGTTTATCTTTAATTAATTAGTGATAAATGAGTGATCTTGAGTTGAGAAGATAGAAAGGGAAATCTTTGCATTTGCACAGAAAATCCAAGTGGGTGATGCCATTGACTTTCACAATGCGACAACACCACTAGACTCTACCACTGTTATGTATGTCCTTCAAACTGCGTGTTGATGTCACAAACACAGTTTCATTTTTTGCGTGTTGATCTCAGGCAGTACATCGTTTTTTTTTTTTTCCAAGAACTCGTTTATCATTCACGCAAGAGAACACTAAATTATTATTTTCTTCTTTTATCTTTGAGCTAGATTTAATATGTTCTTATTATTTTCTTCTATATTTTTTAAATTAATTTAGCCTTAATATTAATAAGATGAACTAAAATAGTTTTTTTATCATTATAGGATTAACTTTGTCTATAATTTAAACATACTTCATTAAATATAGTAGATACCTTTAATCACAGTTATATTTAAAAGATTAAAACAAATAAAGATTATATTATGTTGATGACTGTTGAACTTAGGAGTAAGTTAAAGATTAAAAAGAATAAAATATGTTATTATAATCTTATTTTATGGATGATTATATTAATATGAAGCTATAGTAATATGAAATATATTTGTTTTCTAAACATTTGTAATGAAATATTTTATTTTAATAATATTGTGTTATTAAATATGAAAAGTTGCATAAATACTAAAACAAATGTTAGAGAAGTCGAGGAAAAACTATCATAACATAGCTATTACAATAAAAATAACTGTCGACAGTATTTTATGATCTTTTAGCTATAATAATTATAAAACTTTAACCTCAAATTTGAATTTCGATAATTTAATCCATCTAATTTCCTTCTGCTTATGGTTTAAGTTACTTTATCCAAATTTCGTAGTAATATCAGGTTAAATTATTTTTAGCATCAAAATTTTAAAAATTCTAGTTTTTAAAACTCCAAATGTAATCAATGAAGATATAAAAAATGAATATAAAACATTACATTTATGTTCAATCATTATTAGGGTGTATAAATTATGGTTTTTCCTTACACTATCTAATATATCCAATTTTTTTAAAAACAATTCTATATAACTGTTTCTAAAATTTATAAAAATAATAACCCAATTTATACACCCTAATTATCCGAGTAAATGTTACCCTTCCATACACTATTGCAAACCTCGTCTCTTATAGTAATATTAAGAAGGTTACAGTTTGAGTTCGGACAACCCAAAACCCAACAGAAAGCAAAAGCTTATTAAATCCAACTAAAGTTTGGACTGTTCTAACTGAAACACAAATAAGTTCGTAACCAATTAATGGAAATTTCCATATTTGGAACGAAAATGGATGAGCAGCGGTTTGATACACCCAAAGGCGAACGAGCCCCTGGGTCTACACTAAACTATTGGGCGTTAATTCTTCTAAGAACCAGCCCCTATCAAAGAAAGAAGGGCATTGGATCTTTTAAGTTACAACGCATCCTCTTGTTAGGAGAGGAAAGCCTGTAACTGATGACATTCAGGAGAAACATGGAATTGGTCAGCATACAGGGTACGAGGCCTGACCGCAACTTAAGATTCAATTACTATTAAAAAGATCAAAGGATCGGGGGAATGAGTACCAGTAATAAAATCTAATACGAGCAGACCAGAACTAGATTACCATATCATGAACAAAATCTCCCTAGAGATGGCAATAGCTTCATTCACAAGTAATCAAGGTATTCTAAGTATTTTCATTGGGGTCTAATGGTCTATCTACTGCTTATAATACAAAAAAAAAAAAAAAAATTACAAGTTTTTGCAATAGACATGAATCCGTGCAGAAGGTAAAAGATCATTTAATTAACTTATATAAAATTAACCCCGTAAAGAATACTTCTTCCCTGTAAAAGCTTGAAATTTCGACTCTTCGTTCTCTTTAGGAGGTGGCTCTGGTTTTGGCTCTTTCGCCTGCACAGACGGAAGATGTAAAAGTTAACAGTCCATCAATTAACATTCTAGGAGCACATATGCGGAATCCGGAAATGATTTGAAATATTACCAAAAAGTTGCCAAAAAGCAAATTACCTTTCCTGTCTCTTTAGAACGGTTTGCATTTGACCCAAACACAAGCTTGCCCTGAGATTGACGAGCATTACTTTGTGAGCTAGAAGTTGTAGAAGACTGCGAATTGACATTTGGAACATCAGGTTTCTTGTCCTTTGACCCTGAGGAAGAAGAAACTGGAGGAGGCTGATACTTCAAAGGTTTTCCATCCAACCGTCTCCCAGTTCCTGAAAATGGGTTGAACTTGGGCTCAGTTTCGGCAGGTGTATCCTCAGCTGCAAGGAAGAACGTGTCAGTCTTTGTAACAAAAAGAACACTAATATAATCATATTGTACATTTTATTACAAAAACTTAATCCTCCCATTTGAGTATTTGACACAATCCCGATTATATATAAAAAAAAAAAAATAGTGAACCCATCATGGTCAAATAAACGCAAATATCGATGTAGCAGACATCAACAGCAATAATTTAAAAATAACAAGTTTTAGCGTGTAATGCAACGGACTCAACATAATCGACTTACAAACATATGGTCAACAGCTACACTCTCAGTTTTTTTTATTTTTATTTTTTTAAAAAGAACTTCTTCACACTTGAAGGTTCAGCACTGATGTTCAAGTAATATAGCAAACCAATTAAGCACAAATAATAATTGAAAAGGACATTATTCTCCATACTAGGACCTTTCGATACTTCAGTTTATAAACTGAGCTTCCAATACAAAAACATGTCACACAAACAGAGGAAAAGAACTTCCATCCAAAGGGACAATACGACAAACATCAGTCACTCAAGTGCATACCAGCCGCTGGTGCCTTTCCAGTAGAATATGGTGCAATGGGCTTTTCAGGTTCCTTGTAATCCAAGGGAGGAGCAAAGTCCACCTCGCAGTCAGTCTCAATTATGCTTATAGCATTGTCAGGCTTAGTTTCTATAATATCTATGTAATATTTTTTGTTGTTGTAAGCCACCATAATGCTATCTCCAGTAGTCAAGCAGGAAAAATTCCTCAGTGTCGTTTCTAAGCTGCATAAGTACAATATATAAATCAAGATCTACCTAAAGTCACTGTACAAAAGTAAATAAAGAACTAAATTAAAAAATGACTACAAGATAGAGTTAAAACAAGACAAAACATTAAGCAACAACAATAAAACTCATCCCAAATCGCATGTGGACAAGGAATTCACATGCTGAACTAAGCTCTAAACCATAGTCATGTGGAATAATTAGTTGACCCACTTCTAAGATTGAGTCCACATTACCACATCAAAGAACACAGACGCGAGATACAAAAAATCCCAAAACCAGACTGCATCAAATACCATACCATCAAGCAGGGAAATAGCATAGCTTTACTATCTAAACTTAATAAACATCAACTCACATAGCTTTCGGATTCGAAATATCTAAGAAGTCCTTTGTGTGGGGCTGTAACTTAACATATGTCCCTTTTGGAAGTGTCACATTTTTCACTTTAACAATGTCCCCCTCTTGTAAAAGCATGTTCTCCATCATCTGTGTATGTAACCAGATCAATTAAAAAGCTTAAAACTCAAAGCAGAACCATATTTGGTGAAACAAGCATACAAAAATATTCACAAACAATTACTTTGGAATGCCTACCCAGTATGGCATGTATATCATGCCTTCCTCTGCAATGAACTCAAGAACACCACAATGAGAAACCCGCTCAGCAGCATCATTACGCAGTTCAAACAACATTGGATAATCAATATGCAGAGATGCTGCAGATAAAACTTGGCATTAGACTTTGACTCTTAGGGATATATATTCATTTTGAACAGAAGTAAGAAAAATAAAAACAGTTCAACAGTAACACAACTCACCGAGACGGTCAAGGGCTGATGGAGGCATTATAACTGTAGCATGACACATTTAATTTTGACATCAGATGGATGCGAAAAGGATATTTTAAAAAACAAAAGAACTAGTATGGACATGGAAACTTACTTTTGTCACCACTTTCAATTTGGGGCTGCAGTATTAAGAGGGGAAAAATAAAAAGACAAAATATTAGATAACTCAAAATCTACGAAAATATATGTTTCAATAACTCTCATACAATAAACATTATAGATTAAGGTCACCTTAATTGACTATTTTAAATTTCTTTCTCTAGGTTTGACGAAAATATGTTTCAATTTAAGAATACAATAACTCTCATATCTTAAATTTCCATATTCTATATTTCGAACCAGCATCCAAATATTTGCTTTCTGCTATATCTTCTTATGTTCAAGGTAATATGACGGAAGTATAATAATTTTGAACTTTAAAGCAATATGTGTTTCAATCTACATTAACAGTTTAATAAGAATTTCAATTTTCTACATTTTATGCAAACTTAGTTCCCTCAACAACACAAAACCCACCATAATTTTCATCTGTTCATCGATTCCTTCTCTTTCAAGTCTCTTTTCTTCCCATACAAACACTGATAAGATAAGATAACCTTTGCACACTGCTGTCTGGTTTGTTTCCCCGCCATTATAAAAAACCATGCACAGTGAAGCTCCAGCATAGGAAACTCTCACGTCAGACTTCTTTTGTTTTTTGGTCATGTCACAAAAAATGCATGTGACTATGACTTACGCTGAATGTTGTTCTTCCGAAGTTTCAGTGTAAATCTAGTCTCATAGTGTGATTTAGAGGTTATTTTCATTATTATTAATACTATTTTCTATGTATTTTTAAATGTTTTAAGTGTAACTCAAGAATTTGCAGTCCATGTACTACCCCATTTATAATATTTCATCAACCCTGTAAATCCTACATAAAATCTCAATTGTGAAAAGAACATTTAGATTTATCAGATATAGACCCCCTTTTTTTATCCAAAAGGAAGGAGACTCATAGTATGCTTTTCAAGAGAGTGAGAGAGAGAGAGAGAGAGAGAGAGAGAGAGAGGATAATGGAAAGGGATGAAGTGCATAGTGGATTTGGGGGACATTAAACCCGTTCACATCAATGTATCCCACAACTTAACCGATTGCAGTCACTCAAAACAACATTTTTTGTCTATGATAAATAGGATGAGGAGCCTAACTAAAATACCATAAATAGCACATATACGGATATATGGTCAAATACTAGAAACAATATGTAAAAAAATAAGAAGAAGAAGATGAACTATATAAGTCATGGCTAATTTTAGTTAGCTGAAAGCAATATAATTTAAGAGTGGATTATAAGTACAACATGGAAAGTAAAAGTCAATGAACTTTTAATCATTCTATAATAGATACGCAGTATGCCTGAAAAGAAATACCTTTTCAATAAAAGAAGCTGGGTAGCATCGATATATCTGCTCAAATGATGTCCCGTGATATCCATATCCGTCAAAAAACTGTGAAAAATGTACATGAAGTGGATAAGAGTATATAAAAATCGGCAGATATCATCATCCTGAAGTCAATATTACATAATTAATTAATTGATTGATCAAAATGTTATAAAGAGGAAAAGTATAATTAATAGAGATGATGAAAAACATAATTCTACGAAAGACAAAGGAGCCGACATATATTAATAATTAAAATCGAAACAACACAAGAGAATAAGGGAATAATTGGCTTATGGAAATGTTTTGTAATGATAAAAAGGAAACTTTAATTAATCATTTCATCCCTATGTCCGCACCAGCGTTTCGTTTCAGTCCGTATACCTAAAAAACTACGCTTTTCGGTTCCTATACATACGAGAATCTTCTTTATGTTTTTAGGTGCCATCCCTCTATTTTATTCTTGTTTTATACTGCTAGGAAACTAACCTAGGAACAAAAAAAAATGTTTGCTGGTCGCAGAGATTTTAGGAACATGTGGTAAAACAGAAAGTTGGCACAGGAATAGGAATAAATTGCTTAAACCTAACAAAAACATCATCTTCTTGTCACATTACATTATGTTTTCAAAAGGTTTGAACAGGCAACGATAAGAACAATATCAAGAAACAGGAAAAAAAAAACAAGTCATTTTCGGAAGCAAACCATTTTCTATTGTGCTGATTGCAGATACACCGAGAATCAACCCTCAAAGCTCCCTGTAAGAGTAAACAACCAGGTGCCTTATATTAAAAAGAGGTAAGCAGCCGACCATAAAAAATGGCGATCGAGCCAGTGTATAAATTTCCAAATGCAGACAAAATCAATTATAATGACGTTCATATATAGGTAATATTTACAAAGCGAAAATTACATATAAAACGAAACAATTTAATCAATTAAAACAGAATCCTAAACTGAACAAGCATTATCCACAGACTCGCGAAACTCGATAGCGGAATCAATATTACAGAAAAAGTACACGCAATTGAGAAAACCCTAAGTCCGGCCCAGGGAAAGGTAACAATTATGCAATCATCCTTCGATTTTAAGAAAAACTGAATCAAAGTGAAAACTAGAGGCATTTGAATCGAATACAAGTAAATTGTGAGAATAAAAAAATGAAGCAGTGAAAAGATTTGGCAGGATCAATAATTGAAGAGTTACAGCTAAGGAGCTTGGGAGAAGGAAACGAAGGCGAAGAGAGAAACCTGATGCTTGATCTGAAAAGAGAGAACAGAGAAAGTGCAAGGTAGGGGAATGGAATATAAACTATTTCGATAGAGTTGGGACTGGAGCAGTAGGTAGCAGGTGATATAGAATAATAGATTGCACAAGGGGGAATGGTAATCCAACCGAATGGGTTATGGCTTCAGTACGTAACGCTCACGCTACATCACCAAATATTTGGACTGGGCCTCAATTCGGCCCTAAATCGGCCCAATTAATTAAATCCTTAATCACTCTATATCTGAAACTCTGAAATTACACGTATGTTGTTAAGTTGTTAACACCTTTTGTTTTGAAATAATTTAACTGAAAAGTAGGATGATATTATAATATCAACCATACGTTTATACTATGAAATCCAAATAAAAAGCGATGTTAAATACACGAATTAAGGTAAGAAATCATAAAAAAGATATAAAAGAAATGAAAACTATAACTAATCAGTTTCAATTAGAAAAATATATTTTTAATAACTTTTTTTTACAATATCTTAAAAACGTTTATGTAACAGATGATTTTAAATCGATAAAATAATAATACATAATTTGTTGTAAAAAAATTATTAAAATATGGTAATCCTCGACTATGAATAAAAACAAAATATATTGTTGCAAATAAATATATTAATAAGATGTATTGGTGATTTGTATTTTTTTCGAATAACTAATTTATAACGTCCCGAACCCGACGGTGGGAGTAGCTAACTTTGCCTAAGAGGCCTCCAAAAACAGCAAACTTAACACATCGGCCAAACTCACCTTAACCTCGCATTCGTATCCATTTTTCTGCACCCTAGCAAAAACCAATTAGAAGAAACAAAGTAAAAATTATTCACATTCCATTGATCCTCAAGCATGGGTTTGAAAAATCTGTTCAACCGGGAGAAGGAGGACGCAATATCCTCCGGCGGGGCGTCGCGATCGATGTCACTGTCGGTGCGGTCGCGCGTGCGGATCGGGGGAGAGCTGGAGCAGGTGTTCAAGAAGTTCGACGTGAACGGCGACGGGAAGATATCGGCGTCGGAGCTGGGGTCGATGATGAGGAGCCTGGGGCAGGCAGCGACGGAGCAGGAGGTGGACAACATGATCCGGGAGGTGGACGGCGACGGCGACGGGTGCATCAGCCTACAGGAGTTCATCGAGCTGAACACCAAGGGCGTGGACTCCGACGAGGTGATGGAGAACTTGAAGGATGCGTTCTCCGTGTTCGACATGGACGGGAACGGGTTTATCACAGCGGAGGAGCTTAACACGGTGATGCAGAGCCTGGGGGAGGAGTGCTCCCTGGCGGAGTGCCGGAAGATGATCGGCGGCGTGGACAGAGACGGCGACGGCACCATCGATTTCGAGGAGTTCAGGACGATGATGATGATGGGGTCGCGTCATGACACTACTGATAGAGTTAAACCACCTCCAGAAACGTATTAACCTTTTCGCACGTTACTCTTTCTATTCCTCTCCCTCTAACTGTACAAAAACTTATCAATTAAATATATTGTATGTAAATTCCTTCAATTCAAAGACGTGTATTTCTATTTCTGTTTCAATTTAGAATTTTACCTTTCTTCATCCAAATTCTCGGCTAGATTAATTCTTCCTTTCTTTGTCTTTTCTTATTATTATTTTTTTATTGAGAAATTAAAATACATTGAATTGAAATGTTTTTTAATTTAAAACGGTTTATTTTTTAATTACTTTATTCGGTTAAAATATTTTAAATCTGAGTATTGAAATGTTATCATTCATTTCATATAGCACTACTTTTTTATTTATCATATATCTCATCCTCTAATCTATATACATAAAAAGAATTAATTTATATTTATTTTGTCCAAAACAATTGTATTGATCATAGGTCAAGTATACTAGATCAGTCATTTCTAAATTTAGGATTCAGATCTTAATGTATTCGTTATAATAACGGGGTCCTATGCATGCAACACCAATTTAAAATAAAATATCTTATTTTCTTTTATCTTGATTGACAAAACTGATTATTTGTATATTGTAATTGTTTCTAGGTATACAAATATACATCTTCTGTATCATTACTACAATAAATATGATGAATGGTTTTAACTTAATCTTTGTTAATAGTTTTTACTACAATGTTAAAGAAATATCACTCATTTTAAATTTATTGTTATCAGATATATAAAAATACTCATCCAATAAACAGAAAATATTATAAACTTGCATTAAATTGGGTTTGAATTTTTTATCGTAGAAAATTTAATCTTGTGGAGGAGTTGCCGCCGAAGAGGATTGGGTTATGGCCACTTCGAAGACGGTGATGTGTTCGCTGACCCACTTGCGTCCGCTAACATGCGCCGCATCTGCATCGGCGTCACGATTAGTTCCCTACCCACCGGACCTCATAAAGTGGGTAACCAGAGAGGGTGGGTTCGTGCACCGCGCGCTGGATATAGCACAACTGGGTTCATCCAACGGACTGGGTCTAGTGGCCAAGGAACCAATTCCACGTGGCACTGACCTAATTGTCCTCCCGCACCACCTTCCCCTGCGCTTTACCACTCTTGAACACGACCCTGTGCTGCATCACTTGGCGCGCCAAATCCCTGGTATTCATTCTCTTTCTGTTGAGTCTAGGGTTTGTTCTTTTTCTATAATTAGGCTACACTGAGTTTTTGATGTAAATGAATTGGACACTGGTAGCATTTGGCAGAGGAACTATGGGCAATGAAACTGGGTTTAAAGCTTCTGCAAGAGAGGGCTAAAGTTGGGTCCTTTTGGTGGCCGTACATAAGCAATCTCCCTGAAACATACACGGTGCCTATTTTCTTTCCTGGGGAGGACATAAAGAACTTGCACTATGCTCCACTTCTTCATCAGGTATTTCTTCAACAAAATACAAAGATTAAATGCATTGAGTTTCTTTTGACCTATATTGTCAAACTTATTTCAAATTTTGGAGAGATTAAAAAATAAAGGAGCTTTTAGAAAAATTTATCTTCTTAAAGCCCAATTTTATTTTATTTTTCTCATATGGGTTCTCATGATCCAAGCAGGATCGTAATTTGTACTTCACAACTAATCAAGAATTGATTTTGACTGGAGAAATGAATCCACTATACCTACTTCATCTCCAACTCTAATGTTAAAAACGGTTACCCTATTGAAATGCATGTCTGCGTCTCTTATTCTTCGAGTTTTCTAGTTATATAAGATATATAAAAATCATTCGATGCACCTAGCCTGTAAGTTTTACTGCTGTATTAATCCACTTTCATTTCTCTTTTGGGATCATGAGAAAATGCATTTTCATTTCAGTCCTTTAGCTAATACTTAATGACGTTCTTGTAACCAATTCCAGAAGCTGAAATCGTCTGTGTCTTTGTTTATAGAATATATTGAGTGCCTCTTGCAGTTCTGTACTATGGCATTTAAGTTCAGTCAATTTCTTGAGGCAGGTAAACAAAAGATGTCGGTTTCTTCTTGATTTTGAGCAAGAAGTGAAGCGTGCCTTAGCAAGTGTCAAGCCAGATAGCCATCCTTTTGGTGGTCAAGAAGTAGATGCATCTTCTCTTGGATGGGCAATGTCAGCAGTCTCATCTAGAGCCTTCAGGTTGTATGGTGAAAAGGATCAGAATGGGGACCGGATTCACGTACCCATGATGCTCCCTCTGATTGATATGTGCAATCATAGTTTCAATCCAAATGCTAGAATTGTTCAGGAAGAAGATACCGATACCATGAAGATGCAAGTGAAGGCACGCTTTCTCATTTTTCATACATATATTGCACCAACCCCCGGGAAATTGTTCTTTTTCGGCTTTTAAGTAGCAAGTTAAATCTGACTCATCTTTCCTGTTGGTATTCTTTCTTTGTCTCAGGTTGTGGCTGAGACAGCCATCAAAGAAGATGACCCTCTGTTACTTTGCTACGGCTGTTTAAACAATGATTTTTTCCTTCTTGATTATGGATTTGTGATTCACTCAAACCCTTTTGATTGTATTGAGCTCAAATATGATGGCGCTCTTTTGGATGCTGCAAGCACTGCAGCTGGAGTTTCTTCACCAAATTTCTCAGCACCTGCTCCGTGGCAGGAATTGATTTTATCTCAGTTGAATCTATCTGGAGAAACTCCAGATCTCAAGGTTAAACTACTATTACATGTTACATTAGTGCCCTTCTTCTATCTTGTAGAAACTCAATGCATATTGCTGTTAATGTATCAACATAACATCCACATTTTGACTGAAGGTTTCCCCCCCACGGTTGATAAGTGAGTGATAAAACTGGCCAAAGCATAGGATTATCAGGAATAAGTAATAATTGCAGGATAACTGAATGATTTAACCCCCAAAACTGAAAAAACTGTGGTATTACTCATCCCACCCATAGCACAAGTTCATTTTATTTGTTTTATTGCGACAGGTGAGCTTAGGTGGTCAAGAAACAGTAGAGGGCCGCTTGGTGGCTGCATTGCGAGTAGTCCTTTCGAGTAATGTGGAAACGGTGCAGAAGTATGATCTCAGTACGCTAAAGTCTTTGGATGTTGAGGCTCCTCTCGGTGTTGCAAATGACATAGCTGTATTTCGCACCCTAATTGCTTTGTGCGTCATCGCACTGGAACACTTTCCGACCAAAATAATGGATGATGAATCTCTGTTGAAGCAGGGTGCTTCAGGTCCAACCGAGTTAGCCATTCAGTACAGGATCCAAAAGAAATGCGTGATTATAGACGTGATGAAAAATCTCTCAAGGAGGGTAAAGCTTCTATCATCAAAGGAAACAGCCACCGCTGAAGGCTGAGTGTATACTTATTTTACTTAAAACTTCCCAACCTGCTCTAAAGTGAATGCTACACTAACAATGGATCCACTTTCAGTTGAATGCGGCGCTTATTCAAACACACATTGGGTGATTAAGTTGAACGTGCCGCTCATTCAACGATTGTGAACGATTAGTTATTTGCTTGCTGCTATGAATATCCCTTTTTCCCTTTTATACTGTTTTTGATTTGTTTGCCATGTTAATGGTGAGTTGTAATTTTGATTGAGGTAGCTACTTAAGCCGTTTGACAATCTTCTGCTGAAATATAAGCAGTGCTACTTTTTTTTATTTAATTGGTCATTATGTGTCAATGTTTCTTTGCACTGCACTCAATTCAACAACACTTAGTCTTTCTCCAAATATGAAAACCAATACGGTAGAAGCTCTATGATTTGACAATCTTCCCCGTAGCTATCGATGAAACGTAAATAAACTTATTCTCTTAGTTTTATAAACAGTGATTATTTTTATAGTTTCTTCATTCTCTGTTTTTTTTTAACACAAAAAAGGAATATTCCGTGGTTCAGATTTATGTTATTATGTAGACTTAAGATGACAGAAAGTCAAAAACAAACAGAAAATCTGCACCACCGTCCATCGCTCTCTCTTTCACAGTCTCGCATGAATAATACCAGACGAAGAATTTGAATAAGATGTGGAACTACAAATTTTCATTCTATTTTCCTTGACGTGGCACAAGAACGGCTAGTTATACTGTGCCGTTCCGTGTTGGATTTAATCTTTGAAATTAGGGAGCGTTTGCGTTTGGAAAGAATCCATTTCAAGCCCTGTTCATTTTTCACACAACAACTGAATCGGCGGCTTCAAACCTCGTCACGCACAACAAGAAAAGAAAAAAGAAAAGAAAATCGTAACAGGGGACAACGAATCCTTTCTTCTCCTTTCTCGACCAAACAATTGAGCAAGTGTTTGCTCCACAAGCACATAGGAAGAAACTTTAGAGAAAGCATGTCACAATATATACCACCAAAAACACGTAGAAGAAAGTCACTAGAACATAAAAGCTAGGAAGAAAGAAACGAAAGAAAAAAAAAAGTCTAAAAAGGAAGAAAAAAGGGATTTATAATAAAGTTCAAACTTCAAAGGAGGGAAGTTTGTCTCCCTAAGCATAGAACATTTTATGTACATGTGTGTCTGTAACTGTATGATACGCGTGATGTCGTGGTAATCTAACATCCAAGGATAGCACTCTCTGCCAATCCCAGCGGCGAGCGAGAGCGAAGACGGTTGACATCTCTGAGAAGGGCACGCCTGATGTGTAGCTGCAGTGAAGGGTGCTTTATTTTCTCAATTTCTTGCTTGATTTTGATGACTTGGCTATGAACTGCATAACCCATGTAACCCTCTCGTTTCTCGTTGAAGAAGGTGGCGGAGGTGCAGGTGGAGGTGGCGGTGCTCTCCATCGTCTTCGTCTTCTTCTTCTTCTTGTTCTTCAGCAGAATCCGAAATAGAACCCTTTAGAAAACAAATGTTTGAAACGTGATTATGGCGTCTAGGAAACAAGTTCAAGGATATTATATATATACCCGCAAGAAGGAATGAAAAATCAGATTTTTAGAGAAAGGGAAAAAAATCTTTCCTTTGTTTTTTTATTTATTATAAAAAAATAATAATAATAATAAAAGTTTTATTATGACTCCACTCAACCTTCTCCATTTGGATGCATTTAGAACAGACATTTGAAGCCACGCACCTAAAATATATTCTTAATTTCTTATTACACTATTACTATTATTAAACAAAGGCGCAATATTTTTTAAATATATAAATTATTTATATTTTAAAACTAGTAATTAAAGAGTAAAATTGGAAAACTAAAGTATATAGTTACAGATATAACTATAAATAAAATAAATTTCAATTATTAAAATAAAAAATATTATAAGTAGTATTATGTAAATAATATATGAGTAATTATGTAAATTTGAAAAAATAGTTACTAAAATAATAAAAGAGTAAATAATTATTTTATAATAAAAGTAATTACTAAAATAATAAAATTGAAAAACAGTTTTGTTATAGTAAATAATTATTTATAGGTTATATATATTTATTATTTCCACCCACCATATGTTATACTTTAATTACAAATCTGACTCATTTGATTTGTTGTTTTCTTTTCTATTTAGAACCAAGAAACAGAATAAACAACTGATTCAACGCCATTTGTCCAATACAAATATTTTATTAAAAATCATGTTTTATGGTAATTTAAATGATTGTGAAAAATAAAAACACATTAAGATGGATATAAAGATAGTAATATGAATGATTAAGAGTGAGATTGGAAATTGATGAAACACGTGGAGGAAAGTGGTGGTGTGATAGGAATGGATCCATATAATATTTATGTTTGGTATTTTGAGAGAGAAATGGTTTCCACGACATAAAAATGCTCCAAAATCAAACTTCTAGCACCCAACATAACCTGAAACGACAACTTGGGAAGCCACCCAAACCAATGGAAACTCACCACCTCAACTCAATCAATTTCAGTTTATGTCTATTCACACCCACTTTGCTTCTTATGTTTTCAGGTTTTGTCCCCCATTTGCCACTTGTTACTGTTTTTCACATCCCTCAGTCTTCAGACACTTTCTTCTTTTTTTTTTAACACACCATTTTTAATATAAATTTAAACAAATCAATAAAATATAAATATATAATTTATTATTAAAATGTTGTTATAAAAAGTTGTAAATATATTTTAATTTTTTATATTCAATCAAGAAAAATAGCCCACAAATTTATTATTAAAATGGTATTTTTAAACACACAAAAAAAAATTAAAAGTGAAGATAGCTTTTTTTAAAGATTTTTGTTTTCAATTTAAGGAAACCTTTTTACCGTACCCACATTAAAATATAATATTTCTCATAAAAAAAATTACCTAAAACTTTAATTAGTATAAGTATTGTATAACGGTTTCGTAAATCATAGATTAGACTGGTACTAAGACGCTCCAATAAATTATTATCAAAATCTGACATTAAGGAAACTTTTTCAGAATAATTAATTTTTATATTGAATAGAAACTAAATTACAAAACCTATAAATATAATTTAAAACCAATAAGTTAAATGATTGTATTTATTATATTATTAATATATGAATTATTATATGTTTATTTGATTTTTAAATCAAAATATTTTTTATAAGTATTTTTCAAATGAAAAAAAAAAAAAGTTTTTGAACTTCCTAAACTACTCTTAGGACATTGACATCGATCATACATAACACAAATCTGCAACCAAAACGAATAGTGTGGTGTGATTATGAAGTTTTTCTTTGTGATTTGTGAACTCATCAACAAAATTGTGGTCAACGATTCGTAGACGTGTAATAGCTTCATTTTGAAGACTGGTCAACTGAATGAACTTTGAAAAAAGAAGACAGAGGGTTAGATATAAAAGCAGTTGACCTGCATAATCTAATTAATCACCTGTACTATCCACTGAACTTTGACAAAATTTAAGTGCTTGGTAAATAGCCTCATTAGTGGAGTTTGATTTTTTAATATCTAAAAGGTAACAGATATAACTATTCCGGGCATTGGAAATGAACCAATTAATTAAGTTGGTGGACAAAAACTTTTATAAATTATAAATACTTGGTCAAACTATCAATTACAATAACTGAAATTGTTAAATGATGCATATATTTGTATATGTGATATTTAAAAAAAAAGGTTAAATATATTTTTGTTTTTAGTGAAAATTTTAAAATTTTGATCTAATTTAGTTCATAGATTTTAGAAATGTATGAATTTAGTTCTTTTAACCAAATTTTGTTAACTTTATTTGATGTTTCAAACGCGTTTATCAGTTAATATTGAAGCAAAAATGTGTTAAATAATGTAAACAACTTAAATGCTATTATGAAACGTGCTTAAAATATCAAATAAACCTAACAAAATTTAGTTAAAAAGATTAAATTTATACATTTTTAGAGTTAAAAGACTAAATTAAATCAAAATTTTAAAAAATGACTAATTTTAATTTTCATCAAAAATTAAGGGACTAAAAACATTTTTAATAAAAAAACAAAAAACAAATGACACCAACGAGAAATTTACATTACTTTCCGACACTATATAAATCGGTCAACCCAGCAACACTGTTCATTGATTTTAAAGAAATAATTATGAAGCAAAGAAAAATAAATTTGGAGCTGAATTTTAAAAGGCTTTTTTTATTCTTCAAAAAAAAAATCATAGTATTATTTTCTCGGAAGTTACATTTTAAGTTATTTATATGGATGCATAGCAAAGTACAATTTATGTTATCCATTTGTCGAAATATACAATAATAACTTGTTTTCAATATATTGAGATAATTAAGTTGTAATATATGATAGAAAATATACTGTTACGGAGTGGATGATAAGATATCGTTGGAGAGATTTAAAATGTTAAAATATTAATTTTATTTTTATTTTTATTTGATTTTATCAATTCAATTTTAATATTTGTATTTTTTTAACAATGTTTTATTTTTTATTAATTTTGCTTAATTTAGTTTTTTTAACATTGTTTAAATAATTAATAGATAATTACGTATAAACATAAAATTGAATATAAACATTAATACGTGACACTAATCCTCAAATGTGATATTGCTAATATTATATAACAAAATGTTATTTATTATCACTTAATTATTTAAACGAAATTACTAAAAAAGATTAAATTAAACAAAATTATCAGAAATTATAATCTTATTAAAACTTTATTAATAAAATGGTATAAAAATAGGGAGTAGATTAGTATTTTAACCCATTTTAAATGTTAAGTTTGTTAATACTTGGTTTAATTATGAACCGGTTTTTTGGCCTATTTTATTTTAGATGGGTCGGGCTTGTATCCTTATATTAATTTTTTCTTTGGTGTGAACATTTGCACGTCATCTTTTTAATCTGATCCCATTTATGCGGACCATGGATGTTGTGTTGCTTAGGCTTATGATTTTCTCTTTTAAAGAAAATGAATTTTATTTTATTATTTTAGGACGAACTCCTATATTTGTTTTTAAGAGAACTTACATCTCCTTTGTTTCATGTTATAATAAATTACACTCATTTTTTCAGTTTTAAAAAGACATTTAACTCTTTACATTTTTAACAAAATAGCATTCAAGTCACTTTAGTTTTTAAAAATATATTCACATTCTTTATTTGCTTTTATAAACGAGAATCACTTCAATTATATTTTTAATAAAATAATACTTATTTATCTTATTTTATTTTTAAAAATTATATCCACTAAAATTTAACTAAATATGTAAAAAAAACTAAAGTTTAAAAATATAAAAATTTAAGACATTTTTTATTGAAAAAATAATAATAAAACTTATTTTTGTTAATAAGATAAGAGAAAAATTTGTCACTTAAAATAAAAAAGGAGAGTGGAATCTAATAAAAATATGAAAAAAAGAAAATGAATGTCAACATTAGGATGACATGGCGTTGTGGATTTGATTATCTTATTTTCAAATATTATTTTATAAAAAATGAAACTACAATAAAAATGGTATAGTATTTATTAAATATTCAATATAAAAAATAGTAATTGATCTTTGAAAATAATTGGGATGCTGAAATTTTATTTATAAGTGTATATAAATTTGAAGAGACTAAATATATTAAAATTAAAAAAAAATGTATACATTATTTTTATATGTAAAAAAAAGTGACAGTGGCCATTAAACTTAATCATTGATTAAAATATAATAAAATTTTTATCCTTCAAATATAAAAATAAAGGTTATAGATATAAAATAATAACTATATAAATATTAAATAATTATATTAACAAACATTACCATTATCATGACTAATTTTTTTTTTCATTTGGATAATAACTAAATTATACTCCGACTGATTTAGACACTATCCTTGATTTGTTTAATGCAAGTTTCTTCCTAATTTAAATACTATATGAGTAAAACAATAATAACAATAGACAATGGTTTACTTTAGGATAACTATGAAGATTAGAAATCATATGCATGCATCATGTTACAATATTTGTTATTTTCAAAGTGTTTTAATTTTTTAATTTAAAATATGTGTGTGAATAAGTATGTGCCTAGTTGTATATGAAGCTGTCATTTAAAATTTAAAAAGAAAAAAAAATCGCATTGACCTTGGTCTGAGTTTGAAATGAATCGAGTTTGATAATTATCTGTACCAGATTTAAGTCAAGTTTAGTTTGTAACGAAAAAAAAAACAGTTTACACTGTAAAATCATTTACCCCGTTAATGTATATAAATAATTATTTATGATAATTTAATAATAATAAAAAGCAATTTTTTTATCGTTTACACTATAAAATCATTTATCCCGTTAAAGTATTTATTTTTTATTTGCATGAAAAAGACAACTTAGGTGAAATAATTAGATAGGCACGGTTTCGGGTTTAGAATCATGGCCCAACTATTCAAATTGTTTTATTGTTTAAAGTTCATTTGTTGTCCAATAAATGGTTGTTGTGTATCCAAAATCAGTGGGGTAGTACTTACAGAGGGTACTTCGTATAATGTTTGAAGTAGATTCTGAAAGATGCGATAGTTAATGCATATGTCCTACATTTTTATATTATATTTTTATTTATAAGTTTTATGATGCTTTTTTATTAATATAGACTAATTATAATATAATTATAAGTAATTTATATTTTATTTTTAGGTTAATTAGTTTTAAAGTTAAATTATTTTGGTGTTATTTATACTAATTGGTCAAATTTCAAGTTAGTTAATTTGTTTGGTGATCATTTAAGTTTAATAATATTTTCTTTGAGCTATAGTTTGATTATCTGAGCTGATGCATGATTAATTGACTTGTTTGATGGTCGATTAGGTTGTTTAGTGGTTTTTTTGGTGGCTGATCAGGTTGTCTAGTAATTTGTTTGGTGGGCGATCGAGTAGCCTAAAAGTTGGGGTTGACTTTTGAATTAGTGTATAATCGTCCAACTTGTTTGATGGTTGGTCGAACTTGTTGGTTTGCTCTTTGAGTTGAGGGTTGACCCTTCAGGCTGCTGTATGGTCGTCTAACCTGTTTGGTGGTTGATCGGACTTGTTAGTTTACTCTCCAAGTTAGGAGTTGACCCTTTGGACTGGCGTATGATTGTTTGGCTTGTATGGTGACTAGTTGAACTTATTGGTTTGTTCTTCGAATTAAGAATTGATTCTTTGAACTAATATATTACTATCCAACCTATCTGATGGCTGGTCAGATTTGTTAATTTGTTCATAAATGAAAATTATCATTCTAGACTATAATTGACCATTCAGATTGTAATTGACCAAAAAGTGATTCAATATACAAACACAAATAATACGAAAAATATTTATATTCAAATATAGGATATTTAAATATATTAACAACTACCTTTAATATATAGATTAAGATAGAGTTCAAAGTTTTATAAAGGCTGTTTACACGTGTTTGTCAATTTTCACAATCATTTTTTAAAGTCATATATTTTAGCTTTTGGTTGTTAAGACACTTAACGCCTTGGAACAGCTTTCGCCACCTAATTGATACACTGATAACTACCATTTCAACAAGTCAGCTGTACTAAACATATATAATATAACATTCATAGTTTTTGCATTTTCTCTGTCACTTATCTTGATTTTTCGTTACATCTTACAATTCAAATTACCAAATTTTAATTTTCCTTTCTCATTTCATTATTTAAATTATAATCTTTAAATATATGTTATTATATAAAAATTTGATTAAAAAATAAAATAGAAAATGAAAAGAAAACAAGGGACATATGTATTTCCTTTTTTTCATACATTTACTATATATCATTTCAATCTATTCCACTTTACCTTTCAAGTTATTTTTTTTTTTGTTGTCAATTTCTCTCTATTTCTTTTCTCAGGTTTTCATTTAAATTAAAGTTATTAACACGTGTTACCATTTTTCTTTTAGTTGCTTTACGATACTTATTTTGTATTGATCGTTTTTCTTGTAGAATTTATTTTCATTTGCTCTTTTACACTTATTAGATTAAAACTATTAATTACATTTTATATTCGAGCCTGAATTGATTTTCAAGATTTGTTCATTTTGCATGTTAATATATCAACTTTGCAAAGTATCGACAATGTTCAAATTGTCTTTGGAAAGATATGCTCTGTAATAAATCATCCTTCTAATTCAATTCAATTCCTCAAAAAACCATATTTTACTTTTTTTAAACAAGTTTTAGTCATATTCAGATGTTTGTTTCGTTAAAATCGAGTTAGATATTTGTTCCTGTTTACAAAACACTATTTAATTTATTTTTAAATTTCTTTAAAAAAATTAAAACCAACCAAGACAAAAAAATAATAATTAAGATTTCAATGCATACATTCAGTCGAAATTTAAAGTTGCCAACTTATTAAACATTAAAGTAAGTTATAATTTAAAACTTATTTAGAAAAAAAAAATGATCTAAATAAAAATTTGTAAAAGAGACAATCTTAACTTATTTATCAATCTTAAATCCACTAAACAAGTTATCATACCATTTACAAATAAAACACAAAATTGTGATTAAAATAACGTAAACGCCCCTTATTTTTCTGAGATCAACATTTTTTCTTATCTATGTCATATATTTAGACGAACCTCATATCTAATCTCATAACTACTATATAAAAAATTGTAATTATTTTTTAAATTAATAATATAAAATACTTTTTTTTTTGTATATCTCTTTCGTTCTCTTAAACAAAATTCATTTTGGAAGTAAAATATATATAAAAAAAAGAAAAAGAAACAGTGAAATGCTGACTGTGATTGTTCAATTATGATAGCAGAGAGTCAGAAGCGAGAGATGTAGCATAAACGTGTGTTTCTAAAGTCAACTTCAGAATCACCAATCTCCGTGTCGACTCTAATGTGAAGACTGTGTTACTATAAAAAAAACAATAAAGAAACTTCAATAAGTAGTAATATTCTTTTTTGCTAGCTAATCTCATCATCACACCATATACATATAGCATAGCAGCAGCAGCAGCTTAATAATAATAATAATAATAATAATAATAATAATAATAATAATGTTGACTTCATTTCCTTATCTTCCTCTTTTCATTTTTATTTATTCCACACGATATATACTAGTATTTGGTCCATTAACAACTTTTCCATATTATTCTATTCTTATATTATATTACTATATTATTATAATAATATATTCCTTTTGGTTGAAGATAGCACAGATGAGGGTCGAGGAAGGAGACAATTACGCGTTTCATGCGAGTGCTTACAATTAGACACCAAAAATTCTCAACCTTTATTCTATATATAGCTTCTCCTTCTTGTCACTCTTCATCTCCACCTATTATTCTCTTACGTCTCCAACCAATCATATATATATATATATACAGATCGATAATCACATATACATTATTTTCATTACTTTCTTCTTTCTTTCTCTTTTCCTTCAACCTCAAAGTTTACTCTTCAAATCCACCAATTTCGAACATGGCCTGCTTGGTATCTCGCTCGGGAAGGGAATTGCAGAGGTACAACAACATGGGTGGCCGCCAAGTTGTTGGGTGAGTTTGGTTTGGTGGCTTCGTTTTTGTTTCTAGTACTGTGTCCTGTCGCGTCTGCCAAAAATGTTTGCTTTTATTGTTCACGTGGGTTAATTCGTTTTCTATAAAAGTTGCTGGATCGGTAGGTCCATGGTGGCGCACTTTCTTTTTGGATCTTCCCGTTTTTGTTTTGTCATTGAAAAGGGTCGGAAATTCGGAATAGATCCAAGTTCATTAATTACTCCATCTTTTGTTTGTTTCGGTGTACTTGACTGGGTTTTTATAATGTGCAGGTGCATACCTTATAGATATAAAGAAGACGTAGATGGTAACATGAGTGACGAATTGGAAGTACTGGTCGTTAGTTCTCAGAAAGGACAAGGATTCATGTTCCCTAAGGTATTATTCATCATTGGTCGTTTAATTAATCTAGTGTAACATTAATTAATTAATTAACATGGCATTTATCTGATAATTAATCACAGGGAGGATGGGAACTTGATGAATCTGTAGAAGAAGCAGCTTGTAGGGAATCTGTAGAAGAAGCAGGAGTATTGGGAATTATTGAGGTATGTAGAATTGTCTAAAATGTTACGCATTTTGAAATTTTTGTGATTTGGTTGGTATTGAAACTTTAATATAATTTCGTTATTCACGTGCAGCATGAATTGGGGCAGTGGTATTTCATCAGCAAAAGACATGGCATATACTATGAAGGACACATGTTCCCCATGTTTGTCAAGGAACAGCTTGACACGTGGCCGGAGAAACATTTACGGAGAAGAATTTGGGTATGTTTATGTCTATACGTATGTTGTAATTGATTATTATTATTTTTTAATTATATACATATAGTTTGCATGTTTTTCTGATTTTTATTATTTTTTTTTGTGGTTACCTTTTGTAGATGAATGTTGGTGAAGCTAGAGAAGTTTGTCAGCATTGGTGGATGAAGGAGGCATTGGATATATTGGTTCAAAGAATAATGGTGTCTTCAGAACAAGGAAAAACTCTTTAGGTTTTTAAAGAGTTTAATTACTGTAGGGTAGGCCAGAATGTCAATATTTTGTATCTTCATAAATTGAGAGTTATAGAAAATTGTAGACAAAAATGGGGCTGCAGTTTTTATGCAACTTTAACGTTATACATTTAAACAATCACTCACTTCCAAGAGTTAAATAGTTTCGTATTAGACCTTCCCCTTGTTCTTTTGTTATATGTTTTTTTTATTAAATGTATACTCTATAATTTATAATGCACTTAGGTGTTAATCCTATCAATGAAGTACAAACCCTCCTTCCAACCACCTATTATTTTGTCTTAATCGTTTTACTTAATTATATACTTCTTTTGTTCAACTTTATCAACATGATAAAGCATCTTACTTATATATTTATATACTTTCATAATAATAATAATAAGTATTTGAACTTTTAATAACTGTAAAATACGTTTAAGTTCTTTTTTTTTGTTTTTTCTAATAAAAATGAATGGAAAGAAAACATGTATAAGAAGTCACATATAAGCACTATCATCCCTTTAAATAATTTTTGTAAGTTATTTATCTAAATTTAATATTTTCAATTTAACCCTTATGAAATTAAAATATTATTTATTGTATTTATACAATTAACTTTTCATAACATATATATATTTCTAGTCATAGATTTTTATTATTTTAATATTTTGGTTAATAAAATAATGACTCTTTAAACTCAAAAATTGTTATTATATATCTTTGAACATATTCAACAAATCACATTAATTAATTACATAGACATATAAAACTAAATCAGTTTGAATTAAATGTAATAAAAATGTGTCAATGATTAGTAATGTTGACTGAATGAAATAACATGATCTTATCATAAAATAAAATGTGTATAATAAAAATTATGTGAAAGTCATATATATATATATATATATATATATATATATATATATAAACCAAACATATTTAAAGAAAAAATATACATATAACATAATATATAATAATCGCAATCAATCTAATCTATTCGAAAATAGACTAAAAGGACTAAATTATACATAAAAAGATTGAGACTTCTCACAGGATGAAATTAAATTCACTATTAGTTATTTTAATTTAACAATGTTCCATGATACTTTACATAAATATTCATTCTAACATTGAGATGATAAATTAACCTAATTTTGTAATATTGATTTGGAATATTTTTTTATTTGTTTATTTCATTTATAACATTTTTTTCAGTAGCATAACAATTTTTTTTCTCAAATATAACTGGTGGAGAAACACCAAGCCATTCATTTTAATAGTAAAATTGATTAAAGAATAATACACTTAGCTTTAATAAAAAAAATTATTGGTATCTTCTTCAGCAATCGGTATTATTTCATCAATTCGTGTTATTACAACAAACACGTATCGATCTTGCCTTGAATTATTGCAGATCACTACCAAAAATTACTGAGAAATCATTCATCTTCTATCCATTTTAAACAAATAACATTCATACTCAGTTAAATATATCATATGAAAGTATTAAATAATTAAAAAATGTTTACCAGTATCAATGCACTATTTAAAACGTAAAAGAACAAAGTGCAGTAAGTCGAAATTTGTCACCTGTACGCAGACATATGGTGGATCTCAGTATCCATATGCGAATTGTATGCTTTTCTGATTTAATTACAAATTGAAAATACTATTTAAGTGAATAAATGAGTAAGTAAAGCTTATTTTATAGTGAAATAGTTTTATAAATATAAAATAACAATTTGAGAATATGAATAATTGAGACGTGAGACGATAAAAGAAATATTTAAAAGTTGAAATTAATTAGTACGTATGGAAGGTGGAGAATTTGGTCAGAAAGTGGGAACGTGGGAAAAGAAGATTCCCTGTGCTACTGCGTGTGGACCGTACATAAATTAATGGTTTGGTCCAACGGTTTTTTCTTCTTCCGATCAAACCAAAGGCTGAAATTTCTTGCGCACATGCCACAGACTCTGATCGGAAAATCAGACGACGGAAATTTCAGGTCAAAATATTTCAGTTTTGTTTCTAATAAGACTTCTTTTATGGTAGCAAAACTGTGGATTTAATTATTGTTTGTTTGGACCTACATTAGTATGATCATTATTTTAACACATTTATCACGTTTTTTTTCGACGTCAATATTATCTTTTTCTTTTTTTCCTTATTCCGTACAAAATTCTAATAATATTTAATCAGTGTGAAAGGATACGGACATCAAGCTTAATTAATTAGTCTATTTTCTCTTCCTTTATTTGGTTTATAAAGTCTACGTATTTTTTGCTGGCAATTAATTTCTTTTTTATATGTTATTTTGTACAATTTAAGATAATAAATACAAGGTAGTATTTGTATTAAATTATCTATGATATATTTATTATCTATTTTATAATTTAAAAACAAAAGTTCTACATAGTGCTTTGCTTTGTATATAGACACTGTAAGAAAAATATAACCTAGAGTCAGTTCAAAAACAACGCAAATAAAGAAAAATTATAGTGCTAAAAAAATCATTGTATTAATATTGCGTTGCATAAATAAAGGATATTAAATATGAAAAATCAAGTTATTAACGTTTGCTTTAGATATAGATACTAATAAAATCACTTTAGTTGATATTAAATGTTACCCTAATTTATTACTGATTTTTTAAATTTATTTTCAATTAAACCATTTTAGTTATGGTCAATCCAATACTAATGCGTTTTTATTTAAAATTTTATTTAATGTAGCATATAAGATTTTAATATTAATTTAATTTGTGCCAATTGGAGAAATGTTAATGAAAGTAATTTCAAAAAAAGGTTGTTCCTACATTTTCATTTTCAACAAAATAAAGCAAATGTAGTAAACAAAGAGGATGAATGTAAAGAAAAAGACGAATATAAATGAACGAAATAAGTATGAACCAAACAAATAAAGATAATTGAAGAGAAAAGTTTAGCTAAAAAGGATGATTTTAATGAAAAAAATAAATGAATGTTAACAAAGAAGATAAAAGTGAGAGAAAAATTGTAAATAAAGAAAACTTTCATATTTAAATTTTATTATTTGAATTAAAAATAATTTACGAATCTTATCCCCATAAACTTAACCAACATTAACTTAAATAAATAATAAAATAAATCAAATTAATATTGACATAAATAAATAAATACAAATATTAAAATAAACAAAATTAACATTAAACAAACAGACACTAAATTTATTTATTTTTAATATTTATGTTAGTCAGCCTAAATTAACACTAATATAACCTTAGCATAAATATTTTCATTTATTAAAATTTTAAAACCCCAATCGAATAAACCTTAAAGAGAAAACTTATTTGTTTATTCAGCCCCTCTGGTCTTATATAAATAATTTGGGTCTAGTAATATTTTTATTAGATGTAAATATTTTATCTTACAAGTTACACACTTATAACTAATCAATTTATATATTTTTCAGAACAAGTTTATAATTAATACTTGCAAAACACATGTTTGCTTATTATTCTTAATTATTTAATTGTTTACTCTAAGAACGTATATGATGTTTTTTTTATAATTTTCTCATATGATATTTTTTTTTTGTTCATGATACATGTAAATGCAATTACATATTGATTAATAGAAAGGTTGTTGATTATATATAACTCGTGATCTTCAGATTTTGCTACTGTAACCTGTGCACGTAAAGTCTCTTAATGACCGTCCAACTTTTTCCATTATCACACGTTTCTTTCCTATCATATTTACATTATTTTGTTACAATAGTTTAAATTTCTCTCTCAACATTTTCCTTTTGAAAAAATAAAATTAAAATAAATAAATCTTATTGAAAATCATGGTATTTAATAGTTTTTATAATATATAAATGAATGTAAATTTTATTTTATATATTAATTTTGTTGAATTTATTTATATTTAAAATTTATTTTTTAATATAGTATCACTTATAATTTAGAATACATCATACAAAAATTTGTTGTCTCACGTTTTATTTTAGAAATTGATTTTATAGAACTGAATTAAACTTAAAATCTATTTTTTAATAAATTTAAATTTAGAAATAATTTTGCAATTAAGTTTGATGTTATTTTCATAATTGAACCGATCACAAACTCGTAAAGACACAGATTAAAGGTTTGACTATGTAAAGACGCAGCTCATGACTTTGTTAAAAAAAAAATTGATAACTTTCTTCCTATGTTGTGTTTCTCGTTGTGTTAAAAGTTAAAATTTGTTCTATATTTATAGTCAATTGCTTTTTGGAGCCTGTGAAGACAACGTGTACAGCTGCAATTTTCTTTATTGCTTAAACATGATTAAATAATGTTAAATTATTTTCATAGCTAATCGTAAAATCCTATTAAAATAAACTAAAACATTTTAAAAGCCTGTTATAAGTCATTTTCATAGTAAAAACTCATTAATTAGTTTAAGCGAAAAGTAATATATGCAGCCAAGATTCCCTTTGTTCTTTCATATTCTTTTATCTTATTTTATTTTGAATTTCATGACTCTTAAAGAGTTTAATACCATAAACGTTAATATCCTAAAAAAAATTGATTGCCTACAAAATATATGCCAATTAAAAACATTTTCTTGTGGAACCAATGGCCGCCATCAATTTTTTTAGTTATTATGTATATTCATTTGTAAATTCACAGTATTTTCCAATAATATATAAAATTAAATTTTAAAAAACATACAATGTAAGCCTTTTAAAATATTCATTTATTTTTTCTTGTTCAAATTTTACTCATTTAAATCTCAAAATCAAGCATTTGGTTACCAATTACATTTTAGATTCACGTAGACTTTTATATAACAAAAATAAAATAAATATGCATGTTATATATATATATATATATATATATATATATATATTATATACGTTGAAAATATGATATTATATGGAAAAAGAAAAGCGATAGGTTACCATCCAAAATACCAAATAGCGTAACGCTCATATGAATAAGAAAAATAAATATAAATTTTTTAAATTTATTCAATATTTTTTTTTTACACTTTTATAACTATTTTATTGTTTTTAATATGGATGAAATCAATGTAAAAGTAATTAATTTTGGAAGAATAAGTTGTGCTACGAAACATCGCAGAAGCAACACAGAAAATTCAGTTCATCTGGAAGATGTCTCACACTATTTATGTTGTGTTTTTGGTTCCTTTTCATCACATCACATCAAACATTCTCAGTACTCTCCTTGACCTTATCACCACAATCGATTTGTTTTTGTTTTTTTGTTTGTTCTTGACCATATCCTATCATGTTGAGACCACACAGTACGTACCCCATCACATGCAAGAAAAAGTGGCGAATGGCTTTCACCGCCATTTCCTTTGTCAAGCTCCTTCACCATCTCTCCAAGAAAGCTCTTCACATGAAGCCCCCAACCCTCTTCCGTTCCTTCTCCTACCTCGTCATTGATGTTGCTCCTCCACACGTGTCTTCCCCAAGTGACAAACTTTCCAATGTTGATCCCAAACTACTCAGTCAAATGGTAGGGGACAAGAGACTCGACTATCTCACCCAATTTGGGGACGTCAAAGAACTCGCTGCACTTCTTGGAACCGATCTCAAGCGTGGTATAAGCGACGGCAACGATGACATTGGTCGCCGAAAACATGTTTTCGGTGTCAACGTGTTCACTAGGCCTCCATCCAGAGGTTTTCTTTCCTTTGTTCTTGAAGCTTTCAAGGATTCCACTATCATCATCCTTTTGTTTTGTGCTGTGCTTTCCCTTGGCTTTGGAATAAAGCAACATGGGTGGAAGGAGGGGTGGTACGACGGAGGAAGCATCATATTGGCGGTTATTCTCGTTATTGTCGTGTCTTCCGTGAGTAATTTCAACCAATCTAGACAGTTCAAGAAGCTTTATGCGAAGAGTGGCAACATAGGAGTTGAAGTGGTACGAGGTGGTCGACGCCAGAGCGTGTCGATCTCTGAGGTGGTGGTGGGTGACATTGTGCACTTGAAGATTGGCGATCAGGTTCCCGCGGATGGGTTGTTTTTGGAGGGACATTCGTTGAAGGTGGACGAATCCAGCATGTCGGGGGAGAGTGATCACGTGAATGTGAACGCTGACGCAAACCCTTTCTTGTTATCTGGCACAAAGGTCGCTGATGGTTTTGCACTCATGCTTGTAACTTCTGTGGGTATGAACACCGCATGGGGTGCGATGATAGGCTCGATCACGAGAGAGCTTGATGAGGAGACACCTTTGCAAGTGCGTCTTAAGAAATTGACTTCAGCTATTGGCAAGTTTGGTTTATCTGTGGCTGCACTTGTTTTGGTGGTGTCTATGATAAGATACTTCACGCGAAGTACTAGAGATGATTTTGGGAACCGGGAATTTGTCGGGAGAAAGACAAAGTTTGATGATGCCATGAATGCGGTTGTGGGGATTGTTGCTGCGGCCGTGACGATTGTGGTGGTAGCCATTCCAGAAGGGTTGCCATTGGCTGTTACGCTGACTTTGGCTTATTCCATGAAGAAAATGATGAGGGATAATGCCATGGTTAGGAGAATCTCTGCTTGTGAGACAATGGGGTCGGCAACAACGATCTGCACCGATAAAACTGGTACTCTTACAATGAATGAGATGAAGGTGAGTGAGGTTAGGGTGGGAAAAAAGCTAATAGCAGAAGGTGAGAAATTGGCCCCGAGTTTAGTCCAATTATTGAAGGAAGGAATTGGGCTGAATACCACTGGAAGTGTTTACCAGCCCCAAGAAATTTCTCTGCCTGAAATTTCAGGTAGTCCTACTGAGAAAGCGTTCCTTTCTTGGGCGGTGATGGATTTGGGGATGGACATAGATGAAGTGAAGCAGCATTGTGAGATAATTCACGTGGAGACGTTTAACTCTGAGAAGAAGAGAAGTGGAATTCTGATGAGGGAGAAGAGAGGAAGCAACAGGGTGCATACGCACTGGAAAGGTGCTGCTGAGATGATATTGGCGATGTGTTCAAATTACTATGAGAACACAGGGGAAATCATGATCATGGGTGATGAAGAACGAGCACAAATTGGGAACATTGTGAAGAGCATGGCTACCAAAAGTTTGCGATGCATTGCCTTTGCCCAGAAGAGTTCAAACGGGAATGAAAACATTGAAAAGCTTGAAGAGTCTGAGCTTACATTGTTGGGGATACTTGGACTGAGAGACCCTTGTAGGCCAGGAGTCAAAGCAGCAGTCGAATCCTGCAAGAAAGCTGGAGTGAAGATCAAGATGATCACTGGAGATAATGTGCACACAGCGAGGGCCATAGCCTCAGAATGCGGGATTCTCGAGCCTAATGAAGAATTCAATGAAGAAGCAGTAGTGGAAGGCTTTCAGTTCAGAAATTACTCAGCTGAGGAGAGAATGGATAAAATCGATAGAATCAGAGTGATGGCGAGGTCATCTCCATTTGACAAGCTTTTGATGGTTCAATGTTTGAAGCATAAGGGTGAGGTGGTGGCAGTTACAGGTGATGGCACAAACGATGCACCTGCCCTGAAGGAAGCAGATATTGGACTTTCCATGGGAATAGAAGGCACTGAAGTGGCAAAGGAGAGCTCAGACATTGTTATCCTTGATGACAATTTCTCTTCTGTGGTCACAGTACTACAGTGGGGAAGATGTGTGTACATAAACATCCAAAGGTTCATTCAGTTTCAGCTCACAGTTAACATTGCTGCACTTGTAATAAACTTTGTGGCTGCAGTTTCTTCTTCTAGTAAAGTGCCTCTTAATGCTGTGCAGCTTTTGTGGGTTAACCTGATCATGGATACTCTAGGAGCTTTGGCTTTGGCCACTGAGGAACCGACCAATGATCTCATGAATATGCCACCTGTGGGGAGAGTTGAGCCACTTATAACTAAAGCTATGTGGAGGAACCTCCTTTCACAGGCATTATATCAAGTGCTTGTGTTACTGATTTTGCAATTCAAGGGAAGATCAATCTTTGATGTGAGTGAGAAGGTGAAGAACACTATTATTTTCAACATTTTTGTCCTCTGCCAGGTTTTCAATGAGTTCAATGCAAGGAAGCTGGAGAAAAAGAACATCTTTGAGGGTCTTGGTAAGAACAAGTTGTTCATAGTAATTGTGGGTCTGACTGTGGTTCTTCAGGTTGTGTTGGTTGAGTTTCTGAAGATGTTTGCTGACACTGAGAGATTGAGTTGGGGCCAATGGGGTGTTTGTGTTGCCATTGGAGCTTTGTCTTGGCCAATTGGCCTGCTTGTGAAGTGTATCTCTTTCGGTCCCAGCAAATAGCTTTTCAAGACTATCATTCATGGAAGTTCTTTTATTTTGCTTTATTTACTTTTTCTTTCGCATTGCACACTGTGGTGACCTTTTATATTTTTCTAAGCTTTATCCATGATGTGGTCCTGGATTCCCCCTTGTTTGCCTGGGATTTAGTTTTGGGCTGATACTTTCAGATCTCTCTCTTTTTTCTTTTTCCTTTTCTAAACAAACTAAAGCTTTGACTACGGGTTCAGTTGGCAATAATTATTGAATAGAGCTTTTTGTATATTAAAAATTCTCTTAACAATGATGCTTTTATATATGATTAAAGGAGCTTTTGCATTCCATTCATCTTTTATTTTCCTATCACTGAAACTGAATGGAGTTGTTTGAGTTGCTTAAGCGAACACCGTTGAAGCATTTCCAATGAAGCAACCCATGAGGTTTTATATTCATCATTTTGTACTTTTTGTGCACTTCAAACATATTAATAATCTCTTTTTCTCCAGATAAGAAAACTCTTCTAAAGTTGATATATTTTTATAGATCATCATATTTTTGACAAATTTTTTTTAAGAACTTTTTGACAAATATCAACCTTTATTGATCTGTTAAATTTGTTTAAAAAAAATATTTGAAACGAATGAATTACAAATTATCACTTATTAAAAAATTATTAAAAAAATTGTTAAAAGAACTTTTTCTTATTTTTATCCATTAATTATTTTTGCTACAACTACTGAATAGAGTATGAGAGTAAGTAATGGCCTGTAATATCAAAGATGCAATCTCAGCTATTGAATAATGTGAACGATGCATTATACATCTAAGAAACTAAGCTAACTATCAAACAGAAAAATAAATTAGAACGTATTTGACAAGACAAACACGCTCAAATTCTCAAATTCTCTGAACTAATGGTACAAGTCTTTACAATGAAAGAAAGAAACACCAAGGAGTGCAGATGCTCATGTGATTATCAAATTAAAGGTAAATTAAGCAAATGCAAACTATATGGCAGCCTCAAATCAATCTCCGTGGATAGTATAACGTTCCCATTTCTTCGTTGGGTCGTATATCTGCAACAAAAGATGCAAATATCGGCAATCAGAATCAGAACCTAGGAAAAATAAATAGCCGGTTCAAGAATATCCTATCACATATAAATTTATCCAATTATAAATTTATCCAATGCTCAAGGAAGCAAGAAACACCGACTCATGCACTATGCACACAAGACACAGAAAGAGTGAGTACCTCCCATCTTGAAGCAGGAAATATATGCTTGTTCTTTTCATACCAGTGCCTTTCTACAACCTTCCCAGCATGTGACTGGGTAAAAACAAGATCACCAGATTAAGAAAAATTAAGCAAAAACCCATAAGAGAAGTCATTAGAACACCAAAGGCATACAGGCACTTGTTTCCTTTGAATTGAAAATCCAAATTTCAAGATTGTGGTAAAATATTAGTAAGAAAGTATACCTCGTCCTTCTCTATAGTGGCATCAGCAATTGTTCGTACATCTTCATGCACATCAAAATGAAAAAGCTGTAGAAACACAAGTACCGTTAATACCTCAAATTAATCTCCAGCTAATAGGGACACTTTCAAGTTTATGGCTACAACATAATTGTAGCATTATTACTATAAAAAAAGCCAATATATTTACTGTATTGTTTTAGCATCAGAATAACTTCTATTTGAATCAATTTACATCTATTACAGAAAAATTTCAACCGGCCATGAGAACTAAACGCAGAATTATTATTATTATTATTATTATTATTATTATTATTATTATTATGCATTCTTCCTTATTCTATTAATACAATTGATCCTACAAGCAGAATGTTAAAACAATAATACAATTGCTGTCGTTTTCTGTCACAAACCATTTAAACAGGAAAAACGTGGGATTTCTTTGCTACAAGAGCCAAAAAGAATATTCGCATCAATTAGGGCAGGGGAGCATATTTTTTGGGAAATGTAAACCAAATCTATATTATTTGCATGAGTTTTTAGAGGGACCTTTCTCGTAACAGTACTCTTCCCCAAACCATTTAAATAATCATTATATTACTAAAATCAAGTAAATAAAAACAACAAAAGATGCACCTTCTGAGAATAACACAAAAGTACAAAACATTTCGTAAAAATAACAACGAAAGATGCACATTATGAGAACAAAACAAAATAAAAGGAACATACCGGCCCACTTTTGCCTCTAGCTTTGTTCACAATTAGCTCATAGAAGCTATGTTGCTATAATACACATGGAAACAGGAAAAAAAGTTAGCAGATGTCCTTTGGTCAAAATAATGTTAACACAGCTTATACATACACAGCACACTGCACTCACAAACAAGATAGCAAATAGTACAGACTTTCTGAAACTAAAACCAATAAAATGTACATACATGTGGAATGATAAGGTCTTCTTTCACATATAGCAAATTTTCTACGGAAGTAGTTCGAATCTCTCGGAATTCAGGAGCAAGCTGCTGTTGAACTGCACGAAGAAACTCTCCTATGCTGTCACCCTTGCGTACCTGAAAGATATTATAAAATAATTCAGACACCATGTCATAAGATCATATACAGTAAAGACATGTTCAAGAATTTGAAGCATATGATCTTTACTTACCTGGATCACACGCCTGTGACCAGTTCCATCCCAGTAGCTGTAAGTGATTTCAAGAGGTTCATCTGAAGTCCAGAAATAAGTTCATTAAGCATAAACTATGAAATGGTTGTGATTTTCGAATTAGCTAATTTGTACACAAGGGGCAAATAAGCATAACTTCCCCCACTTATATATAATCATATTGCATTATCCATATACTTGTTAACCCTTCATTAGCATGGTTTCAAAAAGAGTTCAAAAGATGCAGCATACTCACTTCGGATTTGCTCCTGCTCACGGAGCCACTGTTTCCGCAGCCTTTCCCGCTCTGCTTGCTCCTCAGCCTCTCTCTCACTGAACAGGAATCCTCAGCACTCCTATGCCCGAACGTTAGGGCAACAACCAACAAAGAAAAGTACAAGGGAACTATGAAGCACGGACACAGAGACCAGACACGACAGGTACATTCCAAACACCCCCCCCTACACACATGTTATATACACATATTGAACAACTTCATGGATCATTTAAATTGACAATCAAGATTATATTCAAAATCATCTGTAAAAATAGTTAGTCAAATATAACAATCTGAGACCGATGATGATCCTAATAATACATAGATAATCTGAATAAAATACTCCTATTATTATTTTTATAACTATAATAGAAATTTACAGAAAAAGTTTTTTAATTTCCAACTACCAAAAAAATCACCATGTCTATCATCGTTAACTCGGATTTTAGAGTAGTGCTAGAGCTGCAAAAATTCATTTTTAAAATTCAGCAGAGTGTCTGACATGTGTAATACGGGTGTTGTACAAGTATCAGTGTCTGACACGGGGACACAACATTTCAATGATGTGTCCATGCTTCATAGCTAGGGAAGGGGTGTAAAAAATAATAAGGGAATAGGATAAAGAAGAGATGCCACACATACCTGTCAGGTAGAAAGCCAGTTTCCACAGTAGGATCTTTACCAAGTTTACCACGCCTTAACCTATTGGCTTCCAGATTATCTGCCAGAAACATAGCAAGGTTCAACGTCTTTTTATGTGTTCTATAAATCATTAATCAATACACGTTCACAATTCTTCGTCTAAACTTCTTGTGGCAAATGATGCTACATTGATAAACAAAGAAAAACTCTCAATTTGAAACTGCAAAAATAATCAGAGATGTAAAGTGAAGTGATTTGGTGTGTACTTGGATGATCCCTTGCAAGACAGAATTTTAATGAAATTGATTTGACAAAACTGATATTGATTAGAACTGAAATCAAGGTTACACTTTGAAAACCTGGAAGCAACTTTGTTTCGCTTAGCCTTCAACATGGAAATCTGAATTGACTTTGGCAGAAGTGAAGACAACCCTAAACATGCTAATTTTGATTTTAAAGTGATCTGATATCTGTTCAGATGTTTGTATTATAAAAGTAAGCTAGTAACAAAAGAAATTTTTTATCCAATGCAAAAAAGATAACTTTAACCCAATCAATTCCGGACCCCATCGTCAACTCCTCCATGTAAAATCAAATAAACAAGTATTTCCAAACATCAACTTACTATGACGTGGTTCCTCCTCCTCCTCTTGGGTTTCACTGTCAATATCCTCAGCAAAGGACAGTCGAGAATTGCCCTTGATCTTCCTCTTTTTACGCTTTTCTAATTGAAGCTCCTCCTCCCTGTTTGAAGATTGTGAATAAGTAATCATAAACGAAGAAAAAAAAGGGGAAAAATGGGGGAGAAGACAAACTCTTGCTGCTGCTTCTGAAGTTTCTCCTTCTCTTCTTCCTCTATTTTGCTCTGAATATTAACTCTCTACAATTAAAAAATAAAGGAACGAACATAACATCAGCCACACCCCAGTATGCCATAAAAAGTAAAGAAAACGATCGCATACCTTCTCCACATACTGCTCTCTGGTGACCAAACCCACGGTTTCTTTTTTGAAGGCGGTCTCTAAAATCTGAAATTCAAAAAAGTTAAAATGATTGTCAGATTGAAAAAGCGCAACCCTAGAAGAAGAAAGGACAGAAATTGGAAGAACATGGTACCTCGGAAGTGCTGGAACCGAATTGGAGGAGACCGGGTTGGCCCTTGGCGGAGGCAGACTTGGTTTTGAGTTCTTGGATTTTGCGACGCTCCGCTTCTCTCTGCTTCTCCAACCGTCGAATCCTCACCGCGTCTTGGGCGGTGCCCACGTACCCGTCACCCATACCCGACATCCTCTTCTTGGCTCCTCAACTCAGACTCAAATTCAAAGAGCAAGACAATAAATTTGAGAGCCGTGGGCATTTATATAGTTCCCCCATTAATCGTTGGGCTTTATTTGTGCAGTAGGCCCAAACTAATATTAAAAATCCAATTTTAACTCGAAAACATTTTGGTGTTTCATCTGGACCTCCAACGTCCTCTACTTCCAACTTTTTAAATAATTTCATTTTTAATCTTAATAAATGTTTTTTTTATTTATTTCTTTTTCTTAATAAAGACATCTATACCTTTTATCTTAATATTTAATATAAAAATTTATCTTTTTATTATTGTTTTAACCTTATGATACATGTAAAATAAATCTAAAAGTATATAATGATATCATTAGATATAATATTGTAAAATTTTGATTATCTCGTCATTTGCATGTGCCATCAAAACTTGGTTTGTCGAGCTTCATGTACGGACGTTGGGGTGAGTATAGCAATGGTTTCAAGAAGAGGTTAAATGTGAATCTTAACTTGTACAAGCTATTTCGAGGTAAGGTATATACTGGTCGAATCATAAGTGTCTGTTTATTTTAAATTAACAAGCTTACTTTGATAATATGGGTATTAGAATTATGATAATGGTTTTGTTGTTAATTGATATCAATATCATACGCGGTGATAGAAACTGTTTAAGGATATGATATGAAAGTTAAATAATTTATAAATTAAGGAAAATTTATTAATTTTTATAAGTTCCAATTTTTTATTGGTTGCATCATCAGTGATTTGGCTAAACTGAATTATTTATTAATTGTTTTATGAATTGTTGTATGTTTATTTATTTGTGTGGTTTTTCTGACTAAAATATTATACATGATCTGGTGATTGGTTTGAGTTATGATAAGAAATTTCTATTTTATAAAATGTTTTCATGGTTTAATGAAACGAGAATATTTATTATGGTTGTGAATAATATTAATACGGTGATTTATATAAATAAATGTTATATTAAATAGAACAAACTAGGTCGGATAAGAGTTTGGAAAATGCAATTATCCTAATTCTACTAAACTTTCATACTTTCATAGGCCTAACCCACAAAACCTCCATGAAGTAGGTTATGATAGAGAACTTCTATTATTTCTGTCAGCATCTCCTTCTCACTTAACCCTCACATTTCTGAACCGTGCCAACGTCTTCGGTGGATCTCGACAGCAGCACACGTACCAGTTCCCGGGGTGATACAGGCGAGGCGGCGGCGATCGAGTGTAGAAGAGGAGAATTGGGGTTCCTCCGACGAGGTTAGTGTTCATTTCAACTACTTGAGAATTAGATGGATCTATTATGTCATATATGCCTTCTATTTATAACTGCGTTTACCAAACACAGTCATTGCGGAATTGATTTCATGGCATCTTTCACCAAATTAAAATTAATGTTTGCTGTTTTTTTTTTAAGTTATGGTGAGATGGAATTAATGGAAATCGAAATTTCATGTAGTTAAGACCAACATGATTCATAACCTCTGATTGAGACGCTCACAGAATAATTGAGACAAATTCTCGATGCCTTTATTATTCTCTGTATACCAGCGACTACATTAGGGTTTGCTATGGCCAGAAACCCTCTTCATATTGGCTCTGATAATTGTTTTTTCTTGTCCTTCTTGCACAACGAATATCTTAAATTACACGTAACACTCCAATCACTTAAGAAGTTCTATAAAAAATTCAGTATCACAAGCTTTTTTCCATTCATCACAAATCATGAGTCCTGTAAAAAACAATTTTGCAACATGTTATGCGGTGTATCATCATAACAGCATACATAATAAATGATAGAAAATCCATTATATATATATATATATATATATATATATATATATATATAATACTTATGTCATTGGCTCGTTTTTAATATGATTTTTAAAAATCCTAAACTAACTAAAAATTGAGAGGTCTCCTTATTTTATCCAAATTTTAATATGTTCTCTCTCTATTTTTTTTTGTTATGATGACAGTGGTTCGTTTCTTTAATTTATACAATGAAGAGTTAAAAGATTCTTCTACTTAGTATATTTTTTTATGGAGATTTTAGTAATTGTTTCTGATATCTTTTCAAGTTAATGTTAAGTTAGAGGTGGATATCGGATGTAGACTAGTTAAACTGTACCTTTAAAATTTTTGACCTTTTATTGTATTTTTCAGAGATTACAATTTAATATAAAATGTATAAGTTTTAAATAAATATTTTATTACTAATTTTTAATATTTAATTTTGTAAATTGTCACGCCCCATTAATTAGTGTGCTTAGTCACCACTCTGCTTCCATTAATGTGCGTGACACGTGTTCCGTGCCATTAAATAAGCACACGAACTCACTCTGCATGCCACGGCCAGGTGTCGTTTTGGAACGTTCTAAAACGTTAATGGAATCCAAGTGGCAGCAGGCGAATGGACGTTCGTCCTGCCTGGGGAGAGAAAACTGAATTCTGGAAAACTCTTCCCCTTCTCTGCACACTTCATCTTCTTCCTCCAACTCTCTGATCTCAAACTCTCTATTTTCTCTCTAGAACCTCCATCTTCTCTTTTCTGCAACTCACCCTCCTTTGCTCCGTTCACGTTTCAGCACCGTGAGAAGCGTCCCTGCACCGTGAGCTTTCCATCAAACCGATTGGTTTTGGATTCTGAAACGGGTAAGTTTCACGTCCTCAACTACTCTTCATTTTCAACATGCAAGCTTCCTTTTGAATCTGCATGAGTCTTCTCTGAACCATTATTTGGTTTCTGTAATTTTAGTTTAAGGAAGTTTTGGGTTGAATCGTAAAGGGTAGAAAAGAGGGTACTGGGATCTGATTTTTCTGAAGAACGAACGTACACTGCTGGATCCGGGTAAGGGAAGCTTATTGGTTTAATTCATGTAATCTCTGTACTGTATGTGCGTGAGTGAAGTTTGAAAAAATGATTATGATTCTGAGATGATATATGAAAAGTGATGCATGTATGTACTGAGAATTTTGTGCTCGTGTATATGAATGAATCTGAAAAGTTGTATGTTGTATGATCTTGGGATTGAAGGATTGGATATGGTGTTAAATTCAAAGCTTGAGAAGTATAAGATATGTTATGATATGATTAAATGAATGTGAATATTCTGGAAAAATATGGGTACTGTATGTGGAATTTAAATCTGAAAATACTATGAAAATGAACGTTCGTATCGGTACGGTCATTGACCGTTCGGTAGTCTTGGTAAATACCTTGAAGTAGTCGAACCCTTTCATTTGGAAAGGATTTCCCTTGAGAACGAACGCCCTCTTATATAGCATTACGTGTGAGCATTTGGCCATACGTACCCTTCATGAGTGTTGCGTGAGATTGAGAAGCTTGATAATATTCCTCTTGAACACTTAGTCAAATTGTATTACATAAATTTCAAGTATCTTACATTATATATAAAGCCAAACTTCTTAGATTTTGAAACAGTGAAAGTTCTCGACCTAAAAAACGTACGCCCTAAATTGGCGTTCGGTCTTAGACCGAACGCTCGTCCTAAAAAGCATAAATGATAAGTAGCGCTCGGTCTGATACCGAACGCTCGTTCCAATACGTATGTGATAAAGAACGCTCGGTCATATACCGAACGTTCGTTCATTCTCTCAATTATTAGCGAACGGTAATAGCGTTCGTCCCAAATTTGAAATAGCGTTCGTCCATAATTCAAATAGCGTTCGTCCAAAAGTTCTATTGACGTTCGTCCAAATGTCCTCAGTGACGTACGTCCAAGATTCCTTTAACTTCTAATTTCGCGTTCGGTCATTGACTAGCGATGTGGTCTCTTGAATTAAATCTTATCCAGTTTATTTATCTAAACTGCTTGTGATTTTACTTATCCATTTGATTCGTTCAAGTGTCACTGAAATTTGAATTTCCTAAGTATTATTCGAATCGTACTAGAATCAGTTCATTTAACTGATTCGAATGAGTCTTTATTGGTCTAACTCTTGACGTTCGTCCTCGTTATGAAGGGGATTGAACGTTCGTCTTTTTAAGAGAGTGAAACATAGAATGAAAATTTATTTAAGAGGATGAATTAAGATGTGCGAACACCATGAGAAATGAAATTGTGATTGTGGATTTTGAACGAGCGTTCCAGGGTGGAACGACTCTTGATTGGAAATTGAGATTTGTGAGTATGAACGTGGTAAGCTTAGATGGTGGTTCATCCTGATATTCCGTGAGTGCTCGTTCTCAAGTAGAGATGAGTATGTCATGCGTGGGAATGGCAGGAGGTCTAGTCCATAACTGTAACTTGGACATAAAAGACTAACCTCAGGTGGCTAACTGATGAGTATTCCAGTCACTCACCTGGGTGCACGGACACCTTAGCTACACAGGATTCATACATGTCCGGACGGTCGGTCTAGTATCAGGGTCTTGATTGAGTGAATGTATTGATTTGAATGCATGTGTTATGAATGAATGGATATGTTTGATATGTATAAACTGTATGTTTGACTTGAATTAAATTCAATAAGCTTACCCTTGCATTTCCATTGTGTTGTCTTGTATATGTATATCCGTCATGTCCTTGCAATGATCATCCGTGTGGATGGGAGCAGAAGGTGATACTTCCTTGGAGCAAACACTGGAAGAGGAGATCCTTGCTGAAGAAAATTTAGTTGAAGTGGAAGTGAAAGCCGAACAGTGAACATTCGGTTTGAGGTAGTGTAGTTAGATTAGTGAGCGGCTGTGAGCGAGCGCTCTTTTGTGGTTTGTAAATAGTTGGACGTTCGGTTATTGTTTTGAAAACCGGTCGTTCTAATTCTTTTGTGAACGCTCGTTATTTATGTGTACATGTAAGGCCGTTCGGCCACTTTTGCACACTCTCGTTATTTGTAAAACTGCTTTATTGTATTAATACATGTTAATATTCTATTATATAGTTGCTGACTGTATAATTTTGGGATGTTACATTATTGGTATCAGAGCAGTTTTGTTCTCTTAAGGACGCTGTAGGTTATGAGTGCATTGCGTTTTTGCTGTGTGCTTATTATGTGTTTGATGAGTTATTATTTTTAACTCTTGAACAATTCTAACGTTCGTTTTCTCTGGTCCAGAGGACGAATGGCGCCTAGATTACCTCCTCCCCCGCAGCCTAACGAATCTGACGCTCCCAACAACAATAGGATGTTGGAGGCTGTGATTGAGAGATTACAGCAACAAAATACCACTCTAATGGAGCAGAACGCTGCTGCTCTACAGAGTTTGGAGGCTGCACGCATCAACTCTGAAGCCACTCAAAGGCAGCTGATGGAGATTATTGCTGCCACCAGGGGTACGCCTGGAGCGTCCTCTTCAAACGCTGCCCCACATACTGCTGAGTGGAGTTTGGAGAGCTTCCTGCAGCATCACCCAGCTAAGTTCAGTGGGAAGTGCCTCCCTGACGAGGCTGATCAATGGTTGGGGGATATGGAACGGATTTTCAACGCCAAACGGTGCCCAGATGCAAATCGGTTGGCGTACGCTGAATATTTACTCACTGGAGAAGCGAGTCACTGGTGGGCGAGCGTGAAAGCTATATTGACGGACGCGCACAGCCCCATTAATTGGGAAGTATTCAGGACAAAGTTTTATGAGGAATATTTCCCAGACAGCGTGCGGTTTGCTAAGGAAGTGGAATTTCTTCAACTAGTCCAGGGAGGGATGTCCGTTTCAGAGTACACAAATAAGTTCAAGCACTTGGTAAGATTCAACACTATGGCGACAAGTGAGCAGTGGCAGTGTAGAAAGTTTGAGAACGGGCTGAGAAGTGATCTCAAGGTGTTGATCTCTAGCTTGTGCATTCGGACGTTTCCAGCCATGGTTGAGAGGGCCAAAGTGCTGGAGAAAAATATGGCTGAGGCGGAACAACAGAAGAAACAACAAATGTCAAGAGGGCCAATTCTGTCGAGACCCAATGTGAATAGGAACAGGACCCCGTACGCTCGTCCAGCTCAGGCGAGTGGATCGCAAGCTATGGTAGTTGCTGGACAATCAAACCAACAAGGGCCGGTTAAATGCTTTCAGTGTGGAGGACCCCATTTCAGATCCTCATGCCCTCAATTGGTAGGAGTAAAGTACTGCTCACGTTGTAGAAGACATGGCCACCTAGAGAACGAGTGCAATATGGGTGGACGTGCAGTGATGAGACCACCCAACACTGGAAGAAATCAGACTAGAGGTGGTGGACGAGCCCAGGCTGTTGGACGTGTATATGCGATCACGGGTGCAGAAGCAGCGAGCTCAGGTACGCTCGTCACTGGCCAGTGCTTGTTGTATGGAATGAATTGTTGTGTGTTGTTTGACTCGGGGGCGACACACTCCTTCATCTCGAAGGCGTGCGTTGATAAGTTGGGGTTAGTGGAGAGCGAGATGCAGTTTGATTTAGTGGTGTCAACACCAGCTGCTGGTGAGGTGAGAACGTCTACCGTATGTGTTAGATGTCCTCTTGAGGTTGAAGGGCGTAAGTATAAGGTGAACCTCATATGTTTGCCTCTCAAAGACTTAGAAGTAATTCTGGGAATGGATTGGCTGAATACCAATCGCATTCTCATAGATTGTGGAGCTAAGGAGTTGATTTTTCCGGAAGAAAATGACGAAGAGTTGGGGGTGACACTCGGCCAGTTGAAAGAAGACATCATGGAGGGCGCGAGTTGTTTCTTGATTATGACGCATGAAGACATAGGGGTTGTGGATAAGAGCTGTGAACGTTCGTCCAATAAGTACACTGAAGGACGAGCGGTTGTGGACGAATTCCCGGACGTCTTTCCGGATGAGGTGCCTGGATTACCACCCGTTCGTGAGGTTGAGTTTACCATTGACTTGGTGACAACCGCAGCTCCCATATCCGTTCAACCATACAGAATGGCACCTGCTGAATTGGTTGAACTCAAGAAACAAATTGAAGAATTGATGGACAAGAGGTTCATCCGTCCAAGCGTGTCACCTTGGGGAGCGCCCGTATTGTTAGTAAAGAAGAAGGATGGCAGCTCTCGGCTTTGTATTGATTATCGTCAATTGAATAAGCTGACCATCAAGAATAAATACCCACTGCCTCGGATTGACGATCTACTTGATCAATTGCATGGAGCGAGCGTCTTCTCAAAGATTGATCTAAGATCGGGTTATCATCAGATTCGAGTTAAAGATGAGGACATTCAGAAGACGGCCTTTAGATCTCGGTACGGACACTATGAGTACGTAGTGATGCCGTTCGGCGTGACGAACGCTCCAGCTGTTTTTATGGATTACATGAATCGCATCTTTAGGCCGTATTTGGACAAGTTCGTGGTAGTGTTCATTGATGATATTCTCATCTACTCCAAGAGCTGTGAAGAGCATGAAGAGCACTTAAGGGTGGTACTTGGAGTGTTGAGAGAAAAAGAACTGTATGCTAAGTTATCCAAGTGTGAATTCTGGATGAAGGAAGTACAGTTCTTGGGTCACGTTGTGTCCGCGGGTGGAATTTCAGTTGATCCTGCTAAGGTGCGAGCGGTCATGGAATGGGAGAGTCCACGCTCTGTCACGGAAGTGAGAAGTTTCGTGGGGCTCGCAGGCTATTATAGGAGGTTTATAGAAGGATTTTCTAAGATAGTAGCACCCTTAACCCAGCTGACCAGGAAGGACCAACCATTTGCATGGACGGATTTGTGTGAAGAACGCTTCCAAGAGCTGAAGCAGAAGCTGACGAGCGCTCCAGTCCTAGTGATTCCAGACACGGCTAAGCCATTTGAGGTTTACTGTGATGCATCTCACCAAGGTTTGGGGTGCGTTCTAATGCAAGAAAGACGAGCGGTGGCGTATGCCTCTCGGCAATTGAAGATACATGAGAAGAATTATCCAACACACGACCTAGAGCTGGCAGCGGTCGTCTTTGCCTTGAAGATTTGGAGGCATTACTTGTATGGATCCGTCTTTCAAGTTTTCAGTGATCATAAGAGTCTCAAGTACCTCTTTGATCAAAAGGAGTTGAATATGAGGCAACGGAGGTGGCTGGAATTCCTAAAAGATTATGACTTTGAGTTGCTTTATCATCCTGGTAAAGCGAACGTGGTGGCGGACGCTCTTAGCAGAAAAGTGGTGCATGTGTCATCCATGATGGTACGTGAACTGAGCCTTGTGGAAAGCTTTAGAGACTTAAGGTTGCAGTTCGATTTGGAACCGAACAGCATCAAATGCTGCAACCTTAGGATATCCAGTAGCGTGTTTGAACGAATCAGAATGAAGCAGTTTGAGGATGAAGAATTAATGAAGATAAGAGGCGCGCTCGGCACAGATCAAGGAAAGGGGTTCAACGCTGGGACGGACGGCCTACTACGTTACATGGGTAGGACGTGCGTTCCCAATGATGGAGAATTGAAACGGATCATTTTGGCCGAAGGACACCACAGCCGTCTTAGCATGCACCCAGGCATGACTAAGATGTATCACGATTTGAAGCAATCATTCTGGTGGCCAGGGATGAAGAATGATGTTGCACGCTTTGTGGCATCATGTCTAACATGTCAACGTGCTAAAGCTGAATACCAAAGACCGGGCGGCCTACTGCAACCTTTGGAGATTCCCGAATGGAAGTGGGACAGCATTTCAATGGACTTCGTGACACACTTGCCTCGCACATTCAAGAATCACGATTCCATTTGGGTGATAGTGGATCGCTTAACGAAGAGTGCTCATTTCCTACCCATCAACCTGAAGATGTCACTGACTAACTTAGCCAAACTCTATATTAGAGAGATCGTTCGTCTGCATGGAGTGCCGTCCAGCATCATCTCTGACCGAGACACAAGGTTCACCTCTCGGTTTTGGCAGTCGTTGCAAAGTGAGCTGGGCAGTAAACTCCAAATGAGTTCAGCGTACCACCCTCAGACGGACGGTCAATCCGAGAGAACAATCCAGGCGCTTGAAGACTTGCTAAGAACGTGCGTACTCGATCACATGGGCGTTTGGGATGAGGTCTTGCCTTTAGTTGAGTTCACCTACAACAACAGCTTCCAGTCAAGCATTGGAATGGCTCCCTTCGAAGCACTATACGGACGTAGATGCCGCACACCACTTTGCTGGTTTCAAGAAGGAGAAAACATATTAACAGGACCGGAGCTCGTTCAACAAACAACTGAAAAGGTGAAGCTGATTCAAGAGAGGTTGAAGACGTCCAGAAGTAGGCAAAAGTCATATGCAGACAAGAGGAGACGACCTCTGGAGTTCAAAGCTGGCGATCATGTTTTTCTAAGGGTAAATCCAACTACTGGAGTAGGACGAGCGTTGAGATCAAAGAAGTTGTCTCCCAAGTTCGTGGGGCCATATCAGATTTTGAGAAGGATTGGACCTGTTGCATACGAGCTAGCCTTGCCTCCACAATTGTCCAACCTTCATCCAGTGTTTCACGTCTCGCAACTTCGAAAGTACGTAGCTGATCCCTCGCACATATTGGAGCTGGAGAATGTTCGTCTTCGTCAAGACCGAACGTTTGAGATGAAGCCAATTCGCATTGAAGACGAACGCACCAAGCTATACAAAGGAAAGGACGTTCGTTTAGTAAAAGTGGTGTGGGACGACAAAACTGGTGACTCTACGTGGGAAGTTGAAGATGCCATGAAGGACTTATATCCTCATCTATTTCCTGGTAAGTCTTCAATTTTCGAGGACGAAAATTTTTGTAGTTAGGGGGATTGTCACGCCCCATTAATTAGTGTGCTTAGTCACCACTCTGCTTCCATTAATGTGCGTGACACGTGTTCCGTGCCATTAAATAAGCACACGAACTCACTCTGCATGCCACGGCCAGGTGTCGTTTTGGAACGTTCTAAAACGTTAATGGAATCCAAGTGGCAGCAGGCGAATGGACGTTCGTCCTGCCTGGGGAGAGAAAACTGAATTCTGGAAAACTCTTCCCCTTCTCTGCACACTTCATCTTCTTCCTCCAACTCTCTGATCTCAAACTCTCTATTTTCTCTCTAGAACCTCCATCTTCTCTCTTCTGCAACTCACCCTCCTTTGCTCCGTTCACGTTTCAGCACCGTGAGAAGCGTCCCTGCACCGTGAGCTTTCCATCAAACCGATTGGTTTTGGATTCTGAAACGGGTAAGTTTCACGTCCTCAACTACTCTTCATTTTCAACATGCAAGCTTCCTTTTGAATCTGCATGAGTCTTCTCTGAACCATTATTTGGTTTCTGTAATTTTAGTTTAAGGAAGTTTTGGGTTGAATCGTAAAGGGTAGAAAAGAGGGTACTGGGATCTGATTTTTTCTGAAGAACGAACGTACACTGCTGGATCCGGGTAAGGGAAGCTTATTGGTTTAATTCATGTAATCTCTGTACTGTATGTGCGTGAGTGAAGTTTGAAAAAATGATTATGATTCTGAGATGATATATGAAAAGTGATGCATGTATGTACTGAGAATTTTGTGCTCGTGTATATGAATGAATCTGAAAAGTTGTATGTTGTATGATCTTGGGATTGAAGGATTGGATATGGTGTTAAATTCAAAGCTTGAGAAGTATAAGATATGTTATGATATGATTAAATGAATGTGAATATTCTGGAAAAATATGGGTACTGTATGTGGAATTTAAATCTGAAAATACTATGAAAATGAACGTTCGTATCGGTACGGTCATTGACCGTTCGGTAGTCTTGGTAAATACCTTGAAGTAGTCGAACCCTTTCATTTGGAAAGGATTTCCCTTGAGAACGAACGCCCTCTTATATAGCATTACGTGTGAGCATTTGGCCATACGTACCCTTCATGAGTGTTGCGTGAGATTGAGAAGCTTGATAATATTCCTCTTGAACACTTAGTCAAATTGTATTACATAAATTTCAAGTATCTTACATTATATATAAAGCCAAACTTCTTAGATTTTGAAACAGTGAAAGTTCTCGACCTAAAAAACGTACGCCCTAAATTGGCGTTCGGTCTTAGACCGAACGCTCGTCCTAAAAAGCATAAATGATAAGTAGCGCTCGGTCTGATACCGAACGCTCGTTCCAATACGTATGTGATAAAGAACGCTCGGTCATATACCGAACGTTCGTTCATTCTCTCAATTATTAGCGAACGGTAATAGCGTTCGTCCCAAATTTGAAATAGCGTTCGTCCATAATTCAAATAGCGTTCGTCCAAAAGTTCTATTGACGTTCGTCCAAATGTCCTCAGTGACGTACGTCCAAGATTCCTTTAACTTCTAATTTCGCGTTCGGTCATTGACTAGCGATGTGGTCTCTTGAATTAAATCTTATCCAGTTTATTTATCTAAACTGCTTGTGATTTTACTTATCCATTTGATTCGTTCAAGTGTCACTGAAATTTGAATTTCCTAAGTATTATTCGAATCGTACTAGAATCAGTTCATTTAACTGATTCGAATGAGTCTTTATTGGTCTAACTCTTGACGTTCGTCCTCGTTATGAAGGGGATTGAACGTTCGTCTTTTTAAGAGAGTGAAACATAGAATGAAAATTTATTTAAGAGGATGAATTAAGATGTGCGAACACCATGAGAAATGAAATTGTGATTGTGGATTTTGAACGAGCGTTCCAGGGTGGAACGACTCTTGATTGGAAATTGAGATTTGTGAGTATGAACGTGGTAAGCTTAGATGGTGGTTCATCCTGATATTCCGTGAGTGCTCGTTCTCAAGTAGAGATGAGTATGTCATGCGTGGGAATGGCAGGAGGTCTAGTCCATAACTGTAACTTGGACATAAAAGACTAACCTCAGGTGGCTAACTGATGAGTATTCCAGTCACTCACCTGGGTGCACGGACACCTTAGCTACACAGGATTCATACATGTCCGGACGGTCGGTCTAGTATCAGGGTCTTGATTGAGTGAATGTATTGATTTGAATGCATGTGTTATGAATGAATGGATATGTTTGATATGTATAAACTGTATGTTTGACTTGAATTAAATTCAATAAGCTTACCCTTGCATTTCCATTGTGTTGTCTTGTATATGTATATCCGTCATGTCCTTGCAATGATCATCCGTGTGGATGGGAGCAGAAGGTGATACTTCCTTGGAGCAAACACTGGAAGAGGAGATCCTTGCTGAAGAAAATTTAGTTGAAGTGGAAGTGAAAGCCGAACAGTGAACATTCGGTTTGAGGTAGTGTAGTTAGATTAGTGAGCGGCTGTGAGCGAGCGCTCTTTTGTGGTTTGTAAATAGTTGGACGTTCGGTTATTGTTTTGAAAACCGGTCGTTCTAATTCTTTTGTGAACGCTCGTTATTTATGTGTACATGTAAGGCCGTTCGGCCACTTTTGCACACTCTCGTTATTTGTAAAACTGCTTTATTGTATTAATACATGTTAATATTCTATTATATAGTTGCTGACTGTATAATTTTGGGATGTTACATAAATTTTATTATTTTAATTTTAAAACTATTCATATTTTATATTTTTATCCAATTAGTTGAGAATTTGTTAATGTGTGGTGATGTGATCTCTGAGATGCTTTTATTAAGTAAATGGAATATGCATTTTAGTTTTATATCATGAATCCAACAAAGCTTGTATTTATTAATTAAAATATTATTATATATTAAGTATATATAAAATTTAATATTAATTGTTATATATTATAAATAATTATTTAATATTATAACTAATATGTATTATTTATTATTAGTTTTAATAATAAATAAACAAAATACTATTGACTCACCCACATTATAATTATTATATATTACATGTTATACAAGTATTCTTAATTGATTATATACAAAAAGGAGTTTTAAAAGCATTAATGGTATATATTTATTTGATGGGTTGGGTGAAATCTTTTTAATTACCCTATATTTGATTTTTGTTGTTTGGATTTTGTGATACCATGCCATATGTATTTATTTCTTTCTCTTGCTTTCTCCATTCCTGATATAAGGTGATAGTGAAGAGTGATGGCAGGAAGTTCTTCAATTGACATGCCTGAATTTCCATCAAATCTTAATATTCTTGCCATCGATACTGACCTCGAAGTTCTTGAATTCATCGAGAAATCATGCAACGACAATTACTCAATAATATACTCACTTCACTACTCTTGTGCCTGCACATTAATGTGTATATGGAAAGATGTGAACGACGGTCACGATGACAGAGCCTTTAGGTCGTCGACGGTGGAAAGGGCACGACTGACGCTGGAAGAGACGCGAAGATGACCGGTGGGAAGAGACGCGAAGTTGATCGGTGGGAAGAGACGCGAAGATGATCGGCAGCGCCGCCTCTTGGTGGACCTTCGGTGGCCGTCGAACGGCGAACCACGGTGGAGTCGTGAAGTGGCTTTGGTTGTTGGAAGGGTTTCGTTCTCTTTCTAGGTTTCGTTCTGAAAATTTGAAAATGAATTTTAATTTCTGAAAATGATTCCTTCAAATTTCTGCTATCGCCCTCCATTTTTCACGTCATTTGATTTTTTTTTTTTCTTAAAGGTGAACCAATGAAAAGCTGACACCTCATTGGTGTCAAAAATTTGTGTGTCAAACTATCATTTTCGTATAAAATAATAGCCAATAATTAAGATCTTTTAATTAATAAGGCTCGAATCATAAATCAATTCATATACAACAATGTTTATTGTTTTCAATTTAAAATATTAAATATTAACTTTATGACTTTTTAATTAATGTATAATTTCCAACTCTTTGTATTAATTCCTTACATATGTGAGATAAAGTTATGAATATCATTTTTCAGTTATTTTTAACGTGATTATATGGAGAGAGAAAATTTCTTATCAAATTCAATTAATGTTTTTTTTCATTCAAAAAAAGTCATACTCAGGATGAATTATACGTACAAAATAATTCCAAAGAACTGTTAAATATAATATTAAATTTGTTTATTGTTCGCTGAGCTTCTTTTTCGTACTATTTTCGTTACTTTTAGTTTAAACATAAGTTGGGTTTTATAATTGTATTAGGTGATAATGATATATAAGTTTAAAAAACAAAAATTATAAACGATCATTGTTTGAAAAGGATCAAAATTAATTTAAATTTAAAATATATGAAAGTAAGAATCAAACTTCTGTTGTTGTAGATATCATTTAATTTTGAAAAACACGAATAACCAAGGTATGATATAATGATTACATAAATAAAATAAATACAAAAAAACTATATTTGATATAAAGTGTTGAGTGATTTTAGAAGAAGTAGTATATATTTTAGAAAATGTAGATGGGAATGAAAACAGTAAGAATTTCCGTGAATAAGAACATATATAAATGATGATGCCATAGAGAGCTACAAAGAAGAGCAGCTTAACAAGTATTATAATCATATGGCAATGGGAATAATTGTAGTTTACAAAGTGCTTCGTACAAAATCACGTTTGCGTTGTATTATTGCACTTTCAATAATTCATTCTCCACTTATAATAAAGTTGAATTGTCACTATTACAAGCACTTCCACTTATTCCAAAAATTGAAGTTATTACTTAAATTAATTTCATGCAGTTTGGAAAGTAGCCATGTGCTCATGTTTTTAGCTGAATTCGACATATTGGCTACATTCGGTTAATTTTGGACATAGTAGAGGTACAACTGCCATGGTACTTCGGGGAATCAATTATTATAAATAACTTATATAATAAGAAAGTATTTATTTATTTTATTTAGTTTAAACAACATATAAAATGTGTTCTTGTTTATAAGTGAATTGAAATATATGAGAGCATGAGCTATTGTAAATAAATTTTTTACGTAATTAATAAAAATCAGAATTTTTTATTTTGTAGAAATTTATAAGAGTGTCTTAAAACTTTATATATGTTCAGATTAAAAAAAAATTAACTATATTGTAAGAATGGAAGGTTCGACAGAATTAAAATAGACACTATCAATCACGGACTCGAAATTTACATTATTTTCAGAAACAATGAAGAGTCTGAGGTAATTAATTGAAGTAGTTTTCATCAGTACATGATCTACTTATTGTTTGTGAACAAGGATAATAAAATTAATATCATTTGAATCTTTTAATAATTGAAAACTTACTGAAATCAACTAAATTCAAATGAAATAAAAGTTTGAACGTTTTAAAAAATGTATAATTACGAAATAATTTTAAAATTGGTTTTTAAGAATAATTTATTTATACTGTGTGTTTTAAACGTATAATAATAATAATCATAATAATTATAATAATATAAAGCACGCTGTTACGATATATATGTGTGGTACAATAAAATTAATTTCCTATTTTTGGTTTCGGAAACATGTTTTGAAAAAAAAAATATAGGTTTTTTTTTGTCACTGAAACAGTACTTTTTTTTTAAAAGTGTAGCTTTATTTTATTTTTCTGGTAATTGCAAATTCCTAAATTATATTTATGAAAATTCAAAAACTAAAACATCAAACACAATAAACAAACATAAACCAAGACTATTGTGATGGGCTATCACGAGGTGATGGGCTATTGTGCTTTGCAAGCCCAAAAATGTTCGGCTGGAAGCACCAGTTACATTTTGGGCTCCTACTATTTGCACTGCATTTTTCCAACAAAACATTTACTTAATTCTTTTATTTATAATAACATTTTTATCATTATTCTCTCTCTCTCTCTCTCTCTCTCTTTGTAGAATAAAAAAAATCAGAAATATGTTTATTTATAAAAGTCCGTTCTATCTTATAGAAAAATTGATCAATTCTGATGCAACTTAATGAATTTGTATGTTTTTCACTATTATTAATGGATTTATTTATTTTGATCTGACCTATCTTACTGAAAAATAATTCTTATCTTACGGGAAATCATATATTTCCTTATTATTAAACGACTTATCTTTTTACCAATTTCTTATTAAATAAATTTGTTTTATTTCTTTTTATCTCTATTAATGCGTTCAGACAGGTCACATCTAAAATGAGTGGATGGATTTACGAAGACTCTTTTAGTTTAAATAGTATATTAAAGATTCAGAAAAAAAAAACAACCTTATAATTCAGAAAAATGAAAGTAGTTTGACACTGACCCACAAATTTACACCCACCTAAAAATTTAATAAATATATATTAATATTTTACATTAAAAAAAAGGTTCAATTAAAATATTAATATTTAGAGTTATGATGCGGTTTTTTTTAATTAAAAGGTGTGAAGATAAGATACTTGGGATTACGGTGAAAATTTTAGAGGAACGATTGGATGAATTTAAAGAGATGAAGAATAGATTTTGGGATGATTTAGATCAAGAGATTTGAAAAGAAAATTTTGTTAGAGTTTGTGAATAACATGATAGGTATAATAGATATTATTAATTTATTTTTATGTAGAATTTGTAAGAATAAATTTTAAATACGTATTTAAAAATTTTGACATGCTAATCATAAAACAATATTTTGGTCTGCAAATTTTCTTACCCAAACCCTACTCTAAAACCAAGATGTCTGGCCCTCAAACGTTGACGTTGACCCTGACAAAATAAATAATCACAAATACAAAAGTCTTGTTTTGATTCTTCAATGACGTTTCAGTGTACATAATAACTATCAATTTTTTCCACAAAAATATAGCTAAAACTTTTAAACATATAGACAAGTTTGAAAGTTCAAACAGCTACTAGTTTTTTAATGGTGATAGATTCATGTTACTTGATTATATAAATTGATCAGCATCAGATTTTCAAATACTCTCGAAATAAAATTTTAATTTTTAGTTCAGTTTAAAAAATTAGAGAAGTCTCCCTGCAAAGTAAATTTCGTGGAAAATAGCTGCATAAAACTTTTGAAGATGGAATTGGTCAAACCAAACAAGAACAACCTGTGCCTAAGAATGCTTCTTCGTATTTTCTTATGTCAGTCCCACGTGGCGAAATGTAGCCATCATGTTTGTCGTTATTATATAATGGTGGAAATGAAAAAGCGATTGCACGCGCTTATCCAAACCCAGAGGAGACCTTGACCCGTATTTTACACTATAATCAAACGAATAGACCCAACTCTATAATATCTGCTCCTTCATCCCAAACCCAGAACCACAACACCACTGTTAATTTCCTGCTACGGCATTATGTATGGAGCAGGTTCAGATCCAACGAAGCCAACGGCAACGGGCTTCCCCGTTAGTTACAGCACTTCAACCACATACACCACCAACGACTCTTCTTCCTACGCGCCGCCGGCACCGCCTCAGCCCAAACCTATCGTTGAATGGTCCACCGGCCTCTGCGATTGCTTTTCCGATTGTGGAAACTGTAACTTCCACAACCTTCACTCACTTCTGCTATTGACTTCCTATATTACTCATTTTGCTGCAATTGGATTGGTTGCTTTGTGAAATTGACGGTAAATTATGTTTCAGGTTGCTTGACGTGGTGGTGTCCGTGTATTACCTTTGGACGGATTGCGGAAATCGTTGACAGGGGATCCTCATGTAAGAAACTGTTTATGTTGACATCTCACACCAATTGAGTTCAATACAATCTATGTCCCGGTGAGTGATTGTTTGATCTGTGATTTGTTGTAGCGTGTGGTTCGAGTGGGGCTCTGTATACGCTTGTTTGCTGTGTGACGTGTTGTGCTTGCATATACTCGTGCTTCTACCGATCCAAGATGAGAAGACAGCATGGTTTAAAGGGCAATGGCTGTACGGATTTCTTGATTCATTGCTGCTGCGAGCCCTGCGCTCTCTGTCAAGAGTATCGTGAGCTTGAAAACCGTGGCTTTGACATGATTATTGGTATCTTTTCAATTATTGGCTTGTTCTTCGCAAAAGGAATTTTCTTTTTTGTTTAATTTGTTTCGGTTTAAACTTGGTATATATGGTTAGGGTGGCATGGAAATGTAGAGCAACGAAGTCGGGGAGTGGCCATGACTGCTATGACAGCTCCATCAGTGGAACAGAGCATGAACCGTTGAAGTGATCCTAGTATGTTAAACCTCAAGAATAATGTTTCTAGTTGTAACTGATGTCATAGTACCTCTGTAGCCTCTTATATGTGTTTTTCCACTCTTTCTGTCTGAACATGCTCCCAGAATCTAAGTCTCACTCTCTCTATTCAGTTTACTAAACCAAATACAATGTATTAAATAATTATCCTGTTTCTGGACTCATGATTTTGGCAAGTCAACGATATTTACTGATCTGATACATTAAATCTTTGCAATAAACTCGTTTTCAAGGTTTCTGTTTTGTCTTTAGTAATAAAATAAACTATTTATGCATTGATTAGTTGATTCAGAATATTTTAGTTTAAATAATTCTTTACCAAGCTTTGTCTCAATTTAGTTTCCCAAACGTAACCTTTTTCTCTTGGAAAGTGGTGTGATGTTATGTAGCCATCATTTTCGCTGCTAGTAACGTTGTTATTAATGATGTTGGAAATAAAAAACAAGTTGCAATGCCATAGCTGGCACTTATTCAGAACAGTTGGCTTGCATTTAATGATATATAGTTCATATCATTATGCGTTTATATCAGACATTCATTCATATTCACACTCACTCACATCCTTTATCCAAAAACATTTGCTTCAATTCCAACAAATTACGCAAGTTCAGAAAAGAGGAAGAAAGCAATGAATCTAAATTAGCCAAAGAAAAAGAAAAGGACAGAAGCATGAATTTTTCTATTCAATCCCACTAAGATTATGATTCTCAGAATGTAATTTAGAAGTCCATGTATTTAAGAAATTCTGTAAGTGCACCCAACACCAAGTGATTACAAAAACCACTATGGGCCTACTTTACTTGAGTTAGACCAAAAGGACAATCATGTTTCCTTTTAACATATATAAATGGTTCCTCACCTTTAGAAGAGAATTGTCAGACTTCCACAATAAGCATGCAGGACAAAATACAAAAGATACTCACAATATTTTCTTTTTATTTTAAAATAAATATTAATTTTTTTTATTTTTTTTTATAAAATCATAATCTATTTTCCTCATTTTCTAAACAAATGCCTCTTTTATATTTTAAGTGAAATAATACTCCTCTTCTTTTTTAAATAAAGTGATACATGTTTCTCTTATTTTACTTAAAATGAAATATTAATTAACACTTAAATTAAATTATGAAATAAAAACAAGACTTTTAAATCTATGTTCTCCGTGATTTAATGTCTATTGGTCATAAGATCGATAGGAAATGAAGAATTAATGTTTGGTGGGAGATAAACCAATTTAGTTGACTTTTAAAAATTTCATAAAATAATTATAATTCTCACTTTTTTTTCTTTCTTCATTGTTTGAAACCTTCTATGGAAACATATCAAGTTCTTTAATTTGAAAGTTCTTTAAAACATTATTTGAAAGTTCTTTAATTTATTTTACTCTATCTTTTCCTTGTAGTGTTTGTTTGAGTTGAAGCTTTTATTCTTTCTAATTATATGTCGTATCACAAGGTTGATATTTTCATTTAAGATTTAAGATTATCTGGCGTAATTGTGATGTGCTTAAATATTGTGTTTTCAACCGATGAAATTGGTTTTAGCTTAATTTATATGATCATTATTTTATAAAGTTCACTAAAAATAGCTAAAAATAATTTTTTTACTAATTGTTTTTTTACAATAAATTCCAATAAGTTGTATGTTTACATAATATATTGGTCACATCTTTAGAGTTATCAAAATCTGGTGATTAAAAAATTATAAATGATTATAATTTTTGTTATTAAAATGGGATAAAGATGTATCAAAAACAAAAGTTGTTAAAAAGTGGCGTTTGATTAAAAAAAGAAAAAGATTATATTTTTACTTTTAATTAAAAGGTAATTGTATTTTATTTTATTTTTATTTTTAAAAAGTATAAAATCAGTAAAAAAAATTATTAATCCCTGAATCTCTTTTTTCAATCTACTTTTCTATTCAAATTGAAAAGTAGATATAGAGAGTAGAATATGATTTTATGTTAAAAATTTTAAAATAAAATCTGCTTTTCAAACCATGAATACTTATTTTGAAATGTTCTCGTTACTATTCATTCTGATCTAAATAAAAAAATAAAAACATACGAGGAAGCCATTTTATTAGAAATATAAAATAGGAAACAAAATTATTTATATGTAACAATTATAATTTACATTTTATCACACTAAATTAAAGTCAAGTTTTAAATGTAGGAATAAAATAATATGAAAAGATGGATATAACGAGAATTGATATACAAATATAAAAAAGTAACATTCAAAACATTTCAGGTTTTCGAAAATCTGATATCTGATTCTTCTTTATTTCCTTGAAACTCATGTTTTCATCCTCAACCGAAAAAGTTTAAAATCACCTTTCAAACAAAACAAGAATGGATGTCTTATTAAGAAGAAAAGAGACTAATGTTTATGTTCCATTGTTCTAGAAATAATTAATAAACCATTAACAATAAATTAACTAAAAATTATTCAATGAAATAACTTTTAATTCAATAAATGTGCTACCAACTGAACCTGAGAATTTCTGGCATTATGAAGAAACAGAAAGCATTAAGCAAAAGAAATAACAAAACATATTAGATAGAACTATTTCTACCTTCCTTTCCTGCACTGAGTAATGTGTTTCAAGACAGAAAATTTCGTGCTCATTTTTCTTATTTCTTCTCAGTTCACTGTTTATGACATCATTTCAACAAATTCATAACTATATGTAAAAATGTAAACTATCCTTTTTTTTGTAAATGTGAAACTATCCTTTTTTGGTAAAATGTAAACTATCTGAAAAGAAAAAATGATTTGAATTTGTCAAAAATCAGACAAATTGTCAAGTATGCCATCTATGTCCGGGGTTACTGTAACATGTTTGCTTATCTCCCCAATGGTGCACACATTTTTTTCAGCGGTATTGATAGCAACCACATCTTGGGAAAAGCCACAATTCATACCTGAAGAAACCTGCAACAGTTTTTAGATCAGAAAGGTAGACAAATTTAGCTCATAGAGAAACCAACATTTTAATAACCAACCTTGTACTACTCATTTAACATATACAGAAGGGTTTGTTGGATAAATATCCAAAAAGCAATACAGTAAAGTTGATTTTGTATGTCACAGAAGATAACAATACCATTCTGCAATATGACTTTTTGAATTTTAAATTTTATTTTGTTGATAATACATTGGTCTATTGAGTATCTAAAAAAAGGATAAAATAACACTAGGATCTGTACCCTGTAATTTATGTAGTGAATGCAATATACTTACATCATAAAGGGTATTGCCAAGCTTGAGCTTGATTTTACCACTTTTGTATACCAGCATTTTACCCATGAAGCCAGATGGTAAGTCTTTCAACTCACAAAGCTTCTCCACTTTTTTTGAACCCCCAGGAGGTTTAGATTTCGCATTAACATCTTTTCCCCCTCCATCAGTACTTGATTCTATAACCATAGGCAATTTTGAAGGCAATTTAATCAAGAACATATTTGCCTCTAGGTTTTCCTCCTACCAACAATTTGGTCAAAACATTATTATAATGATTAAAGGAAATTTAATTCATCAATTTAATATCTCAAACTTCGGTTTACCTACCAAAAGGCCTAACTCCATTGCTGAATTTGATGCATCTTCATCGTATGTTCTGGACTCTGCAGCCTCCCCAAATTCCTCCTCATCAAGAAGCTCTATCAGAAAAAAAAAATGTTATGTTAAAGCCAGTAACCAATTAGATGTTTGGAGAATATCTAGTGTGTACTACTTTCAAAGTACCAATGAAATAAGTTCTTAACTCCAGCCAGGAGAAAAAGGTGAACACCTTAGTAACAAAAATTGTTAATTCCGGAAACGAGCACAACAGGTTTTGTTACTAAATAAACTAGCTGAAATAAGTCACTTTTCCATCAATTTTACTTCATTATTTTTCTTCCTTTCTTTTTTGCAAGATAGTTCTTGAATTATACCTGGATTTCCAGAATATGGCCTCCTCACAGGAAGAGTTACTGGATAATTACTGTAATAGTCCTATAGCATAATCCAACAACCAATACTTCAGAACAAAATATAAGCACGAACAATTACATCGAATAATGATAAAAAGAAGATAAAACAGTACATGAATTAGAGAACATATTCGTTTCATTCAGAATACTTACCCATGGTTCTGTGTATTCTTTCTCTGCCACCACTGCAATTAAAGCATCACGATAATACTGTTAATAGGAGGAAGGATCATGCAGCAAAGAGCACAGCACCGTGTAGAAATATATTAAACGAAAGTGTATTACTGCTGGCATACCACTAGATGCCGAATTCTGATTGATGCTGACACTTCTCCCACTCCTGGCAATACCATATGATTTCAAAGAAGTTGATCCACCACCATAACCAAAAGCAATTTGTGAAGCTGACACTACGCACCATAAATATGAGCAATGCCAGTTTAGAAAACAGAAAACATGGTGAAAAGGGAGTCATGTCAAGCTTCGTTATAAGATATCTACATAGACAGCAAGATACTAAGTATCCAAATTACGCTACTTCAAGAACAATTAAATCAATGAAGTCCGAGGTATGAAACAATTGAGGCTACACACTTGTTACCATCATGATACATAAACTAAAGATGCTAACAAATCTCCTAAAATATCAGAATAAACTAGCCGAGTAACAGACTTAGACATGTACATTACTGCTTTTCAAATCTAGAAAAACAAACTTCCAAAAAGTAATGACAACCCGTTCAGTGTACCAAACAGTGATATTGAATATCTCCCAGTATCCCTACATTTGGCAATTTCAATATTCCACGTCACAGATTACCCACCCTAATTTTCTTAAAACAATTTCTTCATCATGCTTCTCTATTTAACAGTCATGTAAACTCCAAACATTTGTGTGCACGTTCATTGTCAGGATTTATTATGATTTATTTCCAATAACGAAAAGAACAGAAAAGCAATGCTGAATATATAAAAGACAAAGATAATCAAATAAGAGAACTTCAGTAACATAGCAAACCTTTTTTCTCAACCTTATTCCTTGCCTTCATAGCACTCTCCTACACAACATACATACAAGGAATAAAAAAATCACAGAAGAGCAAAATAATTAAGAGACACCAATGAAATTGAAGTCAGAGTTACATTGAAACGCCGCAGTAGATCCTTAGCCTGGTTCGCATCAGCCTCAGCATTCTCAACCACTTCGCTACAAAAGCAGAACAAATAAGAGTAGCATTAAATCAAGCTGCACTACACCACAAACTATCACCAAACAAAATAATCCATACCTTTTAACTTCTTTCTTTGGAACAAGACGGGGTGGTGCTCTTGGAGCAAATTTATGCTGCAATGCCAATAACAACAGCAGATTAAATAACTTTACTTTGTGATGTAAAAAAATTGTTGCATTGCAAATATTAATAATAATAATAATAAGTACTGAACAAATTAAAAGCAAACCTTCCGTCTGACTTGTGGAGAAGGCTCTGAATCCATTAGAGTGTAATGCTGATCCGAAACTGAGAAAGAAAACAAAAAGTGAATGAGTTATTAATAAATCATGAAAACAGAGAGAAGGAAAGGAGTTTTTTTGTGCGTCATGGAATCCGATCATCGAATGAAAAAACATTGTAAGAAGAACATATTAAGAGAACGCGTGAAAGTGGGTTAACGGCAGCAGAGTATATTGTTGTGAAATTTTAGGAACAGAGAGAGACATACGTATGTGGTTTGTTTGACGAAGAGAGAGAACAGTGTCTTTGAAAGCAATAGGAAGTAGTGAGCGGCAGATCCGCCACTACTTAAAAAACCTACCAAAGTTAGGTTCATATGAATCTAAAGCCCAGAAACAGAGATTTTTTTTTTTCATTTTTTTATTATAGAATTTCTTTGTTTTTGGGGTTAATGGGAATATTTAATTCTGGTTTATCATGAAACTTATTTGTTATCTTCATGAGATTACCAAACCAATAAAATTCTAGAATAAAGATGTGTATATCAGCAAAATAATTATCAGAATTAGTATTTTTTTCAAATATTGTTAATGTATGAGTTATATTTTTTATTATCATCTCTTATAAGTTGTAAAAATATATATTCATTATTTTTATTTTGTGTAATTTTATTTATTATATAAAAAATAAAGTTTAATTAGAAATTATAAATTATTTTGGTTTCTCGAAGAGGATCGGAGATATGAAATTCTAAAAATTCGATCACTTAAAAATTTTTGAAAATTTTTGTAATGTATTTCTGTATTATATATTAATTAATTTCTAATATTTTTGAAGATAATAAATTTTGATTTAATATATAAAAAAATTACAAACTTACGTATGTTATTTTATCTAATATACAAAAATTTAAATATATTATAAATATAATAAACATAAATTTACGTATATTATAAATATAACAAACATAAATTTAAATATATTATAAATATAACAAACATAAATTTACCTATATTACAAATATAACAAACATAAATTCACCGTATATTAAAAATATAAATTTAGGTATATTACAAATACAATAAATATAAATTTATATTGGATATTAAAAGCCATAAATTCATATCTTTTAACTTACTACAAATATCAAAAACCTAAAATAACATGCCTAAGCCTTCTTAAAGTTTTCAATATTCATTATTTCATTCGAAGTATAAATCATTTTACTCACATGCTGTAAGAATTGTTAGTTCAAAAACCCGTTTTCATCCACCCAAAGAAAATATATGAGCTAGCTAAAAAATAGTTCGCTTAGATGGTAAATATAAAAAATTAGAAACTATAACTAAACGTTAACTTGGGTAAGTTTGAATAAATGTTTCAAATTATTCTAAATATTTTATTTACCAAATATTGCTATTAAAATCAAACAAAATTATAAATAAAAACAACATTCACTCAAATAACATGTCACACTCCAAAGTACTATCAACAGTTTTATCTTGATTTTTTCTTTAATGTTTGAATGAATTTCATTATATGCTGCTTTTATTTTTAACTTGCATATAAATTAGTCTTAATTTCTTATTTTTTTAATTTTTGTAATCGTGAGATAAATTTGCAGTGATTTCTTTTATAGGATAACGATACATGTACAATCCATTTTTTATTTTAAGTTATTCAACACCAATAAAACTTTATTTTTATTTTAGAATATAAAATAATTTAAAAAGAATCAAATAAAAATATTAGTCTTTTATTAAGTATTGAATGAATATATACAAGTTGAAAGACGTAAGTTTAATTCTTATTTTCGTCCTTATCTTTTCATTTCAATCACTTTTTCCAAACTACGCCGAATTCGTTAATTTCTAGGTGTCTCTCACCACTTCCAAACTTTGATCACAGTGGTTTGCATGTGAGTATTTATACCTCTAAATCAATTCAACTCATTCTAAGTGTTTAAGATTTAATATTTGTAATGTTTTGGATTAATAGAATTTGGCTCTAAACTATTCGGCTCTTTTTTTTTATTATAAACTATTTTTTGAATTTTAAATATAAGTAGATTATTAGAAATATTTTTTTCAAACTATACTTTTTATTGTTCAAATACAATCTCTTTTCATAAAAGACTAAATTCTCATAAAAATAAAATTGACTAAAATTAACACATGAACATTATATTTTTTCTTTTTTTATTCTAATGGTATTATCTGAACATCAATTTCTTTATTATGTTATTTTTTTCTCCACCCTACATTAGTTTTTTATGTGAGTTTTTGTTTAATATGTTTGAATATATTATTTAACAATATATATATATATATATATATATATGTTATTAGTATGCGAAAGTTATATAAAATTGTATCCGTAAATAAAATATAACATTTTTAACTTTTTTGGTATTTTTTGACTTAGTCCAAGTTGATTCAATTTAAATTTGGAAAGAAAATAACTTATTTTCAACGTAATCCAAATTATTTTAACTAGTAAAAACTATAAGTTAAAATTTATATTATTTTTTAATTTTGAATATATTAAAATATATATATATATATATATATATATATATATATATATATAATTTTATTTTCATGATGAATTTGTTTATTATGCCTATAATGTATATAAAATATTATTAAAAATAAAGTAGAAAAAATAATTTATTTATAGCAAACGGCGAAAGTTTCATTTATATTCTTATAGATAAAGTTGAATATTTGTTGAATGAGTCTCAATCCAATCCACTTAGGAGTCTTATGTTATTTCGGTAATAATTAGTTGTGTGATCAATTTTATTTTATTGTCGTAAAATTTTGTTCTTAAAAAAAAATAACAACATAAGTATTTGGGTATGATTTCAACACACGAATTTATTCGAAAATTGGATGGTTTTGAAATATTAATTCTATTCTATATTTTTCCTTAAACTAAAAACATTCGTCGAGCCCAAATTTGTTAAAAGACTTTAGATTTTATTCTTAAAATAATTATGCAATATTATTTATTTTATTAATATAAAAAAACGATAAAGTGGGTTTGTTTTTGGTTGCCTTGTCCTTTTTCTTTTTTTTCTATTTTATTGAGAATTTGCGGAGAAGCGCCTTTTCGCATGCAGAAATATTTAGTTTAAAAAGACAAAACCTCGTTTAGGTTATATCTATGGGTGAAATGAAAATGATTGGTGGACAAAAGAATATTCAACATTGTTCCTCAATTCTACTATAAATTGTTGGGTGGCACTGCCTCTCACCATCGTCATATTCTGAACCCTTCTAAGCTTTGTCCTTTTTTTGTAACAGTTATGTCTCTACCAACCTCACAAGGTGCACAACCACCCTACAATCAGGCCGCTGCCACTGGTTTTCCGGCGGCTTACAACCCGAAACCCCTGGCTGAGGTTGAATGGTCCACCGGCCTCTGTGATTGCTTCTCCAACTTCAAAAACTGTAAGCTCCTTTTTGATACATTTATAGTAATTCCTTTGATGTTGACCCTTTCTTACATATTGCCTCGTCTCTGTTTTGTTTAAGGTTGCATAACGTGCTGGTGCCCATGCATCACGTTTGGTCAAATTGCAGAGATTGTTGACAAGGGATCAACATGTAAGAAACTATTCATTTCTGAGAAAAAAAAAACTATATATGTGATGGTGATATGAAAGGGAAAGCTTGGTTTGGTTGCGTTGAAAGAGATACTAAGTAATGAATGGTTTGATTTTGTATATGCAGCATGTGGTGCTAGTGGATCATTGTATGCACTGATTTCTTGGTTGCTTGGTTGTGGCTGCATATACTCGTGCTCCTACCGCAGCAAGATGAGGAGACAATACATGTTGAAGGAGAGTCCATGCTGGGATTTCTTGGTTCATTGCTGCTGTGAATCCTGTGCCTTGTGCCAAGAATACCGTGAACTTCAAAACCGTGGATTTGACATGACCATTGGTATCCTATAGTGCCAGACTGTGAATAATTTAATATGCTTAAGCTTTGGTTTACACTACATAGATTTTATTTCAAAATATATGAAGATGATGAACTAATTTATTTCGTTTGAAAATGTCGATCAGGGTGGGAGGGAAATGTTGAACGAGGGAACCATGGTGTAGGCAAGGTTCCAACTGCTCCAGCAGTTGAACCTATGACTCGTGAGAAATAACCATAAGCACTATGCATGGATATGAGTTCCACATGCCTGGCCACGATACCTGCGTCAGATCTTATCAAGACCACTTATGATTAAGAATGTATTATTATCAGTTGTTGTTATATTGCTGTTCTTGTTGCTGCTGTTGATGTTACATGTCTTTCATGGATATGGTATTACAATTTGTGAAGACTTTCCCAGTTGTGTGAAGCTTTTATCTTCATATATATATATATATATATATATATATATATATATATATATATATATATATATATATATATATATATATATATATATATATATATATATATATTACACAATTTAATTGTCCGCGCCAATACAGTGTTTTTATGTTCCCCAGTGAAAATTAATATTTTTTAATTGAAGTTATTCACAAAAATAAGAAGCTTGATAAATATAAACTCCATCTTCGGCGATATAGTAATAGAGAAAGAAATAATAAAAGAAGAGAGATTAGAAGAAAGTTACTACTAGATATATGTAACATGTGATAAAATGTTAGTAACATTTGATTTTAGTGTGACTATACATTATATATCTAGTAGTGAGTATAGAATGAAATATAAAGAGAAAATGAGTATGTAATTATTGTAAAATAAAAACAATAAATCAGAATAGGGTGGATGTGGGTTTGTGGGTATGGGGCAATTTGACCCACAGGATATTTTATTTCTTCAAGATATTTAATAAAAATATTTAAGTCCCCGTAAAAAATGGGTTTTGTCTCCATGAAATAGGATCTTAAATGTAAAAAAGTTATAAGTGATAAAGGAAAAAATAAATTAGTACTAGTTTTATTACTTTATCTTGTAAATTTTATCGTTTTTGTTTCGATGATACTAAACACATACAATGATTCAATGAGCAAACACTTCATTTTTATTTGTCTTATTGTAGTATAGATTTGACAGTTTACTTGAAACTTTTACATAGATGTTTGGAAAATATTTTGTTGACACCTTTTATTTGATACAGTTTTGACACACGCCACATGGTGTATGTGTATGTGGGTTGGTCCGTTTGGGTGAACAGTCTTGACTACTGCAACATTTAAGGGATTTTTCATTTTCGTTAAAAAGAATATACAATGATATGAATACTTTATGATTTGCTCACAAAAGATTTTTATAAAATGAAAAAAGTGCATACAGGATAATTGTACTTTGTGAAAAGTTATTTGTTATTTAAATTATTCTCATATATTATTTATGTTATAAAGAACTTGTCATACTTTTCTTCTTTTAATAATTTTTTACTTCATGCAATTGTGTGAGTTTGTCAAGGCAATTCCAATGTTAATGGTTTGAAATAGATAGATTATGATAATGTAATGTCTGTCTTTTGGCTCCTTGCGAAATGGTAGTAAGAAAACACAAGTATGCCTGTCTTATCGTTCTTTCCAAAGTTAATCTTTCCTTTTCTTTTCTCTTTCCTGGTCCGTCCACATGAGATGACCAAAACAAAACATTGATATTCTCTGGGTTTTTTATTCACCAAAACATTGTTCATCAACGAATGCAGTTCTGCCTTTTAACTGTGTACTAGGTTGTGGTTGGGTACACGCACCAAGATGAGACGACGACACAAGTTGAAGGAGTCCATGTTGGAATTGGTTTGGTTTTGCTGTGAACCGTGTGCCTTGTACCAAGAATATCGTGGAACATCAAAACCGTTGATTTGACATGGCCATATTTCAAATCACAGAAGATAAATATTATATATATGTCGGTTTTTCTTATATATTTTGTAACAACATTAGACTACCTAAATAAGGTTGAAAAGATCAACCCAATGCATTACACTCAAATAATTAATTTTCTAACATGTTTCCTCTCTTTTTTCTTGACATTGATTATGTTTCGTAATTAATTTTATTGACAAATTCACCTTTTGACCTTTTTATTTAATTTCTCAACTTCTTATAACATTATTTTGATTCCATATATGGTCTATTATTGATACATTTAAGTATACAGGATTAGTTTTGGAAAATTAAAGAAAAAATAAATGGAAATTATGAGTGATAAAATACTTCTAATAAATAAACACGTGTTAAGAAAGATTTAACATAAAATACTTCTACTATGTAATTTATTAACCAAGTTAAAGTTTCACATAATTTCCTATAGATTTAGCCTACCCATTTCATAATTAACTTCCTCGAGCCTGAGGAATCACACATCAGTTGCGAGAAACAGAGTCATATATTGATTTTTTTAGTAGAAAAAAAAATACAGTAGATAGATACTGTTCATAGCCACTCGGAAACTTCTACTTTGACCAAAAATCCACTACAGACAAGAGTGGTGGACATGTTCCCTTTTAGCAGGTTTTGTCAATGCCAAGCAAAGGAAAAGTGAAAATATTTAGTAAAGGGGAAAAAATGAAAGAAAAAAGCAAAAGTAAAAATGATTGATTTTGCATGACTGCATAAAGTAGAGGCAACGAATATCATTCCTGATTCCATTATCTCTTTTACTTGAAAATTTTCAGATAAAAAAAAGTAAAGCAAATGTATATACTATAAGTAGGACAAATTAAGATAACAACTTCCAATAAAGCATAAAAGGAAAACCACACCCTCATGGGCAACATAAGTGTAAACTATTCCTCCCAAATATACTATAACACAAAATTTCAGATGAGTGTAGATATGATGTATGTTCTGAAGATTTAATGTTATACAGAAAAGTACTTATAAAAGTCATAAACTCTGTTATGTGGTTTAAGATTTAAATGTTTTGAGCATATCAAAGTATTGGTAAACTTGAAATTTGCAAAGTGTGTCTACGGCTGAAGCAACGACCTGGAGTACACGCAAACAACAACAAATGCATGCATTAAAAGAACCACCGCAACTCAAAAACCAATACCAAACCCCACAAAGGCAGTCACACTACAGAATACTAAATTTTTGTTTGTCTTAATCTCGCCATACTTATTCCCTCTTACTTTCTCTTTGTTCCTTTACTCTCTTTGGGGCCCCTCCAGGGGACAATAGAGTGCAAAGGGTATTTGGTTCTGCTTTATCTGAGAAAGCAAGAGTGCAAGGGAAGAAAAGGGTTTGATGTGTGTGTGAGTTGGGAAGAAAATGGCGGGGGGTGCAGAGGAGGAGCTAGAAAGAAGAAGCAGGTTCCTTAAAGGCTTGATACAGAAGAAGAAAGCCATTGAGCAACAAGAGCAGCATGATCACCTACAGCACAATAACGTTCGTGTCAGAGCTTGTGACATGCCTCTCCCTCTTCAGAATTCTGCCTTTCGTTGTGCACGTGATCTTCTCGATACTATGCCACCAAAGAAGCTTGATAGCAAACGCCTTGCCCTCGCACTTAAGAAGGTTGCCTTTCTTTTCGTTACTGTTTCTGTTTATTTCTACTTTTGTTTAAGTGTCTGCATTTCTTTACAAGATCTGTTTCTGGATTCTGATCTTTTTCCACATACATGGTGTGAAATCTCAATGGCTAATTTGGAAGCTTTTGAAATAGGAAAAGTGCTCTGATGTGACAAACCGTTGTTTAGCTCTCCTGTGTTTATTCTTATTCGTCAATTTAGTACTACTTTATGTTGGTTGTTTGATCTTCTTGATCAAAGTCCTTTTTGTTAATTAGTTTTAAAATCATAAGTTATATCAGTTGGTTTTGATTTGGGTTATTGGTATTTTTGTCGATTGAATAAACATCCTCTGTAGAATGGCAAGTTGTTTGCTAGTTTCAAAATGGAACTAAGCTTGTTTGAAATTGATCTGCTATTTTATTTTTCTTGCGGGGTTGTGGCGATTCGTTTGGTGAAGGAAGGTTTGATTGCTCTGTAGCTATCCTACAAACTTAGCTTGTATCAGAAGAGATTGAAAATGACACGTTAAGCTGGTTTTACTTTGAGTATACAGATGAAGAAAGGATATTGAACACCCTCAGGATTTGCCTTATGAGACTCACCAGTTCAATTGAAGAGTATGGTAACTCTTTGGTCCAATGAAGATTAAATTATCTAGTTGTAGTGAACTGTGAAGAACAATATGGTAGTAGAGTTATGGTTAACAAGACTCATACTGATGATAAGAAAACGAATAAGTGGAAGATTAGAAGAATGAATATAACAGCAAGCATAGTGTATAGAGTTTGAATCTCACTGCTCATTTCATTTCCGTGTTTGTGAACATTGTTTGTTCCTTGCTTGAATGGGTCAGACAAAAACTTTATTGTTTTGCAGGAATTTGATTCTTCGTATGGTCCAGCATGGCACTGCATAGTGGGGACTAGTTTTGGCTCCTATGTTACTCACTCTGTTGGTGGTTTCTTGTATTTTTCCATTGACAAAGTTTATATCCTTCTCTTCAAGACAGCAGTTGAACCATTAGACCATTCATAACTTCGATATGCAGAACTCCTTGGAAACTTCAAATAATTTAGTATTTTAAACCAGCTGAGTGAAATTGCAAATTGTAAAATTTAAACACATTTGTATTCTGTGAAGTATTTGATGCACTTCAGTTTGCATTCGAGTGTGGAATTTGTTCTGACAAGTGACAGGATACTCTTTCTTCAGCTTAGAAATAGACAACTTTACACAATTTCACTCTCGATTTCGCACTTAACAATTAACATTTGCTCATTATATACAAATCTATTATCTATCTGAGACTTTTCAATCAACACAGCAGATCTTTGTTAATACATCATTTTTCTGACATTATCTTCAGCCAATATCATTACATAGATGTTTACTGTACCAAGGACTTGGGATACTCTTTCATCGTTATCTTTATTTTTATATTTAACATACAGGTATAAAATTTGTCTCGTTCTTATATGATAAAGTATCCATATTTATTTATTTTACTATTTTAAATATTAATTAAATAATTTTTCTATAAAAATAAAAAATAATTATATTATCAGATAGTTAATATCGAATACACGTTTATTTTATTTCAATGTCAAATATTAAAAAAATAATTATATAAATATTAAATAACAAATAAATAAAGGCTATCAAATATGTGTCCTGTCAATTTATATAAATAAATACTAAAGAAAAGTTAATTTTAAATTTTAAATAATAAGGTGAAATTTTTTTGAATTTAATCGAGTTTGGGTAGTGTTAAAAAGGAAGATTTTGAATTTTTCTTTTCTTTCCCTCATGAAACTTCCTTGAATGATCCATGATTTTATGGTATTATTAAGCATAAATATTGATAATTTTTAATGATACCATAATTTCATATTTATAATTAAAAATATTAGTAAATCATGATAAAGGGGTACTGAACATTTGTGATTTGTGGCTGGGATACCTTTAACCACAACTAGCTAACGTGTCATGTTGATATCTCATCTTGTTTTCTTGCCAATTCCGTCATTGATATCAAAATCCCTTAAATACACGCAAGTTTATTTTCCTTTGGTGAGTGAACCAAACATGGCAGAATCCTCGAAGGCGGTCAGTTTAACTGTTGAGCCGGAACAACCTGAAGCAAAGCCTCCTCACGAGGGTATGTTTCTGGTCTTGACATATCTTCCTGTGTACGAGGTTGTGCTCATGTCTCAGGTTTGCACATCACTGAGAGATGCAGTCAACAATGACATATTACCATGGTTGAATGTTACTGTTGAACGGCCTCTCAATTGGCGACTCAACGATGAGATTCTATTTAAAGTCACCTCTAAGGCCAATGGTAGCCTCAAAACTCTCACTCTCATCAGCTGCGCGCGTGTTACCGATGAAGGGCTCCAGAGGGTCGTGGAACAAAACCCTCTCATAAACAAGGTACCAATAACTAAACCCACACATTTTTCACTCACCATCTTTTCCTAGTTCATCATTGTGGTGCTTTAACTATGCAAAATCTTGGTTTCTGTATTATCTGAATGAATCTATGACGTCAGATTTTCCTGTTTATCAAGTAGGACAATGTTGATAAATGTAAGGAATTCTGTGTAAAACTGGTTGTAGAGGTTTTCTATAAAATTGATTGAAAAATGAAAAGTTACTTGACAAAAGGGCGGCTTGTACATCTTGAAAACCATGTCTGGATCTTCAGTTAAGCTAGAAACTGAATTCATATAGGAGAAAAAATCAGGCTTTGATAAATTAGAAGGTTTACTTATCTGAATGAATCTGTGAGGTCAGGTTTACTTGTTTATCAAGTAGGACAATGCTAAGAAATGTATGGAATTCTGTGTTAAACTGGTTGTTGTGGGGATTTTCTACAAAATTATTTGAAAAATGAAAAAGTTACTTGACAAAAGGGTGGCGTGTACATCTTGATAACCATATCCAGATCTTCACATAAGGTAGAAACTGAATGCATATAAGAGGAGAAATCAGGATTTGACAAATTAGAAGGTTCCGCCAACATACTAGGATTTAATTGTTGTCTCATTTATGGTTTCATTTGGGTGCAGCTGCGTATACCAGGGTGCACAGGTATAACCCCTGAAGGAGTTCTCAGAGCCGTGAAAACACTATGCCAAAAAAGTAATTGCTTGAAGACCTTAAGTATAAATGGCATTTACAACGTACAGAAGGATCATCTTGACATGCTTATCGTGAACCTGAGAAAGAATCAACCAACAGAGGAGCAGCAAAAGCAGCAGCCTGTCTACTATCATGAACGAGGTAGCCTTTCGGTATTTAAGCATGAAGAGAGCCAACGGCTCATTGATTTGGATATATGCCCCAGGTGCTCTGAGGTGAGGATGGTTTATGATTGCCCCAGAGAGCCTTGCACGAGGAGGGAATGGCCACTATCCCCATGTAGGGGTTGCAAATTTTGTATTCCAAGGTGTGAAAACTGTGGTGGATGCATCGAATCCGGAGAAGTGGAAGAGGGAGCTTGTGAAGATATATTCTGCCTTGAATGTTGGTTACAGCTTCCCAAATGCAGTTTCTGTAACAAACCATACTGTAAGCAACACTCAAATTGGTGGTGCACTTCTTCAGACTCTTCATTGATCTGTAAAGTTTGTGATGAAAACTCTCACGGATATACCTATACTGATGTTCTATAATGAAGTACAACTTGGGATAAGTTCCCGTAACTTCTGCTACGCTTATGGCTGATGACTGATATTATTTTCGATGTTGTCTGTTGTGGTAGCCTTTCCCTAAATTCATTCAAGTCGTCACAAAAGAGTCCGATTCATCAGCTCTGTACAGTGTCAAGATCATCATGCCAAAGTATTCCAAAAGATTCCATAGAAAAAATAATTCAAATTCAAAGAATAAAATTGCTATTCAAAAAGAAACAATGCGTACAGCAACGATATCAAATAATTACTGTTTGTACAAAATTCAATGGACAACTCATATTACAATTGCTGATATACATGTTGATCAACTGGCAGCTCAAATAATTTTTAGAAGGAACAGTAAATAAGGTATGTTGCGATGCAATCTTGCAGAAGAAAGTTGAAGAGAATGCCTCCATTAATTTATATATGCCGAAGATGGACAGAAGATGAGCCTAGTTCTCTACATAACTGCACATAAAAGTAGAACAACCAGACCCAACGAGCTTGTGAAAAATCCACCGTTGGAGTAATATTGTAGCAAGTATCCCGAACTTGTGGAATTAGATGGGGCCAGTGATGTTCCATTTGTCCGGGTTCCCTTTCTCCCATGACTTTATTTCACCATAAATATGCAACCAAAGAAAAAAAAAGTTATTTAACAGCTCTTTGAGAGTTGAAAGAGAAGGGATTGGGAATATACATTAATAAGACAGCGGATAAATTCAGGAAAGGAATGGCAACGAAACACAGTAACAGAAGCTCTAGAATCGTACCTTCCAGGAAATATACAAGAACCGTGACCTGTAAAAATCGTAATGCAAATATCAGTTGAATTGTAATGCTGAGCAACTTTATATAGAAAATTGATTATGCACACCTTCTTTGATGTATAACAATTCCTAATTCATCTAATATGTAATTCTATCAAACAAGCCTGGATGCAAACATGCATGTTTATTTATTGCCTATAGATATGGTGTTCTAGTGAATGCACACGCATTTGTATCCAACTCATATATATTTACGTAGGAGTATGTATTTCCATACTTGGGTCTGTGGTAGTGATAGATGCAACGCCTTTGAAATCACAACTACCCGGCGATTTATCCATCTTCTGATAGTATGCATTGAAAGCATACGTAGAATGTGAAACTACATTATCGGGTTGATAACATGTTTGACCCTGCAGCAAAGGGGAACAATCCACCTTTCCCGGTCCACAAGCCCAATCAAGTGCTGCCTGTAACATCTTAGGGTCAGCATTACTCTTTGCGACACAAAAGGTCTGGTTTGTTGTATCATTTGCAAAAATAGTACCAGCACCAGTCAGGTGTAAGGTATACACCGGTTCTCCATTGGCATAAAATAGCCCCCAGTTCTTTTCTGAGAATGGACCGGATCTTAAGTCTTCATTATAAAGCTCATAAATATAGGTGCTAACTGCAATTCCAGGATGTTTAGGAGTCCCCGTATTGTTAAGGACGTGTCTGATCAAGTTACTGTTGTAAGTGTTGGCATTATCAACAGTTGCATCAGGTTCAGATGAATCACCTTTGGAGGGCCATCCTGACTCAGTCACCACAATAGGGATATCGGTGAAGTTCAAATCCGACATTGCAAAATAAGCAGCATCAACAACTGCATCAAAAACATTAGTATAATGCAGCAGAGTGTTGGAATCAACAGCTTCCTTATTTGGAGGTAGGGGACGGAATAAAGCATAATCTAGTGGGATTGCATCATTGGCCTGCTGGTAATCATAATATGGATACACGTTGAGCATAAGATATGAACCTGTTGATTGCAAAAATTTAAGCATGGGAACCATGACTGAATCCCATGTACGGTTGAAAAATGCCTGGGAAGGAGGGAAAGAATCAAGGATGATAGAAGAAGAGTGCGGACTAGAGACTTTAATTTGCTGATCTAGATTAGCCGCAACAAGAGCAGAATGAATGAAATTTATGGCAGAGACTAGAATAGGGGCTGCATTTGGGAGAGTAGTTAGAACCTCAGATCCAACACATATGGCAGTGATGTTAGTAGCAGGGATATGAGCTATGACATTTCGATTAACCCAGTTTGCTGCAGTCGCGTTGGACTGACCAATGCCAAGTAACTGGTCATTGGGAACAGAAACAGTTACACGGATTCCTGTCTTGGCAAGTGCACGAAGTAAGTCTCGGTCAGCATCATAGAGTCTCACATGTTGGATACCTTGAGCCTTCAGAAGAGCAACAATCTCTGTTGGACCCGGCACGTTAGTTATATCTAGACCAACGTTGACACCAATAAATGCATCTGTCAAAAAAAAAACACGAGCGTATGGATGAAGGACTTTCATTTTAACACGAGTTTACTCAAAGTCAGCAACCATCACCAACAGATAAAGATATAGGAAAGAGATAAAAAAAAAAAAGTAAAGTTGTATGGTAAATCCAAACACGAATAAGGATGTACAACTTTGTGAGATGTGGAATAAATTACAAGAGCAATGAGGTATAAATCCTCGATCTAAATATAATGTACATCAAGTAGATAAAAAATACCCTGCATTTTCAGAAAAAAATATATTAACAATCAACAACAAACCTTCAGAAACGAAATAAGAGGAACACTGGGACATTAAGCAGAGATTCAGAAGTAAAAGTTATGATTTACTGACATGCGCTTACCCTTTCTAGATCCTGGATTTCTCTATAAAAATCTCATAGAACTCATTGAGCACGCTTCATATTGTAATCAGTGACAACACCGGCTGGTCGGTAGGGTTAACAAGAGTCCCCAAAACTAAAATTAAATATGCAATGTGACAGCCAAAGAAATGTATGTACTTCTTGAGACATATATGGTCCAAGAAAAGGGAATGGAGAATGATTCACTTATCTGACAAGTCGGCTCTATAACTTTACTGTTTATAATATATACACCACCTGTCTTGTGAAAAGATTTAGCCTGCTAATAGTGATTAGCGGCAGTGCTCAGCTTCACAAGTAAAATAGGAAGCACTAACGTTCAAGAACTATAACTTGTCCCAGTTTTTCCGAAAAAAGATGGTCTAAAAGGCTTGAGAAATTATATCCACGAATAAAAGTGAGATAAGTTTATAACCCTGAATTCTACAGATCCTAAGCTCTAGAATATAACCTAGTTGGAATCAGTCTTACGTACATCATAATTGCAGGTAGTTCTGTCATAATCAAGCATTTACGTTCCTTGTCAGCGATACTATAATAATAATAAGTCTGACAAGGGTCTGTAGATGGCCAAATTGTTCATGCAGCTACCTAATAATATCCTTTATATGCAATCAAATTAGAATTGGCCGTTGACAAATCAATTGCATTGGTCATATTTGATCATGGAGAGATAAGCCATGAAGTTGAAGTAAGCTTTTTTACCCGTCACTCCATATGTTTCTTGTTCTTATCAGTAAGGGTAGGAGCTAAGAGATGTGCATTAGCTAAAAAGGATGTTTAACACACTCCTATGATGCTGGTTGGTAGGTTACGCATTCACATCACCAGCACCTAGCTCTTCTAGCCGCCAACATACACAAGAGAGAAATTCACTTTTTTAGTAAACTATGAAATAAAATGTTGAAAATTTATTTGGCAACTCGGTCAATGGGATTGTGCCACATCACCAAGATCACTTTCTAACTACCATGCTTATTAAATTCCAGAAGTGAAAGTATTAACAGTACGTTACTTACACCCAGAAAACCATATAAAGACAGGAGTATTTATCTATGAAGATTACTTGTTATTCTTCTATGTAACCTTAATTGACTATTCTAGGACTAAAATGCACGTTTTCATGATAAAGCATTTATTTATAAATGGTAGGTGGCAGATTGTCCCATTTACTGTTGTGGACCTCTGTGTTTAATTTTCTGGGCAGTTTCAAAACTACAATTCGACAAATGTCACTAAACCTATTTCAACATTCATATCTGGTTTTCTAAAATAAGGGTATTTTAGTCCATTTCTTTTTACAAAATGCAGTTAACTGTCAAATGCAAGAGTAACACTGTGTGATGAGCTGGGACGCAACAACATTGCTCCCACCAAAGACGGGAAAGGACAGATCGCAAGCTCTGTAGAAAGTAAAAGATTTTCTGGCATAAAACCTTTTACTTTGAACAACAATAACTAAAAATAAAAATGAAAGTGACACTTTCCATTTACTAATCCCCCCTCTCTCTCCACTCTTCAAATTTCAAAACAATAATGTAAATGCAATCCAATAGAGAAAACAAGAAAACATTGATTAAATCATAAACAATAAGGAATTAAGCAATGCCACTTTCAATGGCAGAAAGAACTGATTATGTCAGGATGAAGCTGATATGATGAGGGGGAAAACAAAAACCAAAGACCAACAGAAGAAGAAAATGAAACTTAGGCATTAATATATTTTGGGGGCATGAACAACATAGATAAATTAATCAACGACAACTAAATGGCAGCTAAAAAAATTAGCACAGATGCATAACTTACCCCCAGACCCAGATGCAGAAATTGAGAGTGGCAGCATGAAGAACAGCAGCAGCAGCATAGCCATGAGAGTTGAATGTGTCGAGCAGTAGCATAAAAGGAGCAATGCTTAGACTGAATTTCAAAGGAAACCCACAAGAGAAAAACTGAAAAGAAGGGAAATTGAAATGAAAGAAGAGTTAGAATTTGGGAAATGTCCTAGCGAGTGCGGGAAAAGCAAACGAAATGAAAGTTTGCTCCTTTTGAGAGAGTGGAAGCATGTGAGCTGGAGGAGAAAGAAACAAGAGAGAAGCATAAAATCTGCTGGTCTTTATTGAATTTTTTTACTTATAAATAAAAATATTATTTTAATACAAAGTTACTGTATAAATGGAAAACAAATATTAATATTAATGATTTTTCTTAATAGTAACATGTTAACAATTTTTCTTAACAATTTTTTTACATGTTATTCTTTGATTAATTTGTATATTTGAAATAGACAATCATATAAATTATTATAAAAAAATTATTAGAAAAACATTTTTCTTTTCTAAATTTTAAGTAATTTATATACCAAAAGCATTAATTAAAATAATATATTTTTTATTTTTTAATAACTTTTATAAAGAGTCTCATTGAAGATGCTTGTGACGGTAAAGATAAAGAGTTAGAATTCGCACCACGTCATGGAATCCAACGGCTGTAATGCACGTGCGCCAAACTATAGAAAAGTTAGATTTTTATTTCAGAAAAAGGTGAGGGATACATTACATATATAATTGTTGTTGTTTTTCTCTTCATTTAATTTTATTGTAAACAGATAAGGGAACAAAAAAATAAGGTGAGAATAAGATATTCAATTATTACAATGCTGAAAAGATATAGAAATTATTTGAGTTCAGTCTTCCTAACTGAATGAAAGTATTTATTGACCCGTGTATAATATTTGGTCAGGTAAAAGAACTATGATATTATTTTTTTAATTTTTAATTTTCCTTTTTTGAAAAAAATAGAAAAATTTACTTTTTTATGAGTATTTTATCTTGTATTATATGTAAAAATACATACAAATATTACAATAACAATATTATTATGTTTTAGTATGTTTGTTGGACTTTATGATTTGTTATATAAAAATCATGAAAATTAAATATTTCATTAATAAGAAAACATAAAAAAACTATAGTTTTAATTAGTCATCATCTTTATGACTACAAAAATATTATTGTTGAGTTTTAATTTCAATAACATTTGACGCATTTTATCTTTCGTTTCTTATAACTATAATCTTTCTCATTATCACCTACATGCATTTGCATAATGAAATTGAATAAACTTAAAATAAATAAATAAAGTCTGATAAAAATATAATAAGTTAAAAAAACTTGATTATCCTAAAAAAGTTATGTTTTCAACTATAAATACTAATAATTACTGTTCGAGTAAGAGATTATTCTTGTACTTGTTAGAAAAAAATAAAATAAAAAAAGACTAATAATATATGTGTAAAAAGTTGCCTTAGATGTGTAAAGTGAAGAAGTAATGAAACAACAATAAATAAATGATCGCAAACTTAGAAATCAATTAAAAATATAATAATTTTTTTTATTATAGTTAAAATTGGAGATTCTAAATTAACTAAAAATAAAATAAATTTATAGGGTGTAAATAAATACAAATCTTATTTTATAAATTGTTTTATTAAATTCGATTAAATTTAAAATTTGCTTTTTAAAATAATATTACAGTTATTTAATATTAGATATTACAATGCAGGCTGTATATATGGTACATTATATAAATTGTGAGAAGGTTAAGTAAGACTTGAGCTTTTTATTCTAAAGTGCAAATTATGCTTTGAAATAATGTCATCTTAGCAAAAATTTTTAGGTTCTATGATCAAAGTACTATGATACATTAATAATTTTTCTTAACAAATTTTTTTTATAATAGACTATAATAATATTTTGACAATATTTTCACATTATTTATGTATCATTATATGATTGGTCTATAATAATGTTTATAATTGTTATTATTGATTATGAAATAATTTTGAATTAATAAAAAAATGATATTATTGTTAAAATATTATTAAAAATAAATATTGTGAAGGTATCGTTATTCATTTGAAATGGACCGAAGTACCACATACTCTGCAGTAAAAAAGTTGTCAGTTAAAAATAAGTTTTATATTGTAAAATCTTTTTCATATTTTTTTTAATAAAGTGGGCGAGTTGCTTTCGGCCCATAAAATTACTTATTTGAAAGAAAATTGCATACCCTGACACCATCTGCATAGTTACAAGAAAATAATACATTTTCTAATTACTTTAATAACAATTATTATTAGATTTTTCTAATTAGCCTGATTAGGATAATGATTTAGATTTGTGAAAATTATTAATATAAGATGAATTAATTATTTTCTTTCTGACTCAACTCCTAACCATATACCAGACATTGAATCCAATGTTGTAATAATACTGTGAAAACAAGTTGTTGAGATTAGTATCAACTGTGTGCGAATTCTGTACTATAACTTCAAGAACAAAATTAATATGCACATTGAACATAGATTACTTAAGAACTGAAAGAATTAGTAGAGTGGTGAAGCCTAATAGCTTATATAGCAAGTTAAGCTGAGAGAGAAGCTACTATTCAACAGTTTCTCCATAGATAAGGACTGCAAGAATGTCTATGGTGCAAAATGCATCTGTTCATGCATGATCGTGACATTTTTTTATTTTCTAACATTCATGACATAAGAAGGTGGGTTCTACAAGGCCAAGTGGCCCCAAGAATCTTTAGGCCCAAAAAATAATTGAATGAGTGATGTAATAATTAATCATTAAAAAAAGAAATGTTACACTAGAAAAAATGTATGAGTGTTGTATGAGCCAATTGTGGCCATAGCCAAAGACATTTTACGTTATTTTTCATATTTCTTAGTGGATGAGAGTTGTTTTTAGTGTTTATGTGTGGCTAGAGGGAGAAAACTGAGGTTTGGACTGTCCATGGTGAAGGAAAGACCCAATGTTGGTGTCAAGGCCAAGTTGGTTCAAGTCCTGAAACAAGTGTAGGCCATTTTGTGCCTTGTAAACTATTATACGAATAAAAATCCGGTTTTGTAAAAAAATTTGTGCTGCAGGAGCCAGTTGTGGGCACATAAGTAACCAAAGGAAATTTGTGTGAGATAACATGCTGTCAACTTTAACTTTTGCTGACTATTTCAATCATAACTTTTCCCACAGACCTCCAAATGATGTGATTCTTTTTTTATTAGAAAATAGACTCAAAACTCTTTCTAATGACTACTAATGTGTGATTTTTGGACATTTGAGTAGGTGCATCTTATTCCTTAAAGTTAACGCTTTATATATTTCTGCCAACTCTGACCTTTGGTGGTTGTTTTGCTCATAACTTTCTCCACCGAACTTTAAATGAGTTGATTCTTGTTTTGTTGGAATCTAGACTCAAAGAGCTTTCAAATGACTATCAACCCATGATTTATAGACCATTGTACTAGATACAGTTAATTTCCTAAAAACAACGTTTTTCTAAGTGTGATTTTAGTATGCGAAATCAAGTTTGGGCACCCCATGTTCGAGATAAGAAACAATTTTTTTCATTTGAACAAGTTAGTTGAAGTTTTTTTGCAAGGTCTGGAGCAAAAGACAAAGTTGTAATCATTTACAATACATTGGTAAACGATTACACAAACAAAATTCTGGATTTGTACATAAAATTGTACTGTAGGAGCCAGTTCTGGTAACCTATGGAACCATAGTCTAAATTTTTGTATTTTTTTGCATAAATGTAATGGTTTTTGTGTGATTTTGTTGTTTAAGTGTGATTTTAGTGTGGAAAATCAAGTTTGGGCACCCCATATTCGCGATAAGAAATAATTTTTTTTTCATTTGAACATGTTAGTTGAAGTCCTACAAGGTCTGGAACAAGTTAGTTGAAGTCCTACAAGGTCTGAAACAAGTTAGTCTAAATTTTTTCATTTGAATAAGTTAGTTTGGTCTAGACACAGACCTTTCAAATTTTTTGATATTTATACAATGATTGACACTTATTTTTAATGTTTAAGTGTGAGCAGAAGCTGAGATGTCATGTTTGGGCAGTTCATGAAAGCTAACATTATATTGCAATAATAATCTGTTCATAAATATTGTTTCTTACAAAGACAAAAATCCATCTTTGTCTACATACAAAGAAAAACTCTACAAGTTTTGTCTACATACAAAGAAAAACTCTACAAGTGAAACCAATCCTATAACAATCCAAATTTTTGTCTTGCTTCCATTCTTCTAATGTTATCGTTGTCAAGGATCCAGTCGCATACATATTTCTTTACTCGATCAATGTCAAAAGCCACAACCTTCGAAACCTTTCCTCGGTCATGTAGTGCAGGAAAGACAGTGTGCGAAGACGAAAAGCTCCAACCTTCGAAAAACACCAATCTTCTAAAAATTCCAACCTTTGAAAAGCCTCAACCTTCGAAAAGTCCCAACCTTACAAAATCATCAATCTTCAACGAGCAACAATGGAGAATTCCAAAGAGACGAACAAAAAGAATGGGAAGATGAGAAGGGAACATGAGAAAGAGTTCAAGGAAAAGCGTCAATGCAAGAGTTAAAGGAAAACCATGAAAAATAATTGGGTTTTTCTGTCTCTGTCTTCCCCTTCCAAAAATATCCCCAACGTTACATTCCTCAATCCTAAAATTCAAATTGAAAAACACCAATTCACAACCACCACGTGGCGTTGTCAAAACTGTGTGAAAGAAACGTTGTTAAAGAAGCGTTTTCGTTCTTTAAAGTAATAGTATTATGACATATTTTCATATTCATTTGACAAACAATACAAAGATAAAATAGTTATAAAAGTGTAAACTTGTATTTTTTTAGAAGAAAAAAAATAAAAAAGAACCCTCTCAAATGTAAAAAAAAATTACAGTGTATTAAAGTATTATTTTTCTTTTAAATATTGTAACGGTTTTTGTCTCATTTTTTAAAATTCCTATTTTTTTTCTCCCGTTAATACTTTTTCCCTTATGTAAAGTAGTGTTCTTTTTAAGGTTACTTTTGCATTAATATTTGGTGTGATTTGTCTCTGCAATACAAATGCATGCCGTCACACTTATGTTTTTGCTCGTATACAAATTCACTTCTCCAAACCTATTTTTAGACCTCAAAAAATATAAGTCTAATTATTTTGAAATAAGTCTTCCATGTTTGAAAATTGTTCCCAGATGGAGACGTTTATGTAATTTTCAAAACTGGTAGATTTTAAAATGAAGAAAAAATGTATCGGAAAAATTTTAGAAAGAGATTTGTAAAAGAACAAGACTGAGCAAAGCATTGCTGTCTGGGGTATTTGAAAATGACTTAAAAGTGTGACACACGAAAATATCACTTCAACGCAAAAATCTTAGCCACTTCTACTAGTGTTGCCAAAAACATCCAATTCACCATTTGTTGAAAATGTTATTAACTTTGGCATTTTTTTTTTCATCAAAGATATTTCTTATAAACATATGCATCTAATTTTACATTTTTAATAACCTTCTGTTTATATATATTAAAAAAATTATATTATGCATTAACTATATTTAACTTCATTGATTAAACTTGTGATTATGTTAGCAAAGTTCAGTTGAAAGGGGTGAAGATAATTAATAAGTACACTAGTATTCTATAACCTGAATGTTGTTTATGGTATTATGATATCAGAGACACCCATGCCCTGCAATTTTTGAATTTGAATTTTCTGCAGAGATAATGATAATGTTCCTCTATTAAAATATATTAAAAGTTTGGAATAGTAGAAGAATAATAGAAAAAATCAGAAGGAATATACACAAGAATCTATGCTCCAATTTTTTCCCAAGCTAGTAATATACTTTTAACAGTTTTCATTTCTACTTTTTAAGATGCGTTTGGATTCCATCTCAAATACTTGTATACAATAAATAACTTTTAACATGCAAATTAATATACCAAATGACATTTCTAGTTTCAAGAAAATGAAATTTTAATATATTTCTTATAGTAAGTAAAGAGGTAGATGATTTTTTTTGTTTTTTTAGGTTTTTTCACAAAAAGAAACAAGAAATAAGTACAGAATATAAATAAATATATAAACTGGGCTTTTACACCACAAATGTAAACAAATAATACGAGTCAATAGTTGTCGATTGCTAAACCTAAAATTCAAGCAACCTTTAAAATAACAAGGTAAAAGCCCTACACAACAAAAATAACTATGGTAATAATCTATCTATGAACTGAACGAAGTCTGGTACTTGAGAATAATGTCAGTATAAATTGTGATCAACCAAAATATCAGCTTACAACAATTTCAGGTTACTAGAATATTGTTTCTCAGAAATACTTTCCTAAAGCTGCTGGCTACTATCCTTGCATTGAGATGACACCGGCAAATTCTGCAGGGCCACACTCTTCAGACTTCTTGTTAAGGTTGTATGGTGCTGCACTCGTCACTCTGCAAAACCAAACACACAAACCTCGTAAATAATTTCATGTATTCGTTACACTAACTGCAAGATTAACCTAGGAGAGCATATAACAAGGCTACATATTTTAAACTCAAAGCAGAAGCACACTCTTGTATTATCAGTACTCAGCATCTTAAATTATACAAGCCTATAAACTCAAGTGATGCTTGCAAGTTTTCGCAAGTACAGGATGGAATAAGGGATCAATTGAAATAAGGCCAATGAATGTTTTCCCTTATAATTAGATTGATTCAATCAGGGAAATAAATATCATAGTAAATGGTTGCAATTGCAAGTGTAAAATTTCAATATAAGCAACTTTTTCTGAGAAACAAAATTAATGATGTAAGATTCTGACGGTGAGTTTAAACCAAAGCAAAGTTATTACACTTCATAAAAAGAGAGAATTGATGTATGAAAGATTATATTTGCTTTTCATTCACATTCATAATAAATTACTCGTTTTCCATTCATCTGATTACCATTAAACCAAACAAATTCTGGGGGAAGAGCACCACCACACAATTAGAAAGTCCATGTAGTATAGTCATTGAACCAGAAGTTTAACAGTCCAAGGATGATAAGCATGATTTCCTTATGTCAAGAAATATATTACGCCCACCCAAGTAAGAATGCATATAAACTAACCTTTCTTTGCGCTTTTCTAAAAATCTAGCCAAGGATGCTTTCCTAGCCTGAGGTACAGCTGCATAACAGATGGTTTATAGAAATCATTAAACTGAAACAGGTGTAATGGTCAAACGCAGATAATATCAAGACAATCATTAATGTATAAGTCTACAAGACCATCGAGACCACACAAATGAAGATGAACTAAAGAACCATCGTCTGCAAAAAGTGTGAGAAATGATATCATCAACATACCTGATGTCAACATAGTGGCTGCACTGACTACCTTTGGAGGCTCCCCATTGCTAACAGGAGTGGTGGGAACTCCAGTTGTTTTAGCAGCAAGAAATTCATCAGTGCTGGTTGAGCCACTCCCTGATTGTGCTCCAGTGTGTGAAGAAACAGATATAGGGCTTGAAAGGCCAGAGCCGGGTGGCGTATTTGCAGGTTGAGTCGCAGGCACACCGTCGCCAGCAGCCAACTTCGAGACTGGCATGTGAACTTTTGGCTGGACCATGCTAGGAGCTACAGATACGCTACTGCCAGCCAACAACATGATAGCTTGAGCCTGCAAAAAAATGGCCCCGTTTAAAAGCTTAACCACAATAAAGGCTTGATCAATAGACAATACACGATATTGCGTACCTTTTCAGCAGAGATATCATTAAAGACTTTGACAGTTCCCCCATAGAAGATGGTAAGCTGGGCAGAAGGCGGAGATGGTCTCATACTGTTACTTAAAAACAACATAAATCAAAAACAGAAACAAGCTTGTATACTATCACACAATTCAATTGAAGGATAAAACTAAAATTACCATGGTTCAACCATTCCAGCAACAGCACCAGCGTTGGGAATGACTAAATGGGGCACAGAAACAGGTATTCCCCCAAGTAATGGCTGCTTCACACCGGTGCCATTCATATTCTGGCCACCAGTTGCAAAATGATTATTCAGGAATGGATTCCCCATGGAAACTGAAATTGCTTGATTGGGAACAGAAAACATCTTCACATCATGAGGACGATGCACAGAATTCACATCATGTTGTACTGGAAATGGAGTCAGCGAAAAATGATGACCACCTTGCCCATCGTGATTGAAAGATTTCTGAATAGTTGTAATAACAAACAATCAATGGATGAAAAGGCAAAAAAGACATCAGCTGATACTAGAGTTTAGATGTTGAAACACCAGGCACGAGAAGTTGCACAACAATCACATGTTAGGTTCTGATCCAAAAGGGCTTAGGACAGCCATAAGCAAAAGCAGAATTTTTATAAATTTTTACATGAAAGAGAAGGAGAAAGACATGAAAAGCTGTCCTCTTATTATCGTAGTTGACTTAAATTAAAATACAAATAATAATTCCAAAAAGCAAATATACCTCTTTTAATTTAATTTAAGGTAGCATCTAACCTGGGTGTCACCGGCAGAGCGTTTGTGACTAGACTCAATTGCATCTTGACTTAAGATAGATAAAAGACCAGCTGTTATGGGACCAGACAACATCTTCTTAGTCTTATCATCTTGAGAAGCCTTGAAAGACATCAAATGTGGAATGGCGGATACTTTGTTCGAGAAAGGCCACTGTGCAATGGAACCCTTTGTGAAGCCTACACATACCCACAAAAATCGCCATCAACATAAGCTAGGCAGACTTTAAACATGAGTTAATTGGCCAATAGACCTTAAGGGATAAAACAAAAACAGATATTAAAACAAGAAGCACAATTAGGACCTAATGGCCTATGTGCAAATCTCTCTACTTATCTTTGTTTAGAAGCACACCCAAATTAACAAAACCGGTAAGAACTTGATAGCGATTTCTTTCCCCAAATTGAAAATTTCACAACGCACTCATACAGTACTTTAAATATATAAACAAAAGGAAGTCACAGCTTAATTATTTCCACTAGTAAAATCTAACTCCTGAATTTCTAATAAACAAGGAAACTTTTGAACCATACAGAGAAAAACTTACCAAGTTAAAAAAAGCGCAAAGAAAAAGAAAAACTATTATAACCAAGCCAGTCTATGAACAAGAAAATAACTTTTTAACATAAATCAACCCACATGCAATCAAAGAGTAGGAAGAATTGAATCAGAAATTGAAAAAAGAAGCCAATTCACATGGAGTTGAACTTTGCAAGAAAGCAATGAAATATGCAAATTTGAAAATGAAAAAAAAAAGTTTGAAACATGCCAGAGTCTTCGTAGCCATCAACGTTGATCTCCTCCTTCACCGCAGTGGGTGGTTCTTTCGAGTTGAGACCCATGAAATCTCTCTCCATTTCAGAGACAAAAAGCACAACCCAGTGAAATTTTAGAAAAAATAAAATTCTTCTTCCTTGAAAAACAAAAGGGAAGAAGCAGCCCTTGTTCCTTACTCACAATAACAAGAACAATAAGGAAAAACGAGAGAGACAGAGAAACAAAGAAGAACAAAGTAAAAGGTTTCAACTACATCAGAAAAAAGGAAGTCCAATGGGGTAGTGTTTCACACGAGTTTCGTGAGATCTTAACCGTTAAATCGTATGTTACAAGAAAAGAAAAGACTGGTCATAAAAGGAGATTGGTTTACCGGTAATCCGGTGGAGTGACTGGATAAACAGGTAAAAGACCACGTGCGCAATCCTTGGATTGATTATCAGAAAGAAGAAACTACGAGACTTTGTCGGTGACAGTAGTGGTGTGTACTGACACCTGGTGAAATAGCGCACGTGTGCGACACGCAACGGCGACTTTAACACGTGTCACTGAAGAATAAAGTAATGTGTATTCTTCTACTTTCATTGATTCGTGTGGTTTACTCATATGTTCAGAGAAAATCTTATAATTATTGTAACCAAAAGAAAACAATGTCACATAAATCAGTGATATAAATTCTCTAAATTTGGTAATTATCTAGAATTTGATGTAATAATACATCAAATTTAAAACCTAATTAATGCTATTTAAAATAGTGAAGTCAACCATTTTGGGGGCGTGAGCTCATTTAATGCACAACTACTGTTTCTTTTTATTATTCTTTCATTGAACAATGAAAGCAAGATTAATCTCCCAGATACTTTGTTTCATTTATTAAATGAATCACAGGCCAAAACTGTTGCTTATTTTATTTCAGAAACAGGGTAAGAAAAAAAGAAGTATAATTTCATAAAACATAAATATAAACTTTTATTACTCAATTAATTGAGACAACTTTATTTACAATTTTAAAGGAGAAAATGTTACTTTTTCAAGATTTTTGTGAATAAAGAAAGTTCAAAAGAGTACCACAGTTAGTATAAAATTTAGTGAACTAGAAAAGGTTTTCAAAAGAAAATTTTAATTTCTCAAATTTAAGGATTAAAAATTAAAATTTTAATATCTTCAATTCAATTTTATAAAATGAGTTTGCAAATAAAATTTTCAATCACTTATATGCCATGATAAATAATGAATTTTCTGACAATAACTAATATAATAAACTTAAAAAATATAAATATGTTAAGATGTACTCTAATTTATAATTTTAATACTAAGAGGTTAATTTTGAGTTTAATTTATTATTTTATCTATTCATACTTTATAAAATCGTTTTATATATATTTGACATGAAATATCAAGAAATATTTATTTTTTAAATCAAAAAGTTAGAATTGTAAAAGAAAACTCTGGAAGCTTTGGACAAAAGAAACACCAAATCATTACAATTTCAACAATTGCTTGTTAAACAAAATTCACAATATTTGATAAAGATATTAAATTTAACATGCTGAATCATATATTTAATAATATTATCTTACATATTTTTAGGTATACCTTGGCATATAACCTATAAATCACATGTGGAGGTTATACAAGTAAAGCTACTAAAATCATTTATTAAAAATAAAAAACTTTATCGCCTAAGTGGACAGATCCACTACTAATTTTTTTATTTTTATTTTATTCTCAACTCTGCCATATGAGTTTAGTTTATATAAAATTTGAAAATGTATAGTTATATATTTATGAATTAGCTCAATGTAAATTATATATAAAGTTATAATAATAAGTGAAGAGTATAAATTTTGAATGAAAAAAAAATGTTTCCATCTCTATAATTGTAAATATTTTAATTTTCTTTTTACAAATTATTACATAGAAGATATTAAAAGTAATACTTTATTTTATATATGTTACTAAACAAAAAATATGTTGATGCCGTGTGAGTTATTTTCATGTAATTGTTTATAAGCAAAGCAAATGTGACAAATGACTAAAACAATGGGAAGGAAACCATGTGCAGCGGTCCCACGTTGTCCTCACTAAGACTAAAAATATCCAAATTATATTTAGCCATCATTATGCTACAAATAAGAATAGGACACTTGTCATCTATATATATATATATATATATATATATATATATATATGTAATATAGTTTTTAATTATAGATTAAATATATTTTTTTCTTAATTTTCAATAAAAATTAAAATTAGTCTTGATTTAATCATTTAACTTTAAAAACACATTAATTTAATCATTTTAATCAAATTTAATTAAAATAATTAAATTCAAGCTTAAAAATGAAAATTAAATTAATTCAAAATTTTAAAAAGAAACTCATTTTAATTTTAATTAAAAAACCAAAAATACATTTATTATTGATTTTTAAGGATTGTTTTATTTCTTACCCAATTCAAATAATATCGTATTATTTAATAAAATGTATGATAGTGCAACTTCTCAATTTGAAAATAATCATATAATTCATAACTTTTATCCTTACAAAATTATTTACTTTTTATGTTTTTAAAAATTAGAATACTTTAATACTATATTGGAAATGCGAACAAATATTTATACACATTTCCTTTGTATATATAACAAAATCTCAGACTGTAAAGATTAGTCCATAAATTTAAGTTATATATCCAATTTTAGTTTCTATTATAAAAAATGACTATCTTTAATTTGGTTTTTTAATGATTTTTATGAATTAGAAATATGGGTATACAAATAGTAATGTTAAAAACTGGTTTGATATATAAGGCATAAAAATATAAAAGATGGAGAAGGCACACTAAAAAACAAACTAGAGAAAACAAAACATATCCTATCTATAAAAATAAAACTAAGGTCGCATAATTATTTTGAAGAATAACAAAACTAAAAAATAATCACAACCACATGTATGATTGATGTTGATTTCCGACATTTTAAAATTATTAAAAAGAATTAAAATATTTTTATTTATTTTTAATAATGTGGTGTCACTTTCACTAAAGATGGAAAGAATCTTTCATCATCCCTTGGCATAACGTGAATATATATATATATATATATATATATATATATATATATATATATATATATATAAAAACGTGTATGAGTTGACACACACATTAATGAAATAAATAATAAAATACCTTTTTTTTCTTTTCATGTTCTTCCATCTGTAATTAAACCCATGACTTAAAAGTATATTCTCTTCCGTCACTTTGATTTCAAACTTTTTCTTCTTTTCAAGGAAATGAATAAACAAAGATTTGAGAATTAATTTTAAATAAAATAAATCATTTAAGACTTTGTTTTTTACTTACATTTCTCATTAATAAAATAAAAATATTTTAGCTGTAAAAGAGTAATGATATTTGAAAATATTTAAACATATTTGAGAAAAAAAAAATATTTTGACAGTTATTTTATCTATTATTATTTTGATTGTAAAATTTATATAAATTCAAACGAAATGAGTAGTTGTATTTTTTAAAATTAAATAATTTATATAAAAGGACGCATGGAATTCTTTTATCTAAAACCCTTTTAAACCTCAAATTCATCTATTAGATAAACTTGATGTTAATGCAGATTTAATCCTATACAACTCATCATGTATAAGAAGAATCCCCAACACGTTTTTTTCCTAATATACTTTGAATACTTTATTTTTGTCAATTGCTTCATTTCCCCCACCAACCTTCTAATATAAGTTTTTTAATATGCAATTATACAATTAACCTTTTAAAACAAAAAGCAAGACATTTTAAAAATATTTCATTTTAATGTTGATTAATGAGAATAATTTTGTTCAACATACATGTTATTCTCAAAAGAATATTGATATCATAATCCATTATCACTTTAACAAACCTACCATTATCATTGGTCACTATTTGATATAGTTCATCAGTTCACCATTGGTGTTGATTACACACTACTATTAATTTGGTTAAATGAGAGTTGTAGAACCCATTGAAAAAAAATATATAATAATTTCTATTTTTATTTGTTTTTAGTTGTGATCCTAAATATTTAAGTATAGTGTGTATTGGTTTGTACAAAATATTGAAGAAAAAATGAATTGGTGTAGTGTTGAATCCAATAAAACAAGAATCAACGCATTTGGAGTTCTATAGAGGAAATTATGAATAAAACATTAGGAAAAGGTCGTTTTGACAGCAACCAAGTTTACAAGAGTATTTATGTCTTTTTTATGCAAAATATGATGCTTCCTCTTTCTTCTAGTGGAAAAGAATGATGACTTCTAGTGAAAAAGAATGATGATTGAGTAGAGACTAGAAGTAACTAAGAGAGAATGACCAAGTTAACAGAGGGATTTTGAGTGTTTGAAAAATCAACTAGTTGATATAGCAATGAACAGGTGAAAATGGGAGAGAACGAGAAGAGTTAGCAATTTCTGAGAAATCAGAAATTTGTGGACCCATGTAGGATCCACTTGGGTGAGCTAGTAAATTTTATTTTGTGGTGGGTTAAAATTATTAAATAATGAGGAGTGACACATTGTTGAGGTGTTAAGCCTTGTTTATCAACGCTTTTGCTCATTCATGTTATTGAGAACATGTGAGCGTTCGTGATTGAGCAAGGTTGCTTCGTTGGCTTACTTCTGTTTGATGGATACATGTTAATGAGAGCATGTAATTAGTTCGTGATTGAGCACGGTTGCCTCGTTGGCTTACTTTTATTTGATGGATACATGTTAATGAGAGCATGTAATTAGTTCGTGATTGAGCACGGTTTATTGAGTTCGTTGGTGTAGTTCACGTAAATCATACTATTCGTTTGTAGTTTTGTCAAACGAGTATTATACTAATAAATTCTAGTCTCGTCAGAGATTAGAGATTCGAGTGTCACTTCCTTCTGCACAAGGAGGTGAATGTCTCGCCTATAACTTCGGCTCGTGCTGAGTATAATGCATCGGTGTGCGTAATATCGATGTTTTTACTCGTTAGTCCTTGAAGAGTTAAGGGAGATAGGTATGATGTTGTGATTGAAGACGACTCGAATCGTGTGCTATTGAGAGCAGCTCGTGTTGACAAAATACAAAGAAATGATTGTTCCAATAAAGGAAAATCAACTGTTATTGAGAACAGGATATGACAAACAAGAAAAATGACATTAGAGTACAAAAGGCTAAATTGTGATGATATGTTTCGCGTCGAAATATAAATTGTCATAATGTGTGTATGAAGTTAATATTTTGATTAATATATTATGACATTTCGAGTTGCTCACCCTTGCATGCTGTGATTGTGGTTTCCACCTGCAATGATCGTACTTCTACGGGAGCAGATGATATTGCAGGTAATACTGGAATAGAGTAGCTCGACGAGAGTGCTGGGAAATAATATTTGTCGGGGTTTCTTTATGTTGTTATTTACTAGTGTGTTTGAATTCTATCGTTGTAAAAGACAATCTATAATTACTTCGATGTGGTGTAAAAACATATGGTATGTCTATGAGTTTGCTTCCGCGTTTTTATAAATAAAAATGTTTGGATTTGAATGTTTTATATAATTTAGTACCTTGATTTATTATAAGTAGCATCTTATTAGGAGTGTTACAAGAGTAGGGATTAATGGGTGATAAAATTTAAATTTAATTCAATTTTATAAAAATAGTTTATAAATTAATATTTGCATTTATTTATCATTAATAAACAATAAATTAATTTTATTTTTAGTTGATATATGACTTTTAACAGTTAAAATCTCAATTTAACTTAATAAACATCGTATAAAATTAAGGGTCTTGAATTTAAAGAAAAATTGTCTGTTTGTATCATTAGTTAGAATGCAATCCAAAATGATAATTTTTTCAATTAAGTTTATATTTATCCAATGTTATAAATTTAAGTATAAGTTGAGAGTTTTCTTCATATAAAACTAAAAAGAAATTGATAAATAATATTTAAAAAAATAAATTTTACGATTTTAAGTTGAATTTAGTATTATAATTTATTATGAGTTGTGTTCATAGATATCAAATCTTCCTCACGTATCTTCTCAAATAATATATAAAAAGGTAGAAATCTAAAAAAACACAGAAAAAAATATACATATTTAGAAAAAACAAAAAATTAGTTTTTAAACTAATTTTTATAAAAGTAAGTCCACTAGTGTTTCAAATGCGAGAAAATTATAATACTGTCTAATATAGGCGAAGTTAAGAAGAACAAAGCTAACATGTGCCCTAGAAATATAATATATATATATATATATATATATATATATATATTAATAAGGATTATATAATAATGTATTGTGAATACAAGTTAAAGTTTGGGGTTTAGTAGTTTGCCAATTCCAGCTGTGTAGTTTTTATTACATATATTATATAACCTGTAAATGTAATGTTTTATGTAATTGGAATGGAACGGTATGAAATAATATATTATATATAGTATATATTAAGCGTGATGTGAATCATACAGTGGTGGTTGCTAAAACAAAAGTCTAAGCTAGATAGTATACATACATACACAAATAAATAAATAAATATATATATAAAAGTGAGAATATTTTTGTTTTTATTTGGATTTAGGTGATGTTTTTCTTTTATTGAGGCAAAGGATCTATACTAAGGATACATAATGTATTTATAGTTTGTATCCGAATTTGGAAATTTTTAGTTTTAATGTGTTTTAATATATATAAATAGATAAAGTTGTTGTTATAATATATTATGTATATAAAATATGACAATAAGATTATAATATATTTCGTATAAAAAGATTATGGTGATAATATAATATATTAAGAAAGTTAAAAATATTATATAATAATAAAATTAATGTAATTTTATTAAAAATTGGATATATTCTTTTATTTTATTTATTTGGAAATAATTAACGGGTTATATGTTTTGTAATGCTGTGGTTAGAGAATGAATTGATGTGTATGGTATTTGAGGGATTGAAAAGAATGAAAAGGTGTGTGACTTAACAAATCAGTGATCCAAAATTAAATACCATAATTTAAAATTATTATTACTTGTAATATTTTTTTTGTTCTTAAAATCAGTGATCCAAAAGCCAAAAATTTATAATATTGAATAATATACGTAGAAGTTAAGAATAGGAAAGCTAAGAGAATGATTGTTTGGCAGACTTTTTGAATTTAGGGTTAGTATTTGAGATAGAAGTGGAGATGCATATGCCATTAATAAAGCTCAGTTACTCCAATCATTTGCTCTGGTCTTCATCACTTTTCCGTAATAAATCCTTGCAGATAGCATGTATATATAAATATTTAGAGAAAGTGTGTCCCGCCATCCACGTGAAGAATTGAACAGTGGTGGATGAATGTATGGGCGTTCATGTGTTTGTGTGCGGATTCAAAAGCAGATGTAATCTAGGACTGTCTCACTCTAAAGTTAGTGGCAAATGGCCTGTCCCAATTATTGATGGATGCAGAGAATCTACAACAACAAACTCTGCATGTTAATAATTTCTTTAAAAAAATTATGCAAATGTTTGAAAAATAGAATCCCGTATACAGCTGGTATTCCAAACCCTTCTACCATTAAAGCACGGGAAGACCCTATAATTGCTTCATCACAGTGATTTATTTGTACTGAGATATATCATCAAAGTATGACAGTTTAATTGAAAATTGTCAACTAAAAATGAGTATAAAAATTTGTATATATGTCCACACCAATTAAAAGAACCCTGGAAAGAACAAAAATATTGTTCATACAAAACTAAATGCTTAACTATTAACAAGTGGTTCACTGATTTCAAGCAATTCGTTTTTGAGACCTGTGAAAACGACAGAATCTGTTTCCAAGGGCTTGAACTTAATTAGAGCTGAAGGTACCAGGTCTTCTTCCTCTATTGTTTTAGGATTTTCCCCTGCTTTTGGAAAATGAGGGATCACACGCCGTTGGACAATTACAGGATGCATTAGCTCAAATTCCAAACCTTCTTCCTTTAGTGCTGAGCTGACAAACTATTACAACAACATGTCAAAATAGAAAACTGCTCAGTTGCTGACTTAAAATAAACAGAAAGACAAAACATCTGGGGAACGAAAACAGAACAAATGGTCAAAATCCATTCAAAATGTGCTACAGGCGTTTACCTACCAATGAAAAATAGGCCAGGTTATCCAATTAGAGACGTGTGCGTAAATTGCAATCGTAAAAATCTAATTGTAACTTTAACACGTTAGCTCTTTTAAGCTTTTAAGTTAAGGCGTGAGTCGTCTTGCATGGAGAGGAACAAATCCTAGCTTACTGCTAGCCCATCGCTTGCAAAATAGGAAGCGGAGAACTTTTTTATTGCAATGAATAAATTCCATGTTTTTGAGTGCAAACACAAATATAAAAAATACATTAGCCCGTGTTTTGCTATAATATGCATTAATGAAACTTGTACGTTCCAATGAATAATCTCCATGGTTGAGTTCAAAAGAGAGCTCTAAATTAGATTACTGATGTTTTGCTATAGTATTGTATCAGTGAGACATAACATTGCAATCATCTAATTGTAAATTTCAAAATGTTGACCGGGAGACTCCTGCGTTCCAACCAACAATTTCCCAGGTTGAGTTGAAAACAGAGCTCCAAATTAGATTACTGGTTATGATTGTCAGAATGCCTAAAATCCTTCGTTAGAAGCAATCAAGTTACACACGACATAGGAAAATCTGCTTCGCTGTTTCTAAGAAATTTCATGCCGAGCAGTAACGTGACATTTATCTAAACGTTTCATGTCAAGCAGTTAAGTGATATCTATGTAAGATACCAGTGTGAATCATTTAGAACCAGAAGTAAAGCTAACTTGATACATTACCATATCACTATATGGACAAAGTCTAGGTCAAAACAAATGAAAAAAATTGAACAAATCAAGTAAGCAAAGGACAAACCTCGTAGAGAGCAGTGGTTGGTTCCCACGGAGCAAATACAGCTTGAAGTACAACTCCATCGGGAAATTGAATTCTGATTATAGTTTTTGTGTATCTCTTCCTGGAAGCTTTTGCTTGTTTTTCTTTAAGTGACTTGGGGATTAAAAGCTGAGAATCTGCAAGCTTTTTTCTCCTTAACTCAGCTTCTCTTCTCACCTCTTCGGATGAAAGGCTATAGAAGGAATCTGGTAGCTCAATTTTAGCAGCAACACTTTCAGGGACAGCAAAGAAGACCTTCACCTATAAGAGCCATTTTAAATGGGAAAAAACAGCGTATTCAATCTAAAATTAGTCCATTACGACTATATCATTGTTAAAAGTCCTAAAGCGCCAAACTAACAAGAAAGTGATGGTACATAAATAGAGCTTTGCAGAATAATAACTAATGCACATATGGAAGTACTTGAACCATACGTAGAATTCACACACAGTTAACAGATTCCGCAACTGTTTTATATATGCTAGCGATTAACAAAGTATATCCTTCTTTTAAATTAGGGTTTTCTGTCTCTCTGCCTTTCCTCTTTATGTAAACAGATAGAAAACTAAAACAAAGACTGAAAATTACTGGCATTCAAGTCAGCAGGTTATCGCACGCACTCCAAAAGCTATATTAGCTCGGAATTATAGGGCTTACAAACAGAGAAAAAGAAAAAAATTAAAGAAGTTCTATGAGGCTTCACAAAAAACATTTTGGATCCTATTTGTCCATGCCTGACTTAAAATCAAATTACAAATATAGCATGCAAGAGATACACACGGTAAATTTCAACCTTGCATAAATTAAAACTGATGTAATCCGTTTTGAATTACAATAGAGACAAACTCAAAAAGTAAAATATTTAAACATCGACTTTTCATTTTTGAAATATTGTATTAGGAAGGGTTTCTCTGGGGGTGTTTAAATTTGGGCACCATTATAATAGCTTGCCCAATTTAGTAGTTTTGCTTAACCTTTTCTGATTGTGAAATGAAATTTTTTAACGAAGACTCTGGATTATTGTTCTCTGCCTTCTGCTTACTCTATCAACCTCAAATGATAAAAATTAATCAAACCGGAAGATAAGGACCTAGTTATCAATCCTAATTTTCAGAATGTCCATATAACCATAAACTACAGCTTAAAACAACCGGCAATTCACTAAGGCCCTAACTTTTACGTCCAGAAACACAAGCAAAGACTATAACAAAGAAATCTTAGGTTACAACTTGATGCATGAAAGTTAGAGTTTGACACCAAATTCAATGGAAATAATTAGTTAATGACATTACACGCTTCATATCCTTTTCTTAACTCCGCTGTTTGATGTTCCTAATCCAGTTAATGGGATTAAAAACCAAGCAGCGGCTGTCTAGATCCTCAACATATTCTATTCCCAAGCACAGTTTCCAGCCAGAATACGAATTGAAAACAGAGCAATAAATCGATAATGTCTAGACTTAAATGCAAGACACACTGTTAAAAGAAAATGAGATACCGTTTAATGGACTTAGTTTATCCATAGCGCCGTTTCAGAGGCATTATCAACACAATTTTACCTGTCTGTCGACTGGCTTTCGCTCGATCTTCACACTGGTCTGCGCAGAATTTGCAGACGCCGAATCCTCTCTCTTTGAAGATGCTTGCTGCACAAGTTGTGATTCCAGTAACACAATGGCCTTCTTGATGAATTTTATCTGCTCCTCTCTGGGAACCTCCATCACTGCCCATGTCTCTCCATTCTCCTCCCTGAGTTCAAACCCCAGAAAACTGAGCAACTCAACCCCCCCAGCAACGTCACCAACAGCCTCTTTTATCTTGGGATTACTCATCCTGATCCTCCTAAACTTCACATTCTCAGGTTCCCTACCAATATTCCTCAACAGTTTGAGAACAATATCAACCGATCCCTCAGATGGATTCCCTGAAACGTAAGTCCCAACACAAACCTCCAATTCACCATCAGTGTTAGACCCAATCTCACTCTCTGAAACCCCGTTTCCATCATCACCTATAGGCTCACGCTCAACAAGGTTACTCAAACAATCATCCACGTGTTCAGAGACAGCTTCTTCGGACCCGAAAGGTTGTTTACAAACGGGACATTCAAACACGTTCAGTGAATACCCATTTTGAGATCTGTTAGAATTAGTGACCAAAGAATCAAACGGGTCAAACCCATCACCATCTTTGCGAGGCTTCTCGGTGCTCCTACTGGGCTCCGTATTGTGGGGAGAGGGTTTGGGATTGGTTGAAGTGGGTTTGGGATTGGTCGAGGAAGGTTTGGAATTAGGGTTGAGCGAAGGAATGGGGCGAGGGGTAGGATTGGAATTGGCGGGTGTAGAAGAAGAACCGAGGACTCTACCTTGGCCCTTGAATTTTCCAGATGATGAAGAGGAGAATTGATTGTTCATTTTCTTCATGAACCCTTTAACCTTGTCTTTCATGTCGCCCATGGCTGAAAATCAAAATTCTATGGAATACAGTAACAGTGGGTTGAAATCGCGTAAATTTACGGTGAATTTTGGAGAGATTGAATATAAAAGATACACAACTAATCAAGAAACTAAACAAACATTAATGGGAACAAGGAAGAGGATAAGAAGAAAAACGAAAAGAGAAACCAAAAAAATAGATCCTTGCAAGAAAACAGAGAAGAGAAGAATGTGCAGAAGCTGGGGTTGACTTCACACCGTTTTAACTTTATGAGGAAACTTGTCCAATAAGGTTGAGCCACCTCATAAACATCAATTTCTCAGACATTCGCCCTATTTTTATTTATTATTATTTTTTCAGTGTTAGGGGTCTCTCAATAAAAGATAATCGCGTTTAAGTGACTTTTAGACATAAATTAATTTTCCTCTTTGCAACACGTGGATGTTTGAATCAAAGGAGACAGAAAACTTGAAGTTAAAAGTGTTCATTCAATTAAAATAATTATATGTTACTTGTTTCAGACACATGGTTACACAAACTTACATATATGACTTATCCAATCTAAAATGTTTTCTTTCGATAGTTAATTAATTCACTTCGTTGAAGAAATTAATTAATTTAGTTAGTACTAATGTAATGACATACTTTTATTTTATTTTATATTGATTTAGTTCTTTATTTTTTTGGACGCAGATATATGTGCTGTTTTACTTTTTTAATTATTACAAATTTAAATAGTTAAATTAGGAGCATCCTATACTTAAATTAATTGTTTGTTTTAATTCTATGAACTTTATATGTTACCTACGTTAAATATCTGTATCAAATTTCAGATAATTAAAGTAAATGTTTAACTTAATTTATAAGTTTTATATTTGGCATGCATATTAATAATTGAAACTTTAAATGTAGCTGACACTGAAATATAATATAATATAAATGTTTTCTTAAAATTTCAAAATTTTAAAAGATGTTATAAATTTGTTCTTCAAAATTCAAAAATTTTAAAAAAATGATAATCAAATTTGTTATGTCTTTTTATCTAAAAAGTATGGTAAATGTTCTTAAAATTGAGAATGGTTGAGTCTAAACTGATAACTTAAAATTTTCATTTTGATAATTTCAAATTTGTTATAAATGATTTCTTAACATGTTAAACTTTGAGAAAAATAGAAATATCTTGGTAAAACGGAACCGGGAAAAATTAAGTAATTGCCTTCCAATGTACTAGTTATAATTATTTTAAAAATACGTAACATTTTCTCTAATTTAAGCTATTAAAATGTTATAAATACATGCTTAAAACTAGAATGATTTCAGTTAAATTAGTGAAATGAATGTTCTTTTTTTTTTAATTATCTTTTGTTCACGTATGTCTTGTAAAAGTAAACAAAGTTTTTTGTTTTATTATTTGTTTATTCTATTTAACTGCAAAACATTTTCTAAAGCTATAAGCTTTGCTTGATCTTGTAAATCATCTTCGTAAATAATCTCAATACTCCCAACGATTAGTCTTTAACCCAAAACATGCTCTGGTTCACCAAAAATAAATTACTGAACATAAGAAAGGTTCAATTACCATGTGTTGAAAATATGGGCATCAAGCACCATTCACGCCAAAACAAGAAATAACAAATCTTGGGCTGAAAACTAAGGGCATCTCTCCCTGAGGTTTTTTAGGAAGGTTCTTTCAAGTTAAATAGTATTGTTTGCTGGGTACATAACATCAATATATTTATGCAACCAACGTTATATATATAAAAGCAAGTATGAATATGCAAGTTAATTGTGGAATTTACAAAATTAAATTATGGAAAAAAAAGTATGAATGCTTTAAAAGTGTTTATGAAAAAAAATTACAAAAAATGCAGCGCAACTTATTCAAATTTGATATATGGTAACTAAGCATATATCAAATTTGAATAATCTAACCATTGGTTCGATTGTTGAGCATAGCATTTAAGAGGCTTTTAGCGGAAGACAACTAAAGATATGGAAAAGCAAAGGAAAATAGCAGAGCATTACAGTTAACATGTCAAAGAACTTTAACAGAACAATATTCTGCTTGTTGCTTCACCTTCAGGATTAGAATATATCAACTTGGTCAAAAATGGGAACGAGCACGCAAAATAACAATGCATGCTAAACCATGTTAGCAATTAACATTAAGCAGCTTATACCATAGAGTATACCAAAATGGAATTTAGAGTTAAAATAAAACTAACACCAGAACAAAATTTGGTTTAGCAGATAATCGAGTGGTATATTCAAAAATGGGGATATAGCTCATTACCTCTTCAATCGTAAAATCTCTACAAAATAAAAATTCGAGAGTTAAAACTTGAAGCCTACATAGAATTTGGGTATAATGAATCCTAACATTCTTTAGGGTCACGCGAGGTTCAATTATTGCAATGTTAGAGATCCCATTCCTAATTTAAGAGCTCTCGGCACTTGAAAAGGAGAATTTGATAGCAAAATGGTCCAACTCCTTATGCGTCACCGAATTCAATCAATCAAAATCCAACTTCAGCTGCACATGTTTGTTGAACAAAAATTAACAAATTCAGGTTTGACACTTGACAGTTTTCGTTCTATCACACTCCAATTGACGTGTTGTAACGTACAATGTGCATAAATTCCCATGGCAACAAACAGCAATAACAATTGATAATAACGCGCATAATCAAATTAAGCATGCATTTCAGATAACACCGGAGAATAATCGAAATCACGCTTTCCTACGATACAAGAGAGGGACGAGGTAGACGCGATCGGATCCCGCACCGGAAAAATAAGAAAATCCCCAAAAGAAACCCTAGGCGGCGAAAGTAGAAGTTGCATAGAAAAAAGTAACACTAGAATAAACTCAATAACCGTCTCGGTGCAAACAAGGATTTAGAAATAAAAAAAGAAATCGACGTAAACGAATTCTTCCCCGCAGAAGTAGAAGGCAGAACAAGAGAAGACATATTTGTGAGGGATGGAATAACGGACTTATCTGCGGTCGCTTCAGTCGCGATTCTTCAAGCGTTCGAGGCGCTGGTTGAGTTGTTCAATCTTGACGACGAGGTTGGTGACGGAGTAGAGGAGCCAGTAGAAGAGGAGGGCGGAGGCGATGAGAAGGGCGTTGCGCTGACTCTTCATGATGGATTTCTGGTGGCGGAGGTGTTCGGAGGGGGTGCAGGATTCATCCTCGCAGCTGGGGCGCGTCTCGTACTTCCAGTAAATGTCCATGAGGAGGAAGAGGCAGAAGGGGACGACCGAGAGGAACGGCTTCAGCAGGTTGCGGGTGACCGCGATCAGACCTTTGCGGAGGGCATCGAGGCCGGGGATCGTGAGGAGAATGACCATTATGGCCTCTGCGGCGGCGGCGTAGCCTAGCACAACCCACTCTAGCGCCATGAGATTAGATCTCAGCTTCCGATGATGCTTCTTCTTCTTTCTTCTTTCTTCCTTTACAATTACAATGAAAGTGGTGCTTCTTCCACGGACAGACACGCAAATTAAGCTTTTTATAGCCCACCGTTTCGCATTTCCATTCAACTCCCAGCAGACACGTGCTTCACACGTCACACACCACCCTCTCCTAAGGAACCCACTTCTTCCCTGACCCGTAAATCACTGAGGCCACAATTTAAGAATGTCTTTTACTTACTGCACCCCCTGTTTCCTCCTTATACTTCCAGTCTTTTTAAATACTCACTTTATCCTTTGCTCTCCACTTCTATCGCTTTCACCTCGTCCATTGTATTGTAATTGGGAAAATGTATTATTGGAGATTGTTGCTTTATAGACAATCAAGTTATTTTTAAAGTAATTTATTTTAATGGATTCAATGTAATAAAAATTTCACCGTTTGGAAAAGTAGTGGATGCATTCTAATTTTTGTAAGTTGTAATTATATTATTGTATTGTATATAATCAAGTTATCTTTAGACTCCATAATAGTAGTTTTTAGTCGAATACATGTTAGTCTATTAAGATGACATATATTTGGTTTTGTTAATCTATAATGACATTTAATTAGTTGTATTATTCATAATTAATTATGATAATTTGAGATTAATAAGTAAATAAGTCACGTGGTCATGGTCTATTTAAGTAAAAAATTATGAACAATAGCATAAATAACATATTTTACGAGATATATTAATTATGTTTATTAATTATCACATTTATTATTACTTGGCGTACTTAGCTGACTTGGATATTGAAATACTTCTGCAAACATAACTCTTACTCGAATTAAGGAAAACAAGTATTCTTAGAAATGATGAGTACCCCCAAAGTTAATGACTTGAAGTGTTTGAAGTGATTTTGGAGTTTCCACATGATATATCTGGTCTTGTAAGAACAATTGACGCCCACCATGACGCCCAGACCCACGACCATAAGGTCAAAAGCCTTGGTCTACATAACGGCTGCTATAAATGTCATCCGTGCAAATCTTGTTTAGGAGATTGATAATGAACAAAAGCTCGTGTACTTTGTAAGTAAAACCCTTCAAGATGTTGGAACTATGTACCAGATGGTGGAGAATGTGATGTTATTTATTGTCACAATAATGAGGAGGCTAAGGCCTTATTTTCAAAATCATATCGTATTTTTCAAGACTAACTACCTATTGCAGAAGTTTGACCTAGTAGGAAAGATGTCATCACAATCCGTGGAGCTATCATAATTCAACATTCGCTATGAATCGAGAGGGCCAATAAAAGGGTCCTGTCTGGAGAACTTGACTAGTGAATTACAAGATATTCAAATACTGGAAGACGAGTGGTGGACGTTATACGTAGACGGTTCTTTCAATCCGAAGAGGGTAAGAACTGTTATAATATTTGAACGAGCAAATGATGTATTGATAGAAAAGTCGTTGCAATTCAACTTCAAGACATCCAACAATCAACCAAATACGAGGTCATCGTAGCCAACCTTACTTTAGTTAGAGAAGTGGAAACAAATTGAACAATATGCCAAATCGATTTCCAGCTTACACTAATACACTTGACATGGGACTCTTAGGTCAATGATGCTTTATTGTTTTAGTAACCACTTTGTCAAAAACTTAATCAATAATTTTACCGAAGTGAAACTTAAATATATCTCCATAGAAAATAACACGAGAATAATTTTATTTTCTAAACTGACAAATATGAAAAAGAATGAGTGATATAAGTTGTTATTGTAACTTATGTCGTAATCACCATTTTGATTCTCTAAGAATATATTTGATTTGTAAAAAAAAATAGTTATAATTACACAATTCGAATTAATCAAACCCTGCAAAAAAAAATGTGCATTATGAAATTATAATCCACGCTAAAGGGATTGTGAAATTTATAACACAAGATTGAGTCAAAAGTACAATTTCATATTCATCAATGATTATGTTTTTTTTTTAAAAAAAATTGGGTAATTCAAAATTTGTTTCTAATTATGGAACAGTCTGTCATAAAATAAGTTGGAATGTTTGTTATTTATCAGTTTGTTGAAAAGTCGTGGTCATGATTAATTTGACAAAAAGTACCAATTTTAAAATAAAATATCTTACAAAATTGATATAATAACTATGATACGAAATACATGAAATGTGACTAAAAGTAGATGAATTAATTAAAAAAGATTGTAGTGAAACTTTCACAAAAAAGGCCATTGTTTACTAAAAATTATGATAAATAACATGTTATGATGTCGGAATGTATTCATACAAATGTTTAGTAATTCAAATAACCTATTTGAATGGGATAGTGAAATAACATTCAAATTTGAATTTGTTATTGTTACAGAGAAGTTCGAAAAGAAAACATATATGTTTTAAAGATGTGAAAGTGATGAAAAGCCCCTAAACCCTAAAAATATATCACAAAACGAAAGGTGGCTGTAGTTGAAAGTCTATGACTGTCTGTTTAAACTGGGCCATAAACCAACGAGTAACGGTACTCCAAAAATATTTTATGATTGTTCTATTTTTGTCAAAAATAGAATGTGTTGTGATGAACTTAGAAAAAACCGAGGTGGGAATAGAAAAGCTGAAACTGCTTTGAGGGGTGCACGAAAGATTTATGGGAGTGCAGGAGATAAAAGCCTTCAGAGTTTCTCCTTTTACTTTTCTAACTACAGCCCTCAATTTTACTTATACACAACGTCACGATCAATCCCCAAATATTTCCTGTGCACTAAAATTAATAAATAAATATATAATTGTCATAATATTTATAAATAATTTTAAATTGAGGAAAATGGTAGAACTTATAGGTCTTTCCATTTAGGTATGATTATCGAAAAAGACTGAATGAGAAGTTTCGTGTGGTAGTATTGAAATAAGATAAGAATTAATCAAAAGCAGAATCTTACCTTTTCCAATAACGCCATTTTGCAAAACGAAGAAGAAAGTGTAAGCCACCGTTGCTTTACACGCCTTTTTCACTATCCTTTTTCAAAGGTGCAACCAGCCAAAACTAGTTGTTCCATAATTCGCTATGTAAATTATAATGCTATAATCACTTTTGGTAGTTTCTTCGTTTGTTTCATTTCCCTTATCTTCTCCTCCACTGTTACTTTTATTTTTTTCGTTACCTTTTTAACTACTACTCAATTCATACCAACAACTTATTAAGATACAAAATTGGTAGTTGAGTTAAATATTTTATAATCATCCTCCTATTTCGTTTTTGGTGAGCCTGCGTAATGTTCCTCTTTGCTCAACGCCATCTTTTCTACTTCCTTAATGTAAAATACAACGAAAACGACAGGGTTTTTATAACCTTTGTGAAGTATGGTGTTGTCGTATGTCGTATATTCTGCTTAAGAAAAGAGAGACAAGGAATGTTTCCATAATTAAGATTAGTAAAAGGGTTAGTAAAGTAAGTAATGATGTTAAGTGGAGCCAAGAATTGCATATACTAGGACAAAAATAAGTTCCTTTTTCAAAAGCCAACCCCAAAAGCAATCGATGATGGAGAAGGAGTTAGACCAAGATGGGAAGAGAAGAACGAAGATTCCGGAGCGATTTCATCAACATTGTTTGCTTCTGTTAATTATTAGTACCTTATATAAATATCTAATCCTTTCTTCTCTTAAATTAATGCCACAATGGTCCATTTCTTACTGTAAAATAATAGAGTGATGATGATATACTTCCTTAATCATTGCAAGATCATGATTCAGCATCCTTACTTGGTCAGTATTGAATGTTTTCTTTTATCAGAAAAACGTTTCGCATGAAAATTGCAGGGTATATATATATATATATATATATATCATGAAGTTAGATAGGAAAATTAATGAAACTAATCATTACAATAACTCTCGATTGATAAAGAAAAAGGTGTACATGTACATCTACTTCCTCATCTGGTTGTATATTTATTGAAGGATGAAACAGAAATCATAAATTAACACCTGCATCTGCACACGAGCACGAGCACGAGCATATCTGGTATGGGATGATTATAATGACCATTTCATAAGTCGCAAATGATAACAAACTGGGACATCGATTTGACAGAAATTTCATCAAACCTTTTTCTTATTATCACTTTTGGGATCGAAAGTAAGGCTCTTGGTGGTGATTAACATGAAAAGTAAGAAAAAAAAACTCTGATTATTATACCCTTCAAAGCCTATAACAAAGCATGCATGCTGCAGTTTTCACTAAAGCGTTCAGTATTTGTACACGTTGGTGGACACTACACAAGAAAACGAATGGTCACAGAGAGTGGAATCTTTGAGCCTTTTCTCCTTATTGCAACCCATTGTGTGACTTGTTTCATGGAACAACTTTTCCGTAACATCTTTCTATCTATACCTTCACTGGTATTCTTTATAAAAGGAACTAAGCACGAAACTTAGAAGATAAGAATAAGATGGATCGATTACAAAAAGGAAATTCGAGACCGAGGGACTAAGATTAGCAAAAGAACTACCGAAAGATAAAGCAAAGGCAAAAGTTCAATCCCAGTACTGTGCACATATTATGTTGTTTATTTACCACCTGCATAATTCAGACAAAGAGATGCATTGTCATAATATAAATCAAACACTTCAAGAAAATACAGTTAGATGCATAGGAACAGGAACCATACCTTTCTGCTTTTCGCACACTTTGGACAAGAAGGAAAGGAAAACGATGATCAGAGCAACACCGGCAATGAGTCCAATCAGTATGGCGAGTGTCTTCTCGATCTCATCATCATTGTGGTTGCTGTCATCTACATTGTTCATATTAAGTAAGAAAATTGGTAAGATAGTGCTGTAACAGTACACATAATGAAATTGAGTTCTGTTATTCCCCGAATTCGTCACCGATCTTGTGTACTGTATTAAGTGTAATATGTTTTTTATTCTGTTCAAATGGTAATATATTGTCATAGTTCTTGATGAAATCAAAGGGGCACATCATCATCGTCCAACAGTTGTTACTGGAATGTCTGTGTAAACACTTTGACGAGGCAAAATCATGGTAGACCAAGCAAAAATTTGCACATCTACTTTTTCCCTTTTATATTCCCAGTATCAATTATCATTTATTCTCCTCGTTTGCTGAGCCTAAAGAATAACTTTTGATAAAGAATATAAAAAGGAGCACTGCAGCAGTTAAGCACATAGAAAATTCAGATACATACGTTCTTGAAAGAAGAAATGATGACAATCACATAATTTTGAATAAATAATCAGCTCACTCGCGTAAATTAAAGCCAAAAAAGTGAACAGTTACACGAGTAATCTAGTGAACCCATCACTGACACTTAATGGAAATTTCCGATCTAGGACAAAAAATGATACCAACGAACCAAACAACAGACACCTTGTTGCCTACAAATACTGAGAAAAATGTACGATCTATATAAAAATACTTTTCATGATTTATTTCATCAAACAAAAAACCGTAGTCTTACTTACCCTGTTCTTTCTCCCCTGTTCAAACATAAGTTGACGGTAACACACAGTACAGAACATTTTTCTCTTGTAAAAGGAAACAGAGTGTGGAAGTAAATTGAGTTCGAATACACGTTACCATTTGCCAGATCATTTTTCAGTTTCCACACCCAACTACGTACCACCTTTTTGAAGTGTGAAGTAACATCATAAAAACAAAACGAAATTCGAAAACTATTTAAGCAATGTCAATTTGTTTAATTAATTATTATTTTTAAAAAAAAAACATAAAAAGTTAGAGAAATGATTAGTAACACACAAGGAAAGAAGAAAGTCGAAAGGGATGACCACACCACCGCGCGCGGTGGAGCAGTTTTTACGCTTACCGTTATTATTAGGGCGCGAGTGAGAGCCACCCTGGGAGTAGCGCGCGTAGCATTTGGCGAGGTATATCTCTGCCCAGGGGGAGGGCCCACATTCGGTCTTGAGCCGTTGGATGGCACTGGAGAGACAATCCTGGCACTCGGTGGGACTCAAGTCACCGGTGCACTGCGCCACACCCTGAAAATCCCCATACGCGCTGGTCCTGAAGGTCTTGTAAGTCCCATCGGGCGTCTGCAAATACGCCAGCACAGCGTCCCTCCGAGTCAACGCGTCCGAGGTCAACCCAACGGAGGGTCCACATTTCTTCGTCACCACCGTCTTGTCCTCCACCCCGACAAACGTCGCATTGTCGTACTTCACGAAACAGCCCTCGAGCTGCAACGCGCCGCCGCAGGAGGCGAAGCAGAGCGTGCCGAGCTGAGTGACCGCACGCGCCACGCAGCGCGAACACTGGTCGTTGTTGAGGTCGCCGCGGCACTGGAAGAGGCCGTAGACGGTGTCGGAGGAGGCGGCGGTAAGGGTGAAGTTGTTATAGTTGGCGAAGGAGGCCGAGTTGATGAGCGAGGTGAGGAGCGAGTTGACGGTGCTCTCGTAGGGCGAACCCGGCGTGTACTTGGGCTGGGAGCAACCGCCGAAGACGAAGGTGTCGATAGCGGAGGAAGAGGGGGTTGCGAGGACGGAGAAGATGAAGAGCAGAAGGAGACGATGCATGGTTGGGTTTGGCACGTTGCGTGCGTGGAAGCGAAGCGTGGTGTTGTATTTTGGAGAGAGTGTTGTTATTGTTACGGTGAAGGTTGCTTCCGATAGAATTTACGTAAGGAAGTCACCAAGTTGATGCAAGAAGAAGCTATTTATGGTTGTGGAAACAAAAGCAAGAAAAGTAGACTCTGTTCTGTGCTTTAACTTACTAACTAATAATCTATGCATATGCATGTCTTCATTTCTTTATATATATATATATATATATATATATATATATATATATATTACAGCTACGTCACAACTATATTTAAATTATAAAAATTCACTAAAAAAATATTGATAGATAAATTGGATCATAGAGACAGAATTAACCTCGAAGCTGTAGACATATATTCAACTTTCACATAAATACATATTTATCTTTTAAAGTGATACCAAAAACAAATTGATAATATATTTTATCAGTATAAAGATGTGTATGTATCTATATTTATGTTGAACGAGGAGGTTGGGTTGAGTTAATAGCAGCGTGTATTGGTAGTGTTGTAGTGAGCAGATTAAGGTTGAAGTCAAAAAATGGTTAAGGGGGCTGGTAATGGTTGACTATAAAGGCAAAAAGCTGGAGTGAGTTTTACCTACTACTACTATTATTTTATGGACGGAACACACTCTGAAGATTTTTATAACAACTAATGTTTTAAACAAAAACAACGTATATTATTAATGATTGATGTTTATACGTATATAATTTGATAGGTGTGGTGATAAAAAATTGGTGAAATTGTAATTTAGATGGGTCCTATGTGTAAAGAGAGTGAAGTTGGTATGAGAGTGCATATCGCATTCAGTGGTATAGACCACAGTTATATTGCAAAAATGGTTGGTCCTTGGATTTTGTAATCGATAGGAACAGTTTGTTTGAATGGGAGTGTGTGTGTGTGTGACATTTGGCATATATATTTCCTTTTCTTTTCACGACATCACTAATTATTTGGGTCTTCCACTGTTAGACCAGCACCACCTACAATTCAAACTAATATTAAATCTTCAATCTCATGTTATCACAAAAATATAATATCGAAATATGCTCCTGCATTTTACCTTTTCATTAAAAGATTTTGTTTTTATTGTTTAAGTTTTCATCTAAATGACATGTATATATAATTTGTCCAGGTTGTGATGAGATGACGTAATTAATGGATGGTTGTGTTTGCAATTGGGATTTTAAAGATGCAGTTGGATGCTTCAATGAAACCTAACATTCTTAAACATCCACAAATGCTAACATTTCGTTTCAAATTTTCCATTTATTATACCTCTCAAAATAGATAAAGTTAATTACTTGAGATTTTCACACTATAAGAAAATAATATTCTTTTAATTGAAAAATATTTTCAGTAGCGTGTATATTAATTTTCTCTGAAGAAATATGGTCTATTCAAACACGTGTGAGCTCAACCTTCATTTGGGCATCTTTCATTGCAAATTTTAGTTTCTGCAGAATATGTGTATTGCAATTTACTACACAACTTCCTTCTGTACGAAGCCAAAGAGGTAAATATATATTTAGATTGTAATTATTAATTCTAAAAGTGTAAAACATATTTTATTAATTTTATATAAAATCGTCATTTGTGATATATTGAGAATTTATTTTATAAAAGTTAAATATTATGAAATCAAAATTGATTTGTAGAAAATAAATTATAAATTCTACTAAGATACAACTATTATGAATAAAAACAAATATTAAAAGGGAATTATATATTGAGAGAAAAAGAAGAAAAAACAGCATATTTATGTATACAAAATATAAGTAACTTATTTAATTAAATAATAAACATATTACATAATTAAATTGTGTGCCTAAAAATATAACTATCTTATTCTTTATCACTTTAATCATATTAATTAATACTTTCCCGTTATAGAATTAAACAACCATAAGAATGATAAAAGCTAAAAAAACATAATAATTTTAAAACTAATAAATGTTTAAAAAAAGTCATATTTTGTAGTGAGTATAAAAACATATTTAAATTTGTATATAATTTTACTCTTTAGGCTTAAAGTAAAGAAGACCATCAAAACTATATAAATAGGCAGCATTAGTCACATATCTAATCGACATGAAATCTTAACAAAAAATAGTACATCTTTTGAAATTTCCTAATTTAAAGCTATTACGTATTATTGGCATTTTTTTGAGACATTTAGCTGACCTATTAAGTTCCTATTTGAACACAGTAATAATAATAATAATAATAATAATAATAATAATAATAATGATAATAATAATAATGATAATAATAATAATAATAATAATAATAATAATAATAATAGCCTTCATCATGATCTAATTATTATATCCACAAACAATCATAGAATCTCTATCGTTGGCCTTGCCACTCTTTTTATTTTGGTCCATTATTTGTACAAAATGCACATATAAAAAACACAACCTATGTTTTATCTCATTTAAATACAACTTTAATGAAGTATATTTTATCTTATTTAAAAAAAAAAGTTAACAAAATTACGAAGTAAAAACATAAGTTAACCGATAAAGTTTGTTTTGAATGAAAGAATTATTTTGTTCGACTCTTAATTTGTTTATCAATTATCTTAAATTACTAAAAAAGAGAAAAAATATATTTTAAAGTTGTAAGTAATATAAGACTACAATCACATAATTTATATTGGCATGGCATTTGCTAGCTGGCAATTGAAATTGTTTGAGGTGGGCCCACAACACAACACAAGAACCCCCGTGAGTCATAAAAAAGTAGTTCATCAAAATTATTTGAGGTAGATGGAGATGTCCTTATTCAATTTAATCTACAAAGCAACAATTATCATTAAATTATTCACATTTTTATTTTTAATTAGGATTAAATTATTCATCTTTTAATGGATAAACGCCAGAGGATTTCAAATATAAACGATAAATATTTTCTTTTTTTAATCTTATATAATTTTTATTTATTTATTTTTGATCTCAGTTAAGCCTAATTATTAGAGTCATTTGGTGATGTATGTGAATATTAAAAACATACTCCTATTTTTCCATTATAAAATGTCATAAAACCATTGACTTTAACATTGAATTTAATTAGATAAATATATATAAACAAATAGAAAGCAATAATAAATATAAATAAAGTTCACACTTAGTTTGGTTGAGTTTAGAACAAATCCAAGATCAAAATATGGCTATATAAAAAGATAAGGCATGAGAAATAATTTTGGAAAATTGTAATTTTCATTTTATCAATTCAATATTTATTTTTATCTATCTCTTTTAATCTCATAAATATAATTTCTACTTTATTTATTTTATTTTATTTATATTTTACTATCAAAACACTGTATAACCACCTGTTCATTTTTCTTGAACTAAGTAAAATTTAGTATTTTTGAATCGGGGTGAAATATACTATTTAAACTATAAAAAAAATATTATAGTAAAACTAAAATAAGAATATATTTATTATTTTTCTTATATTTTTTCTTGAAACTCCTTCTCTAATTCTTTCTTTTTATTTCATTGAACGAAAAACAAAACAGAGAAACATTATTTTTGTAAAATGAAAACTCGTTTGTTTCAATTTAAAAGAGACGGAAAGATACATGAAAGAAAGAAGGTGAAGTTCTTTCTATAACATATTTTCATTACTTCATATATTTTTAAGGATGTTTGCTATTTTTAGACATATTTTCTTTTGCTTTTATTCAATCAAACAAAAAATACTGATTTGACTTAAATGAGATGTAAAGATAATAATAAGTAGAAGTATATATATATGTATGTATTTTTAATAATTCATTCTTTGGATTGATATGGAAAGAAAAATCTAAATCCTCTTTAATTTTGTCAAAGAAATTTATGTTATACATTATACAATGTTGGAAGTTTTAAATTGAATAAAAATAACACTAACTTATATTATATAATAAAATATAATTAAAGTTAAGTTTCTTCTCATGTTATTAAAGTTAAGTTTAGTTGGTTTGAAAGTGTATTTTCTTCTTACATCATAAAAAGAAATTATTTTATTTTAACTTTTCACCTTTTTTTTTCTCTTTATTTTTAAAGCAAATATATGAGAAGATTACAAGAAGTTGAAAACTTGTGTTACAATTAATGCAAAAGGTATTAGAATTGATTGATGTTTACGCAGTTGCATGGACAGATTAGCTGAAAGTGAACAGAAGATGTTTAGTGTCTAAGCATAGTTGTTAGTTTTGTGCTAATCCTATAGTTGGCAAAAAGCATATAATCATTCACACCAAACAAACAAACATGAAATTTGCTAGAAACACAAGATATTGCACAAAAAAGGCATCCAACTTAAGCGTGACAAATTCTTACCAAAACCCACTATTACAATAGTTATTAGAACTGGACAAAGACGTTTCTCCGTCCCTCCAATACACGTTAGAGTGAGAAGCTTCGTTGCCTTCTAACTGTTCGAGAAAAAGCCTCAATGGTCAATTCAACCCAAACGAAGCTGACTGATATGGATTACACTACCAAGAAACCCTCATACACATCACTACGATTTTCCACGGATAATAATAAATTTGAAACACCTGCAGAAAGACCACGCCATTTTAAGTTTCACAACATTTTCAATTGGTCCTCAAGCATGTGATGTGCTTCTGAAAATTATACGCAACATTGACTCATTAGCCAAGTTATTCAACGAATAGAAAGATGTATGTGTGGATGAAATTAAGATAAATTAAAAGTTCTATTGTGTTTTGTATTTTAGTGTCAGAATTTAGCATGAAAAAAGGTCACAAACACGCGAGGATGCCCTACCATCACAGGGATTAGAGACGGGGAAATAGTAAAACAGACACAACAACATGTCACCTTCAGTAGACAACCCCAAATTAACTTCAATTTTGGAGAGGGTTCTTTTTCTTTTTATAATTGTTTATGAGAAAATAGATAAAATAACGAAATGCAAATAATTACGCATGAAAATAGATAATATGATTGAAATTGTTAAAAATCTCACGTCGACTAAAGGTTAAAATCAATCTATAGTATATAATTGGATGTAAATTGATTTTGTAAAAATATGTTAAAAATCTTATATCGACTAAAAATAATTTTATCTTCCAAGTTAATTTTGTGAAATTTAGATATATTTTTCTATACTTTGTGTATTTATACATATATATATATATATATATATATATATATATATACATACAAGATAACGAAGAATTTTGTGAAGGAAAGCTGTTTTTGATGGAAAAGTTTGATTAGGTATTCCAATTTCCACCTATCAAATATAGCATGAAAAGAAGAGAAGCAAAGCACCCAAACAACTTCAATTATTTGGTCTTCTTTTAACTTGTCGGGCAATAAGAAAATTTATTTATTCCTCGTCACATAAGAACAAAAAATATAAAAGCTCATAAATTAATGGCCTAGACTTCTTTTTATGAACAACATTCGAAAGTGGAATTTCTTTTCGTGCTTTGTCTGTGTGCATTTTCGTTTAATTATAGAACCATTACATTCATCTGCAGTAATCAAATTCTACAGCCGTAGAGTGTAATTTTTCCACTGAAACTTAGACTTTTTCAACGTTTTTCTATATTGCCCGTTCAAGTCAAACCTTCAAAGGGTGAGTTCGTTGATCATCATTAAAGTAATTAAATAGTTTGAAATTTCATCACCTTAACTTGCCAATATAGATAAGAAATTCTGCAAACTTAATGAGTAGTCAATTATGTGACTTTGGGATTGCAAATCTTACGTCTTATATACTTCCTATGAATCCGTGAAATTATGATAAAGTTTGGTCCAAACACTGAGGTGAGTATAGAAAGATTAACGAAATAATTGAAGTTGATATTGAATTAATATAAGAAAAATATTCTTTTGACATATATATATATATATATATATAAAGTAATACTATATAATATAATTAAGGTTGTAGTTGAATAAGATGAAGTTGATTGATGCCTACGTATGAAGCAAGGTCCCATAATTGACTAAATAGAAACAGAATTCCTTCAAACACGTCTAAGCACAATCTCCATATACATGGTCAAGTCATTGTACGAAACATGACACATTAAATACATCTTTCTTTTTTTCTTCTCAGAAATAGTAAAAAAAGAAGGGTGAAAGTAATCATGGTTGGTTTCAATGATTGAGCAGTAATATATTTATAAAACGCTTATTAAACATTCGACGTATTGTTTAAGTTTCAATCTTTGTTTCTCACCACACAGAAACACAAACACAAACGGTTGGTGGGTGCAGTAGCTGATTGGTGAGGAGTGAGCATTGGGTGTTCCATCAAAGGAAAAAGAAAAGCGAAAGAGCATTGAAAGAGAGAAGGAAAGTCACCTCAAGAGTTCAATAATGAAAGGGGCAAAGCCATTGGTTTCATTCATCACTATGGAAGTGAATGTTGTGTAATATTTTTTGTTTACATGACAAGTTATGAGGATTTTTGTCTTTGACTTGTGATGTGCCTCCACAAGAACACATCACTACAACTCTACATTAGGCTTTCTGGCTCAACTTCCGACCAAAAAGCCAATTTCATTTTGCCCCTACGGATAAGGTTTTGCTATTGCATCACTGATTTATTATGCTCAATCAATCAATAATGAATTTATTACCTTTGCATGAATGAATGCATTGCCCAATTTAGCGTTGATTGAATCTCTGTCTGCATTCTATATGGTATCATTACCCTAATATATATACACAAACTTCAAGGATGCGATGGGAAACATGCATATAAATTATTGAAAACCAACCCATGCTGCTATTGCTAGCTACATAAGAACTTTGGATTCAGCGTATCACAGCCACGTGAAACTTTCATATATCAGTCTATTCATTCTATTAATGCAACAAAGGTTTCACTACAGCAAACCCCAAAAGAAAATACAGGAAGACAGATATTAGGGTTTTAAAGGTTAGAGACTACAAAACCAGTATCAGATATCAGACTAAAATCAATTAATGTTCTTTTGTTTTTTCTCTGGTGAGTGCCTGTGAAGAGGAAGAATGGTATATAAAATGAATGGATGGACATTTTTCCTTTTCTTTTTTCTTCTGTAAATCAGTGCTGTAGACAGCTCCACATTTGTATTATCACTTGTACTCAAAAGACTCGTATACTCTCACATGTCCCTGCCACTCATTATTATGAATAATGTTTGCTCAATAAAATTGACAAAAATGTCTTCTTCCCCATCTCATCATGCCTTGTATCCATCTTCACAATTCGTATATATCACCATGCTTACAATATCAATCATCATGTTATAATGTATTATTCCTTTTCCCTCTCTGACTATCATCAATTCCTGTTGCCATGTATATTAACCATTCCATTTTCCATAGATTTTATGCTTTAGATTTTATACCTGGTTGTGTACTCCCACAGTACAGTGCAGTATATTCCACACCATCGACCAACAACATAGTGGAAGCAAATGAAACACATGTACACATTGTATACCTTCAAGTAAATCAAGGCCAAATCATTATATATTTTAAGTACTATAATGTTTCAAATTTCAATTCTTTTTAATCTATGCATCGAGTCATTATCACAACTAGTTGATTCTGCTCCAAACCTTACTATTGGACAAACATGATACAAATACCGTCCTCTCTGTCTTCCCTTTTTTAAATTGGCATTATTGTCAATGAAACAACGCAAGTGGATTTGGTAAAACTCACCATTTTGCTCTTTCCCGCAAAATTCCATGACTTCAAAAATAGTGTTCTTTTTTTTTTCTTTTTTTAATCAACTGGAGTAAGTTTTCCCTTTTACTTATTGCCACAATTTTTTTTTATCAGAGAACCTTCCCTCACTCTTTTTGAGTTCACTTTTAAATTTAATTCTTGTGAACCTATGTCTTCAGATAATGATTGCTATGACATACGACATTTACCATAATTATGTGATCCATGTATGAAATAAGTTTATGGGTTGAATTTCTACTTGATTGCCTATTGTCAGCACATCCGCTCCTACGTCATTTCCAACAATGTAGTGCAAGGAATTTGAAGGTCTATACGAAAATGTAGAATGTTGGATTGTCAACAATTATTGCAGTTTGAGGGTTATAAGCTTTAAACATAGGAATTTGGATTACCATCGGTTTTTGCTTTTTCATTATGGGAAATGCTAAAAAAATTTGTTGTGCCATTCTGTCCCGGATCCTGAGAATTTAGATAATTGAATAATGTGTTTATTCAAATCTAGACTGTACCTAATTAGATAAATAAGTCACCCAAAGAAAGTATGATCTGTTTGAATCCATTAAAAGAGGTGGAATAAATAGAAATGTAAACAAGTTATATTATATTATATTCAATTATATTAATTATTTTTTAACTTAGACAACTAATTGAGAAATCAATGGATTGATTATTATTGAAAAGTAGAATTAATCAATAATATGAAAAGCATAATTTTAAAAAACACAATTTCATTAAAAGTACTTCTAAGCTACACCCTTTCATACGGTAAAAACATCATGATTTTTGGAAACCAAGTTGGAAAAACAATTCAATGACAAATTGAATGTTATCCCACAAGATTAGGATCAAAGTACGTATACGGCTCACACCTACACAAATGAATACATAATACACTTCCACAAATTAGAATCCATAGTAAAGACAGCTTCAACACCATTCACAATAAATTTTCAAGGATACGATGGTCGCTCTTTAATTGCTCCAGGGTTCATAAGCAAGTGGTCCATAATTACATTTATAAATGTGTTAACCCACAAAAGGGATTATCGATCGAATACAACTATATACATTATTATCCTTTGATTCTCGCTTGAATTACATGATACAACATCTCAGCACCAGCCCCTTTTGGTCAATCCTGCCGTCGTCATTGCCTGAAAGTCATACAATTGCAAACCTTAAGATTCGTAAGACAAATGCAAACCTTCTCTAACAACCGAGTACAAGTTGCAACAATCATATCACGGCAGCTTATAAGCTAATCATCACAAGCTAAAAAGATAGGAGTTTAATATTTTTTTATCTAGTGTATGTACATTTTCTTATTACGGCTTACTAAGCTGTTGCAACCTAAATGGGACTGGATTAAATGACACCAATCATCAAATTTAGTAAATAATATCTGTTACTTTCCATCACAAGTAAATTTTATTAACCCGACTGTTATAAACGCATGACCACGTATATATACATACATAGACTTAAACATTCATAGATATGTAATCAAATTGCAACTGTTTACTTTATTTTAGAAAATATGCAAGTTAAAATAAATCGGGGTGATGAAATATCAGATAATTTTTCAATCATATGAAATTTTGTAAACTTGATATACTCGAGATTTGACAATACAATAGTGGGTATGTGTACTTCGACATCAATATATTTGAAATATACTTTTGAAATATACTTGTCAAAGATTCAAGTCTATAAATATCAAATCCAGGGAATACCCACACGGATGAAATACACTGTCTCAAGTAACAAAACAAGGTAAATCCAATTACTTATTGATATGAAACTACGAAAATCTAGCTAACTTTGTAAGCGATCTCTCCATACAACAGAAAAAACTAAATTTAATGGAAAAACACAGCAATGGATAAAACAAAGATGAAATTATAGAAAGGCTAATTAGTAAACAATCAAAAATAAGATTGACAAACCTTCAGGTGGCTGAGCTAGCTTCCGATTTTGTGGAGACATCATTTCTTTCTTCAATTGCATCAAAATGTCTTCCATTGTACACTCTCTTTGCCAATTAGCAAGCATAGGAAACAGATGTGGCTCAACCTGGAAATTCAGATATAAGATCGAATCCAATCACACGGAAAAAAAGGAATCCTTAATAAAAATGATACCTACCTCTCCAGTTTCGTGATTGACACAAGTCATGTTAATCCTAGTCTGAAATCTAACAGATGGTGGATTTTCAGGATAACCCTTGCCACAAAATAATTTCAGCTGGTAGATACGCCCTTCATGAACAGTCTGGTAAAAGAACAAGATGGCCAATTCATCAAAAACAATATTTTGTTTTGGCAGATACTATTTCTACATAGCAACAACAAGGCAGTACGCATAACCTCTGTATGGATTAATTAATGATTAATTAAACAATATTAGTAGTTACTGATACAATTTAAACAGTGGCTAAGAGAAAGAAGTATCTGAATTACATGGTGTACTATAAAAATCGAAAGGCATAAATAGAGAGCCGTACTGCCTTAGGCTAATAAATTTCTAGAAAAAACAGTAAGTTCAGCAATTTTGCCAAGAGGTTTTCACTGCATCAAGTGTACCAGAGTTGATCCAAAGAACAGAACAGCTTACACCAGGGGGGCCAATAATAGTCCCGGTCCATGACTGCATGTATATATCATCAGCATCATCCATTCCATAGCTAACGGTTCCATCTCCAATTCCCTTCTCTCCTCTCTCAAGTTCTTCCAATAATCTGAAATTCCTAGGAACTGCATACATAGACCAGAAATTTTAACATAGGAGTAAAACTATAAATCTACATTCTAGAAAAAAAACAATTATAATCAAAGATGAGCACAATTCAATGATCAGTGATAAATTACATTTACAAGTTGGAAAAAAGGGATAGTGTGCAAATCAATTCACTAGCATTAAGTTGCAGTCCACAAATCTAGAGTACATATTTGTCACTTCTGAACATCTCAGTTCACACGTCCACTATAATTCATAAAAGGAGAATGAGTAGATCCAAATACTGTAAAGTTTAGTAGCAAAGTTATTGAATTGTCGGCCTGATTTTAGCCCGATGGATCAAGCTGGGCATTGTAGTACACCGCAAGTGAACAAGCTTGCCTGATTTCAGTTCAAAAACAAGTGCCTAATTTTAAATTATTAAAAACAAGTGTGACCCATTCCAACAAAGTTCATACAATTACTCCTCATCAATTATAAGGATCCAAACGGAAATACTTCAACCAATTAACCACTAAGGAAATATTTTTAGACACCAGATTCCCGTGAAATTTCCTAGCAGACAACAAGATCCCTCCTATAATTTCCTGCTCCAGACCGTAGAACGTCTTTCATAATCTCAATTTTTGGCACCACCTCCCCAGAATAAGTCTATTTGCAAGTTTGCAATCATAGTAATAGTTTACGTGTAGAGAGAGGATTTTAATTAGAGAAATTAATAGAGAATCACATCACCACTCCCCTCCACAGTTTTTCCTAATTTTACTTCCATTCTTTCAATCTTTGTATTTAAATTATTTTCTAACTGTATAACGTCAAGGAATGATGACAAAACGAGTGACATAGTAGAAGACAGGACAACAATGCAGCAAGATACAATTAAATATTCAGAGAATATGCTAGAGCATGGTACCCAAGTTTCCAAGCTAAGTTAACGGAGCAGCAAAGAACTTTATGTACAATCTCAGCAAGCAACAACATTAAAAGAGGAAGTATTCTCTAATAAATAGAAACAAAGAAAACTCAACCCTTACAAAAATAAAGGATTTTTATTTCTATTTCTTAGCTTTTTCTGTTTGTTTATCATACGGCTAGTTTCTGGTTTATGTTAATGATATAGCACATACATATTCAACACGATCACAACTCCAGACACAATATTTGTATCATCATTGGGCATACACAACAGCTGAACTCCTAGACCATCGAACCCCGTTTGGAAGTATATAAAAGAAATAGATGCAAACAGAAGGTGTAGATTATATTCAGAACAGGCAGAAAGTCGTCCGTAATTAGAGTGAAGAGAGAAACAACCTCCAAAAAAATGGGGAAAAAGAAAGGAAAGAAGAAGAAAAAGAGATAACAGGAAATTGAGTACTGACCGACGACAGTGGATGGTTCGGAACCCATTGTTGAAGATGAATTCGAATTTGGAAGAGAAGAGGGTAGGGTTTTAGAATTGTGGGGATAGAGAAGAAAGTCACAAAGTTAGAGAGAGAGAGAGAGAGAGAGAGAGAGAGAGAGAGAGAGAGAAGGCGTGAATGTGATCCTGATTGAAGATGACTGAGACTCAAGTATAACAGCTGTAACAAAAAGTAGAAGTCCGGTACACCAACACCAACATGTACTACTACTGTATCTATAATTAATTAACTAATGCTAACAACTAATATATTAATATAGTAATACTTAGTGCAGTAGAGTGTACAAAGCCTACCCTACACCTACGTTAATTGCCACTTCAAACTCCTTAAACTAATTTGGCTTATGCTACTTAATTACGTTCCAACTTTTGCATTAGAAATGTATAAATTTTTGGATAGTTGTTTTTAAATAATTATAATTATTTGACGCCTCAATTTTTATCTCTTATCCTTTTAGAATAGATATTATTAGCGTGACCTAAATAATTAATTAAAAAGATTTTTACTGTGTTTATTAAGAATATCATTAAATAACTATACTTTGGTTCAATTTTGAATGATAAACTACAAAATTAAATCAATATTTAAACCATACCACATTAGATACACTTTAAGAATATCATTGACATTGTTTCAACCCCAGTTGAAAAAGGCTAACATGAATTGCTTTATGAGAACTTTAATCCATGTATGTACAGAAAGTGAATAAGAAAAAAGAAAGAAGCCCCAGACGTTTAGAAAGGAACATAAAAATTAAGCCCTATAGAAAAAGAACGAAGGGACCATCAATTTTAAGTTTGAAGTAACACTTCGCAGGTTGATATTTTTTTTTTATATATAAAAAAATGTCATTTCCTCAATTAACATCCTTAACTGAACATGAAATAAAATGTCATCAAAACTTGCACTCCCTCAGTATTGATGTTAAAATGATATCTGAACTACAAAGTTGAGTTGGAGGTATAATACTGGGAGCCTTGAGCCTTGAGCCTTAAGGGTATAAGCGTTTACGAAGTTCCTCCACAAATTCTGTTCGTGGAGTCTTTATATCAATATTGGCCTCCAGATCTTTCAATTGCACCACGCCTTCTTCTTTTACTTCCTGCTCATAAACAAGTACCATCCAAGGGATCCTTGATTCTTTTGCATATTCGAAGTGCTTCGTTCTTCTTTTATGGACCAAGAATTCTGCTTTCACCCCGGCATCCCACAGTTCTCCGGCTAGCTCTGCTGCAAGTGTTAAATCATTCCCCAATATGCTCACTAGAACTTCTGTCTTGGTTGGACGAGCCATCTAACACAAACCACAGAAAATTAAGTCATACTACAAAATGGAAAAAAAAAAAAAATCTACCCAATAATGCCTAGAAAATGCCACAGTTCAATCTTTCTTGGCCAGGAAAGTCGACGGTGGTGTTGCCTAATTTCTCAAGAGACATTCATCAAGTCAAATTCAACTAACTTGAATCACAGACGTCTCTAGTACGTAATGCAATCATGCAAACTGCATATTTGCATATATTTGGCTGTTTAGATTGATTCATTGTTAATAAATGATAAAGTTGATTTCTACAAAGTGAACTGGCTCGTACTCAAATAGTTTAGTTTTTTAGGCCTTTCATGATAACTCAACAGCTTAAAACCAAACAAAATCCTAACTAAAATTACTGAACCTGGATTACGTGAATAAGAAAATATTTAATTATTTAAACATAAGCATCTAAACAAGTTACTCCTCACTTATCAAACATTTTGATCACCTGGTTCTGATCCTTTTGTTGTTGCTCCATTATGGCAAACACTCTCTCAATTCCCAGACTCACACCAACTGCCGGCACTGTTTTTGAACCAAACATCCCTATAAGGTTATCGTATCGCCCACCAGCAGCAACCGAACCAACCTGCTTAAAACACATTTCCATTGCCGAATAGAAGTTTAAAATCTCAACAAAACAATGTAAATGGAACACAGCACTGAGTAATTACACAAATATGACAACCATATATCCCACAAAAGTACACACTACAAACATGTTTCAGATGATAAGAACCTTGGGTAAAACACCATATATCCTTCTCCCATAAACTTAAGTGGTTTTGGGGCTCAGAATGAGAACCATAACACCGAACATCAGAAGTTAAAATAAATATGGCAGACAAAACTGAAAAAAGAAAAGAAATGATTTACACAGACAGAAACACGTAGTGTGTTTCGATTTCAGTTAGAAAATTATGTGGAGCTGAACAACAGCTGGATTTGAAAAAAAAAAAAAGTAACACATTGTAGCCAGCTGGAGTTTGAGGAGAATTTTGCTTCTAACTAGATCTGAAAAATAACGTCAAACATGTTCGATATATGTTCAATGGAAACTGAAAGTTGGTTTTGCTGTTCCAAGGAAATCCAAGTACACCTGTAAAATTAAACTTCATAAAATATTTCCTTCAACTGTTCTTGCCATTGTGCCTTCTTTATTTTAAATGTTGTTGTATATTAAACTCGGACATCATCTTTCAGACAACCAGGTTTACTAGGTTTAACTAGCAAATAGCAATTCCAGGTAAGTGCCAGATCCATCTAAAAGAATAAGGAGCAGTGCTAATAATTATTGCTCGGTTCTTTTATTATGTTATTAAGCACAATCATCTACTTAACTGCCCCAGTCCCCCCAATAACATAATAAAAGAACCAAAAAAAAATATCAAACAGCAAAATATCCAGATCATCCGGAACCTAGTCAGTTCTTGCTTGGATTCAACCAACACATCATCAAACCCCAAATCCTAAGTCAGCAGTCTTCACAGACCCCATATATAGCCAAGACAAGGAATTCAATATCCATTATCTTGCCTCCTATAGCTAATCACCCATATGCTCTATTCCAGTCCTAACATCTCAATGAACAATTTTCAACCTAAATTTCGTTATGAAAGTTGGGGGCATTTAATTGTACCTCTGTTTCCGGTATTTTAAAACAATGTGGTGGTTTAGTAATTAAAAAGTGAACATAGGAAACGTAAAAAGGGAACAGAAAAACAAGTAAACACCCCCTAATTTCTCATCCTAACAAATCAAAAGCCACCAGCAGTCTGACATAACTAACTTAGATTAACTTTGGGGGATCAAAACTAACATATTTCATATAAATAAACTCTTTCAAACTTAAACTCTATTTCATTTTTTGCATTCTTTTTCTTATGTTTAACATAGAAAAATTAAAAAAAAATGTTTCATATTTTGTTTCATCTTGTGTTTCAATTGCGCATTTAAAATAAATGACTAATTAACATGTTTAGCCTGTCGCAGTTTGTAATGCGTGACACAGGGAACATCCACTATACCTAAACATCCAAAATATGTTGCGCCCCTTAAAGGATGACAAAGACAAAAAGAAGAAACATTTTAGAATGGAAAGAAAAAAAGAGATGAAAAATACCTGAGTGCCTCCTTTAAAAACAGCTTCAAATATAACTCCAGTATAATAATCCAGACCTCTGGCAAGACTCAAGTCAAAAACCACCTTATCAATCCGTTTTGATTTTTCAAGAGCTATAAATAAAATTTCCAGTTCCTTCAATGCTTCAGAAGCTCCTTCGTGTTTTGAGAAATCACTACCCTCTTGTATAAATTTAGATAATAACGCTAAAGGAGATCCTTTTTCCTTAACAAAAGTTTCAATTCTGTCAGCTGTCTCAGCAGTTAATCCTTTTTCTTCCACCTATAGCATCACAGTAAAAAAAGCACATTAACATAATAGACTAACCATGAAGTTAAATTACAAAATTAACTTCCAGATACTAATAGTTAATATGAAATGGTGTAAATTTTAAAGCATTATACCTAAAAGTACAACAACAATAATGACAAATCTCAATGACCTAAACCAGCGAATGGATGATACCTGTATACTTCTATAGATATATAAATCAAGAAACAAAATTTCTTTTTGGTTTTATGGGAAACTGCAAATTACAAACACAAACAACATATGCATGCATAGACACAAACAGCATATGTGCTTACCATTTCCTTTTTTATCTGTTGAAAAGACTGCTTGTCCAACTTGTCAATGCTTGAACATATTGTCCTAAACTTTTCCGGAGGAACACCACATATTTGCATCATGCCATCCAGTAACTTTCTATGATTCAACTTTATCTGAGAAAAAAGAGTCAAGAAAAAGGTAAAACATAAACACTCATTCTGAGCCCGGTATTAAATATATTTTTAACCAATAAGTAGGAAAATAACTATAGATAATGTGACGGAACATGAAATAATAAACGATGGTTGATGCCAACTTAAATTTATGAACTCAATAGTCAGTACTCGATTTCACAGAAACAATACTTTTAAAGAATGAATATCATTAAAATCTACCTCATATTCCCCAATGTTCAGCTCATCAAGTAGTTCAGTCAAAATCCTAACGACCTCAAAGTCTGGGCCCATTTTTTCAGGTGGAGTACCGGCAATATCAAAGTCGCATTGATAAAATTCACGGTATCTTCCCTTAGATGGGTTATCCCTTCTGTAAACCTTAGCAATTTGGTATCTTTTGAAAGATGTCAGACCATTCATAGCCACAAACCTTGCGAATGGAACTGTCAAGTCGTACCTCAAAGAAAGAAGCTCCCCACCCTGTCAAAACAAGTTGATTATAAATTAGAAAGAAGTTGAAATAAAACTCTTATGTATTTAGGCAGAAAGGGGCTACCACTCTGGCTTAGGATCCTAACAGTGGTACCTAAAAACAAGTCTGTATTCAGCACTGGAAATTGAACTAAGAAAAACTCTATACGGAAACATATACACTGCTCTAAGAATTTTGAACTCAGTCAGCTTATCCTCATAATATCATTGCCCAGAGATAAGAGAAGGCTTTTGTCATAACTAGCAATAAGCATATTTACCTGGTCAGCAAGATCATAAATCAACTTTGAATCTTCTCCGTATTTTCCCATGAGAGTTTCTCGCAATTCAAAAACAGGAGTATCTAAGGCAGTGGCGCCATGCCTCTCAAAAACTTCTTCTATTATTGAGAAAGCTTTCTTTCTAATTGTCATTTGTTCTTTAGCAAAATCACGAGTCCCCTGATAGATTATATAGTGGAAATAAAGGTAAGATTACCAACAAATATATCGCACTCAGAAACATACATCCGTTAAACAAATCCATTATCTATAGACAACAAGCACAAACTACAGCCAAAAGAAGGAACATTAGTTCAGCAGTACAAGTTGTAAAAATACGGTTATGTATGATTCAAAGGAAGGTCTTGAGCAAAATGACTTAAAGTATGACCTGGACAATGAAGACTATCATTCTAATGTCTGTGTCAGAGCGAACTATGGCTAATAAAAATCACTATCAAATTACAGATGCATTATCATCTAGATGTTTCCACTTCTCATAAGCATACACATCCAATACCTGTCCCCCAGGTGGTCAACCCAGAGCATATTACTGCCATTTAAAAATTCTAATTGACTATTCTATTTGTAAAATGTCACTAGCAACAAAAGAACATCATGCACATGTATTCCATTGTTCTCTGTCCATCAGATACAATTAAGCCATTTCCTTTAAAATTGTCAATGAGTACACAATTTCAAATACATTTCAATTATTCAATACCAAAATTTCAGCAAGTCAATTACAAGATTACTTGGCTTATATTCAATTAAATTTAACCAATAAAGTGCTCAGACATATAATTTTTCCCGGGCCATAACACAACGGAGTGAAAAACTTAAACAGACTACAACACACCCAATAAACACAAAGTTAATGAAATCAAACAGGCAGCCAAACATAAGAGAAATTACCTTAGGAATCTTGGGCAATCTTCTGCTTTCATTGCTCTCCACAACATCCTTGACTTTCAATAAAAATTCGTTAAACTCGGGTTTGGTCAAATCCAAAAAAGATAGAAAATCTGCCACCCAAGTCCCCAAAGCTAACTTTCCACGACTCTGTAACCTCTCCTTGAACAATGCCAAAATCGAGCTAGTCCCTTTCCCCAAAACAACTTTCTTCTTCTTCTTCTCTGCTTTCGAGTTCTCCTCTACTTTCGGATTCTCACCATTTTCCTTAGCACTTTTTATCACCTCATTCAATTCAGCAGCCTCTAGCACCGCAACCGCCGTCACAACTTCCCATGCCACAACTTTCCACACCAACCCCAACAGCACAAAGACCTCGTGAGCAAACTTACCATACTCCTTTCCCAAAAACAAGTTAACAGCCTTGTTAAAACCACTGCTCAAACCATCCCCAACAGGGCATTCATTCCAAAAAAATTCCCCAACACCCAATTTCAAATCATCACCACCAATACCCTCCAAATTACTCTTTGCCCGTGCCAAACTACACTCGCCAAGTTCACGCAATGCTGCCGCCAACGGCAGCAGAACGGTGCACACAGCTTCCTCACTCCCAATCGCGCTCTTAACCCCCGAATTCAACTCAACACGCATCCTCGAGTGCACGGCCTTAGCATGCTCCCTCACACTCCCGTGAACCTTGGGAACCCTCGCGACGGATCGAACCTTCTCCTTACCAACCGACTTGGATCCGTTGAGCAGAACCCTCAAGTCCGCGGATACGCCAACCTCCTCCTTCGAATTATGCCCATCGCCAGAATCCATCAAATTGAAGGCTGCCACGTCCGCCTTCAAGGCCTCGCAGGAGAACGCGGCTGCCACATCAGCCAACGCGGACAGCGCGGCGGAGTGGTGGTCGAGAATGGCGGAAATCCCGAGCAGCGTGGAGCATGTGAGTTCATCTTCCGTGACGAGGTCAGCGTCATCGAATCGGAAAGTACTAGGGTTGGAATTGAGAGTTTCGACGAGGACGAGGGGAGTCCGAGAGGGAGCGTTGGAAATGATGAGGCTGTTGAGAAGGACGAGAAGAAAGGCTCGGGATTCTTCTAGGGTTAGGAAATCCGGGACAGTGATGCTGTGATTAGACGAAGACGACGTCGTTGTCGCGGTGGTGGCCTTCTTGGAGGAGGAGGATGAGAGTCTATCGAGTGCAGTTGAGTCGATCCGCACTTGCGAAAGAGCTGCGGCGACGGCGCAGACGGCGGAGGAGGAGAGAGAAGAAGCCTTGCCCCCAAGCGTGACAGAAGCTTCAGCCATGACTGTGTGAGTGTGTGAGGAGTGAGAAACGCGTGAAGCGAGGGTTTAACTTGGGTTAAGTTCAGGTTGCAGGGTTTTTGTTTTTTTTCTAACATTTTCTAATTCTTTCTCCTAACAGTTAAAAAATAAAAAAGAAAAAAAAAAGCTTTATAATTCTATCTCAAAAATAATTAATTTAGTTAGATGAATTTTTAAAACAATATTAAAAATACAAATAATAAAGAGCACCGGTAACACGTGGCATTCAACAAATAAACTTTTTTTTAATTCCAAAATTCTTTTTCAAGTCGTGAAAAAGTTAAAATTCAAGAGAAAATATGCTGTCGTTTGAATTGAAACTGTTTGTGGTAAAGAATTGATAATGTGATTAATGTTTTTTAATTTTAAAATATCGAGTAATAGATAATTTATCATGAAAGGTAAAGCAGAAAACAGAAGGAATAATAAGAGAGAAAAACAAAATTTCAGGTGAGAATTATTTATATTTTTTCATTCTTCTCTTTTCTCAAACAAAAACAATGCCTTTATAGCATCCAAGAGGTAATATGTAATGCTGTTAGGTATATTTTCTTCTATCTAACCAATTCTCACAAATACTGACACGTTATCAATTGGTTACATAATCCTGGAGGAATATGGGTCTCTTTCAAATACATTGGGATCTTGCACCATTATCTGTTTCTTCTTGAATATTCTCTGGATTTGGCTCTTCAATCCTATTGGGCCTGTAAGGAGAAATGGGCCTAACATCTCCTCCCTCTTCAAGATTCACCTTGTCCTCAAGGTGAAATTGGGCTTGAATAAGTGTCCATGGTTCCCAGGTAGCCTCTTCTAAAGGAAGGCACTGCCATTGGATTAAAACCAATTGTTGTGGAGCATCAGTGTGGTGGACAACTTCCAATGGAGAATAGCAGTAGGGGTGAGTACTGGTTTATTGTCTTCGATGTCAAGTGGTGCAATGAGCAACGAAAGAGATGACGTCTTTTCGCATACAATCCCAATAGAAATTAGCTTGTATTTTTGCTAGTGTACGAGCAACCCCTGGATGACCCGCCAAAGGAGTTGACTGAAACACTTGGAGGAGCAAAGGAATCATGGAGCAAGACTTGGGAAGCCAAATTTTCCCTTTATAAAGTATCAAATCCTGTTGAATGGAGAAATCAGGGAACATGGAGGGGTTCTGCAAAATATTTCCCTTAAGATCCAGGAAAGTAGGATCAGAGGCGAGAGTGTGTTGAAGATTTTGGAGAAAGTCCATGTGAGACACCAAAATGAGGAAAAATGAATCCGTAGTAGGTGAAACACGGGAAAGTGCATCAGCGACGGTGTTTGTTTTGCCTGGTTTATAACGTATCTCAAAGTCAAATCCCAATAATTTGGCTACATAGGACTGTTGGTCAGGAGTTAGAATAGTTTGAGATAACAATTCCTTGATGGCCTGTTAATCGGTGTAAATGATGAAGTGGCGACCAAGCAAGTATTGGCGCCACTTCTGAATAGCAGATGTGATAGCACAAAGTTCCCTGATGTACGTTGATGAATGTCACAATTTAGGGCAAAATTGCTTACTAAAAAAGGCAATTGGGTGGTCTTCCTGTGATAAAACAGCCCCCATACCAAAACCAAAGGCATTTGTCTGAATAGTGTAAACTAAATCAAAGCGGGGCAGAGCCAATACTGGAGCAGTAGTAACCGCAGTTTTAAGGTTCTCAAAAGCCGTAGTAGCTGAAGCTGACCAGATAAAGTTATCCTTCTTAAGCAAATCCGTTAAGGCATAAGCAATAGAGGCATACCCCTTTACAAATCGGCGGTAAAAACCTATGAGTCCAAGAAAACCCCGTAGAGACTTCATAGTGGTTGGTAGCAGCCAATCAACGAGATCTTGGACCTTTGAAGGATCTGGTGTGACACCCTGTGACGACACTACATGACCCAAATATTGAATTGATTGTTGCCCTATGAAACACTTGGAACCTTTGAGACAAAAACTGTTTGCAAGGAGCAATTTGAAAGCAATTTCCAAGTGAGAGATGTGGTCCTCCAAGGTGGTGCTGTAAACAAGAATATCATAAAAAAACGATAATAAAACGACGTAAATGAGGGCGAAACAAGTCATTCATGGTAGCTTGAAAGGTGGATGGTGCATTGCACAAACCGAAGGGCATGACCTTGAACTCGAAGTGGTCGTTGTGGGTGCGGAATGTTGTTTTAGAGGAATCAGTAGGCAGCATCAGGATTTGGTGAAAACCTGAGAAAAGGTTGAGTTTCGAGAACCATGTCGCATTACCAAGTTCATCCAAAAGCTCATCGACCGTCGAAATTGGAAATTTGTCTTTAACAGTGACGACGTTGAGGGCACGATAATCGACGCAAAATCGCCATGTACCGTCTTTCTTTTTTATAAGAAGAACAAGGGAAGAATAAAGGTTGGTGCTTGGCGTAATGAACCCCGAGTCCAACATCTTTTGAACCTGGATCTCAATTTCTTGTTTTTGAAAATGGAGGTATCGGTAAGGACACACTGAAATGGGAGTAGTGTTGGGTAAAAGGTTGATTGAATGGTTGGTGTGACGGGATGGAGGGAGGGTGGTTGGGGGAGAAAATAGAGTAGAGTAGGTAGTGATTAATTTTTGTAGTTGGGGTGTAGAAGATGAAGGGAAAGCAGTTTTAGAGGGTAAATGAGGTATAGGTGACATGGGAGAATGGATGGATGGAGAAGGTTCGAGTATGAGTTGGAAAAGGGCTTCGACTCTGTTGGTGTGTTGTAGGCGTTTGAGTTGGTGGGCTGTTATTGGTGTAGGGTTTGGACCTTGTCTCCCTTGAGTTCTATCATCTTACCCTCCCACATAAATCTCATGAAAGGCCCGTTATAGTCCATAATGAATAGGCTAACTTAAGTAAGCCATTGGATCCCTAATACTACATTAGTGCCAGAGAGATCCAAAGGGTACAAATCAATCGAAAATTCAAGAAAGGCTAGAGTAATTTGGGCCTTAGGGCAAAAAGTAATGCAAGGTAAGAATTCCCCATTCTCGACCATGACTCTTAACGGACTAGAGGTGGGTTGAAGAGGAAGGTTAAGAAAGTGAGCTACCTTAGTCTGAATGAAATTGTGAGTTGCACCGCTGTCAACCATGATCTGTACTACATAGCCATTAATAGCGCCCGTGACCCGAAAGGTTCGAGGGGTCCAATGACCTGAGAAGGAATGGAGGCTGATCAACTCGGCTTCCAAAGTTGTGTTATCCGGTGGGTCACACTCTAATTTTGTGGTTGGCTCAGAGACATCATTGGGTTCAGAAGCGATGAGCAAAAGAAACTGAGATTTACAACGATGGCCACGTGTGTACCTTTCATCACAAAAATTTAACAAAGGTTCTTCTCACGCCGTACCTACATTTCAGCTTCAGTGAAGCGTTTGATAGGTAGTTTGGAAGGAGGTGTGGGGAGTAGTGGTGGAAGTGGTTTCAGGGTGGTGGAAGTGGGGGTAATGGTGGCGGTCTGAAGAATTTTGTGAATGACAGAGGAGATGGGAAGAGTTTGGATTTGTCATCGTGTAGTTTGGCGAGGGCCATAACTTGTGGCATGTCAACGAGTTGGAGGGCGGTGACCTCACGGCGGAGGTGGGGCTTAAGGTTGGAGATAAAGCAACTAATGTAGAAGCTGGCTGGATACCTTGAGATGCGGTTGGCGATCGACTAGAACTCAGAGATATAATCGTGAAGGGTCTGAATTTGGGTAAGGCGGCAAAGTGCAGCGATCGGATCATCAAACTTAGATGGTGGAAATCTTAGTTCCAAGGCACAGAGGAAAGCATCCCAAGAGGTGAGAGGCCATTATTGTGCATCCATTGATACCAAGCAAGTGTAGGTCCCTCTAGGTAGAAGGAAACAATCTGGGTTCTATGTTCCGGTGGGGTCATGTGGAAATCAAAAAACTGGGTGATCTTGAAGATCCAACCCAATGCATCATCACCATTAAAAGAAGGTAGGTCGAACTTGAAAGGACGAGCAAGGGTGGTGTGGGGATGGGGAGGGGAGACAGGGAATTTGGATTCCAAAGAGGAAGTGCGAGCAGCTATGTCATGTAATGTGTTTGAGAAATTGGCCTGGGAGAGAAGAATTTGCTCCAACTTTTTTTTGAGGGAAGAAAAGATGTCAGATGAGTCTGCCATGGGAGGAAGAGGCTCGATGAAAGCACCAATGAAAGGTAAAACAGAAAACAGAAGGAATAATCAGAGAGAAAAACAAAATTTCATGTGAGAATTATGCATATTTTTTCATTCCTCCCCTTTCTTAAACAAAAACAATGCCTTTATAGCACCCAAGAGACAACGTGTAATGCAAAAGGAATAAAGTTTGTTAGGTATATTTTCTCCTATCTAACCAATTCTCACAAATACTGCCACGTTATCAATTGGTTACGTAATCCTGGAAGAATATGGGTCTCTATCGAATACGTTGGAGTCTTGCACCATTCTCTGTTTCTTCTTGAATATTATCTGGATTTGGCTCTTCAATCCTATTGAGCCTGTTAGGAGAAGTGGGCCTAATATATCACGATTAAGATAATTATCCAATTTTGTGTTTTATTTTTTTTCTAAATCGTATTCAATGTAATTATTTCCTTCTTCCTACTCACCGGATTAAAGTATATCTAATCAAATTCTACACATTATATTAAGTTTTAAAATGACTCAAGTTAATATGATATTTGTTTGAAAATTAGATAGGTAATTTGATACATAAACTATATATGTAAAACTTAATATTATAACTAAGATCGCTAAAGAAACAAAGTTGACCTTTAGGTATGAATAATTCAACCTGATCGTTTGATTCTATAAAACAAAAATAGAAAATTGATCTCATAATAAAAATAATTCATCCTCCATGAAAATAAGGATAAAAACATTATAGTAGTATTAGGAATTTAAAGTGAGTTAAAATCTTAACTCATAAAAACGAGCAAAATATTTATAATATATATATATATATATATATTTATGCGCTAAAAATTCATTATCTTAATATTTTAAATTGAAAGTAGAGTTTTGTTTTTAATATATGTTTGTTCGCAAAATAAATATCAAAATTAATTGATAATTGATCTTGGTAACGTCTCATGAGTATGTATAAAGTAAGGGAAAAATCTTAACATTTAAAGTTATTTGATATCGAAAGTCTTCTGTTTTAGATGTCAAATGGAAGACCTTATAAATGCATGAACAGATAATAAAAGAGGCTTTATACTAGAAAGCAAAAGGTTTATATACTAATTTGATTTTTTTAGTTAAGTATTTTCAATGCAGTCTTAGTTTTTTAATCTGGTTAATTCTTGTTAATTTTTTTAGAAAGTCCTGATTCTTGTTAATTTAATTGGTTTTAATCTTTTTTACTAATACCATTTAAACAGACATCCTAATCACATTTCATCATCTATTTTGAATATGTTAATACTAAATTAAACAAAATTAACAAAAAAAATCAAAATTCATTTTGAAAAAAATAAAAGCCAAATTAATATTTAAGTCAAATTAAAATAGAAGAAATATTGAACACCCTGAAAATAGGGTGGGAAAATAGGTTTATTTTTATTTTCGTTTCATTTGTTTATTTTTTTAATTTTTTTATCAGCTTGTTTTTTTGTTTTGGGCTGGATTAGGAAGCCCATAGGCCACGAGAAGTAGAAGACAGGTTTCAGAAGGGGGTTACACCTCTAAGTATTTTATTATGTACTTCCAATTTTTCGCAGAATACCTAGATTATCCCTTAATTAAAAACATAATTATTTTAAAAAATGAAATATTTTGGTTAAAGATTCTTCTTTTAAAAACAGTTTTGTTAGTGTGCAGTTATTATTTCAGATCTCATTTTTTCTCCATTTTCTATTCTCGTTTTCTTCTTCTCTCTTCCTTTCCTTTGTTCGTAGCACACAACACTGTTTCTTGGTTCGGTTTGCTTTGTTTCTTTTCGTTTCACACTTTGGTTGCATGGTTGTTGGGCACACCCAGGAAGCTCTTCCTTTAGAGATTGAAGTAGGTTTTTAAAGGTGTGGGTTTTCGTAGCACTAACATTACTTCTCATTTTCTTTGTGCAGCCATTTCTCCATTTTCATTTCGCTGGCAATAAGTTATACATTTATAAATATATTAATAATGTAATCAATTTTAAAAAACATCAAAATAATAATATTTAAATATTTAAAAACACATTGCTTATATTAACAAAATTTAATAATTATAAAAATTATATTAACTGTTCGTTATTTATCTTTTTAATAAAAAAAATTCTATTGTTAAAAAATATTAATAAAGCATCATGTAAAAAAGAAGCTATCGGATACCTACATCCGATTATGCCATTATCGGATTTTCACATCCAATGCATATTTTTTTCTAAAATATTTATATTAAATTTAAAAAATTCATAAAAATTATATTTTAACAATTAAAAATTATCTAATTAAATTATAAATTTATAAAAAATGATATATAAATTTAAATATAATTACAAACTAATAAATAATTAAATTTTTATAAAACAACATCGGACCTACATATCCGATTGATATATATATTTTCAGAATTTTATTTTTCTAAAATATTTTTATTAAATCTAATAAATTCATAAATTTTTTAATATTTAAAAATATTTTAATTAAATTATAATGGATTAAATATGTTTTTAGTCCCTTAACTTTAGTTTAATTTAGTTTTTCAACTTTAGAAATGTATGAATTTAGTCCTTTTAACCAAATTTTGTTAACTTTATTTGATGTTTCAAATTGAATTGTTTACACTGTTTGACATATATTTGCTTCAATATTAACTGAAAAACACGTTTAGTGAAGCGTAGAATGAAACACCCTTGAGGTCATTCTTTTTTTTTTCGAGAAAAACAAGATTCTTGGTGTGCGGAAGGTGAGAGCGGAGTTATTCGAAGTATGTTTTAGTTGAGAGCGGAGTTATTCGAAGTATGTTTTAGTTGAGAGCGGAGTTATTCGAAGTTATTCAATGTTTTTGATTTCTTGTGATTTTTTGAGTCTGTGTTTTGATTCTGGAGTCGTGATAAAATAGCATATGGGAATATTCTGTGATAAAGATGTTGGGTTCTATCCATGGTATCGAATGATATGGTAAGTTATTTAGTATCGTAATTGATTAAATGATGGTGATATAAGCGTGTTCTTATGTTATATTATTTTGAAGTTAATACATGGAGAATGAAGTAGAAATTGTATGTGTTATTTATCATGTGTACAGGTACATAGGTATGTATGTCAATGTACATATATGTACTTATGTCAATGTATATATATTATGTATAGTTTTATTAATTTTATTTATTTATTTCATAAGGGATTTTTATGATGTTTATTCCATTATGTAATTTAAAAGAAGTTAATTTGGGTTTTAAAGGAATTGTATTTTTTTTTCTAAGGAGAGTTTCCCTTTTTATTTGGTTTTTGTGCTATCAGGGTCTTGTTGTCCATGCCACACAAATGAATTTTCCTCAATTTTCCTCATTGTCATCATTGAAGTTGATGCTACCTTTAAGAACTATTGCACTCAGTATTATCCAACAATCCATTTGTTTGCTATAATGGTTAGTATTTTATTTATGACAATAAATCATTGTCTTTTTGTTATCAGTTTAATTTGATTCATGTGTCGACATTCTTAACCTTAGGAAAAGTTATGGTGCATGTGATAGAATGGAAGACAAGGATTGATCTAGTAGTGATGGAGAATCATATGTCGGTTATAAATGGCCAAGAGTTTATAGACACACTTAATATAAAACATATTAATATTCTTGTTATCCGTAAGTCACAATTCTCATTATCAACTTTTTAATTCATAAAGAATTTAAATTTTTTATAATAAACATTTAAATTTAATATTTATTTAAATTGTTGAACTTTTTACATGTGGAGTAATGACTGAGGATTATAGTTACTCTTCCCATTTGAGGCATATAAATTAGGAGAATGTTATTATTGGTGCAAAGCTGTGGTTGGGTATATGAAGATTAAGACCATTATGAAGAAAGGCCAATTGAAAAGGAAAAAAAAAATAGAGGAGGAATCAAGAAAGAAAAGGATAAAATGACAAAGGAATGAAACTTCAATTTGTTGAAGCTATTAACCCTATAGGTTTAGGAAGTATGTATTATTGTTTATTTTTTATTTTTTTTGTGATATTGACTGTCTTACTATCTTAGTTGTTTTTTAGATGTTAAGCCAAAGAAAATCCATGAAGCTATGAATATGCCTAGTTTAGAGATCATGTGTAGGCAATCATTTAAAGGTTTGTTTTATCATGCATTTCATTTTCTTTTCAACTTCTGAATTATGATTAACAAAACTTAAAATTTGATTGACATACCTACAAAGAAAAAAAGGTATGTTGCTCCCCTTTTTTTAAAAAATTGAATATTCCCGGAGTAATCTCTAAACCCCAAGATTCAAAGAAAATATAAAAAATCGGAAAATTAAGGAAATACCATTTTCAAATTGTATCATCAATTCTATTATCAAAAATTTTAGAAAAAAGAAATGAATGATAAAGAAACGAAACACGAGTAAGAAAAGAAAGTAGAGACCACTCAATAAATGAAATAGGTGCTAAAGGTTTGGTTTTCTTTTTAGTTTTTTTAGAATTCTTCAAATTAAGTTATCAGAAAAAATCTGAAACAAAGACAGTATGAGCAATAACACTCACATCCTTAAACATTTATCTTCTCTTCTTCTCTTGTAAGAGAAGAGAAATGTTCAAGGTTGTGACTATTGATGCTCTGCTGCCCTGTCTCAGATTTTTTTAGGTCTGTCAATCAAATTTTAAGTTTTGTTAATAATAATTAGAAGTTGAAAAGATAATGAATGCACATAAAACAAACCTTTAAATGATGGACTATCTCTTTACCAGGCATATTCATGGCTTCAAGGATTTTCTTTGGCTTAACATCTAAAAAACAACTAAGATAGTAAGACAATCAACATCACCAAATGTCATTGTTTCCAAAAGGCAATGTACTTGTTAAAAATTAGTAAATAAATAATAATGCCAGTTTTTGAAGAACGATGATTTCTCATAAATAAACTAATAACATGAACGAGCGTAAGTTTATTTTAAGCATAACTGTTTAAAAATGTCATGTGGTTTTTCTCATCCAGAACGAAAGCACCACACATTGTTTTACAGCCTTAACGTAGATGAGAAGCCTATTTACATACTAGGTTTAAACCAGAACAAATTTGCGCATCGAAGTTAGATTTAGCAGGTTCAAAAAACAACGTAGATTGGCGGTTGGCTCTATGAAGAACCCAATTGCTTTGAACAAAACGTAACTTCACAAAGACACTAAAATCTTCAATCTATAGAATTAAATCATGATAACAGTAAGTCAAAACATAGATAAGTAACTGAAATAAAAACGGTCAAACAATCAGAATCTCTGATAAGAGTTGGTTTTCTTCAGACCACTACAAACTAAAGTTGCCCACAAAAAGTTCTCACTTGAGAGGAATAAACCTGGATGAGTGAGTAGCACCAATACCAGGTCTCCCGTGCTTAACGGGCTTGTATGAGATAGAAAACTCGGCTAAATAATGCCCAATCATCTCAGGTTTGATTTCAACCTGGTTAAAGGTCTTGCCATTGTATACTCCTATGATGCTACCAATCATCTCAGGAACAATGATCATGTTGCGGAGGTGGGTGCGCACTGGTTCTGGCTTCTCACCTGCTGGAGCTTCCCTTTTCTGCCACCAAAATCAAGCTTAGATATCAGAAAATCAATTCAATACCTAAAATTCAACCTCAAAATCAAGCAAAATCGATAATCATTCTAACAAATCACAATAAACTTGCCACTACTTAAATGAACAATTAGTATCAACAATTTGTACGCAGGCAAATATTAAGTTTAATTAAGAATTTGCCCAGTATACTTCTCCACACTATATTGCTTTGATCCTATAGGTACCACTACTGAATCACTGGAACAAGTAAATGGGCTCCTTTAGCCTCTTGTCAGATGAAAAATTTATCTGACAGTTTCTTTTACGGTGGGATTACAACAATTTGATTTTAAGAGCAGTTTTTGGATATTGCCAAGTAAAATTGGTTTCATTACACTGAACTACAGCAGCAAGGGTTTACTCAAGAACAGTTGTTAATGTTATACCCGAAAAGTTTGTTCAGTTCCTATATCAAATAGCCTAGTTTGCACATTTGCAAGCATGGAAATAAATAAAATAATTTCACCATGCATCATGTGTGATTTGACTAAAAATGATAAACTAAATACATTTCGAATGGGATGAAAAAATACAGAAATTTTATAACAGACGATTGAAATCATAAAAATGTTCAGATAATAGTATAAAATCATAAAACAATTTCGAGGTATACCAACTATTGAAAACAATACGATAGCACCACAGCAAAACGCACTAAAATAGATATTTAGCAGCGAAAACTTTCGTGTTATGCATAAATAATAAAGAAAATATTTAGCAGCGAGATCTTTAGTGGATTCATTCGGATTAAAGGCTGATGGTGCGTCCTCAAAATCACTAGGTGTAAAGGAAGCACGACACTAGTAAAACATATCCACCATATACAACAAATTGAAGTTGAGGAAATAAAAATCGAAAGCATAAAATCCAAATCAGAGATGAAGGGAGAAATAATAGAGTATTATACCGCTTTGCGAAGCTTCTTGATCAAGGCCATGGGCTTTCTGGTTAGACCTCTCTGGAACCTTCTACGAGCGCGAGCACTGAAAAGCTTGACAAGTTCATCTGTGGACATATCAAGAAGAGCATCGAGATCCACGCCTCTGAAACTGAACTTCTTGAATGTTCTCTTCTTGGGCTGCCCCGCTGCCGCGACATCGACCTCAACGTCTGCCTGAAAATTCAATCACAGCCATGAGAACAAAAATAAACAGAGGCATTACGAATTTCATTGGAGACATGCTCACCATTCTTGCCGCTTCCTAGGTTTTCAACAAGAACCACAATAGGTGTTTGATTTTGCTTAAATATGGGGGTTTTATGCATGAACCCTAAATGCTTCGTTCGTTTCTGGACTGGGCTTTTATTTCTCAGAAACCCCATTGAATTTAAACTTTTTGTTATATATATATATATATATATATATATATATATATATATATATATATATATATTAAACATTGAATATATTTATTATATAAATTTAAGTGGATTAAAATATAATCTAAAATAAATAATGATATTTTATATTGAATTAATTAATTTTATAACTTTTTGTATAACAACCTATTTAAGTTATTTATATCTTTTTTAATAAAATATACTTTTTCACAATAATAAAAAAATTCAAATAAAGAATTTTTCCTATAATTCTAGATATATAAGTGTCATTCGGACGTACATCTCCAACCTAAATCTTCTTTTTGTCACCTCCAACTTATAATATTTGTTTATTATGATATTAAATGTTTAATTTATAATTTTCATATTATGTTACAAATTAGTCTTAAATATGTTTGAATAAAATTGATAAGGAAACATTGTTAAATAATATTTTTTTACGAAAATCAATTCATTATTCATTGTTAATCTATTCAAACGTATATATATATATATATATATATATATATATATATATATATATAAAAGAATAATTTGTAACCTAATACGAAAAAATATAAATTAAACATCTATTATCATAACTAAATAAATATTGGGGATTGGAGATGACAAAGACAAAATTTAGGTTGGAGATGTATATGAATAACACTAATATGCATGGGTTATATAGAACAATAATAAAATATATAAATATTTAAATTTAATTATATTATATTTATGAATAATATTTTATAATTGATAATTTTTTTGAATATTTTGTTACAGACTATTTTCTAAAAGATATAATTAAAATTATAAAACATGGAATGAAAATTAGTCTGTTGTTAAATATTTAACTCAATATTTTAAAAATTGTACTACAATACAAATTTTGTCCATTGTATAAATATATAAAAATAACTTTAATTAATAATTTAGTTCTTATATTTATTATATTAATTTAATTTTTATTGTAAGAGCTATAGCGTTAACATTTTTTAAAAGATGAACCTAAATTACATAGTATTGTTTTTTTCTTTCTCTTTGTTATATAGACTATATAGTGTTACCATTCAATCTTCCAATATCTCATTCAATATATAAAAACAAAGCAAAATCACTCAAATAAATAAACATAAATATTTGACAAAGACCATCTTCGAGGATGTCATGGTTAGATTTTGTGATTGTCCCTAAATTAAAGCTGAAAAAAAGAAAAAAGGAAGACAAAAAGTAATTGTTTAATTAGAGAAAAAAAAAGACAAAATTAAATATGAAATTTGAAGATGGAAAGGGAAGTAGAAAAGAGAGAATAAATGTGAATAAAATGTAGAGGAAAAGAGAGGGAAGATAGAGAAATGAAAAATGATGAAAGATGATAAATAATTAAAAAGAAAGGTGCATGGATAACGGAAAAAATAAATATACATGTGATCACATTTTTTAACACGAAATTAATATAATGATCATATTGAATTATTTTAAATAAAATGAGATTGAATTGAAGATAAAATAAAATTAAAAATCCACGAAACACCAACTCAATTGGTATTGAAACAAAATTACCAATTAAGAAAAATAAATACTACATGATTAAAATTAGATGTCAACTCGCATCTAATATATCAATTTAATTTAATATATTACTATTTCACAGATCAAATGATATTCATACTTTTTTTTTTTAAAAAAGTCTATATTTAAAAAGTTAACTATCAAACTATTTTTTTTTAAATAAAGAGTTGATAATATTGTATTAGAAAGACTTTTATCTGTTCTTAAAAAAAAAACACTAATAACCATAGAGAAAAATTAGTCTATGTTTATCACGTTTAGAGTTTACAGATAACGAGAAAACCAATTGGTAGGCAGTTAATAAATTTTTTGCATGAATAGTTTTATGTGGCTATACGCTTAAATAAATAGTCGTACCAAAATAATGAATTTATATATATATATAATTGATTCAATTAATTAATATGTTTGAACAATAACTATGTTATTTTATTAAAAATCTTCCTTCTTCCTTTTGTATCTTTATCCTTTCGAACATGAGCTGAACGAAAAAGGAGAAAACAAAGTGAATCAAAAGATGGTAGGATGTGAAGATAAAAGAATGGATAAGAAATGTGAAGCGTACCGAAGACATGTTGGAGAGCATAGTGTTTGTATTACCGAAGACATGGCCAAAGAGTGTTTGCTCTACACCACTGCGAACTGGTGCCTCGCCATGGCCCTCGACTGCACGTAACCCACACACACATCCCATAAGCAGTGGCAAACCCCAGCAAGTTGGCCACCCCCATCACCGAATTCAGGCTCTCCAACGATCCAAAACTGCTTTTTAATGCGTGTTTCAGGCGGTGTAAAGAATCCCTGGCCTTTGAGACGTTATGAGTCACATGTTTCTTCCATGTTTGTGTTAGAATAAACTTAAATTTAAGAGTTTTATTAATAATTTTGTTTAAATTTTATTTTATTAGTTTTAGGTACATTAATATTTAGTTTGATTTGATAGAGATAAAATAGAGATAGGTAGTTATGATTTTCGGTACAATATTATTTTATGATAAATTAAACGGATTTTAATTTTATTTTTAAGATAGTTGATATTTTATTTTGAGATTTTATAATTATTCCTGTAATATTATAAGTATCACGGCTATTTAAACTCCTTCAATTATTCAAATTTAGAAAAATATCTGAATTTGTATCGTGATATTTTCTCGTGGTATGAGATAGTCAATGGAATGAGTGTGCCAAATTGTCAGAAAATATCAATTATGACAATTGGTCTTTGCAGACGAAGGTTGATCCTAAGACGTATGGGACATAATGGAAGACGAGTACAGTGAACCCGCAGATGATGAGCATCAGATAGTGAACCAGGTTGCTGCATTGAAAAAGACACGAGTGAAATTTCTGTATAATGCCCCGCGTGAAGCAAGTTTGAGTACAAGCTATCAGAAGAGAATTTGAAAATATGGAGATGGATGAAAATGAGGGAGTTTCCAAGTTTATAATTCGAGTACAGAAGATGGCCGGAATGAACGGAGAAGAGGTTCCTCCTAACCGGGTTACAGAAAAGATCTTGAGAAATCTGACGGATGATTTTGAAAGTATCGTTCTCACGACAAAGGATTTGTCAACTCTCACTGTGGAGGAGTTAGTCGGGTCATTAAAAGCTCACGAATTAAGGAAGAAAAAGAAAAAAGAGGGAACTCGACGATCAATCACTACAGGTACAGTTTGGCTGGAATAAATCTCGGATTATTCAGAGCCAAGGTCCTAGCGGAAGAGGGCGAGGAGGCCGAGGACGAGGTGGACGTGGCCAAGGTAATGATAATGAAGATGAAACAGGTCAGCAGAATTGACGTGACCAAGGACAAAGAAAAGGCCGAGGAGATCAGTCAATAACAACCGAATTTTCCACCAGCTTGCAAGACCTGCAAACGTCCTTGCTACCTCGACCTCCACGCTCAGCCCAAGGTTGATGATGATAGAAATCTTCTTCTGTTGTTACTGAAAAGCTGCTATAGGTCTTTATCCTACCGACTTTTTGTATATATTACTTTCTTCCGTTGTACACAATACAATTTTATCAATAATATTCATTCATTCTTTCTCTTTTCTCTCGAATTCTCATTTTTCTCTCTTCAAATACACTTACATGGTATTAGAAGAAAGACAATAATTAGGGTTCTTCTTTTGCTCTCTTTTTCTTTATCTTCTTCCTTATTCTCTTCTTATGGCTTCCTCTGCCGCATCCACCACCGCCACCGCCTCTACCACCGCTGTCACCGATCATCTTACTAATCCTACCCATCTTTTATTTCTTCATCTTGGTGAAAACCCAGCTCTCATTCTTGTCAATCCGTCTTTCTCCGACACCAATTATCAACAATGGAGGCACGACATGCTTGTCGCTCTTGAAACCAAGAATAAAGACAAATTCGTTCTTGGTACTATTTCTTGCCCACCTCCCACTGATGTTCTTCATGAAGCCTGGAAAAGATGCAACAAAATGGTGATTTCATGGCTGACGCGTTCTATGACTCTACCCATCAAACAATCTGTCATGTGCATGGATTCTGCCTCCGAGATTTGGAATGATCTCCTCCAACGCTTTTCTCACGACAATAAGTTTTGCATCGTTAATCTCCAAGAAGCTCTCCAATCTTGCAAACAAGGTGAATCCAATGTTTCTTAATATTACACTCGTCTTCAAATAATTTGGAAAGAACTTTCTTTGTATAAAACCATTCTTGTCTCCACTTGTAAATCTCCTTGCACTTGTGGCTTATTGACCAAGATTCAACAAGAATGCAACGATGACTCTGTCATCAAGTTTCTTCGTGGCTCAAATGATGATTTTTCCCAAGTCCGTTCTCAAATTATGCTTATGGAGCCTATGCCGACTCTCCCTAAAATCTTCTCTTTGGTCCTTCAACAAGAACGGGAGTTTCATCATTCTTCCTCATAAATTCCACAAGATTCCATGGCAAACGTCAATTTCCAGGATCCTCAGAACAAGACCTTTACTACCTCTCATGGTGCTTTTTCTGGTCGTGGACGAGGACGTACCACAAAATTTGGTGGTCGTGCTAAATACTACGATCATTGCAAAAGAACCAATCACATCTCTGACAACTGCTGGATTAAATATGGCCTCCCTCAAGGTTATAAACCCAACATCAAAACAGATTCTGCTACCTCTAATTCTTCTGCCCACCTGACTGATGGCGTCTCACTCCCCCACTGACTCTACTGCTGATGCCACCCAAATCCAACGCAATTTTACTCAAGAACAGTATGACGCTATTCTTGGATTGTTGAAACAATCTCAACCTCATACTCCTAGGGTGGCCAGCGTCAATCAATGTACTCCACATTCATCAGGTTCTTTTTCTAATGCAAATTTTTCCTCTTGGATTATAGATAGTGGAGCTACTAATCATATATGCTCTTCAAAATTTCTTTTTAAATCTCTACAACCTATTACTTCTATTTCTATACGTTTACCAAATCAAAGTTTTGTTACTGCTGCCTTCTTTGGGACTGTCATTTTAGGCAATTTGATTTTGTAAAATACTCTATTTGTTCCCAATTTCTCTGTTCATCTTATTTCTATTTCTAAACTATTACATTCCAATAATTATTTTGTTGTCTTTCATCAAAATAGTTGTCTCATAGACCCTTACCAGACGATTGGAGTAGCTAAGAAATACCAAGGACTTTTTCATCTTCTTAGTAATAATACCATAAGCACTTCAGAATTAAATGTTCTTCCTTCTGCTTTTCACAATAACTCTAGTGATTCTTGTAATTTATACCATAAGCTTCTCAATATTCTGATATTTCTTTTCAATCCATTTATGCTTATGATGCTTGTGCTTTTGCTAAACAAAAACGTCTTCAATTTTTTGTTAGCAAAACTAAATCTCCTTGTTTCTTTCATCTCATTCATGTTGATATTTAGGGCCCTCTTTCTATAACTTCCATTGATGGCTATAAATATTTTTTGACCGTTGTTGATGACTATAGTCGTTTTACATGGCTTCTTCTTTTGAAAAACAAATCTGATGTTAAATCTTTACTTCAAAACTTCATTCTTTTAAGTGAAAACCAGTTTTCTTATAAACTTAAAATTATACGATTTGATAATGGAAAAGAATTTCTTCTTAATGACTTTTATTCCACCAAAGGCATCTTTCATGAAACTACTTGTGTTGCTACTCCCCAACAAAATGGCATTGTTGAACATAAGCATCAACACATTCTCAATGTTTGTCGGTCTCTTCTTTTTCAATCTAAAGTTCCTAACCTTTTCTGATCTTATGCTATAAAGCTTGCAATCCATATTATTAATAGACTGCCAACACCTTTTCTTCAAAATAAATTTATTCCATTAAACCTGATTTTTCAAATCTGAAAGGTTTTGGATGCTTATCATACGCCAGCTCTGCTACTGCAGGTCACACATAACTTGATTCCAAAAGCAACAAATGCATTTTTCTTGGATATAAATCTGGAACCAAAGGGTTTGTGTTGTATGATTTACATTCACGTTCTATTATTGTTTCACAACATGTCATTTTTCATGAGCTTATTTTCCCTTATCAAATTTCTTTAACCTCAACTTCATCTCCTACATATGATGATGCTTCTGATGTTCTCTTTTTTGATTTTCCTATTATAACACTTGTTTCCCCTGCCCCAAATTCTCCTGCTTGTAACATTTCTAATCATATTTCTGATAATCTCATTGCTCCTAATGTTGAACAAAGAATTTCTTTTAGAACTAAGAGTAGACCTAAATATTTAGATCATTATTAATGTGGTACTACTTCTAGCTTTACCTCATCCTATACTACCCCGTATCCTATACACTTGTTCCTTTCTTATGATAAATGCTCTTCTACTCATGCTTCTTTTTGTCATAATATTTCTGCTCAAGTTGAACCCTTTTTCTTTAAAGAGGCTAGTAAGTTTGATTGTTGGCAACAAGCTATGAATTCTGAACTTTCTGCACTTGAAAGAAACCGAACATGGACATTGGTGAATCTCCCTGCTGGCAAGAAACCCATCAGTTGGCGTTGGATTTATTGTATCAAGCACAAAGCGGATGACTCTATTGACAGATATAAAGCCCGCTTAGTGGCAAGAGGTTTTACTCAAACTGAAGGTCTAGATTACTATGAAACTTTTCCCCCTATTGTTAAAATCACTATTGTTCATCTTGTTCTTGCTCTTGTTGCTAGCAACAAATGGTTTCTTCATCAGTTAGATGTTGACAATGCATTTCTTCATGGTGACTTAACTGAAGAAATATATATGAAGCTTCCCCCTGGTCTTTGCCCATCCACTTCTGGTCTTGTTTGCAAGCTTCACAAGTCCCTTTATGGTTTAAAACAATCCAGCAGAAATTAGAACCACAAACTTACATCAGAACTTCTTTCTATCGGGTATACACAAAGTATTGTCGACCACTCCTTATTTATTAAGCATTCGTCCAACACTATCACCATTATTCTGGTCTATGTTGATGATACACTTTTATCTAGAAATAACTTGTCTGAAATTACTACTGTCAAAGATCATCTACACAACAAGTTTCACATCAAAAATCTTGGTGATCTTAAATATTTTTTGGGATTCGAAATTTCTAGATCTCAAACCGGTTTATGTATAAATAAGAGAAAGTACTGTCTTGAATTAATTTCTGAAGTTGGAATGTTAGGATGCAAACCTGCTCCCACACCAACCGATCTTTCCGTTAAACTTCACGCTGATGAAGGACTCCCTCTCACAGATCCCTCTTCTTATTGTCACCTCATTGGATGCCTACTATATCTCACTCACACATGGCCTGACATTGCTTTTGTCGTTCAACAACTTAGCCAGTTTGTTTCTACTCCTCGTTAACCTCATATGCAACAAGCCATGAGGATTATTAGATATTTAAAGAATGCTCCTGGTTCTGGTCTTTTATACGTTGTTGATAATCCCTTCCGCATTCATGCATACTCTGATTCTGATTGGGCCACTTGTTCTACCACTAGAAGATCTGTCTCTGGTTTTTGCGTTTTTCTTGGAACTGCTCTTATTTCTTGGAAATCAAAGAAACAAACCATCGTTTCTAGATCTTCTTCTGAAGCCGAATACAAGTCCTTAGCCTTTTTAACTTGTGAATTGCAATGACTACAATATCTTTTAGCAGATCTGCATATATCGTGCCCAACTCCTTACTCTGTTTACTGTGACAATAATTCTGCCATTCACATTGCCAAGAATCCCACCTTTCATGAAAGAACAAAGCACATAGACATAGACTGCCACGTTACGAGACAAAAACTTCAAGACGGTCTTATCAAGCTTCTTCACGTATCTTCCAACAATCAACTTGCAGATATTTTCACCAAGTCTCTTTACTCTTCTCCCTTTCATACTATTGCTTCCAAACTAAACCTACGTTCAGCTTGAGGGAGGGTGATATAGATCTTCTTCTCTTGTTACTGAAAAGCGGATATAGGTCTTTATCATACCGAACAGTGATATAAAGCTTGCTTTGTTGTTTCTCTTTCTTTTACTACTTTCCCCTTTTTGTATATATTGCTTTCTTCCGTTGTACACAATACAATTTTATCAATAATATTCATTCATTGTTGTTGTTTTCTCTGGAATTCTCGTTTCTCTCTCTTCAAATACACTTACAGATGAAGCATGGGAAACGAGCACGAAGCAGAAACGAAAACGAAACACGCCCAAGGTTGATGAAGCACGGGAAATGAACATGAAGCAGAAATAAACACGAAGCACCGAAAAGATTGATGAAGGCAGGAGAGAGACGCTCCACGAACACGCAGAAAGAGAAGATTTTGGTGAAGACAGCGGCCGCGAGAGGAGGGAATTAGGGCTTTAATTTTTGTTAAGTTTTTGGGATTAGAAATGGAGGTGCGGCAAAAGAAAAGAAGGTGAATTAAAGACCTCCCAAAAATTATTAAAAAAAATGTATGTTAAGGACGATTTTATTAGGGACTACGAGAAAGTTTAAAAAAAAAAAACTATCTGCGGTTGTAAGCATAAATTGCATGTAGTGTTTGTATTTTAGTAAGTAATTACTAAAATATAATTTTTATTATTATAATAATCATATTAAAAATAAAATTATAAATAATTAAAATAAAAAATAGAAATAATAAATATTAAAAAATACAAATTAAAAAAGTCAAGTATGTTTTTAATCTTTAAACTATCATACTAATTTGTTTTTAGTTCCTCTTTCAAACTAAGCTATTTTTTTGTCTTTCTCCTTTAGAAAAATATTTTTTTTCCAGAAAATCCAACGGCGTTAAAAGAAGCTGAGGTGGCTAACGTCTGGCCATGTGACAAAAAATTAAAGTTTCCTTAAAAAGAATGACCAAAAGTAGTTTAGATTGAAAGAGAGACTAAAAACAAATTCGACTGATAGTTTATGGACTAAAACATATTTAACCTTTAAAAGAATAATAATATAAATTTAATATACTTAAATATATTAAATTATATTAAATAAAATAAAATAAATATTAAATAGAAAATAGAAAACAAAATAAAAAAATTGTTTATATGGATTTGGATATCAGATAAATAATTATAATAAAAAGAAATTACATTTTAATAATTATTAAAATATAAATATATATTAAATAATATTAAAATTTTAAATCAAATTAAATTATTATTAAATTTTAAATCAAAATCAAAATTTAAAAAGGTATAGATGTCTTTATTAAAAAGAAAAAAATTGAAAAAACATTTAACAACATTTTTATATTCAGTTTTAGATTTGAGATTTGCAGTCACTCATGAAGTTTTCCAACATGTTGAATATAGATAAATATGTGTCTACTTACTACACAATACAATTTAATTAATTATTGTATTGAATTATCTAAATAAAACTATAGCAAAATATTTTTCCAGAAAATTCTATTTTCTAAAAGTGAAGTTTTAAAAAAATATCAAAGATGTGAAACAAATATTTCCAACTTTAAATTTTTAAAATACTAAAATTTATCACATAATAAATGCCACTTTCCAAGTAATATGTTATCTACACCTTTCTAAAATTGACTCAACAAAGTTTTATGGGAAAATTAGTTATGAACAAAATTGGTATATTAAAAAAATAAAGTTTAGTTTAAAACTGATGTAATTTAATACTTTTTAATTTCGTTGTTGGAATCAATTAGAAGCGTAAAATAGAGTAATCTAGTAAATTTGCCATGAACAGCGTGTGATGGTCTGCGATCCGATTTGAAGGATTTAATTCATAATTACAGAAGTATATAAATTGAAAGCATTGACCATAAACCCCGTTACATAGAATCCTATAGTATACAAATTGCACTATCATCACTTCGCTTACTAAAAAAACACTGCAAACCGAAATACTGTACTATTACTGACAACACTCTTCTTCTCCATTCTTTTCTTTTCCGTTAGGGTGACTACATGGAATGCATACATATAGATAGATAGATAGATACAGTTGCAAAGTCAATAGTGGCCTGAAAAGAAAGCCAGAAGGCCCACCAGCGGGGCATTGATGTATGTTGTGGGCTCGGATTGCTGAAAGAAAGGCCTGGAATCCGGGAAGGAATCTGTGTTATTGGTGGGCCCACCCACCACGGCCCCAACCAATACATTGGGGTTGGGATTTGGGCTAAAGAAATACCGAGATCCAGCTTTACAGCCAATGCGGGCTGGATGGACGGCCACGGAGGGAAGCGAGCTGGCCCGGTGGTGTATCCTGCGCGGGTAGCGTGGGCCATATCCAACCATGTACGACATTCCCAAGGGGTTGTCTCCGAGAATGTAATCCACCTAGTAAATCAAAACCATGTGCACTCACATTATTACAACATTACCCGTGTTCCTAAATAATAAACAACTCCACATATCACGTGTTGGCGTCAATATAGTAAATAACTAGAAAGGAGAAAATCTAGCCGTTAGTTTTGTCAGATATGGAAAACTAGAAAGAAACTAGGCCGTTAATCGACGGTGATGGTGATGGTGATGTCAAAGTGATAATTATTATTATTATTATTAATAATGTGGAAAAATTTCATTCTCACCTGACGTTTGGCAAGGTGTTTGAGTAAAGCTGGGGTGGCAGTGGTCTCGCCACATGGCACGACCTTATTGGCGTGGCTTAGGTAGTTAGAATAAGCCAGGAGCAGGAAAGACAGGGACGTTACGTGCTGCATGTTACTTCCACCCGCCTTGAAGATAAGCCCACCTTTATTTATAAACCAACAAAACAGAAGCTTTAGTTAGAAAAGGAAAAAAAACACAACTATGGTACTAACTGCCGTTGCTTTGATGCAATAATTGTGCAGAAATACCAATGCACGCAAAAACACACCCAAAGAAAGCCTTTTCCTTTAGGAAGCAAGCTAACCATGATTAATGGCTTTCTTTGGGTCTCAAAATTCACGATCATCATCACTGTTAGAATTCTATAATCACGCCAGAATCACCTTTTTTTTTATCCTTCTCTCATCAAAATCATTATAAAAAGGTAAAAAAGTGAATATTTTTACCCGGGGAATATTGAACTTGAGGGTGAGAAATTCCAGGCAATGTAGAACAGATAAATTGATCCGCGTTCTGTTTGAAGGACGAAAAATAGTTTGCTCTTCCCATTAACACCTCCTGTGACAATGAATAATGAGGCAGAAAGGTGAGTGAGGAGAAAAGAATGCGAGAAATAATGTGATAGCGATGAGAGCTTAAAGAAGAAGTCACAGACTCAATGGATGCAGGAGAGTAAAGCAAGTTTGCAGAAAAGAATGGTATGGTGCACATGCATGGAGCAGTAGTGGGACCCACCCATCTGCCAGATCTAACTAAAAGGATGAAAATAATTAAAGGTGAAGACTTTTGGTTCCAAATGTTCACCATATGGAAGGCAACCAGTTTGGCCATCCACTTTGGTTCTCATTCCAGAGACAACACACTCCCTTACTTTCTCTCTCTAATGACATCCAAAACACTCTCCCATGATTTAGATCTAAGCTCCAATTATTAGGGAATGTCCTCCTTTAATAACAAAAACTTCAAGAAAAAAAAAATGTAATTCACATCATGTGCAATCATCACCATTTCAACAACCCCTTTCTCATTCCTATCTTGACTTTTTCTTTTAATATTCATCAACAAATGGATAAACCTTTTTTTTTCTAAAAAATTCAAATCTGTACTCACATTCCCAATCTAGCTGTACCGTACATATGCACATAACATTATTCACCATGCCTTAGATTCCTTCCATGGCCCACCAGTAAGAGCAAGTCAAATTTAAAATACTACCCTCTTTCACATTTTCTATTCACACCATTTCAAATTATTAATACATGCTTTATGTCAAAGCACCCCATATTAGTTTCATTAAACAATAATTATAACATTTAATGAAGAAAACACCAAATTAAGTCCCTGTAATACAGTACAGGATCCACTTTGTACTTCCCCACTCGGGTGGAAAATTAAGAAAACACCCGTTACATTCTGTAATGGAATAATAAAATAAATAAAATAGGAGAAGATATTACTAAAAAAATGATTTTTTTTAATGTACATATGGTGGAAAATAATGGTGTGGGTGTGATGATGATGATTGATGATTAATAATATGATGCGTGGAGAATGGGAAGGAGTCCGAAGAAGACAAAGTAAGTCACATTCCACAGACCACGTGATGCAGAAACTTTATATCCAAATTCCGCATCTAAATTGAATGAATGAACAGTGTGACACTGCGCCTCCACATGCTAATCGGGGGGCGCAAGACAAGAGGAACAAAAACACCGCATAAAAGACAAAAGAATTTTGATATGTGCGCTCGCACACTCTGTGACACAAACATAGGAGTAATCATTATAAAATAAAATAGAAAACTCCACTTCAACAATCATATCATATAAAATTCAATAAAAACCAACCCAGTTAATTAATTCTAACCAAAACGGGTATGAATACCAAAAGTATGGTTCATAAAAATGGGTGTGGCAGGACAGTGTTGTTAATGTTACCTTCGAAATGAGGACATTAATCCCAGCATGCTTGTTATCCCAACCAAACTCATTTATGGTGTCCCCTGCTCTCAATACCACTTCGTTCCGAACAATGTATTCTCTGTACTGACGCCTACGTGATGCCTTGTGCAACCACGCCGCTGCCCACAGCAACTCGTCCTAAAAATCACCATCACACAAAGTACCTTTATCACTCTCATAAAACTTAAAAGTCATCCAATCCAACGCCCAATATTCCATCCCCTCATGTCTATTATTGCTCCACGTACCTGGTAACCATTCACGTCGCAGTAAAACGGGCAGACTGCACGCTTCAGGCTGTTACTGTACGCGCCACGATGCGAGTCCGCAAACTGGAACACCTGCACCCTCACCCCCAACCAACGGTCATTTTCTCGCGATATTTTAACGGAAAATAAGTTAAATTCACCTCTTTAACGGAAAAGATACAGAGAAAAACACGCCAAAAAATAAATAAAGTGCTGGGTGGAATGGGTGACACCGAGATATTCCATGTCTCTCGTGAGAGACGAGAACAGTCTCGCTTTCCACAAACTGCTTTTCAAACTTACCACAGTCGCGTTTTAACTTTTCAACTAAAGCCAAATGAAAAAAAGGTTTTCACAATTACTTATTTGTTTATTCTTAAAACAAAAGAGAGAGAGAGAGAGAGTTTCGTGTGTGGGAGGGTGCAAGACTGTGACGCACCGCAACGGCTCGATTGAGGAGCATGGTAGAGTAGGACGGGTCACGTGATCTGAAGACGATGGAGGCAGCAGCGAGTGCAGCGGCAGTTTCTCCTGCCACGTCAGATCCTGGATGGGACCCGTCGATCTTGAAAACGGTGCGTAGCGTGTCCATGTCTTCCGGTCTCTCCCAACAGTTATGGTCGGAGTAAGGGTCACCAACCTGCACGAACACCACGCCGGAACCAATCTTCGCCGTCGCCTTCAGCAAATAATCGGTCCCCCACCTCACTGCCTTCAATGCATTCCCGAGCTCCGCCCCCATGCTCTTCTCGAAGTCGATCACGCTCCACGACAGCATCGTAGTCGTGAACGCCATTGGAAAACCGAACTTTATGTTGTCCCCGGCGTCGTAGTACCCTCCGCTCAAGTCCACCTGGGTAAACAGCACAATGCACCTCATTAATAATCATCATAATGACCTCCTTAACTAAACTCCATCATCTATCTGCTACTTTGAGAACAAACAAAACAGAAAGAATGTCTTACTCCGGCGGTTGCACCGTCGTGCAATGCTGAGTCGCGGCGCCAACGAAGGCGCTGATCGGCGGGTAGTCTGCCCGAGCGCTGGCCTTCGAAGAAGAGGATGCTTTTGCGGAGGGCGTCGCGGTAGTCGTGGGAAGCGGAGGAGGGGCGGAGGAAGAGGAGGAGGAGCATGGAGAGGACAGAGAAGAGAGTGTTCGACGCCATTTGGTTGCTTTGTTTTCCTCTCTGGCAGTGCGAGGTGGTGTTTGTGTTTGTGTGCGTAGAGAAGAGGAAACGGTCGAGGTTGTTATATAAACGAGAAAGCATCCTTGGATTCCAGTGCATTGTCCAGTGCGCCTGCGCCACGTGGAGAGAGGAGAGTGGTTTGTTTTCGGAGCCCGATGCAAACGGGTCTTGACTGAATGAAAACGGGCCTTGACTGGAGCAGGTCGGGTCGGGTTAGAGTTCGGAACGGGGAATAATGCGGACATGTGATGAGCACTGCGAATTGGTGGGGAACACGTGGAGTAGGGGGGTAGGGGTTGGGGAAAGGGGAGTGTGGGACCTACCGGAAAGTGTGGGTGCATTGTAAGAGAGTACTCCATCTGTGTATGATGTAGGCGCAGCTTATGATGGGAGTGGGAGAATGATTGTGAAGCGTCAGATGGTTTGACTGTGTGTGTGTGTCTGGGGAAGAGAGAAGACTGGGAGGACATGTGAATTAGTGAATTTATGTCGTCTGGTTGGGTTAACCTTTAATATATTCATACGAAAACAGTTTTCATAGCTCGATATTATCTGTCAGGTTGAAGTTTTGATAATTGTTCCTCTCGCGAGTTTAGGTTTTAGTGTAAATAAATTATTAACTGTAGAAATTGCAGTCTCAGAATTATGCTATCTAATTAAATTACACAATTTTATATGTGTTCATGTTAAGGAACAATCAACATAGGCAAAAGTTTCGGAAATAGTTATGATCAGTGGTATTCTTAAATCATCTTATGATTTGTAGTTTAAGCCATGTGCATGTTTACCAGACCTATTGGACACACAGGATTTGGGATTTTAGAGTGAAGTAGAAGGTGGAATGTCTGAATTAAGATAAAAATGAAGTTTAAAAGAAAAAAAATAGGGTAGTCTTAGTGTTAAAACATGCATTGTGCCTATAAACTAAAATAAGTTGTAAAAAGGAAGAAAACTTTCATTTTTTTTCTTTGGATAAAGTTGGGCCAAACAAATGAACCTATTTTTTTCTTTTCTTTTCTTTCCTTTCATTTTTTTTTGCTTTAGTTTTTTATTCTTATCATAAGTTTTTTTTTCATTAACAAGTTTTTTGTATTATTATTTAAAAACGTAATTATTTTTTGTTTTATTAATTTTTATTTATCATTTATTTTTAGAAATAAAGTTTATTCTGCAGAGAGTAAAATGTTGGATGTGCAGAAGTATATAAAATTAGTTCAATAAATAAACAAAGGAAGAGCAAGAGCATAAAATAAAATACAGCACATAGTCAGCCAACTTCTCTCTATTTTTATTTTTATTTTTTTGCCTAAAATTGATTACTATAATTTACAGGGCAGAAAACCTTTGAATAAGTAAAGAAAATTGCTCTAGCACTTAAAGCATAGAGTGTAGAGTTGGTTTCAATTGACATAATTTAAAAAAAAAAAATCCTGTAATTGTTTTTTAACCTAAGGATTACTCAATGTTTTTCAGAGACCCAAAAATCTTTTGACAAATAAATGCTTTGAGCCTTCAATTGAGTGGTTCAAAAATATGATTTTGGATGAATTAGATGAAAAATGTGAATAAACAAGTTGCTTAGAAGAAACATATATGTATTAGTGTTATTAGATTTTAGGAATTTAAGTAATGCAGACTATATAGATAAAATATAAACTAGTCTATAATTAATGCGCGAGTTACATGTTATGCAAAATGAACTTAAACGAGCATGTTCTCCGTAGTTTTTTTGTATGTCTTCCTTACAAGTTTGTAATTCATAAGTAATGCGCACTATATATAAACCAAATATATGAACTAGTTTATCATTAATGTGCGAATTACCGATTATGTGAAATGGTTCTAAACGGACCAACAAATTAAAATATTCAGCATGTTTTCACACTTTTTTGCATGTCTTTCCATCAACTTTGTAATTTATTAGAAACAAATTTGGATTAGTTTTTTTATAATATCTGAGTGGAGGGATAAAGTTAAATTAGGTAGATTTAATATAGACTAGTCTATGTATTTAAAAAGGTATAAAACAAAAGTTAAATTTTAATAACTAATGTGTTTAAATCCCGAATGAGCTAACCAGACAAACATCTTCACCAAACTTAATTAATGAGTTATTACTTTATTAGTTTTATTGGTTAAGATTTCACATAACTAGATTCTAAAATAAAAATATAAAAGTTAAAAGAAAAAAAAATCGACCACTGCTAAAATTAACAAAGTAAACATTATATATCAAGATTCCTACTATTTTAAATCGTTTAGTTAAGAAATTAATAACAAAACATATATTCAAAAAGAAAAGAAAAAAAAACTAAAGATAAGAATAAAGTCTATTACTTAGAACAATTTTTAGAAATAATTTGAATTGTTGTTTGATTCAAAAAGACCTGTAAAGAGTCCTTGATTGCAATGCAACTAGTTCTGACGGCAATATTTTCCTTTATATAGATCTTGCCATCAAAAGTTGGTATTACTAAAAGCGTAGGAACTCTTATAAGGTGATCATAGTTCACACACCAAACTTGAGTAGTAGAAATTAAGGAAAATCAGTTTTATTTGGAGAAATTAGCCATTTGTGATCTCTAAGTTCGTATAAGAAAATTAATACCATATCTAACATAAAACTTTAAGTTTAGTTTTTTTATATATATATTACTCAATTTTTTTTTATTTCTACTCAATATGAAAATTCAAATTCGTAAGAGAAAGAATGGGCGAAAGGCATTCCAGAAACTGTGCATATCAGCAGAGGGTGTTGACATTATAAGTTCTATTAATCTCATAATTCGACAATTACACGAATTAATTAGATAATGAGCAATATAGAATGTTATGATAATAATATGTCAAAAAAGGCTTATTTAGAATACATCTTAAGCAGAGTTGAAGATAAGATATTGGGGTGATGTATGAAAGCTCATTGTGGAAAGAAGCTGTGGTGAAACATGACAAATTTCAAGATTTAGTAATAACTTTCCTGAGCTAATGATGGAAGCTCATGTGAAATCATACCAAATCTCTGGAAAGTACAAAAAATCTGCTACAAAATCAAAATCTAGCTTTCAGTTTACACAGTATTTTTCCTTCATCTGCATAATAGTTCCATAGTGTTTAATGCAACTTTGAACAATGATATTACAGGAACCATGACGTAAAAAGTTTATATATAATCATTCCTCTTCACAATCCATATGTGCATATTTGCGGATATGTATTGAAAGAATTAATATTTAATTTTTATATAAAATTATTAATTCATTTTTTTATTAAATTTAATATAACATAAGGATGTAAACTGATTATATCATTTTTAGTCACTGATAATATTAATTTTTTTACTTTATTTTCATAAATTAAAAACAATGTATTTAACGATAGGATTAGAAGGTTTAGACTATTCCAACCTCTCATTAGATTCCCAATAAGACACAATGAGAAAATTAAATAGAAAAGCTCTGAACATGAGAAAAAAGTACTGTGTTTAAGTTAAACTCTGCAGCACACAACACACCCTAATTGTTCAAACTATATAACTCAGAATAAAAGTTAATGGTACTGTACATGACAATGACAATCGCAAGATAATTAAAGAAAGAAATATATTAACCAATTAATCAACGCAAAGCTAATTGTTGAATAAGAGTTCCTGAAAGTTTTGTGTTGCAATTATTGATATAATACAACATGGATAAAAACTAACAAAATATATATATTTTTTTAAGATGTTATGGCAATCATATTTTCCTTTATTTGCTTAAACTAGGCTCTTATAGGAACTATTTGCATCTTTATATTTTTTAATTTAAATCAGGATGATTTAATGCTCATTTTATTTAGTACTCTCTCACAGTGAATTGAAGCTGCAATTTTTGTTTTCTATTTAGCGATCAATCCTCATTTATTTTGATAAGTTTGTGCCAGTTAGCCCTGTGTTTATTTTCTGACAAATAATCTGCAAAGTATTAGTTTTCCATAAACGGGCTTATGGTTTTTATATTGAGAAAAATTTGCGGGCCTAATGCAGCTATGAGCAATTCCTTGAGCATACTATGCAGTTTGTTGAAAAGGTTGGAGAATGAGCTTCAAGAGTAACATCAGCACCTTGAAAAAATTTAGAAAAAGAATGTTTTTGTGTATAATATGATGCTTTTTAGACACAAAAGTGTAATAAACAAGTCCATTTTCTTCTTTTTGTGTGAATATATCATATCCTTTACAATAGCTCGTGAATAACTGATGTTTTTGATTTCTGAAACTGTGGCAAAGCACATCTAATAGGGCTTGTAAAACAGTTCAATTACGCAAGAGTCTTATTTAAAAGCAAAATGAGGAGAATGAATGGAAATTGACTAAGCTATTAGTGTTTAAAACAGCGTATTACTCCAACCACATATGTAATCAGACACACTGTTAAAGTTGTATTTTGTCGCATACACACATCAGGCTCAGACAACCTGATTCTTTGCTATCAAGGATATGTACCATGTTTAACTTTTATCATTTGGAAGTGGTTTAAGCCCAATGTAACTTCTGCATGAGATGTGTGAAAGTGTCTATATTATAGGATTGAAATCCTAATTTACAAAGGAAAAGGTTAAACATACATTCCTTATTAGGTCTTGAGAGACTATAACAAAACATGTTACATGATAGCATGATTTGTTCTAAGTTAATGATGATGTTTATTTAGCATATGGTACCGTTGGTGGGTTTTCCTCATTTTCCCCAAATGCATCATTAATTCAATTCTCTGTTTCCCTAGTGGTTATCAAAGCAGCGTCTCATTCTAAGATACTTTTTGTAATAGGAAGGCTTTGCTGCTGGTATTTGATGTCTTTTCACGATATATATCTTATTTTCTAACGGAAACCAAAGAAAAAAACAACAGTATTTGTTTCGTTTGTGATGTGATTTTTATAAAGATATCACATCTTGTACACATAAGGCTGCGCTTATCTGCTGCATATTTTCGCTACCTCAAATCTGATTTGATTGCTGAACACATATAAGAGCACACATATATACAGTTCGAATTTACATCAGATAAATTTAATTATGTTCCATTTAGTTTAAGAAAATGGATGATGCTACTATTAATGTATATATGGATGTATGGCCGTTATAGCTCCATGACAGGCTTCGCATACCAGATGTTTATGGAAGCTGTTTGTCTCAACAGAAGTAACTTTGTCTTCCTTGTTTCTCGTTTTTGTGTTGGTCCAATGAAAATAAATAACGGAATTGAAGCCAGACCCCACAAGAATTCACAGTCACAGAAGAGAACCAAAGATAATAAAGAGTGAAACTTTGTAGTTATCCTTGATTCACGGAGTCTTATTATTGGGCTTGGTTGTGGGTATGACAAGGATGTTATGTTGGTGTGCAGATGTGGATAAATCATCCGAAAGCTTTAGATATCCACACAAAAAGGTTTCTCACCTTGTCTCCCTCTTTACAGTTCCCGACCAAGGGTATTCAGTTACCATCTTATCTGAATCACCTATTACTTGATTCCTTTCTATCCACCTACAACGTTTGTGTTATGTTATGTATATCTATTTTTCTTCCTTACGTAACATTTGTCGACAATGACAACAAGAATTAACCCCGTAAGTCTGAAAAGTTTGTTTGTTACAAAATGTATATCTTTCATTATCCCAAAGTTATTTAAGATATTTTATAATTTGTTTTCTTTATTGGCTAATGTTATACCACATCGATTTCCTTTAATGATATTTAAAAAAAAAACAGATTTTAAACATAAAACTGTGTCTATAATTCCTACACCAAAGATCTCTTAAGTGATTACATATTAAAGAACAATAACATATTAGACCATTATTTCAAATTAACAATTTATTTAACAACAAAGATGAAAAAAATAGTTCAGTCATCTTTCGGATCGTACATTTGAAGGTACACTTTGTTATTGTTATTATGGACTTCAAGCTAACCGATCGGGAAGATGATAAATTATAGGAACAAAGCCAAGTGAGGAGACGTGCAAGAAAGTACCTTGAGAACGTTCGGTCTCGACAACCGTTAAACATAGTTAAAGCGTAATTAATATTATAATGGCTACGATCAAACGGTTAAGGTTTGCATTAATGATCATTAAGAAGTAAATTAATTGGTTAGATTCTTATAAACTTTATAAATAGGAGTTTACTTTCGAGATAACTTTACTTTTGACTTATGAGTTACAAAAGACTTACAACGAAAATTTCTGATTTGAGCGGATTGTATTATGTAGATAGATTGGTTGGAACACGAAGCAAGGAGAACGCTCGTCATAGAGTCAACACAGGCGGTTATCATTGTCCCATTTCAGCAGAAACAATTATCTTACTCTGTTCTCATTGTTGTCTTTCTCTTTTTTACTCCTCCAAAGTCCAGACCGAATGAATGGATACTTGTCAAAGATACTTCGACACTCAAGTTAGTTTGATATATTAATCGATTATCACAGTTAAGTCTTAAATGTTTAATAAATACAATTATTACTTTCTTACCTTTCCTTTGTTTTCATAGGTTTTAAAATGAGCCTCTAGTTAGAATTGATTCAATTGCATACTAATATCTTGTAAATATGTTTTATTTTGTTAAATTATACAGAGTTTTTGTACTGTTGCCTCTAATTAGTTTGTGACAGAACAATCATGTGTAAGAGTGGAACCAATTGGTCAACGTTGTTTCTTAGTTTCTAGAAACAATTGTGTTGAGGGTTAACCAATGAATCATGTGTTGAGCACATTAACTAGGCAATCTATAAGGTACAAGAACCATACAGTATAATTACAATTAAATTAAATTAAATTAAAAATATTACTTGACTTTCTTTTTTTGGATGAATTTACCATTGGATCAATAAATATTTTCTATCATCGAAAACTGTGAAACTAATTCTCCCAAGAGGTACATCAATTTGAAGAACAACTCCTTTATTCAAGTTGTTGGCATTTGCTTTTATCTAATCTTAGGTCTTTACAATTAATTGTATGGTTGAAAATTCTCTTATTCTCAAGAATAAAGAAGTTATCAATTATATAAATCTTAAATAACATGTTCCAATAAATGTACAACCTAGTATGCTAATGGTAAAAGTTTTCCCGCGTACTACTCCTACCTCTACACTTTACTTTTACTTTGTGAATGAAAAGAAGAGTCAGTTATGCCGTTGAGCCCGTTATTTGGTAAGTTCTTTGTCAAATAGATTCTTCTAGAGACAACAGTTTCAAATCAAAATTATGAGGTTGTTTTTTCCTGGTCCTCACTGTTTATTATTTGACCCTTAGAAAGTCAGAGTTGAAAATAAAGCTAAAAAATGCTATGAGAGCTAAAGAACTCCACAATGTTGTTACTTGTAGCTTTTTTAAAACGTTATCATGTTGAATTAATCTGTCCTTCAACTCTGTACTTAAGTTTGGAGCAAATAGTTGCTTGAATGGTGGTGGGTATAATAATTACATATAGTTTATAATTTCTCACTTTTTCTTTTTTATTTTCTTTTTTACGACAGGCTTTTTGTAAAAGATAAGAATGGTTAAAAATACAATTGGTTTAGGTTTTGGTTTAGTGCAGTCCCTTGGATTGTGGGGAAGGTTAAATCCCACAACAACAATGATTGTCTCTGTCCTTGAATGGTGTGTGTGGAAGTGAAGGGTAGCCACTATTTTGTTAAAGAAAGTATGAACAAAAGTTGCACGCACGAGACACAGTGGCCACAATGCCAGGGACATTCATACCAATAGCACCCCCAATTTCCTAACTAACAACCCAAACTTTCAACCGACCTAAACAAAAACTGCAAGCCCAAGTCTTCGCTGCTTTATTAGGTTGTAACCAATTAACACTATTCTAGTGGATGACATCACATAATAATTTACACATCCGATTAATAAAGTCCAATCAAATACGAAATTAATATAATTAACATTATTATATATACAAAACTTTAAATTAATAGTTAATGATTTTTAACCTTATATTTTATTTTCTAATTTCTATCTATTCAACGTTAGAATTACACTCACACTTCAAAATTTTAATAAGAATGCATGTGTGTAATATAAAACGATAAAAGCTGTTGATTTGGTCACGGACTGAAAATGACGGTTGATTTGTAAGATTGTGCTGCACTAGCCGCAAAACTTGAGTGGCCAGTGCGCATGATATGGTAGTGCCAGGGTTGAGAAACCAAATTTGGCGTCAACTTCTGAACTCAAAGTTTTCCATTTAGTGCATATTTTTATTAGCTAAAGTAATTTATAATCCAAGTTAAGAAGTATGGTCATTTAATATAGTTATTTATTTGATTTTATTAAATGAGGAATGGTTTTCGTTGCTTCCTTCCACTAAGTATCACCTAAAACATTATTTAATTAGATCATGTAAGAACTGTCCCCACGCCAACCAATGCCCATCTTCCTCTCCTATTATTACTCACACATGCCTTCCATTATTTTGCCTCTTCCCTCTTCTCACTCGATCATGAAATTTATGAACAAAATTAGATTTCCACCTTTTATCTTACCTATTTCTTTTTTTCTAATAATCTGAACCCTCGTTATTACATCGATATAATAATGATAAAGAAAAATTCGGCCTTTGTCGCGTAAATTTAGATATCCTTGAAAGCCGGAAAAAACTCCCTAACAGAACAACTTTTCGAAGAAATCTCTTTTCACAAGAAACAAACAGAAAACAATAATTATAAGTCAAATGATTTCAACTTTGTTTCTTAATCAATGATTTTTCGGTAATTCGTACCCAAAAGAATTCATTTGAGTAACTTGTTTTTTCTTCATACTTTCCCAAGCATCGCAACTTACAGTGAGTACAAAAGTGGTAAAAATTCCTGTGACGTCCCATTCTGATTGCCATCCACAACCTGGAAAATTACATCAGTTTTATCAAAGAGATAGAAGCTATGTATTATAGCTTCTTCGTGAATAACGTAAAAGCAAACGTGCTGCAAGTCATTACTAGCTCAAATGCTACTTTTCTTTCTCATTCAATTAACATTTCAAAGCATCCAAATTAAACGGAAAAAATAAGGTAACGTAAACAATAAAGCAATTTCTTAATAAAAATAAAATAAAAAACGTAGGACTCATTTTAATCTTGCATTTGGAGACAGAAATAGAGTGGATGGCAATATTGTTATTAGAGTTGAAAGGAGGAAGCTTGAAGTAATTTCACGCTAAACTGGTGCCTACAAAAACCCCTCTTCATTTCTCTCTCACTCACGGACACACGATACTCACACAAACCAACAAACAAACCCATAACAGAAACAGAACCAAACTATAACAATGAGAACCCAACACCTTCGCCTTCACCACCTCCTCCTCAGTCTCTTCCTCTTCGCAGCCGCATTCTCTCCGGCGCCCACCGCCGCAGACGACGTTTTAGCTCCTGCGCCTGACGACGGCGACACCGAGTTCATCCGCTCCAGCTGCAACTCCACTCTATACCCTGACGTGTGCTTCACCTCCCTCTCCCGCTACGCCAATGCGGTGCAGCAGAACCCCGGCCAGCTGGCGCGCGTGGCCATCGGCGTCAGTCTCTCCAAGGCCCACCGCGTCGCGTCCTACATCTCCAACCTAACGCGTGAAGCCGACTATGGCACGAGTGGCACGCGCGCGGCGATGGCGCTGCACGACTGCTTCTCGAACCTGGGCGACGCCGTGGACGAAATCCGCGGGTCTCTGAAGCAGATGCGGCAGATTGGCGCAGCCGGCGAGGGCTCCGAATCCTTCCTCTTCCAGATGAGCAACGTGCAAACGTGGATGAGCGCCGCACTCACCGACGAGGAGACCTGTACGGACGGATTCCAGGACGTACCGGAATGTCCCGTGAAAGCGAATGTATGCAATCGCGTCACCAACGTCAAGAAGTTCACCAGCAACGCTTTGGCCCTCGTCAACTCCTACGCCAGCAAGGGTTCGCCCTGAACTCTTCCTACGTGTCACATCACTCACCGTCTGATTTTAATCCTTTCCAAATTCGAAAAAAAAAGTTAATCAAAACCATAGGTTGTGTTAATTAATTTTAAGTTAAATTTTACGTTACAAAAAAAAAAGAAAAAGAAAAAGATAAAAGTGTAGTGTGCGTGGGACGCGTGAGTCCTCCTTGTATGTAAATTTTGGTATTCTTGTAGTATCTGCTGTCACGCAAGAAAGTGGAGAAACGCATCACTTCACGTGATAGAATGGAGAGTGTAGATATATATTTAAAAATATATATATATATATGAAGTAAATGTAGTGTGTGGAACTGTGAGTTATGACACTTTACTTTGTCGTGGTTATGGGTTGATGCTTTAAGGAAGTATAATTTTGTAGCTTTGTGCTGTGTGCTGTGTGGATTATTTGTGTTTTTTGTTCTAGTTAAAAGAACAGTTGTAAATTTCAGGATTAGCCATTAAATTCCCTCTACTTTCTCCCTTTTGGAAAGGAAAATAAAATAGTGGTCATTGTTTGTTCTGAATTCATTTAGATTCTTTGATTTGATTGCAATAACGGTTGGTAGAAAAAGTAGTCGAGATTGGCGGGGGAGTAGCAAAAGAGCATGGAATAGCTCAATGAAAATGGATAAAACATTGATAGTGTACAACATTTTAAAAATTGAAATTTGAACGTGAATTTAAATTATGTGTACTGTTCAATAATTTAAAATATGTGGCACAGCACATGTTTGTTTATATGCCAAAGTAATGGAGTTATTTAGTTTGGTCCGCACAAAATTTGATGGAATGATGTATGCTTGTGCTAGTGGTAGAAACTTGTCCAATTTTGAGGGGTTAAAAATATAGTTTTTAGGCCGTGTGAAAGGAAGTAGGGTTCTAATTGAACCTTTAGAGACAGCAGACATCACGGGACGATCAAATCATCACATGTATGGGTCTAATTCAAAGAAAAAACATTGTCTGCTATCTCTGTTTTCACTTTGGATAAAAATAATTATTTCATTGCTTTTGTTCCTTCTCATGATTAAAGGAAGAAAACAAAAATCCTTTTACATTCTTTTTTCAGAAAGCAAGCTCTTATTTATTTGAAGTAAACAATCAAATCCTAAATTTGAAACTCCTCTCCCTGTAATTTAGTCAATTAATCAAAGACTTCAAAATTTGTTTTTCTTCTTATTTAAAAATGAAAGAAAAATAATTTTGAATTTTTAAAAAATAATCATTTCAAAAAATTTGATTTGAAATAATTACTAATATTTTAAACAGTAAGTACTCATATTTAAATGAAAAAATTATTAATAATCTTTATAAATTTTGAAATCATTTATTTTTATAATTTTTATTGTAGGTGAAATAATTGTGTTTTACTTATCATTTATTATTTTTTATTTAGTAATAACTACCTTGTACACTCGCTTATGTCCTCGGTCATTTAATGGCCTAAATCCTTATTTGAAAAGGAGAAAATTTCGGATCAAGTTTCAAATTATTTCTTATCAACTCCTTATTACAAAACAATTCCTTATATGGATTTGCTCCAACAAAACATATAAATGCTAAGAATCATTCAAACATAAATCTTAGATTTTATTCGTATCTCCTTGACTACTCATATTTCACAAGAAATGAACTTCTTTTTCAATAAATATAAGTTTTATTATACATCCATACATATTTCATAATTACATGATGCATAATATTTCATAAATCTGCATTCTAATTAGGGTCGCATCTAAGTGAAATTTGCACCAAACTTTTATCAAAATGTGGATTTAAATGAGTTTATATTTTATTCAATTTAACAATTTTGATTTGAAAATTTTCATAAATAATAAAAAACGATAAAACTTTAATAAATTTGTAAAAATTGTAAAAGTTTTCAATATAATTATCATTCTAATTAAGTTTGATATTCCTGTATATAGTAACGTGACTTGAATCTAATTCATTACATAAATTTGTATTATTCTTAATCTAAAACTTTTAAAAAATATAAATATTTTTTATATGATGCTATTTTAGATTTTTACAAATATGATTTTTAATCTCTTTTCTGAAATGGCACAATGGTTTGCTATAAAACAACACATAAACAAACAGTAGTTATTTGTTTTTCTTCCACTTTCTTTTCCAAAACAAAAGCGATCTTAATATATTTATAAAATTTGGATGAGGTTTGCCCAAAGTTGACTGTTTGCAACCACACAAATGTTCATCTTCGTCATCATCGTGGTTTATGGGAATATATAAATTTTTCTCTAATTATGGAATAAAATGATTCACTACGCGAAATTAAATAACCTGATCCTCAGGGTCCACACCAATCTTTATCAGTCTGTTTCCATTGCTTTTCATAGACCACACGATTCATGTTCTTGATTATGTTCCCATGCTCCAATATTTCTCTTTTCCTCTCCCTCATAATTTTTCACGCAACTTACAATAATAAAACAAAATCATTACAAAATATATAATCATAAATAATATTATGTTAGAAGATAACTCAATTCTACAAAATCACTTATAAAATTTATTTATATATAATAAATTTGTTTTATCCTAATCAACACAAAATTTTAAAAAAAAAATAAACTTTAAAAATTAAACAAGAGTGTATCATTATGAAATTAATATATTCCAAGATAAAAACACAGTGCATGATGAAGATATGCATGATTATGAATGAGACCAGCCGCCATTAGTCGTACGTTTTAACTATTTGTTTGATGAGAAAGTCTTATCAATCCATATATATAGATAACCCAATTGAATCTCACTGTACCTTCTATCACGTAAAGAGATACGTGCAAACAACAAGTTATTTTAGATAATAATTATAATTATAATATTTCATCGACAAAGATTTGTAAACTCAAACTGGGCATTGAAGTCATTTAGATTCTTACTCTTCGTTTATGATTCATAGTATCAATGACTCGTGTAACCTACGTAATTTATTTCTTCCATAAAGTATTATTCTGGAAAGATCTACCAATACCAAATAGTAACTGTGCATCTCTGCTTTGTGGTCAGCTTCAGACTACAAGAAAATGTCGTGACATTCTTAAAATTTCCATTTACTGTCTGCATTGTTCAATTTGTGTACTATTTGTAAATTCAGACGTGTTTTTTTAACATAATTATCTGAAATCAGGTAGAATTATTGAGGAAGATATTTTGTTCTTCTCATAATTATAATACAATGGCATGAAACTCAGTTTAGAGAACAATTATTAAAAATTACTGCCTTTAATGATAGATATTATTATTATTATTATTGAAAGGGCCCTCGATTTTATTTATGGAAAAGCAATTGTCCTTTTTCTTTTTATACAAATTGGTTGATTTAATTAGCTTTTGTTAATTACATAATACAATAAAGATAAAGATAGAGATGCTGTCTGGTCCTTTCTCTTTCATTGATAGTATTTTATATAGTTCAGCTTTAGTTTGGGGGAGGCTGATTCTGGGGATGCATTTTTATATATATGTATTAATGGACAGTGATTATTGTGTTAGGTATAGATACAGAATTATATGCATGCGTATAACATAGATTTTTGGCTCTATGCATTGCCCTTTTGTATTTGTTATTATTATGATCGCAACTCCTAGGAAACACCTATCTCACTTCAAACAAATACATATGAAAGCGTGCACAGTGTTTATTATTATTCTCTGAATAAACATGACACAAATAATTGTGTTAGCTGCAAAGCTTTAATCAAGGTTTTGTCTTTTGGTAGCTGCTCTTGAATAAACGTGTCACCAGCTTTTAGAACTAACTATTTTTGCTCTTCAACAAGCTTACCTTACTTTAACTTAATAACGACTAGGCTGCTATAATACTTTTTTATATTAATAATGTACATTTTCAAAGTTTTAGTTGGATAATTATGTTTAGTAAACATTTATTTCAGAAAACTGTATTTGTTTATTGTTTAAAAACAAACTAACACTCGATAGGTTCCATAAAAAGTGGGGAGTGAAATTGACCAATCTTCTCAATATATAACTAGTTTTAGGCTATGCTACCATACCGTGTCGGTTTTCAAGAATTGGCTTCCAATAATAATGGCACTTTGATGTTAAACCTTCATTTATGGCACCTCGTCATTATTGGAGTTTAGGTTTAATAAGTTTTATATGAGAAAAGGTAGTCAAACTTGACAATTTATGTAAATTTATGGGAGTATTGTAAATTTAAATTATAAACTCAAATACTAAATTCGTAAGACTTTAAATATTTATAAATAATACAATAATTTGTTGTTATATAATGTTTTAAATAACTTTTTATATTTTATTATTGAATATTATTATTATTATTATTATATTTTATGATCAAATGTAAAATGATAATTTTTCATTTTCATTAATTAAAATATTTATTTTAATTTATCAAACTCATCACATTACTTAATAACTTTCAAAATCTTTCATTTAAAATTCTTTCTCAAATTCACTCAAATTTAAAATCTAAACAACTCTACTTTCACCTCTCTTTCTTCTAAAATTCACTCAAATCTAGCTCATCAAATTCATCTTAAAAAAGAAACACATTAAAGAAAAAAATATGAACAAGATAAAGGACTAAAACAAAACTACGTTACAACCGTGGTAGATATTCAACAAATATTTTGAGGATATCAATATATTAAAATTAAAAAACATATCTTAAATTATATATATATATATATATATATTGGTATATTCATACTTAATATAAACCAATGGTTTTTATGCTTTAATTCAAACTACTCATGATTATTCTAGATTGTTCCCAATCAAAGCAATAAACATCAAATTCATAGAGCTGCAAATAACAATAACCAAATTCACATGAAAAACCCTTTTAAACAAAATATAGAAATCACAAGTTGTTGGATTTTCAAAATCTTTCCTTAAACAAAACAAAGGAAGAACACTTAAAGCAAGGACAATAATGATGATGTCTTACTTCGAAGGGATGCATTGGCCATCTTAAGATTGTGATGATAGCATGAATGACATTACGGTACACCTAGTCCAAGTTTGAGCAACAATATTTTCGACAAACATTAGCTTTCCTAAAGCATAATATTCTTAACTTATTTTTCATCTTCATTGTTTGCAGTTATTTGTGTTTTGATGGTTGCAAAATTTGAAATTTCTTTTATAAAAATCTTGAAAACTTTATCTAGGTTTCAAGTAATTAATTATTCATATGTGGTAATTGTAGGACCTTAACTATACCAGTCCATTTTAGGTTAGAATATAGGAACTAATAAATACCTACTTTGCTGTTATCTCTTAGTCTTAATTGTCTTGTTTCATATGTTATAAAGTCTTGTATTCACTATAAAATTGAGGTAAAATTATCACTTATGAATACCATTTCACTAAAATTATTAACTTAGTCTTTTAAAAAAAATACATGAACCCTAATGTGTTTATTTTAACATTTTCTTAAAATTAATTTAAAGGCATAAAACTTATATTATCATTGTAGAATATACTATCAATTAAAACACTAAATTGAATCAATTTTGCTATATATAACAAAAATTCAAAGTCTAATAACGGTGTATGCTTTAATTTATCAATGAGTATTAATACATTCATTTTAGTCATAGCCATTTAACTCTTCCCTATTCGTATGGATTTTATCATCGTATGTCGCTTTGTTATTGTATAATTAATTTGGGGATTTTATAAACAAGAACATTTTGACATCCCATACAACTTCCTACTAAATGTTATAAGTGATAAATGGAAAATATATTTATATTTTTAAATATTATATAGATTATATTTTCACTTTACCTTTTTTTTTATAAATAAATAAGAAAATAAACAATAGCATGTTGTCTACAAATATAGCATTGCTAAGTAAATAACTTTGCTATATGATTTAGGAACGCGAATACCAAATGATTAAAGGAGATATACATTTCTACAAATAAATGTGTGTGCCAAAATTCAATTACTATCTTTTATAATAAATTATTTTTTTCTATTTTTTTATTGTTTAATATAACAATTATTTTAATTATTTTTTCATTATAATTTAAGAATGAATTGATAAATCTTTTCGTCTAATGATTTGTAACAATGACTTAATGTTTTTCTTCAAAATTTTATTTTGATTTAATGTGATCCCAATTATAGCATAATGCTATGGAAACTTTTTCTCTTAGATAAACAAGTAAGTATCACTTTGTCAAGTCATTATCTTTTAACAACATTAACGTTAATCAAAACCAGTCCACAAAACCAATTTATAAACTAAGATTTACATATATTTATATATTTTAAATTGACACCAGTTCCTACGAAACTTCCAATAATTACTTAGACATTGTGTTTTCATAAACTACACAGACTCAATCAAAAACTTGAGTGAGTTGATTATTAGTTTTCTTTAAATGGATTCACTCCTACATCTAAGTGACAGTGTTTGTTTTGGCAACGTAAAACTTAAATTTTAAAAGAGATAAATGCAAAAAGATTGAGATTATATATTCCTATATAATAAAGCAAAAAAAGATGTGAATGAGTGTAAGAGTTTGAAGCAGAGTAGGCAACATGTGTGTCATTGACGCCATGATTGAATGGTTGATGAGCACGCAAATTAGAAGAAGGAGAGTGACAGGTGCAGAGAGGGTTAAGAAAATTGTTTGGCATATCTCTTTTGTGAGTTTTGGAGTTAACTGAGATGAAAAGACTAGAAGCAAATCTGCTTCCAAAATCGGAATAAGACAAAAAAATCACCAACATCCCACGTACCTATTTAACCACAAAAACCATACATAAAAACAAAGGTTCACGAGACCAACTCACTGTTACTATAATTTATTCAAATAATATTTATTTATATGTCTCCATGCGCAAAGATAGTAGCCACATTCTGTTACCTGCTGCTTGCTTCACGGATGTTTACAACAGTCCTAATCACTCTCCCAATCATCTCTTTATGTTCCTTATTTTAATCATTACACTTTCATTTCATCATTCACTTCAGTATTTATTGCATAAGCTTCTTTTTTTTTAATATGAGTAAATATTGAATACATACATCCATATTGTAAATAAATTTTACAGCACGTGTTGCTTTTGTGGAAATATAAAATTTTGTATATTAAATTTGTATAGAAATTAAATATTTTATACACAACTTTTTTTTTTTTTATATTTCGAACGAAATAATTAATATTAATAGTTTAAATTGAGAAAACGGAAGCAGTGCAACATTGTTGTATAACTATAATGTTTGTATTATTTGCGGCGCACGTTTCTCATCTGTACAAGATTTGCATCCCTAATCCAAACACAATATAAATTTCAAGCAAGAAATGATGGAAGATGTCCGCAATATTTTATTTTAGGGTTCACAATACCTCAAAAAAAAAATATATTTTTTCCGTTTTAGTAATTAGTTAGTAGTTATTATTTTAATGTAATTTCATTTAATTAAATTAAATCACTATGTATCTTTTGGACTATCAGTAGCTTGCTGAGGTCATATTCCACTTACATATTCAACATATATAAAGAGGATGAAATAAGGACAAAATAGTAAAGATGGTATTGCAATGAGTATATTAAATCCATGAAAACAAAGATAGTAAACAGAAATAATTATTTACGAAGGTAATTATAAAATTAAAACCAGACTGCAAAAAATATTTCTCTTGCATTCTTGAAGGTAGGCTCAAACACATTCCTCATCCTAAACAACTCCAAAATACCTATTAGGCCCGTCCTATTTGGGCCCTTGTGTCAATATAAAGGGAAATTGCTTCTTGCACCCCATATTAACTTTCTTTTTCAAGTCAATTTATCAATACGGCCAAGCAATAACAACACAAGGGAGTGACCGTCGAAATCTTTTACCCAGTCTTACAAGTTAACTTAAAAAACTTAACCTATAATTTATCTTTTTAAACTTAAAATTTATCTTGTACTTTTTTAAACTTAAAAAACATAAACTATTTTTACTTAAAATTATTTATACTGATTAACAGTTCAATTTAAAAATACTCAACTATTTTATTTTGATTACAGTTATATGTGCTTTCACTTTTTCTATTTCCTTTTGGATTTTTCTATTTCCTCTTTTTGTCACAATTTCCTATTTTCCTATTTCCTATTTCCGTTGAAGGAGAAGGTTGTTGCCACTGTTGTCGAAGATTCGTCCGTTGTCGAAGATTCGTCTGTTGTCGAAGATTCGTCCGTTGTCGAAGATTCGTCTGTTGTCGAAGATTCGTCTGTTGTCGTAGGCTCGCCGCTGTCGTAGGCTCGCCGCTGTCGTAGACTCGCCGCTGTCGAAGGCTTTGTTGCATTCTGTCGTCACCAAACTGTTGAAGGCTTTTCCACCATTGTCCAAGGTTTTGAGAACACTTTTCGCTAGAAAGAGAAGCAAATCTGCAACCCAAAGGTACGTTTTTCTCTTTCCCTTTCAAAAGAGATTGAAAAACCTTGGCATAGTAGTAGTGGAAGAACGAAGGAGAAGAGGGGGAGCAAAACGACACCGTTGAGGCGGGAGCCGGAGGAGGACGCACCTGAGTTCCCGAAGGAGTCGATGGAGTTGCCAGCGGGGGGAGAGGGCGAGGGCGGAAGGCCGTCGTCGAAGAGAGAGTAGTCGAGGAAGGACTGGACGCCGTGGACGGCGAGGGAGGGGTGGAGAAGAGGTCGGGGTGGGTGAGGGGGGTGTGGTCGAGGGAGAAGTTGGCGGAGGAGTTGGGGAGATGGTTTTGGCGACGAGGAGGGTAGGGAGGCGGGCGCGACGGGGGAAGAGGAGGAAGTCGGAGAAGGGGAGGCACTGGGAGAAGACGTGATAGCGGAGGACACTCAAGGAAGGCGTTGCATGGGATGAAGAGTGTGGCTTTGAACTAAAAATTTTACTTATGGAATGTAACTGAACTAAAATTAAGTTCAGTTAAGTGTTTTTTGAACTACCTTTTTAGTTCAATTCAGTTTACTTAAATTATTATATAGTTAACTATAAATGTTTTTTAGTTCAATTCAGGTCTTGGATGATGGTAAACGATAATTTTGCTATTAATAATTTATTTTTCTTTTTGAGAGATATTTATTATATTCCATCTTCTGTGGTGTTAACCTTTGATTTTAGGGAACATGGAGGGAATTTCTGCTTTAGTATCAAGTATGGACCCTACAACTAGAGAGAATTTATTAAGGCGATGCTCTGCAGGACCAAGTGACCTCATTCTATTTGCAGTGGGTCATCATGCCTCTGTAAATAAAACTTTAGACCGTCTGAGAGTTTATGTGGCCCATGACCTAGGTTTGATTGACCATGTAAGTTAGTGTTTTTTTTTTTTTTCAGAGAAAAAAGGTGCTCTTTCTCAGCTATTTCTTTCTCTAACATAACATTATTTTGTTATTTTGTTTGAGTTTCTAGGACAGGCATTCCATTTTGTGGATAACTGATTTTCCAATGTTTGAGTGGAATGATCCAGAGCAGAGGCTGGAGGTCTGTTCCTTAAATAGCAACTGACAGTGTATTCTTCAACATTATTAATGTCTATTTCTGAAATTGTGTGATTGTTCTTTCTCAATATAATCTTTGCTGATCCTCTCTCTTTGAAATTATGTCAATGTGTGAATTGGCAATTTTCTTCTCAACAACAAAGAATTGAATAATAATTCAACAGGAGGGCCTGTACTTTGTGCTTGATATTTTGATATTGGGGAAGATATGCTATGTCCAAGTAAAGTGTCTGGGGGTACATAACATCATTTTTGTTTTTTGTTATTATTCTTAAATATGGTTTAATGCAGGCTCTTCATCATCCTTTTACTGCACCAAATCCTGAAGACATGAATGACCTTGCATCTGCTCGTGCTTTGGCTTATGACATGGTTTACAATGGGGTGGAGGTATTTGAGATTCATTTCTGTACTTTCCTCTCTCTATAAGCTGTGACAGTGATGGTTTGACCACTGAAATCTGTGTTAGTAACAGTATTATTAATTTGTGCCTATTTTTTTTGTCAGATTGGTGGGGGAAGTCTGAGAATTTATAAACGTGACATACAACAAAAGGTTTTAGAAATTGTTGGCATCTCAATGGAGCAGGTTAGTGGACGTTAATCTGAAATAATAACTATGACTTTGTTATCTTCATTTATTTGGAAATTGTTGGCATCTTAATGCTATCTTCAAATTTATGAGAACTAAAAGTATATTATTTCTCTGATAATTTGACAGCAGTACAACCATATAACTGGCATGTGATTTTTGTTTCAGGCTGAAGCAAAGTTTGGATATCTTCTGGAAGCACTTGACATGGGAGCTCCACCACATGGTATGGTGATTCTGAAAACCGTTTATAGAATGAGTTAGTTAGTTAGTTAATTCATTACTAATTGTTCTGTAGGTGGCATAGCTTATGGTTTGGACAGATTGGTTATGCTGTTGGCTGGTGCTAATTCCATCAGAGATGTCATTGCTTTTCCAAAAACAACCACTGCACAGTGTGCCCTAACCAGATCACCTTCCGAGGTCGATCCTCAGCAGCTCAAAGATCTCTCAATTAAAACATAGTATATATATATATATATATATATATATATTCACATTCAACTTTTCTTTTATTTCACTGCACATCCATTTTTGTACTGCTGTAAGGAATAAATTATGTATATCATGGAAGACCAGATTTAGTTAAATCCCATCTGTTAGCCACTAACATACTGTGGGGGCTTCAGCACCACATAATCCTAAAACCCCACAAAACTTTGTATGAAAAGGGCAAATTTTGTAACAAATGCTCAGTGCTTAATCTAATGCTGTTGTTCCTGTCAGAATTATGTCACTGTATGATATTTGCTAAAAGTATTAGGTATAATCAATAATTTGATTTGATATATGAGTATTAAATATATTGTATTGAATTTTCCATGTGATGGACTAGTTTGTTTAGTTGATTTTTCTTCCATGTTTAGTATTTTTTCCAAGGTTGACAATACTGCACTAAAAAAAATTGTTTAGTATTCATCAATTTTACAATGTTTATTGATGAATATTTTCTCACTTGAATTATTGTTCCCATGTTTATCCATATACATATAGAAGTTTAAAAAAATTGATAAGAAAACATTAGGTTGAATTTTTGGGTCAAGTACATATGTCACCAAAAACAAAACAAGAACTACATATGTCACCAAAAAAACAAGTACACCACTGAATCTAATATAAAAAGTACCACATAGATTTTATTTGATATTATTAATAGAAAATATATATTTTCTTTTTAAATAACACAATAAAACAAACTTAAGAGGCACAACATTCTCTCTCTCTTTTTTGTCAAACCGAAGCAATAGAGAGAGGTTTGCATTTTCACATGAATTTCAAAATAAGAGATGTTTATCTTGCATTTAATTTTCATTTTGGAATATGTTGACATACAAACTTAATAATTTATCCAACAACAATAATAATAATTAATGAATTAGTTAGCATGAATTATGATTTATTATTGGATGGATGACAAACCGTTCAATATATTGTATAATTTATTTATTGCATAAAATATTGTATTTGGATGCAACTTGCGAGAAGGTACACAAATATTAACTTTTATGTTACAAAAAAAAATGTTTTGGAAAGAAAATATAACATATTTTAAATTGATGAGTTGGATATCTATCTATAAAGAGAGGTTAATGAATGAGTTAGATGATCTTTCATGAAAGAGTCATAGAGTCATAGGGTGATTACATTTTCTAATATATATTCTTTCTAAATAATAAATAGACCAATGAGTTATTTTTGGTTTATTTATTATAAATTTATAATTGTATTAAAATGAAGGGACATGATTGGTGATTGCTTGGGCCCTCCCATTAACAAACACAAACTCTAATCCTTTTGCATGTCATTTTACAAAACTACTTTTCTTCAAATAAAAGATTATCCATTTTGTCCGGGCTTTGAGGCCCAACAAAAATTGCATTACTTGTTATATATTATTCTTTTTCTGATTATTTAACTACTTATTGGATTGCACTGGTGAGTGGATTGCCATTCATTTCTTATGGACTAAATGCAATAAATAAAAAATGAAAAAAATATACAGGCTGAATAAATACCAAATAAAAAATAGACTATTTGTTCATTATTTAGTTAAATGAAAATGGGTTAAATAAATTATTTTTTTCAATTTTTATTAAATAATTTTTTTCTTAATGTAAAATTATTTAGTATTTTATATTATAAGATTGTTTTTTTACAACACGACTCAATTTCCTATTATCTCTATTTTTTTGGGGGTGGGGGGGGGGGGGGGGGAAACAGTTTAAAGCTCATTAAAATTTGATAAGGAAATTTGAAGCTTTACACTGTGTATTTGTTTAGAACAAAAAAAATGATAAAATAGAGATCGGTGGATAAAAACAAATAAAACAGTGATTTTTTTTATATTATGTGATTTGAAAAAGAAAGATATATTATTTATTTCTAATTTATATAAGCTAATATTAATTTATTGAGAAACTCATTATTGGTTTTTTGCTATAATTGTTTTTTTCTCAATAAATATTTATGGAAAAGTTCTACCATCTCTACAAGAGTGAGGTGGCACAGAATTAATTATATGGAGAAGTTCTACCATCTCATTATTTGTGCATTTGAGTGATATTTTTTTTCTTTCAGAGATCTTCGTAAAATTTGGTTATATGTGTTTGAAAGAATGAAAAAGGAATCTATATAGTTGGATTTTGTATCTTTACTTATTCCAGTTCTATCATTACCATTAATTCTAAGAGGCAGACATCAACAGAACCGTGTCATTTTCATCTGAAATAAGGTCCACATAATGGCAACAATTTTCAATGTATCCATCTTCTCCACATAGTACTTAGTAATTATTAAGATCTAGTTAATGGATTTGCAACTTTCTTGCAGCTATGGTCTGGCACCACCATCATGACAAAGAGCCCAAATTTTCATTCATACCATAAAACTGCTACTAAAGCTAAAAAGAATCATTCTGTTCATAAAAGAATACACAAGTTATGCCAAAACTATATGATATTGATAATTTACAATATAAAGTCAATGCAGAGGCTTTGTTATCAAGCAATGATCTGCTTCTCCACCAATTCATTTGGACCCTCTTTTCCTACTTTTCTTCTTAAATAATTAAACGGATCGTTGTTTAGTGTAAACTTTGCTTGCTTATGAACGGCAATTATTTGATTTGATGGGTTGCATTAGAATAAGTTTATGAAAATAATGTGACATTTATACATAATTGAATGGCTGAGAGTATTAAGAAATTCGTTTTCCACTTCATAAAAGTGCATGCAGTGTCTGTCAGTGGAAGACTTACTTATCACTGTTAGTTCAGATAAGCTCAATCCTAAGCTAAGTCCAGCAGAATAACATGTTGAAGGATGCAGAAGAACACGACCATGAATTCTAATACATAGATGAATTGCAAAGTGTTGTTTTGGAACATGTTATATCCATATGGTATCAAATCTGATAGATGTCAGAATTTTTTATTACATATTTAATAACTTAGCTTCAAAAGTCAAAAGTCTAAGATATTTATCTGTTGCTGATAAAAAACAGAAGTGCAAGATAAATATCTGAATTAAATGCTTTCACTGTGCTTTAGTTCTTCTGAACATCTTTTCATACTTACCATCACACAAATATCCTTCAAATCACTGTAAGTATATATTAGAGGCACTAAAAACCTCCAAAAAAAAGCGTTATATATAACACGCTTCAATAGCTACTAAATATCAGTACTTTGACAATTTCCGCATACAAAACTATCACTAAGCAAATATTAAAGCTATGAGCATGCTTGTTTAAATTATTTACAAATATACCCGATTTTTTTTTCATAAATTAAAATTAATTAATGCTTTGTAAATTTATTTTAAAGGAGATATTTTTTTTCTTATAAATTTCTCGAAAAAAAAAAATCTTCAAACTAGATTTACAAATTAATCCATCAACCAAAAGAGTTTAGGAAGTATTATCGAGATTTAATGTTTTTTCGAATTAGAGAAGTCCGTACACCTTCAGCTCTAATCCCTTATAACAGTAATCCAATATTTTTAAAGCAGAATTGTTCATTATTTAATTGGTGAAGGTGACGGTTTAAGGTTGATAATCTAACTATGGTTAAACCTTGACCTCACAACTATAGTTTAGACATGTATATGGTTATATTCGTGAAATAAATATGGAAATAGACGAAAAATAATAAATAAATAAATAAAATTAATTAAAAACTAATATTTAAATTTTCTGGGGGCAAAAACTATGATATTAATAATAATTTTAATTTTAAAAAATTTCTTAAAATAGTGCATTTAATACTTTCTAAGTAATGGGTGTCTCGTGATTATTATTATTATGTGGTGGATATACACATCGTTCAAAAAATTCACATGCACAGCATTACATATATAACTATATAACTAATTATAGTATTACATTAAATATAAGACATTAAAGAATTAAGAAAAAAAAAATTGTAAACGAAAAATCTATTTCACCTAATTTTGAAACTTGATTTAAAGAAAATTGTTTTGATAAAATTTGTGGCCAATGTTAATCCAAAATTGGTTGACGAGCATGTCTTGCTATGGATCATTACTTTTCATTTTTGCATGCCTTGGTGGTTGGAGTAGTCTTTGTCCTAATGAAAGAGATTATGAAAAGGACTATATATTATTACATGGAACTAATTACATATTAAAGAACGACGTAGAAGCAAAACAAGGAGAAATTATCCAAACCGAATATGAAGAAAGTGAGGCCAATAAGTTGACACGTGTACAATGAATTGTAAGTTTTATAAAGAAAGTTTGATAAGAAGGTGTTGGGGGCCACGTGGTGCGACAAAAGTGTACAGTATGTATACACGAAAAATGTAGACGACTCACCAACAACCCTATCAATCTGCAATTTCCCTGTTGGGCTATGGGGGAGAGAGAACACTGTTTGACGGTCACCTAATTAATTACTCTGCTTTAGATAAGAATAAACAAAACCCTAAAACCTATCCTTCACGTGTAATTTCATGTATTAGGAAACTGCTTTCTTCTGTTCTGTTGTTTTACCATAGGACTGAAACTAATTAATGAAACCACCTTCTTTCTTCTTCCCCCTCTCTAATCTGGTTGGGTCTGAATGCAAAATAAATATAGGAAAGATATGGTATCACTTCTTTGAGTGATAGATTGAATGGTTAATCTTAACATAATTAAAATCTAGTTTTGTGAAGTTAAGTTAGACTTAAAATCTACTTTTTACATGATATCAAAGTTATGCTTAGATTTATTATAACCATATTTGTTTTTTTGTTGGATATGTTAGTCTATTCGATATCAGACCATTCATTAATATCTAGATGTCTATACCCTGGTGTTAGTCTTATATTCGAGATGATGTCTATAACCTGTATGAGGAAATATGTTAAAAGTCACATATTAATTAAAAATAAGACTAATTTATAATATATAAATGAATACAAATCTTATCTTATAAATAAATTTTGTAAGATTAGATTAGACTTAAAATTCATAATAATTTCTAATTGTAAACTTTGAAATAACTTAATAGTAATAATTTTGTAAAAGCATTTCTTTCCCAAGACAACAACAACCTCTTTTTCGTTAATCTTATTTGTTTGTTTATTTACGAAAATAATTCATAATGATGAAAAGTCACCTAATATTATTGGAAGATGATGTGACAAAATGGAGGGAAGAAACATGAATATTATTAAGTCTGTATTGCCTTGTGTTTTACATATACGAACGATTTTATTAAATTTTAATTAAATATATATATCCCTCTAGCTCTGGCCCTTCTAGTTTGTGCAAAGTTTACAGAAACACCTAACATGATTTCAAGTACGCTGAATAAGTTATGATTAAATTCCCATGTCTGATTGGTTGACAAATGGTAAATCATTGGTTTAAAGAAAAAAATGTTCTCCTTTACTGGTGGAGAAAAGAAAGAGTGATAAGAAACAGTATATGATATAAAAAAAATATATAAGAAAAATAAAAATAAAATGAGATGGGAGATAAAGTAGATGTGTGACAATAATTGAACAGAAAGGAATTGTTGTGATGAAGAGATTTGGAAACAAACTTATTCGAAAAAGTTTCTCTGTAATTTTTATCAAAGCAAATTGAAAGTAAGAACTAAAGAGTTATAAATTTACTTTGTCAATTATAATGAATTAATAAGTTTTTTTATCTTTATACAGTATTCTACTTTACCATTTCTATCGAATGAAATTGCATTCCCCACATTAATATCATTTTATGAACCATTTCTTTTTAAAAAGATATATCAAAAAATTATACATTGCATGCTAACTTGTGCCTGAATTATTCAAAGAAACGTGACTCAAGATTAACTTTAAGGAACTACACCAAATGTAGTGGAAATAGTGTGATACCCCTGAGTTTGGTATTCATAAGCATGATGAAAAGGTCATAATAACAAGATTCCAATAACTTAAATGTGAAAGAAGTTTCATCAATTTGCAAGAAGGATAGGTGGATATAATTACAGAGCCAAAACGAGTGGGATCCAATGGGGAAAGTGAAAGCTAAATGCTGCTATAGCTATTGTAATTAGGCGACTAAACTCATACTTTGAAATAGAAAAAGCATAACAGTGCATGGACCATTATCAAATTGTAGTATTGCGTCTGTCACTTCCACTTTATGAAATCTACGTGGCAAAAAAGTTTCAAAAGTCCGAAAAAGTGAATTGACGTGGCAGAAAAATTGCATCACGCGTTAAGTTGATTAAACTAGTGGCTTATCTTGGTCGCTTCAACTAATGCTATAGCACAGGTTTCTTTCCCTTAATTTAATTTGACTAATTTCTAACGCAACAACACTATCACGTAAACATCATGCATGCCCCCCCAAATTACATGTCCATGCACTTTTCAAATGGAAAACCCTAATTTGGGTTCCTCATGCGCTTTTATACCCACATATATGTATAACAGCATGGCCTACCAATGCCAAGTTCGAGGCTATATATACCACTTTTCCCTTGCACTTTTCATTCACAAACATTTCTAAGAAAATCCTCTCTTTCCTAGAAAGCTCACCAATTCAAAAGCCATCTTGATCATTGCATTTTCCATATGGAAAACCTCTTTATCAACTGTTTCATTGGATGCTGTCTTCTTTATTCTCTCTTGCCTGTGCCTGTGCATGGCAAACCATTGTCATGCAATGAAACACCCTACCCACATGTGTGCAAACATTACGTTGACACTACCAACACACTATCAACCCTAGATGCTCCGTCCTCTTCCTTCCACGATGTGGCCCTTAAGGTCACCGTGGATCAAGCCATGGAGGTTTATAAACTTGTCTCAAACATGGACCTAAATAATTTCAAAGACAAGCGAGCCAAGTCGGCTTGGGAAGATTGTTTGGAGCTCTATGAGGACACACTTTATCAACTCAAACGCTCAGCGAACTCGAACAATCTAAATGACAGGTTGACTTGGCAAAGTGCATCCATTGCCAATCACCAAACATGCCAAAATGGTTTCACTGAACTCAACGTTCCCTCTCACCTAAACTACTTCCCCAACATGTTAAGCAATTTCTCCAAACTGCTTAGCAATTCCTTGTCCCTTAGCAAGGCTATGACTTTGACATCATTGTCATCGACTAAACAAAATGGTGGCCGAAAGTTGCTTTCCGATGGCTTCCCCTCTTGGATCTCACGTTCAGACAGAAGGCTTCTTCAGGAAACAACATCAAAAGCTGATGTTGTGGTGGCACAGGATGGCAGTGGGAACTATAAAACCATCTCAGAGGGTGTGGCTGCAGCTTCTAAGCTCAGTGGGAAAGGGCGTGTTGTTGTGCACGTCAAAGCTGGTGTTTACAAAGAGAACATTGATATCGCGAGAACTGTGAAAAACTTGATGATCATCGGAGATGGCATGGGTGCTACTATTGTTACTGGTAGTAAAAACGCGCAAGATGGTTCCACTACTTTTCGTTCTGCTACTTTTGGTAAGTTCATCCTCGACTCTTGTATTCATATAAACCATGCATTCACATATATATGTTTGTGTGTGTGTCTATATATATATATTAGAAAAACCTTGTGTATTTTATAAACCATGCATGTGTGTAGAACTATATATAAACAAAACCTAAATAAAAACTTTCCATCCAACCTAGCTCAAAAATTAAAAAATGGCATTTGAATGACTAAAAGGTACCTACTCAGGATCATTGTTTAGTTTTTCTCTATTTTGATCAGAACATGTAAATATGATAATACTGATAAAAAATGTAAAAATAATATATAATTTAAATTTCTTTTCACTCTTATAAAAATTAAACCCCCCTATTTTACCTGGGCCCGTCGGGACAGGGACGTGAGAAGTACTCATTTCTGTACAACTTAGTGTTACGGACTATCATAATCAAAACTTCTTGTCATTTTACTTATGAAGAAATGTAAAGAAAAAACAATCTAAACTTTTCATTTTTCAAACAGTGAAAGTAACCTACACGCTGGAATCAACCATCATAAACTCTGATATTATTATTATTTCAAAAGTGACACAAACAAAAATATTTTCACTTTACACTCTCCATGATAAAGACAAACGAAAATAAAAAGCTTTTTTTATTTTATTTTGCATCTATTACTTTTATGCGTACTCACTAGTAAAAAGTTAAAACCGTTGATCATTATTGCAGCGGTTTCTGGAGATGGCTTCATTGCTCGGGACATCACCTTCGAAAACACCGCCGGACCGCAAAAGCACCAAGCGGTGGCTCTCCGTTCCGGAGCCGACCACTCGGTGTTTTATCGGTGCAGCTTTAAGGGGTACCAAGACACCTTATACGTGTACGCCAACCGCCAATTCTACCGTGACTGTGATATATACGGAACCTTAGACTTCATTTTCGGGGACGCCGTGTCGGTGCTTCAAAACTGCAACATCTACGTGAGGAAGCCGATGAGCAACCAGCAGAACACGGTTACAGCACAAGGAAGAACCGACCCTAACGAGAACACAGGCATCATCATCCATAACTGTCTCATCACTGCAGCTGGGGACCTGAAAGCGGTGCAGGGCTCTTTTAGAACCTATCTGGGTCGCCCCTGGCAAAAGTACTCAAGGACTGTGATCATGAAGAGTGCCCTTGATGGCTTGATTAACCCTGCAGGTTCACCATTTTTCTTCATACTCTATAACTGCATCAATATTCTATAATAATACATAAGGGTTTTATCTCAAGTAAAAATGAAGTTACAAAACTCTATTATAATCGGTTGGAACAATTTCCTTATCTTTTTAAAGATGATTACTCCAATCATTTAAGCTAGAGTTATTTAGGTTTATTTTTACTTTAATATAGGATAGAAAAATCTAAACAATAGAGAGAGACATGAGATAAGGGTTACTCGTTGGGTAAGGCCCACATCCCGTGTCCTTTATTACTTTCTTTTGCACATATTAGATTAGACTGTGAAGTTAGCAACTTTCATATTCTCCGACGATAGACCGTACGACGAGAGAGAAAGTCTAGGGTTAAAGTGGGACTCTTTATCTTTCTTCATCATGCAAGTACAATTACTAGAAGGAAAAAAAAAAAACTATAGTGGACACTGATAATTATGTTTTGACTCCTTGCTACCACTTGATAATTAGTAAGAGAGAATTTTCTTATGGTAAAAGTGTATGACAATAAGTTTTAAGTGAAAAGGAAGTTCTATAAGTATTTTTAATTAAAAAAATGGAGTTATAAAATGATTTTAGGTGTACACAGTAAAGTAAGAGAACGTATGTATAAAAATAATTTAGGTATGATACAATAGAATAAAAGAGAGAAAAATAACAAGAATTAATAAAATATATAACTATTCACACTCTTCTTAGCAAGATGGGGATGTTCAAAAGGATAATAACTCTCTACAGGAGTCTGCGTGCCCTTTGGTGGTGTATGGGGACAGAAAGAAAAAGAGAAAGAAATAATTAAAAGATAAGAAAAACTAAACTTACCCTAAAATTAAATTTTATCATATTGAACGGGTATAATTATTATTTATTTGACAACTTACACATTTGAGACCTGTTTAATTATAAAAATCAATTTTAAGATTTTAAAATAAAAATAATAAAAAATTGTATAATTTTTGGTAATTAAAATAAATAAAAATAAAGATTTCTGAAACTAATATCTAAAAATAGAAGAAAAAAATAACATGAGTAACTGTTAACTGGAGTATTTACGTACTTACGGTTGGAGTGAAACTGGTGTTGTTTCTCTACAGGTTGGTCTGAGTGGAGCGGAAACTTTGCACTGAGCACTCTATATTACGGTGAACATGCGAACACAGGAGCAGGTGCCGGCACCGGAGGGAGGGTGAAATGGGGAGGGTTTCGTGTGCTCTCCAGCGCTGAGGCTGTGAAGTTCACCGTCGGAGAATTCTTGGCCGGGGGATCGTGGATTCCTGGGAGTGGCGTGCCCTTTGACGCAGGTTTATGAGAAAGGAAAACTGAAACGATGTGTTTTGTTGTGTTGTGCTGTTCTGTGTTGTCAGTGTGGTGGGTGAAGTGGGGAGGACTTGGGCGGTGTTGTTTCCAAATTGGGACATAACAACTTCCTTAAAGAAAGGCAAACTAAATTGTCATGTAGTTTCTGTGTTGGGCTCTTCCTTGTACAGAGGGTACACAAAATGCTGTACTTCAGGTTGTGGGTTTCATCTTCCCTTGCCTTAAGGACACTCTGTTCCTTTTGTCGACAGAACTTCAAGGAAGCATCATCCATGATGATACTAGATAGATAGATAGATAGATACGAATATTCTGTACTTCTTTTTTCTGACGTGAAGATAATCCTGTAGATATATGTATATATTATATATGTGAATAATTGTAGTGGAATGTCACCCATGTGTGTTCATTTGCATAAGTGTATAAAAGTTTCTGATTCAAGTGTACTATACCTTCATAAATATTGAACATCATTCTTCTTCAGGTCCACTATATATTTTTATTTCTTTATTTCTCCCGATTAATTATATCATTATTTTTTTGTTTGTACAAAAAAAGTATATATAGGAAACATACAAAAATGATTTTTCCATCTTAAAATACCCTTTTAGTCTCTAAGTTGATTAAAATGGATTAAGAAGTCATTCTAAATGTATACTTTTCAAAACAAAAGTCATTTGTGCCAAATAACACCATTGATAATTATAATCCATGTTATATAGGACCCACAAACCAATGGCGAGAAATTTAGGGCATGAAATTGAAAATTAGAAGAAAAAAATATCTAAGCCGACATGGAGAAAAAGATAAAGACCCTGCCATTAATCCTTGCTTATTTCTGCTAATCTTAAATCGTATAGACGTATATGATAACAAAGAAAAGTAAACTATAAAAGGAAATACAGCTATATATATACATACATGAAGCTCATAGCTGCAAATTATAATTGAATTTATATTACGTTAAACGGTTGTAATTAATGTTTCATTATCCTGACCAGCTGTGTATTCAGATAACTAAATACGTTCCTTGAGTTCTCTTATTTTCTGTTAAGCTATTTAATCATCTGAACTAAAAGAAAGGGTGTTTGTATGTGTTTGATAAAATGCATACTGCATGAAATTAAACAACTATTTATAATAGTATAAGCACATCGCAAAGAAGATTAATGATACGTAATTGTAGTATAAGTTGTCGTTTTCTAGTTAAGATGATAATTGATTAAGGAAACTAGGTCACATGGAAAGTTAAACAATGTTAGGTTGTGGTCCTCTGCTGATGTTAACCTTCTAAGTATGGATTGTGATAGCTATCAAATAGAATTACAGAAAAACCAAATGGTTTTGCTCTGAAAATACAAGTCATGATATGTCTGGTCTTCTTCTTCTGCATTTTTTCCTGTTTAGCCGCCAGCAACAAGTTGTAATTAGCATATTCTTCTGTGAAAAATTAATACGATAATTATGGAAAAGCAAAAGAAAATGAAGTATGATAAGATGTTTAAGACTTAAAAGGCTTGTGTATTACTGGTCCACCCATCATTTCTAATAGCTGTCTTTTGGTGGCTTTATCTTTGCTAAACTACAGGGATTTAAAATTTCCAATGATGTTGAACAAAACCAGGGAAATGATTGGAGGAAAAAAAAAATACAGATTAAAAACTTAACTTAAAAATAAAACTATAAGTAAGTGTCGATATTGTTGTATTAATTTGTGTACTGTCTTTTTCATATATAGTTACCGTCAATTTTGTAACACTTGTATGCGACAAAATGTATAAAATGTTAAATAAACTAAACAATCACAAATTATTAAAATGTTTGTTACTTTGATTTTTCAAAACAAAAGTGTATAAATTAATTTGAACTATTTTACGTTTTTATTTACATAAATAGATATGATAAAAATTACTTTCAGATTTTCTTTAGGGTCCTGATCGACAAAAGCGTACCTGGTGCAACATAATAACAACATAATTAACACTGTCATTTTCTTATATTTCCATTTAACAACCATAAATATTATTATTTTATTTATATTTATTTTTTTAGTAAAGGGCAAAATCATAAACAACCCCAGAAAAAAAAATTCAGATAAATCAAGATTGAAAATTTTCAGTAACTAATAGTATCTCAATTAATATTAATCTGAGTCTCATTTATTTATTTTTTACTATATTAAAGAAAAGGTTATAAAGTTGAAGAGTAGTGGGGCTCATAGCTTACAAAGGGCCAGGGCTTAGCCCAGGCCCAGGACCATGTATTGAAGAATGAACATTTTGGTAAGTCAAATACGGAACTGTCATGATGATCACAACATAAAAGGTAACGATGGATAATGATAATCTTGTCCATAGATAGATGATAGATAATTTATTGAAAAAATACTTTATACAGTGCATTTTTCCATAAACCTTAGAATGTCCTGATAGAAAACTCTTGAAGCTGACCTTTTCTATATGGGTGAAATTATAGTCAACATTTAATCACAATAACACCGATGTTAAATACTTTTTATTTTATTTTATCCTTCGAAACTTTTTTTAAATAAAATTATGATAAAACTATAGTATAAAAAGTGGATAATATCTTTATACATAATAATTGATTTTAGTTATATTATTGATTAAAAAATAAATTTTAATTCTAATTTAATTCTATAAAATTGATAAATTTTAACATTTACTTGTATATTTTAAATTTATTATATATTTAATTAATGTGAGACTTCTACATTATCTATCAGTTATAAAATACAACTTATTAATATTATTATAATCTCTTGATTTTATAATTTATTAGGATTAGACGTCCAACACTGCCTGTAAGGATAAGTGATTAAGAGATTTCAATCTCATTAATTCATATAATTAAAAGATGGGTGTATGATTAACAAGAGTGTGAGAAGTAGATATACTAGAAATCTCTTCCAATAATAGTGTGAAACAAAGTTGGATAGTAGGGTCAGATTGTCTCTACCAACCGATCAGAGGTTTGAAAAACAACATTTATATGTCATTAGTCACACTGTCAACTTAATAGCACAAATTGCAATCTTTCCACTAAGCTTAACATCATAAATTCAATCGTTGCCCCAACCATACTTCATTTTACCAATATTTTATATAATCTCAACCTAAAAGTAAAAACACATTTTTGTTTTTCAAAGACAACGTTATTTCTGGAAAAAAAAAAAAAAACAAAGTATGAGAAATGGATGTTTTGTTCTGCTATTATTATTATTGATATAAACACATTTGATAGCGAATACCAGCAGTAAGAGAAAGGTATCAATTTTCGAAACCTGTTCCTGGAATAAAGGAATCTTGTCACTATAATTATAAATATATCTAGGGAATGAAAATATTGAAAATTCAACTCCTCTTTCTTAGCATATAGAAAGATGATGATAAAAATATTCTTACTTGTCTGTAAAATCTTCTCACAACAAATATTACATATATTTATTAAATCAAAACTTGTATTGTACTCATATATTTACAGTTTCTCTTTTTGCCAAACTTTTATATATTTATCTTCAGTAGTCGGCAGGAGTTAAATTAAGCATTATTTTAAAAATTATTAAGAGAACACTGAGCAAAATTATGTGGTCATATCTCTATTATTGGATTGTGCCTGCCTTCATCTTATCTTAGAACTCATAATTTTAGAGAAGATATTATTTGATTACACTATCATTTAACATAACATATAAAATATTTTTGTTGTTTTTTTCATAATACATCCTTTTAGAAATTATCTTTATCATATTTTGTTATAGATTGATAAAATATAATTTTTTTAGACTAATAATTAATAGAATGTAAAGACGTATTTTGAAATCATTAACCTTGTATGTATTTTTAGTTGTTATTACATACAATTAATTGAGTATATGTCACCGTAATAGTTTGATTCTTAAAATATAATATTTTTATTTTAAACTTTTTAAGAAACCAAGAGAAAAGAATTTTATTTTTGGAAGTCTCACGATTAGATATAAAATTAATTTATAAATAAGTGTAGACCTTATTTTAAAAAATGATTTTTAAATTAGATTTAAAATCAACCTCTTAACATAATATCATAACTATTATTATAGTTTATCTTAACGAGATCTGTTATTATTAGATATATTCCTATCATTATTATTAGACCGTTTATTGATGTCAAAATTTACGTATGAAATATAAATAACTTAACCTAAGGAAGGTGTGTTGAAAGTATCGCATTAACTAGAAATAAAATTGATTTAAAATACACAAATAATGCAAACCATCTTTTACAAACCGATTTTATAAAAGTTAAACTTAAAATTTACTTCTTAATTCAAATAAATTCAATTAATATGTGTTAAATTTATATTAGAGACAGATTACCATCTACAAAGTTCTCAAACGCAACCTAAATCAAATATTATTCATCATCATATGACTTTTAGTAATTTCTATCTAACCTTTGTCCCTCACTTTTGAATGTTAAATAAATAAAAAATGTTATACAACAAAAAGTTGTCTTCATATACAAACTAAAGTAGTTACCGAAAGTTAAAAAATCAGATGCTTAAATAAAACGTATAAATGACTGATTTTTATCTTATTTTTATTTATAAAAAACAGGTCGCTATTTTGTGATATTGAATGAATAATTAAAATATATTTGTTAGACTTGACAGACATATATTTGAAATTCATGTAAAAGAAAAACACACCAACATAAGTAAAAAAATATACACTAATTACAGTTTCAAACGCAAAAATATTTGTTATTAATTAGAATTACATGAAATGTAAAACATTTAATTATGATTGTAGTTTACTTATCATACTTACCTTTACTTTTTGGTGAAATCGATGACATGCATTGTTGATTAATGCTTTTCATCAGTTGTCATATATATCATCATAATTTGATATTGTTCTTACCAATCTCTAATTATATATATATATTTTTAAAACTTTAGTGTTTTCAATATCTTTTCTTAATTTTTCAAACTGTTATGGTTTACGTTCGATTTTTGACAATAGTCTTGCATCAAACCTGTGAAGAGCCAGCTCTTGGTTTGCATATCTAAGTCAATCATTCTTGAATTATAAGTGGTGAAAAAGATATGCGTGCATATAAAGATAAAAATGTTTAAGGTTATTTAATGCAAGAAAACCTTGTTGGGAAGCATAGAAACATTACTAATGAATGTTCTTTGTCCTACATCATCAACTTATATATTAGTCTTTGTACAATACAACTCTTTCTCAATTTCCCATCAAATAATTGTTGTAATATTACTGTATGATTGGAAAAGAATGTAGTTATTAATCATTTCTTCTCACGATTTTCACCTAGAAAATTCAAATCCTAATACAGCTACACTTACATGACAATAAGTCAAGAACCATTATTTAAAACACGAATAAATCACATTTTTTTATTAGTTATATAAAATTTTATTTGCTTTTAACCCAATGTGAATGAAAAAACTATGCTTATTGATTTTAAGCAAAACAAGTTAAAAAATGTAGATAACTATAATTATTAAAACGTGGATAACTTAAACTATGTTTTTTAAAATTGTCATTAGTTTAGATAATCCATTTAAAAATATAAGATAACTTAAATCACATATTTAAAAGTGTGGTAGTTTATACATGTATTTAAAAATGTAAGTATTTTAATTTTAAATATTTCATTTTACTATCACATGACACAATAATAATTAAATTGTTATAGAGTGTATCAATTATACAATGACAGAGACTAAGTAAATCAAGTCATAATTAAATTAGGACACTTAACTTACTATAATTTTAAACAAAAAAAGGTTACATTCTAATTATCAATTATAATTCTTGACTTAGGTATAAACATTCCATCTATTGATTAATATCAAAGTTAAGTTTCCAGGTTCAATGGCATATGTCTTGTAATGATCACTTAGAAAAACATTTTCTGAACAAATAAATTAAAATGCTGTTTAAACAGATAAGATTGTATGTTTACTTGATGCTAATTAAATATCCCCGATGTAATCAATCAACTTCACTGTCTAAAACAAGGTCATTTCCATATCAATAATGCATACCAAACTTTGAAATTTTAAGCTAAAGAATTCAAAGTAAACCACTAAGGATATTTGTCCCTTTAGCTGGCGAGGAAATTATGAGAATATATATATATATATATAAAGTTCTTTAAATGTTATTTAATAGTAAAAGAATATCAACTCATCATCGTTTAATTTTAGAGAATTGACGAGAACATATTAAGAAAATGGTTAAAATTGTGTCAGTTCTGTATATTCAGCACTTGGCTTCATTAGACAGAGACGACGAGTAGTACTAATTTTGTACAACTTAATGTTACGGACAATAATAATCAGAACTCCATGTCATTTTCGTATGAAGCACTGTAAGGATAAAATAATCTAATAAACTTCATACTTTCAAACAACATTAATAAAAACGAAAAGCATATTTAAAAAATCATACGGAATTAGTTGTAGCTATAGACAAACTGAACTCCTTGTGACGAATTCATTTAGAATTACAAATTCCAATTCATTGATTTTTGTTTCTTAAGAAGAACTAATCTCTAACAATATATAATTGGTCATTATCTATAGATGACTACAACAAAATGTTAATGTAATTTTTGTTGGAGAAAAAAGAGTTGATGCAAAAATATAACAACTTTATCATCTTAAGATGGTTGATGCTAAGATGGAAATAATTCTCTAGGTTTAGTTTTAAAACCTATATAAAGATTGTTGTCGAGCTTAATTTGGAACCTATCATGAAACCTATTTTGAAGTCTATGATGAATTCTAGATCCTACAGGGGAAGCTTCTGTTAAATATTATTATTCGGTCACAATGTAAACCAAATTGTGTTATACATAAATTTTCTATTGTTAAGAATATAGATATAATTGTTTTTAATGGTGGTAGTGGGGATTTGTTAGTAGATTCTGATTTCTTGGTTGATAAGTCTTTTTTTAGAAGATGCTACTCTCATTATCAATAAATAGTTTGTATGATTTACAAACATTTAGATTTATTTCATTGTAATTATAAAACTGTTATTAATTTTTTAACGTTTAATGAAGCTTCTTTCTGTTAAAAATAACCTATAAATTGACTAATATACTCGATGAGAGGAAATATTCTTCCGAAGAAAATGTATGAGTTTAAACTAAAAAGACCTTATTATATAGACCAAAGAAAGTTAATATAGAAAATCTTTCAAAGAATTTTTTAAAAGTTATAATAAATGTTAAAGACTTTTATGAATTGTGAGCAAGTTTAATATACTGAGAAAATTGGTTATTGAGTTTAAGTTTCTGCCATTATTGTACTGATTGGTTTACTTTTTCTATTTGTGCATTTTTCTTAATTTTTTTTATGATAGATATTTTTTGTGTATGTATACAGTATATTTTTATCATGCGTTTTCTTCATGTTTTCCTGTTGATTTTTTTTTAATAAAATTTTCATATTATGATAATTATATGTATCATAAACTCATGGGAAGTTGGTATGTAAGGTTAAGTGTGGATTGAAAAGAGCAGTTTGAGCAGCTTTATGAAAATAATTGAAAGTAGCCAAAAAGTCAAAACTGAAACCTATTTGTGTGCTTTGTGGGCAGCTTCTTTGTTTCCAAAAGTCATGACGACTTTGCAATGAAGAACACAAAATAATGAAGTTTGTGTTGGATTTTTCCTTATTCATAGGTTACACTAATAAAATCTTGTACTTTGCCTGTTTCTTCTCCTGTTCCTTATCTTCCACTCTAAGTACTACTTGGAATAGGAGATGTTTCGATTTAAATTAAAATATTCAAACTAATTATTGGACATTATGTCAAACTTTTTTTTTTAAATTCAATTAAAACTAAAATTCATCACTTTATAGTTAATTAGCCTAAAAAGTATATAATAAATTATTTTTTAACTCGAAATAAATATAATTTACCTTAATTTTCTAACTATATATGGTAGATAGGAACTGAATTTATTTTGTTAGAAAATCGTATAAAATGGTAGCCGTCTTAATTTATCAATTACATAATATAGGGAGTCTTTGTATATAACATTTTGTTTTTCCATTTGTAGTCTACTAGCAGGATTTAATGCGTGAAAGTTACTTATAATTTGCATTATTCACATAACTAAATTTATAATATTATTTTATTTATTTATATATTCCATTTATATAATTCGCCTTATCTTTATTTTATCTCTATTTAGATTGCGCAAAAGTTATACGCATTTATTTTATTAATAAATTTCACAAAACTTATATCAGTGATATCAAATTCATATTTTGTGAAACATTCAAAATGTCTTCTTTCAAGGATAACTTTATTTCTTCGCTATACTTTTCAGTTGCTTGATTGGTTAAATGGATTCCAAACATTCACTTTTCAAATAAAATACTCATATGTACAATCCCTTGCATAACAATGTCATTTTTCAACCAAACCTTTGCAAGTAAGTTAGTAAGAAAATATTAATTTATTTATATATACAAAAATTTATGTCCCAATTTACTGGATTAAAATATGAATTAAACTTAATTAATTTAATGATATTAATATTTTAAGTGAATTCAAAAGTAAACATGTCACATAACCAAACATATATTATATAAAGATTTCAAAAATATTTTAAACATTTCAAGTCTTCAATTTCAAAATTATTCCTCTTTTTCAAACTGGATATGAATTATGTTTGTAAAAAAACACTTTCAAACCTAAGTCCCTCAAGTGTGTTTGTTAATAATAAATGTGTAATTCATATATTTTCTAAAATATATTATTTATTATTATTGTTCATAGTTCTTACAATAACTTAATAATCTTTATTGTAGTTAATTGTGAATTATTATGAATATTAGATAGCTGATGATACGATATTGTCCTAATAAAATAAATAAAAATCCAATACTTATCGATTTAGCAGGTCAATATATATTGAGTTAGCAAAAGATCTTATATTATAATGGAAATAACCTTTGATAGAGTACTAACTTTCAAACTTAACCTATGTTAAAGATTTGCGGACAGTTTCATAATATCAATTGTGAGTAATTGAATTTTAGTACCAGTCTTATTGGTCTTAATATTCTTATCTTATTTATAAAAAAAATTATATTTCTTTGATTACGTAACTATGTATAAATAAGTATAAAGCATAATTTATAATACATATGAAAAAATTATTCAGATTTATAGTACTGAAATACATATAAAAGACATACATCGCCTGTCGTTTGAAAAAAAAAATAATCTTTACATATATTTGAATTAAACTTGAAAAGTTGACCTTATCAAATACACATTGTGTGGTCATATCAACATATGGGATTTGTGTGGTCATATCAACGTATGGGATTGAACCAGCATCTTGTTAATCAAATAATTAAAGTAGCTAATCTTATTAATTTCCATACATTAATTGTTGTCATACATTTCACCATTCACATTCGGCCTTGTAAATAATGAATCAAATAATTTAATCAGTGACCCTAATTTTTTTTTTTCGTTTATAAAAGAATTGTTATCATACTTGAGTTTATGTTTGGAAAGTTTATGGATGTTCAAACATTACATCAAAACAGTGTAATTAAATACTCTGTTAAGGAGTGTATGTTTGAAAGTAGTTCATTTCTCAAAAAGCAAATTCAGAATTTTCAAGAAGTTAAACAATTTATTTCCTTAAAACAAATAAAATATATATGTATTACTTTTATATCAGTAACGAGTTTAACATCTCAAATAAGGAACACAAACCATTCTATGTTAATGATAAAAGTAAGTTCAACCTATTTGTTATTGAGATATCGGATTCGTTTAGAGGAAAATTATTCGTAGTCACATCTAAAATAGAAAAATAGTTTTTTTACACTGAATTTAGCTAATTTTATTTTCTTCACATGCTTTTCATCTTCAAAATATTTAGGTGCAGGTTTATCTAGAAAAGTATGGAAAGATTAAAATCTAATTATATTTTAACCAACGTATTTGTGTGTTTGTTCAGACAATTTTTTAAAAATTTGAATGAAATAAAAAAAAAAACATTTACAAGTTGGGCCCTTTCCAGGAACCAATAAGAGAGGCCAATGTCCGTCCATTTGTCTATTCAAAAGGCCAATTCCATTCCTGATTGCCTACAAAATTTTGAAAGTTTCACGAATTGAAATGAAGATGAAAAAGGTGAAGGAAGAGTAAGACTTAGATAAGACACTAAAATGCAGATTTAACAATTCAAACTTAATCATTAAGCATCTGTCCCTTAGTAGGCGATGAATGCTAAGAAGTTAAGTTCTATACTTAAGTTCGTCTTTCTTCGCCCATTGAACAATGTGAGGGGTAACACTTCTTTAACAACAAACAGGTAAACCTCATCTCAAAACAAGGCTGAGCGAGTATTCAAGTGGCTTTCATGATGTTTTATTAATTACTTTGATTTCTAATCCTAATCAGTATCTCTTATTTGTATATCTTTTATAACTATTCTTAAAATTTAAAGATACTAATATATTTCAAATACCAGTCATTTATTTAAAATAAACATGGTATACCTTTTTTCTGTTTTTGAATCTTTTAAAAAACATTTTTAATGTAAATTTCAAAGATAATCGCTTTGGGAATTCAAAGTTTGGGGAAATTATATATAGATGTGGTAACAATGAGATTTTTGTGTGGCGAACATGTTGCTAGCAAACCTTACTAAAAGAAACTATACTAAAAACCATGTGGAAAAGACAAGCATCATTTGTTACTATTATTAATAGTAGGTTCAGAAATGATTTTTTATTTTTTTTTTCTAAATCAAACTTTAACATTATTTATAGGAAAAAACCAAAAAGTGTGTATGTGAACATATATAAAGCCAGTAAACAAGAAAGTAAAAATCTCATAACTTTGAAACAATTTTCTGACTACTTTTTTATAATTATAAGTGCTTTTTTACGAAGAAATAAAGAAAAGAAATCACTGGCGTTTGCCCATAAGGTTAATCGTTCAGTATTAAGATTTTGTCAGTCTCATTAGGTTAAGACATTTGGCCACCATAAAACTCTGGGCACCATTCTTTCATTCTACGAAATTTTTTTGGCAATACTTTTTCACCAGAAATTACTATATGTCACTTGAAAAATCTCAACCTTTTTGACGTCCTCCTCAAATGACTGATGCTGGGAGCGTATTTATTTTCTACAGAAATTCCTTCGGCAATTGTAACGCGTAATGATAGGAAATGGAAGTGGATTCACAAAGGAAATAATCTAAAATGGCCCATGAACCCGTAGAAGACATTTGCAACGAAACAGCTAACCGTTGTTTGTTCTGCAAGTATCTATCTTCTTCCAAAGTTTACGAGAGAAATCAAATATCACGGCAGGAACCTAAAGAAGGGAGTGCCCCCAAGAGGAACCATTATATTAAGACTATAATTAGCACTCAGCAGTTGCAAATTATTCAGCACATCAAAATTTAGATAAAGTAATTCAAACTCCACTCAAGTGCCCACAGCAAAGGCTGCAAACAACCAAAGGTACAGGTCGGCTATCCGTAACACCGGATAGAAACTGGACAACGAAATGACATTCTGAGAGGCTTCAGATCTAACCACGTTCCACTTGTATGCGTTCATGTAATCACAGTTGGTGCAGATCGACCAGTGAATTCCTCCATTTTTGAAAGTTTCAATGCAACTTCCACCTGTATTTGGGATATTCAAGTCAGTCAAGACTAGAGTTAAAACCATCTTCAAATTGAAACATTTTAAGCATCTTACAAGAGGAGCAAGCGCCTCATTTGAAAGTCTCCCTATTTTTGATGGATCCTTTTCATATTGCTCAATGTATAGTCGAATAGTTGCACCTTCTGATCCAGTTCCAGAGAGACGGAAAACCTAGGGTAGCGTATTGAACATAAGAAAACAAGGTAGTTAGTAGACCCCATGTAAAATGAAGAGAAAATGGAAAATGAAATATATCTTAAGGAAAAAAAAAATCCCACATCAACTTCAAGTTCCTAACAATGGAAAAAGATGAATGTGGAAGATGCATTTTCAATTACGAATTTCCTCCCACTTCCATCAAGTTAGTCGCAACAAATATTTCTCAAGCAGTAAACTCACCAATCGCGATCCATCCTCAAATAAATATCGGATTCCCTGATGTGATGAGATGGAACCATCCACAGGATCTTTGTACTCAAATTCATCAGCGTGGGAAACCTTCGAAACATCTGACCTTACCCCCTTAATAATCCTAAAAGAAAGGGAATAAATTCATTAGATTTACCATGATACGCCATATTCAACCCCTTAACAGAGTAATCTTATTCCTAGGTCAAATACCGATTAACTAAACAGGTAACTCTAACATATTCATTAGTTCAAGTCCAATTGCTTATTTCTAAATTATTCAAAATAATCAGGAAATTCTATTGTGATGAGAAACAGATCAATAATTAGTACCGGAGGTGAACTAAAGCGGATCTACAAATAGGTAACTACAACATATCTATAATCAGCAGGGGAAGTGAACTGAAGCGGGAAGACATAAAAGGAAGTGGACCGATGTATACTTTTTCATGACTTGGTCAATATCTTTCATGATAAACGTTTGGATTGTATTACCTAGGTTTTTTTAATAATGGTAGAATTTTATGCTTTTGCTTTAGGTCAATGACTCCTCGAGAAGTCCACCAGAATGTCGCCAGTTTTTGGTTCTTTGGGGGATGCACTAGTTATTTGAGGTTTTTTGTTGATGGATTGTGTAGGATACCCAGGTAAGCAAGTATAGGACAGCTCTCACCCAAAGAATATCTTTATAAGAAGTATCAAAAAGATAGGGAAGAACTGTAAAATAACTATGGGGCTGCCATTATCCAGAAGTAGAACGTACAGATCAGTTTCTTGATATCAATTTAAATAATTTTATTCAATGATCAAATTGACTGCCCAAAGCTTTTACTGCACGATAAGGGGGAAATATTAAATTGCTAATATTAACATACTCGTTGACTTCTGAAAGCGAGGACTGCAGCTTGACCAAATTAGCCATCAGTTCCTTAGCTGCACCTGCATCCACGTTCTTTAACGAAAAAAGTTGAGGTCATTAACTGATTTTTAAAACGGGTTATAACAAAATAGAACAAAATGTGATAGTATCATACTTCGTAGTCATATCGAGTATAATAATGGCGCCCATAAGTAGCCCAATGTTGGCGAACTATGTCTTCAACAGTGACAAGCTTGTCTTCAAGTTTATCTTTATTTTTATATGCAAGTATAGATAGCCAGGCCAGAACTGCCCAGATTCCATCTTTCTCACGAATATGGTCAGAACCTAACCACAAACATAAGGAATAATCACAAGATAAAACTAGGTTTTAAAAAAGTTTAAAGTTGTAGTTTGCTCCTCTTAATGCATGGCAAAAACGTACCAGTCCCAAAACTTTCTTCACCACAGACTGAACATAATCCAGCATCCATTAAATTACCAAAGAACTTCCAACCTGTGGGGACCTGGTTTTGAATAATAAATAAATTAAATGATTGTGTGCCCAAAATCCACTGCCAAATGTTTTCATAAGTAAAGGCATCGAAGAGCAGAGTACCTCAAAAAATTTCAAATCCAGATGTTTGGCTACAACATCCAGGGCAGCAGAGGTTGGCATGCTCCTACAAAATATTTCCGGTTTAAAATTGGTAGACATTAAGCTCTAGATTAACAGCAGATCGACAACTTCTATTTAATTCAATGTAAATTCTTCCTGTTTCATATTCGAACTAGAAACAAATTCAATCACACCTTTTGCAGTAGCTAACTATTTAATTCAATCACACCTTTTTCAAGACAATTCTTCCTGTTTCATATTCGAACTAGAAACAAATTCAATCACACCTTTTGCAGTAGCTAACTATTTAATTCAATCACACCTTTTTCAAGACAGAGAACAATTACTAAACGTGTGCAAGTATAAGGTTGTCATAATAACTACATAACATGGCACAAGTGCACATTGGCACATGTGCTTCTGTATGCGCAAACACATACTACTGACGAAATTGAGAGAGAAGAGCTTCAAACATATGAAAATGATGAAAACCTGGCAACACCCTTTAAACCAGAAGAGAAGTATGGTATTGCGTCAACAGCATTTGCAGCAATAATGGCCACGGAATCTGATGGAGTGACAAAAAACCTAACAAACAAGGGATACACAAATATTACACTAAAAGGTAAGAAAAGATTCAAATTCATCATAAATAAGGGTAACACTACCTTTTACCAAGTATCATGTTGCGATCTGCATCACCATCAGCAGCAGCACCGAACTCTGGGGGCTCATCTTGTGGTTCTGATTTGCCCAATCCCAATCGAGCAACTAACTCTTTCGCATAAGTCAAATTGGGGTCTGGGTGTCCTCCTCCAAAGTCTTCCTATATCCAATAAGTCATCCACAAATCAAAGACAAATTACCACCAGCACTCAGAATATTGAAAGCCATACTTGGAAATAATCAACAAGAGAATAAGACCTTAGGTGTACAGTTCAGTAAGGAGCTTTCTTGTGCTCCAAGTTCATCCACAAAAATACTCTTTGCATATGCTCCAGCAACCCCATGAAGTGCATCATAACTTCAATTAAGTTAAAGAAATTTACTATAAAGTTTGGAATTAAAAAAACTAAGAAAAGTTCTATATCAAAGTTTAAACATCATCCCCAAAATATACCAGAAAGTGAACTTAGGAGAGGACAGCAGTTTCTTGATAGATTCAAAATCAAAAATTGACCTGCAAAATTTCAAGCATGGAGTAAGAAAGGATTGAATCAGCAGAAGCAAGTACAAATATAGAACACTTAATGATCTCATTAAAATAAGAAAATAAAAGAATTGCTTGTTGTAAGAACAACTGCCTCATGTGATACCAAACTGGATACTCAAAAAGGAAAAGGCAGGAAAGTCTATTAAAAGAAACTTATACAGCTTGACAAATTTAAACATTTTCTTCTTTCAATGTTCTCCAGTTTCGCAGCTCAATTGGCAGTTGTCATCACGATATGACATGACAAAAGAAATCCAGCTGCATAAAAATTATTTGTATTCATGCAGAGTGTACAATGAAGTTGTAAAATCTTACTTCATCAATTTTATATAATCACTTGCTGAATCAAAAACCTCAACGTCAAATGGTCCTTCAGGGCCTGTAAAGTTTGTAACACCTGTTGTGGTGATATCCACCTGGGTAGACAATCAGAGAATGGGAAATATGGGTTAGATTGATACAAAAAAGTACAGTCTTAATTAAAAACAAGGTGATATAAATAAAGAAAAGGGGAAGATTTGTAGCCAGGTCTTGAGCAGTACATCTGGAAGATCTGCAGCAATCAGGTACTCCTTAATTGTTGTAGTGAATTCATATATCTTGTTAGTAATTCCCTCTGGTGCAGGTCCACCGTTTTCCATATTATATTTAATTCCAAAATCCTACAACATGAAAAAAAATGACAGTTACAATCATTTGGAGTTAATTTTACAACCAATTAGATATCAGTATAATACTACCCAAGAAACTCCCATCCACTCCTACAGTTATCTATGAAAATATTCACCTTGTTAACTTAATTATGTCTCGTTGATATCTAAGAAAAACAATAATTTTATAACCAAAAGATTATTTTGGGGAAGGGACACTCTGGAATATGTTCATGGTCACATAAACGCAATATGTTAAGGTTCACATAGATCAAGCTTGTCACTGAACTCTTCCCTGCATTTTAAAAATAATATTGTGTAATTGCATGTTTCCCTGATATTTCTTGCTCTTCGGTTTTTGACTACGTGCTACCTTTTTATCTTCTGTAAAGAAAAAATAGGTATTATCACTTATCGTTGGGTCATACAAGATAAAAAAAAAAATGAATAGGGCACAATTTTTTTTCATGTCATTTGTAACTCCGTGAAACAGATTATATTGACTTAAGAAATGTATGTCAACCTCAAACAACTCAACTGACCAAGCTATAGGCTAATTGTCAGCAAACCTAGTCCAGATTTCAGAAATAGAACGTGAGAGAAATCCACACATTAAATTACTATACTGGATATAATCATACACATTAATATAGTTTAACTCGTCTAGAAATAATTAAAGTAATTCACAGCAATTCTCACCTCATCAGGACCACCGGGATTGTGACTTGCTGTCAGAATAAATGCACCTGTTGCCTTGGATCCCTGTACAGATAAAAAAATTTTTAATCACTATTTTTGCTTTAATTCAGCAGAGAAATATATCACTTGATTTTCTTCCAATATAAAAATCATGCACCATATTCGAAGAAACAAAAAGCATTCTAAGCATAATAATGAGATAGCAAATAATGAGAACCAAACTGTAGAAAACATTTACTCACATCAGCTCCAACTCTTTCACGTATGACAGCAGACACAGCAGGAGTTGAAAGCAATCCATTTTGACCAACCCAAACACGTCTTACACCATTTGCTGCTGACATTTTAGTTATAATCTGCAGGTTCATTAAGATCATTAACGATGTGCAGAATAATATGACACTAAAAGAAAAACAAGTTATTGAGCATGAAAAGAATATCCGCTGCGTGTCCTCCCACATAAGAAAGTGTAAGTGAAGAGATATTTAACCAATGGTGTACTGAGTTAAAGAAACAAAATAAGTCTTTTCCAGAGTATAAAACATTGAAGCTGGAAAATAAAATTTTGGTTTCTACTCCTTGTTATCATAAGATCCGAACCTGTACATTTTCAAAGTGACCGCATCGGGAAAAATAGTAAGGCAACAAAGCAATGCAAATGAGAAATTTTCCAAAGAAGTGTTACCATTTTGCCAGCACTTATAAAGTAATTGATAAACCAAATACTTCAGACACCACGAATACTACACTAAAAGCAACAAAAATGGGCAGTGGAAAAGTACCTGAATGGCTTCCTTTGAAAAATAACGACCATCACCAGATACAACTAGTGTTGCACCTAAAAGAATGGAAGAAACAGTTCTCACCATCTTACAGTATAATGAAACCAGAAAAGGAAAACAGTTTCTAAAAATATACGATGAATCCCTACTTCTTTTGTCATGAGAAAAAAGGCATATTCATTTCAGGTGCAGTACAGCTGATAATAAAATTTCACTACCGTGAGTTTGAAGCAAAGTAAGAAAATTGAAGGATTCCTACCTCTGACTTTTTCCTCAGTTAATGCATTGAACGTTGCCTGAACAAAGTTATGGAGGTAATGAGGTTGAACAAATACTTTCACCTGAAAAGATCCATCCAGCAAGGAACCATTACTATTAATAGAAGGAATAACGAGCAACGAAGAAGAAAGCACCGATGTGAAACAGATCTTACAACAGAAAAAATAATTCAAACTACATTGCAATTCCAAACAACTAAACAATTAAACTGATCCTAAACCGCGTATATCGAATTCGTTCTGATCCAATCGCGATTCATCTCAAACACAACGCATAAACATCACATGCAGCTCAATCAAAAACAACAGGATCCGAAGGAGATCGGAATCAGAATATCTCATTTCAAAACAAGATCCAGCACTGCAGCTCTGAGAAGAAGAAAACAAGAAAGAATCTACGGAGCGCGGAGAAATCAAAGGATGAAGTGATTTGGGAATGAATGAAATGGCGAGTGAGAATTGAGAAGAAGTAGAGAAGAAATGCAACCTTCTTGCGGAGACCAGAGGTTCCAGGCTTCTGGCCATCGAAGGGAGTAGTGTCTACGCGCGAAACGTTGAAGAGCACCATGGGCGGTTACCTGAAGAAAGGAAAAGGAAATCCAGAAGGTTGAGATGAAAGAGAAAGTGTGTTGGTGAGAGAAAATCTGTTAGTGAGAGAAAGGTGCGACGTGTATTTATAGGTGGGAGGAAGAGGGTGGAAGAGGAAGGAGAAGAGGACCTTAATGAGTGGAGTTTGCAGTAGATGAACGCTTATTTAGATGACATTTGTGCGACGAGGAATTTTATGGGAGTCTCTTCCTGTGTTTCCATTTTCTAAGACCTTCTTATTTTCTAACCATCAATAATTACTTTAGACTTAAATAAGACTTACTACAATATATTTCTCATTTTTGTTATTTTATAAACTAAATAAATCCTTTTTAAATAAATTGTAAAACCTTTTATTAAAATGATATTTATTTATATTTTTACATATCATATTATTTTTTTAATTTATATTTAAATATTTAAAATTCTACCATTGTTATAAAATTTAATAACTTTGTTGTGAATTTCATTATTACTACACGATGATATAAAAAAGTTATACTGATGATATATTTTAGTTAAAAAATAAAAACTATTTTAAATTGTAATTAATGTTTTTTATATTAATCAATACTTGTCATAAATAATTCTAAATAACCAATATTACCAGATATTATCGTGTTTTCAAATTTTAAGGAGTGCTTAGCTACATAGACGTTGATTTAGAAAAACACGTCATCCATGATTAAACATAATTAATTTAATGACCTTCGATAATGAAGCTATTTATGTATTTCTTAGAAACCTCATTTTGTCTTTGTGAAAAAGAGAATGAATTGTTTGATGATGGTATGTGATGAAAAACATAATCAAATCGTAAATTTCAATTTATTAAGATTTCAATTACCTCTTACCACCGTTAATATTAATTAATTATAAAACACTTATTATAGCATTTATGTACTTTTTAATTTTACTTCGTCATTTTAAATTTTCTCATTTTATTCTTATTCTTTTCAAATAACATAATGTAACTTTTTTTTATTAGGTTGATTTTGACAATATTATTACATTAATATGTGTCGTGTCGTCCTATTGGTTAGCACGTAAACTGTAAATGATTATTTGAAATATAAAATTATTATTCTTATCATGTCTAACTATCTTTACAATGTCATTACCATTTTAAACATACAAAAACTGATGTTAATATATAATTTTCCAAAAACATTATCATAATATCTGAAGAAAAAAAAAACTATTAAACTTTAAATGGAGTCGCTTACCTTTTATTTTACATACATATTCGCCTAATCGAAAAAAGATAGGCTCTTTGTGAAGCTTTTGTGTATTGGGACCATGGATTTAATTGCAGGTACTAACATATTTATTTTGAATTGCTTTGGTAATATTCCAACCTCAAAATGGTTTATTCGATTTTATGATGACGTGTGAAGCACATGCGTGTTAATTGCTCTTCCCCATTCACGATGCTCCCTTTTATAATTTTAATCACCAGAATGGACATTAGGCAAATGAAAGTAACACAGCTATATACGAGTTTGGTCTACCCAATCATTTGTTGCTCTTTCTTTTAAATAAAATTTCAACACAGCACATTAAAATGAAAAAAAAAATAATAATGTCATTAAGAACAGTGTCAAAGATGATAATAAAATTAAAAAAAGAAACTTAGCGAAGAACCTTTACGTAACTTTTGAGGGTCCATTAGTTATGCAATCCCCGTATATAGTTGGAAACCTGTCATTTCCTTACATGAGCGTACCAGAATGGCTGCCTTTTCCTTCTCACATCACCATCATTATACATCGAATCCGATATTAGGTTAGATTAACACAATCTTATATGATTTTAAAAAATATAAAAACCACTCTATTTTTTCTTAATTATAAAAAATAGTTTTACAATCAGAAACAGCTACCTACTTGAATTTTAATCAAACGCCATGTTCTTTTGAGAAAATAATAAAAATGTTATTTAACCGAATTGTATAACATTTTATCCATGAATACAAAATAAGTAACTATTATATCGAGATAAATTCGTGTTTTTTTTTTCTTTTTTTTTATAATTTTTATGGGACACATTTAAAATTTATTTACTTATTAACACCAACATCACTGAATTTGATTTTATTTCTAGAAGTTTGATTAGATTATTTATTTAAGTCTAAATCTAAATCCACAAAGACTTGTGATATATCAAACAATATCAGATCAATTCAACATTTTAATATAGTTAATCATAAAATAAAAATATATTTATATATTTTTCACAATATGACACAACCAACTGTTCGCAAAATGTGATCTTTCCCTCTAAAAACAATTTAACTATAAAAAATAATACTACGATATTTCATAAAAATAAAATACCTACTTGACAATTATATTATAATAATATAAATTAATGATTAATAAACCTATTATCTATTTATATACTTAAATTAATAGTTAGTTATACATTTATTTACGAGGGATGAGTAACGAGACATGAATTGAACTTACAAGATTACCTTCTATCTAAACTTTTAATACAATAAATTTATGATTTTTTGTTGTTGTTGAACTTAACTTTCTTATTTCTCTTAGGCTAAGTCTTATATTTCTAATAGTTTGGCAAATGCATGCTTTTATTCCCTTCTTATTGTAAATTTAGGTTGATGAACCGAGCAAGAGTTGTGTTACTCTTAGCATTTCAAGCACTAACATAAAAAATTCCCGATGAAAAAAAAAAACCAAAAATTGATATATATATATATATATATATATATATATATATATATAGGGATGGAGCAAAACTTATAGAAAGTTAGTCAAATTAAATAAAAACTTAATACATTTCAACTAGATGCGTATGAAGTACAAAATAACTGAAATCCTGAAAGATAAACATAATAATGTTGTGTTACAAATTCTTTAATATTATCAATATTTGGCAAGAGAAATATTAGATAAGATCAAAGTATATTTAATATCTTAAAAATGAAAAACATTTTATATTTTCTATTATGTAAATTAAAAGATTATAATAATTAAGAGTTTTCTTTATAAAAACATTGAAACAAATTGTGACAAAAAAAGTTGTATAGTATACTGAATATGTCAATCTTGCACATTGGTCGAAATACCAATACCATGACTGATCATCCAAAATTAGATCATCCAAAATTAGAGAAGACTAATCATTTAGTTAATATCTAAATATGTCAGAATTGAACGTAATTATACCACTCTTAATTAGAACCTATCGAAAAATTATAAATAAAGGTAGAAACTATGATTGTTGAGATTTTTTTAACACATTTATTACTCTTACGTAAACTAAATTAAATTTGGTATCGAAGAATCTTTAATAAGTACTCAAGAGGAATTAATTCAAAGACGATCAATGAAAAACCTCTTATTAAAGAAAATTTGAAGCCAAACGATACAAAAGTACGTGCTTGAGAGAAAGTAGTGAAAATGATGGGATAACCTAATCTTTATTTATCGAAAACTTTGAAAACATGTTTTCTCCTCACAACTTTGGATCTTGTAGAATCCAAAAATATAGGACATGCAACATTTCGCAACTGATGTCAAAGCTGACATTGTGCGCTTGACGCATTAATTATACATTTATTATTCTTGTTATCTAAATCAAACTAACTTGACATTAGACATCTTTGAAAGGTAAAAAAGTTTCCGTTAAAGAGAAGACTTGAACTCATACACATTTAGCATTGTCAAATGATAATAGAAAAGTTTGTAAATACACAACAATCGAACTAATAAATTAATGTTAGCAACACAATTCTCCAGATATGAAAGGCACAAACTGTTTCATATTGTTGCAGTTATTTCAGGGTTTAGGGTTTACATATGCATGCATGATGCCCATCACCCAAATAATAAAAAAAAAGAAGGACACTTAAATAACTATTGCATGAAAATGAAAGACAGATCAAACCTTAAACTTTGATCATGAATACCGAATGTTCGGTTTGAAAAAACTCTGACAGAAGAGATGCAACTATGAGCTGCATGAGAGACTATCAAATGACTGGGATATTGCAGTGGAAAAATCTGTTGATCTGGGAGGAGAAGAGAGGAAAGGTTTTGGTGGCATTTCCAAGGAATCCACACTACCTAACAACATGTCAATCACTCTACTTATGGTAGGTCTGTGAGAAGGAATTGTCTGAATGCACCACAAAGCCACCATAGTCATTCTCTTTGCTATCTCATTCTCCTCACCAGACAGTATCCCATCAAGTCCCAAATCATTGCCCTGCTCAAGCTTCTTATAAATAACCAAGTGTGGGAAATATAGTTCGCTTGAGCGACTAGCTTCAACGTTGATGTTCTTCTGTCCTCCAACCATTTCTAGTAGCATCATTCCATAGCTGTAAACATCAGACTTGTGTGAAACACCTCCAAAACTTTTATTGAACACTTCAGGAGCCACATACCCTACTGTCCCTCTAGCATTTGACATTGATATAATGCTTTCATCTATTGTGCTCAGCTTAGCAAGTCCAAAATCTGATATCTTTGGGCGATAAGTTTCGTCCAAAAGGATGTTATGTGGCTTGATGTCAAAATGCAGAATCCGAGTGTTGCATCCTTTATGCAAATACTCAAGTCCTCGAGCTATGCCTATTGCAATCTGGTTCAACCTGTCCCAACCCAAGGGTGGAGAAGTGGTTTTATTTTTGGCTGCTGCTTTCTTGTGAATGTACTTCTCAAGTGAACCATTGGACATAAACTCATACACGAGGGCTTTTCTGCTTCCATCTAGGCAGAATCCAAGGAGAGAGACAATGTTAACATGAGATGTTTTGCTTATGCTAGCAACCTCATTGATAAACTCTTCGCCATTCTCCTTTGATTCGTTCAGTATCTTCACTGCCACCGAACAACCGTTGAGTAACTTTCCTTTGTACACAGATCCATAACCACCTTCCCCCAGTTTAATTTTGAAGGAGTCGGTCATTTTCTTAACATCAGAGAAACTGTATCTCTTTATACCCATAGAACCTTGGCTTTCAAGGAAGGCTTCTATAACTCGATCATTCTTTTTTATCTTGCCCAATTGTATTAATATAAATTTCCAAATTCTAGCTTTGTTGCGGCATATGATCACAGCGATTAGAGGTAGTGCAAATCCAGTACCAACGAAACCTGTTAGCAGAGTTTATGATCGATTGAGATTGTCTTACATGATATATGTCCAGAAAACACATGCATATAATATGAGAAGTGTTTGCAAAAAAAAAAAAAAAGCACCTAAAACCAGCTTCAACACTCTGCTATTCCTTCTACCTGCACGAAAAAACATACGTCACCATGATGATTGAGATCTTAAGGGACAAAAATGTCACATGTGAATTCAAACTCCAATTATAACAGTGAGTATCATGTTTAAAAATGTTAAATCCTACAATCCTAATAAGTTAAAGTGAGTGTTACAATTTTCAAACTTAACCCCGTGATTGATTCTTGAACTCCAACAAGTATCTACCTAAACCACACCAACACGTGGCCTACCATTAATCTGGAAGGCAGTGGTAACTGAAAAGTCAACCATTGCGGAAAACGAGCAGAAAGTGTTGCGTGTCTATTAGTCATGCCACGCTGGTGTACTTTTGTGACCTGTTTTTTCATCAATATGTAGTTTATTATTGTTATTATTTTATTATACAGTAAATTAGTAATACGCAGATGCTGCACAAGGTATATTTGTTTAAACCAAACGGGGTTCCGGTTAGCTGGAACGTCTCATCTGCAGCATCCAGGTCAAACTAAGATGATAAAACAAACAAAAAAACTTGACTCTGTTTGCTATAATTCTAAGCATTTTCACTGCCAAACTAATAATTATTGCCACGTAGATTCCCTATATTTTAACCATGTCTCTGTCACATGACGCACATTTCCAATTAATATATTTCCCTCATCAATATCAAAAGGAGAAAACTAATACTAGGAAATTATGACTAGTATTAGAGGTTTTCCTTTTAAATACAATTTGTTAAGTTTTTCATTAACTACGTTTTACACTTAGATGAAACATAATCTCCATCATTAAGTATCTTCTTCACCTTTATCATATAGGATGAGTTAAGCTTGTGTGTGCATGAGACCAAAATGGTAGGACACTAAATAATAGAAACCTTTTTGGTGTATTAGAGGTATTCAATTCAGAAAATGAAAAGATAAGAGAAAAGAGAACATACTTTCGTGAGTAGAGCACACTGAACCCCGAGTTCCACCCGAGCAATAACAAGAAAACTGATCGGAATCATTCTCATTCGTTCCACATGCTCCTCCAGAATCCCTGCACGCTGTGCACTGAGAACTCCACTCTGCATCAAACTTCACATCAAACCCTTGATCCAACGCTTTCTTCAGCGGCTCAATCCCGTTCCCAGAATCCCAAACAACACCCTCTGAAACTTGCACCAGAACGCTAACCCCGCAGTTCTGAAGGCCCGGGAACTGCCTCAGCTGAGTTCCATTGACCACATAGAAAGCGTGTTTATTAGTGTCATTCTGACACGTAAAGGAGTTTCCCCCGACAGAATCCTGAGAGGGGCAATCGTAGAATACAGTGGCATTCTGGACGGTGGGGAGAAAAGAAAAGGGACTGGAACTGAGAGAAGTGTTGGTGAAATTGGAAGAGCAGCGATCATAGACAAGGTCTGTTCGCACCATTCTCATGGTGGAAGCCGTTTGGTTGATGTGTAGTACATGGAAGTTCATGGAACCAACTTGAAGCGAAGTGTTTCGGTTATCCATGCAGGTGAGGTTGAAGCCATTGCGGCCACAAAACCGGGGTCGGTTCCCTCCCCAGAAAGGATAGGATAGGTTTGTGAGAGTTCCACAACTGAAAGATTGGCTGCAGATGGAGTAGGTGTTGTTTTGTTGTTGAGAGTAGGATTGTGGCAAAGTTGCTAAGAAGAAAGCAAGGGCGAGTATGGATGCAAGGAAGGAGGAAGGGGTGGTCATAGTTGGATGGCTGGATGAAAAGTCCTGAGTGATCTTAATGGTGAAGCCTGGCATGCTTTCGTTGAAAACTTGGAGATAGAACAGAAAAGTAGGTAGTTTCTTTGCTCTTTACGGAAAGAAAATTAAGGCAAAAGAACAAGATTTATCAAGTGGTGTATGGTTGTGTTTTGATTGTAGTATTATATACCATTTTCTGAAACGAGGATGGATAAAATAATTTGAGTGGATAACAGAAGTTTCATTTGACTAACTAGAATAACAGAGGAACAGAACTTCTTTCGTGGAACTTTTTGCCCTTTCACACGGGGTAGCTTTTGGTGCAGTGGCAATATACCCGAGTGCATCACATGTGTCGGAGAAAAAGATTTTTACGAAACATGAAACTTTCAAGTAACCTGAGAAGTGTCTTAAGATTTCCATATCAGTCTTTTTCATTCTATTTTTTTATATGGACAGACCCTTATTATTTTACCACGTACCTATAAAATGTGACAAACGCTCTGAGCATAATGCGGATATTTATATACAAGGAAAATGATACTTGACACCTTATTTGAGATTACTCACATTTGACACTGGCTGACTTGTCAAAGATATTATTTTTTATAACGTAATGAATGTAAATGAGAAATGATACTTCAGACTTATATTTTCTATATTTGTTTGATACTCTTTTTTTCTTTTTTTAACTCAATTAGCAAGTCCTCAGGTAAATTAACTCTTAAAGCTCCTTTATCTCGACTATTTACACAATCATTAACAGTATTGGAAAGTTGCTTTTCGAAATGGAAACTTAATTATACAATAGTTCTTGGAAGTTCTGAAAATGTGAGAATCAATCGCTGCTACTGGTGGTGCAAATATCCACTTCAGTTTTCATAGGACTAAATATGAATGGCTCGGGTGGAATTTGCAATTGATCCGTGCTTCCTTCTAACATTTCCACCACCCGACTCATAGCAGGCCTGTCAGAAGGGATTGTCTGTATGCACCACAATCCTACAATAATCATTTTCTTACAAATTTCATTTTCTTCTGGGGTCATACCTTCATGCCATGCCAAATTTTTTCCCACCTCAACGTGCTTGTATATCCAATGGGGAAAATATGTCTCACTTGAATGACTTGCTTCAATGCTGATATTTTGCCTTCCTCCAACCATTTCCAAAATCATCATTCCATAACTATAAACATCAGATTTATACGAAACCCCTCCAAAGCTTCTGTTCCACACCTCTGGAGCTATGTACCCAACTGTCCCTCTAGCACCATACATAGATATGATACTTTGTGTGTTTGAGCAGAGCTTGGCCATCCCAAAATCAGAGATTTTAGGACAGAAATTTTTGTCCAAAAGAATGTTGCTTGGTTTTATGTCAAAATGTAATATTCGAGTGTTGCAACCTCTGTGCAAGTACTCCAATCCTTTGGCTATTCCTTCAGCAATGTGGTGTAGCCTTTGCCAACTCAAAGGTGGATCAGTTTCCAAATTCTTGTTGTGAATATACTTTTCAAGTGATCCATTGGGCATAAAATCGTATATAATAGCCTTCTTCTTGCCTTCAAGACAGAAACCAAGGAGATTAACGATATTTACATGGGATGTTCTACTGATGCTTATAACCTCGTTGATAAATTCTTCCCCGTTTCCCTTGGAAGCATTCAGTAGCTTCACAGCCACGGGAGCTTTGTTGCATAGATTTCCCTTATATACTTGACCATAACCACCTTGTCCCAGTTTGGACTCAAAGTAATTGGTCATTTTCTTGATATCTGAATATGAGTACCTTTTTATGGGAAGTGGTCCATTATTTCTGATGAAAGCCTCAATGTCTCGATCAATCTTTCTCGCCTGTCGAATGTCTGACCAAATTGGTGACAATTTTCTTCCAAAAATGTAAATTACAACGCATGTCAGCAGTGCACCAGTTCCTCCAGCTACAATAAAACCTGCAAGCAAAAGTAGAAGGTAATTCAGTTCTTCTAGTCCTTGAAATGAAGGTTCTGAAATTTCGATACATTCACAATGGGACACTATCATGTGAGGAACGTTAATTATCGAGTATGTCATGGTTTAGTTTAACTTCTAAATTCGGTGACATAAATGATGACAAACCACATAAATCATTTGCTTTTCAATATAAACCAGAACTAGTAAAAACAGATGAGTCATCTTTTCACAACGCAGGTTGTCTTGGTTTGGTACTTTGTTTTTTATATTAACATCATTAGTTCCTTCTTGTATAGTTCATGCCACTTTCACCCCCCACCCCCCTCTTAGTTAACTTTTAATGTTTCTGCTATCGAAAATTCTATCAAAGAGGTTGTAAAAACAGTTTATACAGTGAGTACACTTTTTTGCGAAACAAGAAAACGACAAGAAATGTAATTAAAGACATAAATTATACCTATAATTAATCTTGACAAACCAGAACTGCTTCTCCCTGCTATTAAAACAGAACATGATCAGTTAAATAATAAAACTCATATGCAACCATATTAGTAAATGTAAAACTCAATTGCTTAATATGTGGAAATGGTCGGAACCATGACAGTGTCAAGTATTCTTATTTAGTTGATTCCACCATTTGGCAACAAGCATACCATAACACGAAGTGTCTTTTGTACTTCCATCCTTGCAGAAACACAGCACCTTCTTCTCGGGGTTACTGTAGCCGCAGACTCCATCACTAGCCTCGCACTGAACGCAATACGAAGCAGTGTGCCATTCAAGAACAAACCCTTTATCCATGGCACTCCGAAACTGGCTTATCAAGTCACCGTCACTTGTAATCGCATCCTTCATCACTGTGACCACAATCTTTTCCTCACAGTTCCCAGACCAGTCAAAACCTGTGGTCTCGTTCCCCGACACAAACACAAAAGACTGGTTTGCCCCAGAACGGAGACACTGGATAGAAGGCACACCAGAAGGGTAGTTAGTGCAGTTGTAGTAAAAGCTAAGGTTTAAGTTCAAGGGGGAGTGAGTAAGCGGTAGATTGCCTAAGGGAACAGCGTGAAGTGCCTTAGGACAGGTTTGGTTGAAAGTGTCATGATCCAGCAGCTTAAGGCTATGGTTCTCATAGTCTATATTTTGTACCGTATAGTATAATCCTATGTGAGAAAAAATTGTGACGCCTCCACTACAGAGAAGGCCAAGTTCATGGTAACCGCAGAGTTGGTCAGTAAGGGAAAGCCAAAAAGGGTAGCTGATGTTAGGTCCAGATGTGCAGCGTTGAGTAAGGCAAGTTGGGGAGAATGATGTGTTGTGGATGGCAGAGGTATTGGTGAAGAAGAGAAACAAGGTAGAAACAAAGCAAACAAATGCAATTTTGATGAACATCAGGACCAATACAGCATAACCTATTCGGTATTGGGAAGAAGAGGGTCTGTTTCAACATATACGTGAGATTAATCAGACTTCCAATGTCCAGAGCATGAAGGAAATTTCTGGGGAGATAGCAAAGTTGAATTTTCGTTACCCAAACACATCATAACTCAGTTCTGGTCAATAAGAGAAACAGATCATAATAGCTAAGGAGAATCTGTTTCCGGTTTCTCACCTTCTACTTTTCACATTCACACATTCAATGAAATGAAAATGTTTCGTAACGTGCAACTTAATTTTCATATCATTTCTCTATTTCTTTTAATTCATATAAAAATTAATTTAACTTATAAAAAAATCACACACACAAATAAATAAATAAATATATATATATATATATAATATATTAAATATTTTTCATTTAATTTTTTTTTCATCCATATATATATATATATATATATATATATATATATATATATATATATATATATATATATATATATATATATGACTAAATATTAATAAATAATCTAATAACAATAATTTTATCAAAGAACAAATCGGTTAATATAATCTTAAATAAGTTTTAAATTTAATTCAATTCTATAATATATAAAATGTGACTTTCATACATTTATATGTATTTATATATGTGTGTTATTTTTAGTTAATGTAAAATATAAATATATTTGAAAAACAAAATTTGAAATAACATTTTGATGAACGTGTTGACGAGAGTGTGATGTTCACTCGTAGCAATTTCTTTCTTCTTTAGGATATATTGTTATAGTTTTATTTACAGAAATAAAAGATGTTTCAATAGAACAGAAAAAGTCTTAGATTTTTTTGAGTGAGAAGTATAGGTCGTTTCCAAAAGTTGAAATGTTTGTTAGAGTTTTAAATACGTATTAGGCTTTGTTGACAAATTACATGAATGGAGAGAAAATAAGTAAGATGTTGTCAGGGTTACATGAGTAGGTGAGAAGGAAGAAAATTTGAACAATTATAAGTTAGCTCCAAAAATGTAGGAATTGTTTTTTATTTGTAATATTATTATTAATTTTTTGTTTTGCTTGTTCACTAAATCTAAACGTGTTTAAAACGAATAAGATAGTCCATTCATTTAAAACGAAAGAAAACTTGATTCAATTGAATAAATTCACTGCTTCTTTTATATTCTATACAACTTTTTGTCCATTCTTTTAATTTTAGAAATATATTCTAAAATATAAAGTTAAACATTTTTAAGCAAGAAAAATAAATAAATGGTTCACAAAACACAAAAACAACGACTGGGTCCAAAATTAGATCCAAAATGAAAACAACGATTTCCATATCTTTCTTTGTATTCGCCTTTCCTCATTATTTTTCTGTACAATGACATTTATAGATTAAGAAATGTCCAAGATTTTTTTAAATACTCACAAAATTTATTTAACTGGAGAAATAAATTATACAGATTGGTAAAATATTGAGTTTCCAGAGTGAGATAGTACAATCTTTACTTTAATTAGAGTTGAAACTAAACTTTCTTGATGTAGTTAATGTCAATTGACTCATTATTAGTTGAATATTAAAAATAATTTAGTTCAACTCAATTCACTTTTTTTTAATCAAACATTTTATAACTTGTTTTGATCTATTATAGATTAATGAGTTAAATTAATAGATTCCCTTAAATATGTTTTATTTAATAATTCATTTTAAATATTTATTTTATTACAAAAATAGATTTGACTCAACTCATTTATGTATAGTAGTACGATTAAACTATTCACCTATTAGTATTATTATAAAAATGATAATTAAAAGTTAAAGTATCAAATTATATAATTTGTATTATAATCCTTTATTATAAGCAGTAAGCAATTGTAATACAAATGAGATGAAAAAATGATAAAGGATTGTTGTTAATGGATTAGGAGACAACAACCTTCGACCTGGTTCAAGTATGTTTAAACTATCACTAAGTGAGTTAGTTTTAATTTGACCTTCATTTTAAAAAAAATGATTTTTTCCAACCTAATATGAACCAATTTTGATTCATATGATTAGGGTCAAAAGGTGAAAATAGTTCAAAAGTAAAAATGCCCACAAAAATCATGTGAATAAGGGTAAATCCATGAGTTATTTTTTAAAAATAAAATAATTCTATTTAAAAGTAAAAATGAAAAAAAAAATATTTACTTAAAAAGTTGTGCACGTTTAAAAAAATATGTACTTAATCTAAATCCACACCTAGGAGATAATATGAAGTTAATTTAGAAACGAGTTAGGCCAAGTTGTGTCTGGTCCAAGTCAGGTTCAAGTTGGTTCGAGCTCTTGTGCAAATTCAAGTTAGACTCACATCAGGCCAAGTAGAATCAAGTCATGTCAAGTTAAGGTGCGATAAATTTGACTCGAGTTAGACCCATGTTAAAAAATCTTAAGTTAGATCCATGTTAGGTTGGGTCAAACCTAGTCTAAATTGGATTGGATTGGCCTAGTCAAGGCAAGTTGGATTAAACCAAAATTAAAAAAAGTTTAATGAAATTAGGTTCATGTCATGTAAGTCAAATGCAACCTAGTTTAGATCTAGTCCAAGTTAGAAAGAGATATTATTAAGTTAAGTTTAAGTATGTAAAATTAAATTGGATTAAGTCAAGTCTAGATCAAAATAAGCCTAGACAAGTTTATTTGGACCTCAACCTTATAATTAAAAAAAAATAATAAAAATTAATTAAAGATTAATTTATAATTAATATAAAATATTTAGAAAAAAAATTATAATTTAGAATATTATAAAGACTTGTATAATTTTATAAAATATTTAAGAATTAATTGAAAATTTAAAAAGCAACTAAACTTACTTTTGATTCTAACTTTAATTTATTTTATGTGTGAATTTTAAGAGTTGAATCTTTTTCAACCACTCCTTTAACGAACAAATAAAAGAAAATTATTTTAGAAATGTCTTTGACGCTACTCAACTATAGATTAAATTTACATACTTGCAAGAAAATGTACTTAAATTTGTGTTAGTGTGTTAGCAAAAGAAGGAAAAGAAAATCATTCTAGATTTTATATTTTTTACTTTTCTTACAAGTGGCAAAACAAAAAACACTAATGGATAAAATTGATTTTGGAAAGAAATATAAAAAATGATACTTTGACATACCCATTTATTTTTGACATTGAAATGATACGGTGATCCCACTCTTTTAAATATTTAAAAAAAAATTAGAAGAAAAAATTAAAAAAAAAACAATGTCATTTGAAGATAATTGACACGTGTGTGTCATTGTACCATCACTCAATAAATATATCAGAAAAAACAAAGTTGGGAGAGACAAAGGAAGGTGACAAAAAGAAATCGCATATACATGCTTATTACCTAATACTCTGAGTTTGCAAAGTAACAGACCATTTGTTTATTATATTTAAAGACTATACATAAACTGAATTAATCAGTGACTAACTAACATGTAACACAATAATAGTTGGTTTAGGTCAAAATGAAAGTGATCTGGTGATGGGTAAAGTCGCATCAGCTATTTATTCATCCAAATCAGCTACGAAATGTATAGAAAGACTTAATTTGGAACAATTTTCCTTTGTTGTGATTGGAGAAAAAACACATGAAAGTAAAACCAAAGGATCAGATCATTTCTAACCATTCATAAAACGTACATTTTTTTTTTCTGATTGCTGAAAAGATGGTAAAACATAGCAACACAGGCACATCGAAGGCAGGTTGCATTTTTTGCAGTGTGAGGTCTCATCTTTGATCTTATCCTTGAAATGGACCTGACAATTCACTGCAACTAACAAAAAAACAGAGAAAAAGAAAGTGAAGCCAATATAAGCCAAGAGAGGCTGAACACTTGTCTCTAAGTCACTAAACCTAATTTGATTCTTCAACTGTTAACTCTTATTTACAGCTGAAAGTCAAGCACTAAAACTTTTCCTAGTTCCACCTTGTGGCACCATCACTGTCAGATTGTGAATCTGAGAAGCTGTAAGGTAAAGCTGGAAGGGCGTTATTCACAAATGATGTTGTGCCAAATGTTGCATTCACACCCCACTCGCTGCCACCAATCTGTGCATTCTGTGTTGATGCATAGTACTCGTTCTGATCATATGCTATACCAAGATTGTTTGGAATTTGCTCCATGCTCTCACCTACATAAATTAATGTCACTGAATTTCAGGAACTGCAGAAAAAATCACATATCATACAACACATCGATTAAACAGAACCAATTTTATACCTTGGGTTAACAGAGCCTCGTCAATTTCCTCCAAGTCATTCCATCTAGTATATGCTTCTCTCACCAATTTTTCCATATAGCCCTGCATATGTGCAACCGATTGAAATGAATAATAAGATCAAATGAAGAAAGACCAAGAAAAGTGAGGGAAGAAGTTACTCTTACCTTTGTGAAGTTGCTTAACTCGCTTCCCGGAAAACTTTGGCCATTAATGTCAGCTTTAACCAATTGGCAAATGGAATTGAGAAAGATGGTAAAATTTTGCCCACGGAAGACATAGTATTTCTTCCCCTTTTCACAAGTCTTTGCATGCTTGATTGTCACATCCCACATTCTCTCTGACATCCCAGCGCCCAAAATCTGCTTCCAATAAATACAAATTATTATTTACCACATCACAGACAAAATCACAAACACTTAAAATGCGACAAAAGAACTTATCGGTTTTTATAACCCTTTCTTCTTCTTTAAAATTAGTATGATTTTTTTATCCTGTTTTTCCGTTTTCGTGCTTTTTAATTATTCAACAAAAGGAATTGAGAAATGAAAATATGTACCTTTCTGAGCTTCTGGCCATCAACAACAGACAACTTGAGAAAGTCTTGCACACTGTTTATTCCCTCTCGAGACAGTTTTTTGTGGAAAGCTCCGTCTTTTCCGATCTTCTCTAGGCGCCACACTTCGTCATTCAGCATTGGTGGGTGATGTTTCTTGTACACTTCAAATCAATCAAAAAATACACATTCAGTATGGGACAGCAACAGAATTATCATCACACCAATAATAAACCTAAGTTCTGTACCAATTTTATATGTCACAATCCAAAATAAATAAATAAATCAATTCATCAGAATTCTGTTAAAGGTCCACTTGATACGTGTTTTTTTGACTGTGGTTTTGAAACCAGTGACCTGAGACTGTCAGATTGGCAAAACCGGAGTAGATGTTGGTATGAATGATGTGTCGATGTATTATTAGTTTCTTACATTGGTGGGACCATGGTTGATGATGTCTAAGCAAAACCCTCACGATTACTTGTATGTTTGACCATCAATCACTTTCGAGACATCACATATAAAGAAAGATGAAAACAAAAAAAAATTAAAAGGATCAGTATTGCACTATTGCTTGCTGTAAAGGGTGAAAATGAAATGCCCTATATTGTAGGAGCTATGGCCAATGTACTTTTCTATTGCTGTAAAGTACGATGTGGATACTAATTAATAAATTCCAAGTCATAATCTCTAAACAATTTTAATAAATGATCATGGCTTTACCTTCACACCAAGGTTCTAAATTCTAATGCAGTTTTTGACTATTTCAATCTTACACACATTTGAACAATTCTTTTCACAGAAAATCCATAACCTGTAAAATCTTATGCTTAAACAGTGAGAAATTTTCACTGTTTTTGTTTAATTATATATCCAAACGCATCATAGTTTTATCAAGGTGAAAACTGTGATCATAGTTACTATCTTTTTTATTTATCCTCACCAACCATTCTTTTTTGTCTTCCAATTCTTCCAGATTCTCATAACAGGTTTTGGATGATCAGATTAAAAAAAAAGCAATAATTGGACCAATTGATAATATTATATTAAGTGTATATTCTGAAATGATTTACTGACGCAACTATATTAGACTAAATAGGTTGACTGAAGATACTTTTTCTTAGCAGACAACCTTTGAAATAACTAGTTGTACCATATCCACAGAAGATATTATATATTTTAGGAGTGAGTTTGTGCCAGAATGTTAAAAGACACGCGAGATGAAAAGAGGAGGAAAAGAAATTCATGATAAGATTGATATAAGAGAAAATGAAACAAAAGAACACTATAATTATATATCCTAAGCTAGGTTAGTTTAATGAGACACATACGCAACAGTTTGAGAAAAAACACTATATATAGCAGTTAAGGAGCATATATAACACAATAGTTGTATGTTCTAAAACTATTAAAACTGTTATGCTTGCAGAGATGGTAAAAAAACAAGATAAAACAAATGGCAGCCGTGAATAAATACAAACTATTTGGTATTGACAAAATTAAAAGTAAGGAAAAGAGAAAATACTCACATTCACCACGGTGATCCCTGACAATAAATGGTTCGGTCATGCCTTCACGAATTCTGACAGTTTGATTAGTCCCAGGAACAACTCGAACAGCAACTCTGAACTTTCTGCTTCTTATCCAACTGGAATTATCAGTGAATTCAATGTCTTCAATTGGTGCAATTCCATCTCTCATGGTCAGATTCAATTCTCCAGTGAGCAGCGGCCTCTTTCCCGTTCTCTCCTTCACTATGCGGTTGTTGAGTTCCTCACTCGTCCACGACTCGTTGTTATCACTGTTGGAAGGAAAATCTCCATCGAGCACCACGATTTCTAGCTTGATGGGGTGGGGGAGACTCGTGCGAACCGTCTGACCACCGCTTTTGTCAACAAGAACAACACGGAGGGGGTTCCCATCTGTATCTACTATTCTGCTTCCAGTGAATATAGTTGGCATTAGCTTCTTCTCGAACATGAGTTCGTAGCTCGTTGGTTGCTCCAATGCTTGGATCCTCAACGAAGGAGACCTGGTTATCGAACGCGGCACACAATGCCCCATCACTCGCTCCATCTCTTCGTTCACCTGGGAAAAATTAATGGAAGCCTGTTATATATCACATGAGCTAACGAAGAAAAACTTTCTAATCAGAGAATTCCATGGTTGCAATGGTATGTTTGACTTTTTATGCCATAGGGTATATATATATATATTGATGATCACTTACCACTCTCCTAAGCAAGGGTTCCAAGCCTGAGAAAAGGTTCTGCAAGTTCTTGACCATGACGACTTCTCCTATTACCCTGTGAAGAAGATTGGTTTAGTCGAAGGTAGCAATGATATAGTAAGAAGTTTTACAACAGAGAAAGTTGGTTAGACGGAACATACGAAGCAAAAGAAGGTCTTGAAGTAGGTCTCATCCGTTTATCACCATTGTTATCTTGATCAGAATCATCCAAAAACCGTTTGGCGGCCATTGTTTTTTGTTCCACAATCGAAGGTTGGTTACAGTGAGGAGAAGAAGAAGAAGATTTGCATGTTATACGAGAAAAATGAAAGTGTGTGAAGTGTGGAATTGGGGAAGTTGAATTTATATTAGTACACAGAAAAGGAAAAAAGGGCGAAAGAAGGTTCTTGGAATGTCGGAGGAAGCATCGAAGCAATTAGGATGTTATAACCGAGAAAGCGTATCATATGATGTAAAGACTTGGACGTCAACAGCTCCAAAGTCAACCGTCCAAATCCTTATTATATATGCTTCTCTCTTCCGCGGCCAGAAATACATACCGAACCCGAACCCGACGTAGGACCCAGAAACTTTCGAAGCCACGCTTGCTGTAGATTTTGGGGCACAAACCATCAATTCAACATCCATTTCCTTCAACGATTCTTGCTTTTCCTTTCAAACTTTTTTTTCACAAAAAGCCTTCAACCAATTATTATTTGTATTTTTTAAAGCAAGAACCGAAGGTGGAAAAATAACTGATTTAAAGTAATTAGTGACAATGGAAAGAATTTTACATTCACTATTAGTTTCATCATGAAAAAGTAATATGTTTCTTATGTTTGTCTTATATATCTAGGTGATTTTAACAATCATGATTTGACTTAATTTTATTTTTATTGCATCAAATATTACAATCATACGACTTTACATCTTAAATAGATCTCAAATGTGAAACACTCAGTTAGGTTCCAATTTTTTCAATTGATTTATTGGAAATATAGAATCTTATTCATTTTAATAGTAGATATTAGATGGAAAATCTTATACTTACTTTACAGATATGAAACCTAGAAGATTAATACGGACAGTGAAAATACAATATTAAATTTTATGATTTGTACCTGAATAGGTTCGTAAACTATTTTATAAGGATAGTGTATAGAAACGGAAATCTAAGGTATATTATATATGATTGTTTATGAGTAATGTAGTAAATTTGATGTAACATATAGGATTCTACTCGTAAGATTTTGTCGTGGTGTAACAGTTTAGTCAAATTACGCGCTTCTCGGAAGGATCGAAGCCTTCATGAGGGCTCTCCGTCATGTTCACCCAAACGGCCAAGCTGACTTGTAATAACTTGCGTATAGCACAAAATGATGATACTATGAGTTTTTTTTTTTTTTTTTTCAATATCTTAAACATTGTTTTCAAAGTCCATGTGTTAGAATAGAACTACAAATTCAAGGTGACTCACTTTGTTTGCCAGCCACCAAATCATTAATACCGCGATTTAATTGAACAAATTATGTAATTAGTGAAAAGAATTAAACACTTTAAAATAGTTTACTCTAATTATTATTTATCTTTGGATTCCAAATCTATCAAGTGATATGGTTAAGATTAATTTTCATACATTTAAATTTAAAATATTGTTCATTTTGAAGATTTTATTGTTAAAAAACATCTTAAAATATATAAAAAAAAAAAGTATATAAACTCTTTCCTAGGCAACATCAAGTTATTAAACCTGGTAAAAACATTTTATATTTTGTTTTTCTTTTATAATATCTTGAATTTGGATATTTTATTAAACTTTTTCTGTATTGTTCGTGTGATGTGTTTTAAAATGCATTGATATAAATAGCAAATTTGATGTTTTAAAATATATTAAAAATATTATTAATTCTAGTAGATGATACTAAAAAAATCCAGCATAAAATCTGGGCTTACCACTCTGTTTTTGTTTTTTATGAAACAGTGTCTTGAGAAATTTGACGTGTAAACTTTGGTAGATGCTAACAAACATATCACTAACACAAGAATTTATGTATGAATTGTTTGTACTCGGTTAAGAAGTAGGGCCCACCTGGTTGAATTATAAGACATATAGAAAAGGAAAAGAGCATGAGCAGTGTCGCAAATGGAACAAAAAGGGCAAAAGGAAGTGACATTGTCGTTAGTACAATTATGATGTTGCACTTCCACATCAACAATTTCACCAATGCGAAGTTTATAAGCTCTTTCCTAATTCCACACACATGTCAGCTTTCGCTAAACATAAACATCCACACTTTTAATTCAGTTCCGAAAACAGACTATCACCCTTACACGCATAATGCTACTCGGAATACATTTTGACCATTCAAAAATTATTTTTATATTTATTTATTCTTGCTCAACTTATTTTACGAGTAAATTCACATATCTAATTATTCTTAGTTATATTCTTTTCTTATCACTGAATTTTAAACATTCATTTAGTTGCAGATGGATGAGTTTTTACACATCAATTATGTGGATTGAAAAGTATTTAACCATTATGTCATTTCTTATTTCATCGTTTGTTTTTTTTTTTAGTTAAAAAAAAATTCTGTATAATCGTGGATCGTCACGTCATCACGTCAAATAACAAAACAGTTAATCAAAATATTAATAAGATTAATTGTAAAAAATAATTAATTTAATCTTAAACCAAGTTATAAGTACATAAATTGTAATTTGATCTGCTTTAATTAAAATATCATCGTAAAATTTATAAATATAGATTTGATATTTAAATAATTAATTACTTTTTTTTTTACTATACATTTATTTCAGAACTATTTTAACAAACACTGCCTTAAGCGTTTGAATGCTTTTTTCAAGTGACATATGAGCTGACCGAAAATTTTGAAAATATTTAAAAACTAAATTGTGAGGTGAATCAGGAATAAGAAAATGCTTTGTGGAAAACAAAAATACATCGACGATTGTGTTGGGTTTAACAAAGAGTTATTTTTCATTCAACCTTAGTAACCTTTAAATAGGTGTAAATAGAACCTTGGATCAATTACAAATAATAAAACTGAATATAAAATATCAAATAACTTAAAAATAAAATTTTTTTATTCTATCACAAAATAATATTATACTTATCCCTATTTGATCTCTATCAAATCAAACTAAATATTATCGAACTTAAAACAAATAAAATAATAAATCTTTAAATTTAAGTTTATCTAACCGTGTTTCAATCATGAATAGCGATATATGAGAAATTTCTAATCATTTAATAATAACAATGATTTTGAAAATATAAAGTCAATTAATTTAAATAGTTCTTTGTATCCGTAGTTCTTAAAACTAGGGTGAAAAATCAACATTTTCCTTGTTTTACACATAAAGGAAACTGACGTGAAAGTATGGCGAGGTTTCTCCGTAATGCTACATTACAACGCAGTACTCTGCAAATACTTTTCTATCTTCTTGTTTGGTCCACAAGACACGAACAATTATTTAAGTCACTCTCACTGATCCAACTTTTTCTCATAAATTATACAACATTTCTGCACATCTTTTCCAAGAGAATATGCTACGGTGACCACTGTTCATTATTTTTTATCCAAACTTAGAGAACAAATAATTTATTCATATATATAAATCAGCATATTTATATAGAACGTAAATAACAAAAAAACTAATGCCCAAAAAACAGGGTGAAAAGGGCACAAAGCTTCCCTAATTATTCAACAAAAATTACGTAAATAGTTTTTTTTTTATTGTTTTTGTTTATTTTCTATTTTGCTAGGCTGAAAGTTAAATTCAATAAACAGTATACAATGCATAATTCTGTCCAGATACTTCACTAAAACTCAATTTAAACTCTGATTATCTGTATAATGATAAAAAAAAAGTAATAAACTGAACTGCAGTATTTATGTGTATAAACTGAATTTAAACTCTGATATGTATATATTTATGTTTATAAATACACCCATTTTCATGAGAAACATGCTATGAAATGAACTGTTTATAGTATACAATGGATTCTTTTGTTTAAATACTTCAATAATAGTACTCAAATTAATCTCTGGGGAGCAAAAACGATTGAACAAGAGCATGAAAAAAGAGAAATCAGTTGAAGTGCATTATCTTTGGAGCAAACCTGAGCAATCTATCTAAAGCCTGTGGCATGAACTTTCTTGCAAAGAGGTAGCAAATATTAGTGGTGTTCCCATTGTAGTGACATGTTCTTCCATGCCTTAGTCTCTTGAGAAATTCAATGGTTACATTCCTTCTCATAAACCTAGCTGGATGGGGTCCGCCCTGAGACCAATCAACCCATGTCAAAGTTCTGTCAGAGTTCCTCTGGGAAAACTTGATGCTGACAAAAGTTGGCAAGTAGTGTTCATCTCCATAACATCCATTCCTGCAATGTTTGTTGAACAGGGGGAAGTACAGTTGGTCAGACACTATTTCAGTTGCAAGGGGACGGTCTATTTGGAACCATTGGGACCCTTTTCTCCACTGAGAAAGCCGAACCAGTGGCCTCATTCTGGGACTGTACCTGCCTCTCCCCACTGGACCTGGGAAATCATAGGATTCTACGAAGGTTTTGGTCGAGTTGATGAGGTAGTTATAAATGGTTGAGAAGTTGAACAGAGGAATGCATGATTCTGAGAGAAGAACAAAACGTTGGTTGGAGAAGTCGAGCAGAGCATTGGCTAGCAGACGTCTCTCTGCTCCTACAATGTTGAAATCACCCCATCTTACCTCCTGCATCATTTTAACAATAACCCTCTTCAAATTTTACAAATTCGGATCTCTTTGAAATTTATTTAGTTTTTGAAGAATCTACGACAAAATGAAGGACACATAATTAAAATAATCATAAATAACTTAAAGAAAGAAAAAAATATATATAAAGATGGTTTCAAATAAGAAAAATATTATTTGATACTTCTAAATTTTTTCCATTTATCTAACAGTAACTTTACTTACTTTTTATTCTTTTTTAGAAAAAAAAAGTATAAATTTTTTTATATTTTTATAATCATTTTATGTTTGTACTATATGTAATACCATTATTCATTAAATAAATGTAAAAAGTTGTGTGTTTAAAGTTTACGTCTAACTAAAAGTCAACCTTAAAATAAATTGTAAATTGTTTAAAATTAAGTTGAGAAATAATCACCAAAAACTGTGTAAAAATGAATGAGCTTGAGCTTGTGTTCAATAATATAGTGTTTTTTCTTTCTGCACCCATTATTACTAATTGTACTCTCACAAGAATATGAAAAGACTAAAATATCCTTTTGTATGAACTGCAAAAGGAGTCGAATCAAAGAAAAGTATTCAGCTTTAGTTTGGGAAGCAAACCAACAAAAACAAGGACAAAACTTCAAACTCCTAATTATCATTTTGTCATTAAATAAATGTTCTTATATTCTTTTCTATTTTATTCCTCAAAATTAAAAATTATTAAAAGTTTAAAGGGAATAATACCAGTCATAAAAAATGGGAATTCCTAAAAAAAAAAACATTTGACCAATTGACCAATAACTGCACTGGGAATATGGAAAAAAATGTCTCGTTCCAAAGCGATGACTTGAAAATTAAATGTGCATAAGCATAGTCTTAGCTGGTATCATTGGTGCTGACCATGAATGACTTCTAAAATAAGGTATTCCATAAATCTCATAATAATGCATTCATCTATAATTGCTGGAAATTTCAAATACAAAGGACTATTCAGGTTCATGCAGACAGGTGTTACCCAAATTAGAATTTTTAGGTCCAACAAAATTTAATAGTTTTTTATATATCATACAATAATAATAATTACAAGTTGATTCTTAATAAGAACTTCACTTCAGAAGTAGCTATCTGCCAATAATATACACCAACTATGTCTAGTGAAGAGAATAAATAACCCTGCATTTTAATTTTTTTTATGATATAAATAAATATATATATTAAAATATTAATTTTGTTGGTAAGTACTGGGAGAAGAAACTGTAGTTGGAAACAGAGTAAAAATCACATCAAATATTTGTAATTTCTTTTGTCTTGAAGACTTCAAAACAGAGAAACAAACACATGCTAATGAGTATACCGTCGTTAAATAAGGAGTTTATTGAGGCGCACCTCATGTTTGACATAAAATGAAAAACTGTTTCTTTGCTCTGTCTCATTAAAGCCGTGGAATACCAAAAGGTTACTACCATTGGAAAATACAGAGTAAATCCAAAAACAGAGCAAATAATCTTAGTTTCGTGACAGTGTATTATAATTTTTGCCCTCTCAAAATTACCGTACACATTACTTAATAATAACACAATTTAATTCATGTTTAAGTATTTAAAACAAAAAACAAAAAAAGTTCTGGGGATTTGCTTATGACATGAAAAACTGGAATTTTGGATATCTCAGAGTGAAAAGAAAAGACAGAACATAACAGAGTTAATTGAAAAGTGATTGATTTGATTAACTGGGAAGAATTAGGACACACTGACCTTGCTTGGGATTCTGCGGCCATGAAAGACAGAATTTTGAGGCAGTGTTTGATTGAAAGAAGGATGGGAATGGACGTAGATAGAATAGAAGCCTTCATTTCCTTTGAAGAATCTCTCCCAGAGTGGACCCAAAAATACTGGCCCTTTTGTCAGAAACATAAATGCAACCTTTGGGGCGTGTTTGTAGGGCATTTCCTTAATCCTAGGAACCATGGAAGCTCTCCACAGCAACTCTTCCTCTGTCATGTCATGCATAGCCTTCGTTGACTCGTTTGGAGTGAAGATGGTGACTTTTGAAGCATTGTGCAAATTTGAGATTGAAGCAGGCAGAGATTTAAGGGAATGAAAGTTTGGGGAAAAGCTTTTGAGAGAGAAAGTGATGATGGTGATTCCGATGAGCAAACCAGAGGCAAATGCAAGAACATGAGAGAAGAATTTGAACAAGTGTGATTGAGCACTGAAGAAATTGACGGCAGCAAGAGAACGTTCTTGCTGCTTAGCCTTCATCATGGTGTTCATTACAAACCACAGAATAAGTTTTCTACACAGACTTAAATTCATCACAGAGTCGTCTCTGTTCTCAACTTGACCTCAGCTGGTCAATATTCCTTTACAAAATCCTCTCCTATTTTCTTTTATTTTTTTATTTATTTTACATTGGTAATTAAATAATAATTTTTTGTTGTCAACTGAAAAAGTAAAAATGAAAAAATTATGAACATTTTTTTTTCTTTCATCCATAGGAATTGAACACATTAAAGAGATTACAACAACTGAAGTAAACTGAATTCATCAACAAAATATGATTAATGCAAAAAGAATGGATTAATTAAAAAATTAATAATTTTTTATATAACCTAAAACATTACTTTTAATTTTTACCCTTTCTGTCAAAATTCTAAATATAAAAAGAATAAAAGAAAAATATTTTAACAATATAGTCTTTAACGTCTTTTATTTTATATTATATTATATATATATATATATATATATATATATATATATATATATATGTATGTATTGAAAATATAAAACATGTTTTAAAAAAAAGGAAAGGGAGGTAGAAACATGTTGAATTAGACATTACAACAGAGAAAAAATATTACTCTGTTGAAAAGTAGTTAGAAAAATAACATAAAAATAGTTTTTAATTACACAATTAATCAATGATGTAAAGTGATATTATGAAGAAATTTTCCAAGAAATATAAAATGTTTCTTTTCTTTTGCATTTTAAGAATATACAACTATATTAATAATAAATATTGTTTTCATGACTTGAATATTTAAACTGATAACAAAATACATATTTTTTTATTCAAGTTAATTGATAAGGCATTAAGTAATCTTGAAAAAACATTTTAACTTTTACATAAAATAAAAATGCGAATAGTGTCCTCAACGCTACAATCCTTGCTACTAAATTATTATCTCAAAGTCTAAATCAAAACCATATTGTATATTATTTAAATTTAACATCAACAGTGTTATATATTTATTAATACCTGTTCTTGCAAAAGTTGAAGACTGATTAAGTTAAAAATAGATTACATGTTGTCTCGATATAGAAGTACATTTATAGATTAAAAATAGCTATTATTCACTTTATTGTATGTATCCAACTTCGTCCTTTTTCACATAATGATATGTTTGGTTTTATCTGTTAAGGCCTTCATTAAGAATGGTTCCTTCTTATGTTCTTATGTCTGTAGTATTTATTACACTGCTATCCTACTAAAGACAGCCGCTCAACAAAAATAATTATATAATTAATTAATTTTTGTAGGATTTGTATTGTGCAACCCATAGCCTTATAGCCTTAGCAACCACCAACATTTTTCAGCATTTACTTAAAATAATTGCAATTGGAACATCAAGTATACATTTATACATAAATGATTATCAAATATATTAGATATAAGTGCACTTCCATTTAAAATTAGATATTAATTTATAACCAGTAATAATAATTAATTAAAATCTTGATATTTAATATGAGAGATTAATTTAATTTTAATTCACACAAGTCAATAATAAATTTTTATTTATAATAAAAACTATTTTAAATATTAATAATTTTTAGATCATAAGATAACATTTAACTTAGTTTGATTAATTAATTTGATTTTTAAAATTGATTGTTATTTAATAATTTTCTTGCACTCTAACTCGTAATAAAAATTCTAAGTATTCGTAATATTAAATAATAAATAATTATAATGATGTTGAAATCAATAATAGAAATACAAAGTAACAATGGAATAAGTTTTTGAATTTTAAATATAAATTCCTTATTCTTATTAATAGCATTATTATACACATTTTAGCTTATGTGCATTATATTTAATATTACTGTATTAAATTAATATATTACAAGGTATTAAAGTAAAAATACAAATTATAATAAATAAATCGACAAGACTGTTATTATAATATATTTAATATTTTTTATGCATTAATATTTAATAATAGTATCATACATTAATCGATGTATTAGTTTTTAATTTGTTTTCATTAGTTTATTAGAATTTAATATTTAATATTGTTAGTACATAATAAATAAATAAATTTAAATCAAGTTAGGCATAGCATAAATAATTCATTAACTAGTAGTAAATGACGTGTAATAAATTATAGATAGTTTTACATATGAAATTAGTAATTAGGCATAGCAGGGTTAGCATAAACTCCAAGAGTGGCCTAAATCTGAGCACTTGGAATATCAGACATACCTGTTAAATGGAAATGTGATTGTTTAGAAGGAAAGAAGAAAGCAGTAGTAATTTCCAGGTAGTGACGAATGGATTTTACAGCCTGGACTTAATAGCTTGTCAATTCTATCAAAAAATTGGCATATCTACGTAGAAATCACATCCACGATTTTTTCAGTTCAAGATTAGGATGTTGTTTTCTTGAAGGTGTAGCGAACTGCAAGAACTGAGCAAAATAGCCAGAGGTTTATTACTCAACATTGAATTAGAAGATACCAGGTTTCCTAGGTCGGGTCATTCTAGTCTTTCCTTTGAGAAATTAACCAGGATAATTTGCACTTAAATTATAAAAACAAAACTGGATAATACCAATGGAAAGGGGAGTATCAGACATACCTGTTAAATGGAAATGAACTTGAGCCCCGTACAATAATAATATATACGATTACATGAAAGCTAAATAACATGAAAGAAAGCAGCTGTGAGAATTGCTTCATCCATATTTTATAGACAGTCCTCATCCATAATTTTCTAACTAAATCCACTATCTTTCTCATGTCTCCTCTTCTCTTTTGTATTCAAGGAAGCTTTAGTTTCCACGTAAGATTACTTTACTTGTTTTATGCGCAAAATATGAGTAGGGTCCTAGCATATCATAAATAACCAAAAAAAGGATAAACAATCAAACTACAATCTCAGGCTCAATCATTTCCAGTACTACTACCACAGAAATAAAAAAAAAAAAACACCCAGCGGAAAATAATTAAAATATCAAGATGATCTCCTATAATAGAAATTAATAAAATCGTAGGATTCCATGATTAAAACCTACATAAGTAGTTTGCAAAACCATGAGATTGAGAAGATAAGGAAAACCAAATCCACAGGAGAAAATGAGAAGCAGGCAGCTCAAATTAGGGAGGCAACAAACGAAAGCAAGGGTATTCGAATTCCTCTGTTTTTGGTGGAATTTTGAACACTTGAGAAGTTCCTTTTCTTTTGGATTGGTAAATGCCCAGAGTGCTTTTAATAGAAAGGATTTCAAATCCTCTTCAAGTAAACATTTCTCCCTTAAAATACCTTATCCAAACACAGCATGAACGTTTCTAAACTAGCATTTGATCTTAATATTACAAAATAGTAAATCGAAGCACTTGTCCACCAGTTTTCAAGCAGTTTATGCTGAGAGAAGAATTTCCACAAGCTATGTTATAATTTTGTGGCAAAAAATTCAACAATAATTACTTCATCTATCTAGAAATGGGCTCCCAAACAACATCCAACTTGAATATTTACTTCTTGAACATGCTCATTCTGTGACATGTATGGCAAAAAACATGATGACAAGGAATATAGTATTAAGAAATCATAACAAATGACCAAAAAAAAGTAAAATCTACAGAACTAACTCAAGAACTCTGCACAAAGAATACAATATGTAAACAGCCTCAGTCAATAAAGACAGGTGATGAGAAATCAAACCAATCCTTAAATCCTACAAAAGAAAATCAGGAATGACTGGAGTTTGGGAAGCCACACTTAAGGGTGACTTCGCTCTGTGATGAGTTTTTCTCCTACCATGGCGGTGGCCACTCTTTTTCTTTCCCTCCTGATCATGCTCTTCACCCTCAACAATCTTTTCTTTTCCTCTGTGTTTTCTCTCTTTACTATGACCATGATTTTTGCTACTAGAATTTGCACTTTCAGGGTCAGGCTTTTCTGAATCAACTGCATTTTCCTTCATTTCAGATCGACCATTCGTGCTTAGTTTCTTTTTCTCTTTCTGCTTCCTTGATGACTTATTAGAAGGGTAACTTCGAGACACACTTGGTCCACTTTCACTTCCTAGAAGAACATCTTGTATGGCGCCAGAAAGAGAATCGTCCCTAGGCTCTGGCCTTTTGACTGAAATTGGTGCCAGATCTCCATCATCCAATTTCACTACTACCGGCCCGGGCTTTGTTTGGTTTGTCCTTTTCTTCATAAGAAGTGATTGCTCTGTCAGCTTGACTAGTTCGGCAGCTTCATCATTTATATTACTGTTTGACTTCGGATCATTTGCACGAGGATACCCATCTGGAACAATCTCACTCTTCTCCGAAGGAAGATAATATAACCCATGCCTCTTACGATGTTCAATCAAGGATGTGGATTCATTCAAAGGCCCTAACTCTTCATTTTGCAGAAGATTTGATGAAGAAGCATCGGAAATAGTGGTACCGTGAGGGCCCCCTGTGGCAAACGAACTTGATGAAGATAGTTCGGTATCACCACATATTGCTTGTAATTCATCAAGATTTTCTTTAAGAACCAGTCCTTCTGGCACAGCAACTCTGCCCTGTGCACTTACTGAGACTGGACCAAGTTCCATAGTAAAAGCATCACGCATCAAATTGATAATAGTTGAAACTCGAGTATCTTTCTTTTCTACGGTGTCCACACTCTGGACTGAATTACCAATTATTTCTTCTTTAATCAACTGAACAAGGGAAAGTATGTTTTGGGCTCTCTCCAGCACTTCAACATCCTGGTTTGTTATTAGCGGGGCAAAAATTAATTCAATTCTATTCAATAAACTTACAATAGATTCGTGCATGAAATTCTTCCTTGCCACTAGAGTAGATGTAAATGTTTTACCATGAGTAGCAACTCTATCTATACTATTTTCAACAGAGAGATCTTCAGAAGAGTCAGCTGTATTCCTTGGGTTAAAACCAACATCCTGTTCATAATTTGAACCTCCACAAGTTGCCAATTTCGTAGCCTCAGTGTCATTGTTTGCACTAAACAACTCTGACTGTTCCCCTTCCAAATTACCAGAATATAAAGATCCAGAACCATCATTTTGCAAAAGGTAGCAGTCGAGACAAAAAATTAAAATTTTAAGAACAGAATTAATATAAACTGCTCTAATGGATGGTGGCAAGAGACTGGTACGAGGCTGTAGGAGTGCATCCATGAGTTCAAAGGGATTGCTTGCAAACTCAACATACTCTCCAGCAACCCAAGCAGCAGCACACAATATCCTATGCAAGTGCACATTACCCAGTAATGCAGGGTCAATCAACAGATCACGCCCCACCCGAACGAGCTCCATTCTAGCATCCTTAACTCTCATGCCAATGTCAACAAGCTGAGTTTCAATCTCTTCCCCCTTTTGGCAATTAGGAATCGTGGCCATTTCTCCAAGAAGAGACACGTACCAATCAAAGTCAACAACAATCTCATACAAATTTCTAGAACATGTCCTCAAAATGGAATTCAATATCTCGTTGCAAAATCCAGGGTCAGATTTCAACGCATAATTAAGCAACACCCTGGAGATATCTGCAACATGGCTCTCAGATACCATGGCCATCAACAATCGCAGAGACTCAATCTTGATATTCAAATCATCATCACTCAACGACTTTACCACCGCTTCCTTATTCTCCAAGACCGCCCACAAGTGCTTGGGTACAGCAACCGAAAGTGCTTGTAGCCCAAGATACCTAAGATTGGGATCCTGATCAACCACCAACTCCCTAACCTTCTCAACCGCGAGCTTAACAGCTGACTCATAATCACTCAAGCTAGTGAGCACAGTCCTAACACACTCAAACACCAAGGACTTGGCCCCAGACCTCCTCATGTGATCACAAACCGGCTCAACAATCCTTTTCCCTAATCTATGCTCCAAGGGAGCCAACTTAGCAAACACCTTGAGCACCTTGATCAAAACCCAATTGTTCTTAGAATCAACCAAAATCCTATAAAACTCCGGTGCCAAGGGAAGATATGACCTAGGATCCTTGGCAGCCAGCTCGCAGAAAACTCCAATCACGGCGGTCACAACCAGAGGATCGGAACTCTCGAGATTCTCAACCAAGCGCTTGAAGCAAACCCTAACAGCGTCGGGGTACTTATCGAAAACCCTCAAAACGACGGCGATAGCCTTCTTCCTGACGAAAACCTTAGTGGTGGAGAGCAATTTGAAAACCTCGGGCGTTAAATCGCGAGCGAGGTCGAGAGTGGCAATTCGCGACAACAAATCGAGAGCCAGGCTTACCTCGAATTCGTTGGTGGAGGAGAGGTCCTTGCGGAGCTGGTTGGTGATGAGTAGGAGCACCGGCGTGTCGTCGTTAAAGGATTGGGAAGCGGCGTGGTAACCGATCCTCTTGTGCGCGAACTTGGAGGAGGACATGACCTCGACGACGTGGAAGGAAGCCCAGGACATGTCGACGCCGTGCACGGCGGAGAGGTAAGAGAGCTTCTGGAGCGCAGTGGATTTGGTTTGCTGGTCGGTAGATTTGATCTCCCGGCGGATCTCCTCCGTGGCTTTGGAGATGAAGGTAGTTTCGCCGATGAGTTGGAGGCGCATGGATTTGATCATATCCTCCAGCGAGCGTTGGAAGAGGTTCTCCATGATCGAAGAACCCGCCATTGGGGATTCCACTGTTACTGCGTCCAACAGAATCAATAATTCGATTCAACCGAGTACAAACCGATCTTGCTGCCGGAGGAAGGAGAGGGCTCCGAATGGGCTCAACTCTTAGGCCCAAAGCTAAACCATGGAGGCCCATATCAAAATCTGCCGAGACCTGGAAACTTGGCTTAAAACACTTTATTAAAGGTTTTTCTTCATGCACTCTCATTATTACTATTTGCACTCACAGAAAGAAATATACGGAAGTGCTGAAAGAAATGGTCGAAACTCAAAGGTTTTAAGATGTTATGTAAACACAGTCGTTTTGTTCTTTTTGAATTCCTTTATTGATGTAAAGTGGAGTAATGAAGTAACTTATTGAAGAAATGATTCGACCAGTTAGGTTTGGCCGATAAGATATGTAAGCACTTGTGTTTGTTTTTTCTCACTTTCTAACTTTTTTTCACCAATCAAATGTCAATATGTTAAAAGCATCCCACACTACAATGGATATTTCAGTCCTCCCAACTTGATAACACCTACTTTATTTGGTGAAACAAAAACGGTGCGTGTGGCCTCACTTTAGCTCACACAAGTGAGGTTAAATCACATACTAGCTATAGTATCCAACACTCATAAAATAAAACACTTTTTCATATATTTTGGCCATTCAATAAATAAGATTCATTTATAAAAGATACACTTTCTCTAAAGTTACCTTTCCTTTCATGTTATTTCAATTGCATAACTCTAAACTTTTTATTTTAAGTTTTTGATCAAATATATTTGTATCAATTAAAAAATAATTAGAATAATTTATAATATATTTGACCACCAAAATGAACTTCCAACTTTAACAACTTTAATAATATTAAAAGAAATAAGACACAACAAAATTACTATAACGACAAAATTCATGCCCCTCGTTGATATTAATTATAAAAGTTTAAATTGAAACAACATAATCATTACCATTCCACTTGTGAACTCCAAAACATACACCTTATTTTGGATATTCCTAGAATAACATATATTTTAATACTTTATCTGAATAACTCATCAATTTGATCTCATTCTAATCTATTCTCTTCCAGTCTTCAAAAATTGACCCTCGGTTTTCATTCTTCAGATCATAATTGTCCGCAAGAATTTTTGTGATTGCATAACAATTTCCTATCCTGCTTTATTCAGTGGAGCCTTCAGGTTGTTGTTCAGGCCATAGAATTTGAATATTTTAAAGCACGAACTTATTATATGAGAGAAATGCAGGCTGGGAATTTCATTAGATTCAATATTTGTTGTTGAGTGGAGTAACCATTTATTTCCAAGCTGCTTCTAAAGATATTAAAACAAAAGGGCAGATATAGATATACTGAGATGGTGGTAGAAAGTTAAGAATGAAAATGACATGAACAATGTCTGCATTATTATTACTATTTTATGTTAGTGTATACTGGTAAAGTTACAGAGTTAGGGATTGATTATTGAAGGAATGGATAAGGAATCTCCAACTAAAGTGGGATTAAAACTTAACCTTAGTGGATTCATTTGAGTAAAAGGACATGTCAATATTTTAATGTCTAGCACATGTATCGATAAAGATGATAGTTACGTTTATCTTTCCATTTCCTTGCATATATGAAAACTTGCCTCTCTTTTTTTTATCTTTTTTTGGTTTTGCTTACTTATACCTTACACAATCTGAGTAAAGAAAAATCAAGAAATTTAATTGTTTTTTGAGAATTAAAAGTGGGAAATAGATCAAGTATAGTTTTAACTATATTTATACTGTTTATTACTGAGATGATGTTGATCACCTGGAATAACATTAATTTGGAATCGGTTATATAAAGAAGATATCGGAAAAGTTCATATATAGAAAGAACGTGTTCCAATAATCTAGAACGAGACATAATACCAAAATCACGAAAAGAAATATCTTAATCATGACATGGCGTGTAAAAATGCATATAAGGATGAAATAAATCACGGGGTATGTGATGAGGCTCAGGTTTGCTACTTATATGCACCATTATTATGCAAGAATGATGTTGCATGATTCTTAAATGTAATAACTTTAATATTTATTATGGTTTCTATTTTGGTTGATTCTTAAATATAATAACTTTAATATTTATTATGAATTCTATTTTCCTTCTACGAAGGAATGATGTGGTTGCTACATTATTTCATTATTTTTTTTTACATTTTTTATTTTATCTTTGTTACATCATCAATCACCAACTCTCTTTTTCCTGTCACGATCACTGTCATTTTTGTGCACCATCATTTTCCTTATAACAATTATATCATAACACATTTTTACATTCATTTGACACAAAATATAAGATTAAAATGATCATGAAAGTATAAACTTTTGTATTTTTTTATAAAAAAATAGAAAATAAAAGTAAGTAGAAATAATGTCAAATGAATGTAAAAAATTTAGGTGTCAAAGAATTATTTTTCTTTTCCTTATAACACTTGCTTGTAAACAGAGATTTAAATCATGAACTTTAATCTACAATTCAAAACCTAAATTACGAAACCCTAATATGTAAATAGAAACTCAAATCGCAAACCTTGATCTATAAAGTGAAATCCAAATCATAAAAGTCTAAATCTCCACCACGGATCTTGTACAATCACCACTAAAAACCTACAGAAGAATCAAGAGAAGTCATCGTGAAACCGTGAGATATTCAAGTTTATTCAGCGTCATGAATGACCTTCCATCACATATAGAATCCTGCAACAAAATAGAACCAGGACACCGCAAACCAAAGAAACCCATAAATCAAAAAACCTAATATGCAAACAAAAATCGAAATTGCAAACCTTAATCTATAAAGTAAAACCCAAATCACAAAAGCCTAAATTTCTACAACAAATCTTGTACTTTCATCACAAAAAACCTGCACAAGAACCAATAAAAACCTACAACAAAAAAACCCCTAAATCATGAAAACTTCATGAGCATCTTATCTTCACACCATCACGAGAGCCACCACAAACTAAAAACTTGAAAACTTTTTATCCTGAAATCAGGAAGGTTGAGAAGCAAATGAAATGATGTGACAATCACAAAAAAGAAAAAAAAACAAGCCATTCACTCATAACTTATATAAACACCATCGTTTGAGTAAATAATCAAATTAAACAAAAATTACAAAAATTATAATCATTTTAAAACTCATAAAAATAAATGATTATTTTGAACCGGTAAAAATAGAAAAAAATGTATTAAGATAAAAATAATATATAAACAAAGTTTTGTGATTAAATTGCTAGCTATAAATTAATAAATTATTGTTTTAAATTTGGATTGGAATTATGTTAACAAATCTAGCAAGATCGAAAAACTTTATTTTAAGTGTGACTCTTTCTTTCCAGACCTCCATATATTTTTTTTAATATTTTACCTTTCTTGGATTTACAATCTAAACCCAACTTTTCTCTTACAAAGAATTTTCAAAATATACTATCTAAAAGTGAAAATTCACTTTTAAATTATATAATATAAAGCTAAATAATTATTGGATTACAATTAAAAAATTACGTTTTATTAATTTTTGAATTACGATCTGAAAATTACTTTTTAATTCTAAAAACTATTTTAAAAAACAATAATATTCCAATTATACAATAATAAAATACAACAAAAAAAAAACAGTTACCAAAGTGTAAGAAGAAAGTTATGGCAGTCTAAATTTTATCATCAACCGGAAAAAACCAATATTAAATTATAAGATAAATAAGACTACATATCTAAATATTATAACAAATATAGCAATTTGTTTATCTTGTAAATATTTTAATGTTATAGAAAGTAAACTATGCTTATATTTTACTAATTTTATATAATAATAGAAAGTGGCTTTTCTTATGATATTTCTAAAATTATCATAATTTTTTTATGTGAAATAGAGTTACAAAACCGTTATGGAAAAAGTTTTCATCAAGTGTCATAATTTTTCTATGGATGTAGTATTTTATATATTATATTGTTATAATTTTTTATTATCTTGCTAGTTACAACTTTAGATAATATATTTAGATGTAAATTTAATTTATTAAAAAATATAAATTTAAATACTACTCGTATTGAACAATTTTTAATAATGGTTAAACTATAATTAACTGAAAAGCAATACCTCTCGTTCAATTAATAACGGAATTTTAAAAACACTGACATAACTATGAGTAACTATAATGGAGTTACAGTTATTTATTTATATGATAACAAAGTAACCACATTATAAAGCTTCTCCAATACTTTCTATAAGCATAAAAGACTACCAACACTTGTGCGATTGCTTTCCAATCTTAACGGTTGAAAAATAAAAGTAAACCAGTAAAGGCATTACGGGTCAAACAAGGAAAGTTAGAAGATTTGCACAAATAATGTCTTATCCAAAACAAAGACTTTAATTTTTTTTATCTATATCATAATTGAAAGTCAAAATTACTTAAAATAATTATTTTTAATATTAGTATATACACATTTACAAAATTTATTTCCATGTAAAATAATAAATGCAATATATATTTACCTCTTCACTGTCTATGATATTTTACAAAACTTTTATAAAAAAAGTTAATACTCTAATAAAATTGAATTTCTCTCTCTTACTTTTTAGTTAAAATTGGAATTAAATAAATATATTTCATAAATTGTAAAACTAAATTTGATCAAAATTAAAAAAAAAATTCAATTTTAAAAAAAAATTAAGAACCAAACATATTTAATCCTTACAATTTAACTCGCATCTTAAAGAACAGTATATATATTTTTTAAAACAGAACTGAACTATAAATATAATTTGAGAAATCATGTTAACCCTGTTTCCACGGTTTTCCTCGAACTAACACCTTGATTATGACTTTCACTTACAAAAATAATAATTAACTCTGTTTATACTAAGATTTCTTTTCTTTATTGTCATTTTCGGTGATATAAACAAATATTCTTGAATATTCATCTCTTTCTTTATACCCTATTTGGAACTCATGAGTCCTTTTATTCTTTTGTGCCTACTTTGAATATTTACGCATGGGAATATAAAAGGTGTTGACTATATTTGTTTAATCAAAGTCCAATTGAAAACGTATAAGTGAATAATTACTTTTTAAATTTTATTAATAGTAACATTTAAATGATTTAATCATTTAAAGTTCCTGAACTTAATAGTATTAAATTTATCATATAATGTAATCATATAAAAACACTGTATACATATACTTCACTTACATTACATCTGTCAATGATTACATTATAGTTGGTTCGGTAGGTTGTGTGGGAGTTATCCTAAATCTTCTTACATAGGTTTGATTTTTTCAGATTAAAAAAATATTACAGACACATAATTTAATAATTATTTATCACATTTTAATTATATATATATATATATATATATATATATATATATATATATATATTTATTTATTTATTTATAATGAAAAAATCATTTAGCATAGTTTCATTTCTTTCCGTGTTTTGGGTCAAGACGGAAATAGTTCTGATATGTCCCTCACATTTTCTTTTTTCAAATAACTATTTCAAACACTTTGAACGACCAATAAAGAAAATATAAAATCACTAAAATTACGTTTCGTATATGAATTGGCCACTGCTAATATGTACGGTCCATTTTTTAATCTTGCAAAAGTTTTTTTTTTTTCATAAATAACACCTAAAGTATTTCTATTGATTGTAACAGGTGCTTTTTATTTAAGCCACACTTTTATTTTCTCCATCCTCTAAATCCAAAATTTCATAATATTTTTCCCCTTCAGTTCAAAATATTAATTCCACAGGTTAATGTTATATGTGAAATAACTTAAGATTTTTATTTTTGGATTTTGGCTATTTATGGTGACAATAAAAAATGCACATTTGGCTTTTTAATAATGAAAGGAGAATAAAAGCTAATTTTGTACACATGTGAAAAGTCAGATTACTATAAGCACTATCCAACAGGTAACTTATGTGAAAGGAGAATTTATTATTACCCATTACTTATAGAAAAACTAATAGAGATTATAATTTATAAATTGTAGTACACAAATATTTATAAATTTAAAGTATAAAAAATAAATTGTGTACTACAATTTAAAATGATTTTATCTTATTTTACTTATTTTTATGATATATACATTACCTTTAAAAGAAAAAGAAAAGACTATTCTTGAAGAGGTGAAAACATAAGAAAAGAAGAAACTATAAGGAGTTACCAGAAATTGACATGGTCATCCAACGTGGCACATATAGCCACGTGGCATGGACCGAAATGGTGAATTGGTCTTTTCTGGCTCTGGCGCTCTAAGTTCTCTTTCTTATGGGCGTGGTAGCTAAACCAATCTCCTCCTCCTTCGCTTCACAAGAACATATCGACAAAAGAGATTTAACACAGAAATTCTCTCTCTTTCTTCAACCATTTTTCCTTTCTAGAACCGTCCATGCCACCGGATAACCAACGCACATCACTCACTGATTTTGTGCAAACAAACAATAAGCTGATAAAGTGCTCAACCACTTAGACACAATTTTAACTTTTTCGAAAAACAAGAAAGGAAGGAAAAACAGAAAAGAAAGTCCAAGAAAGTTGGGCTATAGAAACGGCATGGCAACGCCGTTGGACGGAGGAGGAGTGGCGGTGCTCTCGAATTCCGTCAACAAGGTAGACTCCGCCTCGCCTCTCAAGGACGACTTGAAGTGCTCGAAACCGGAGTCTCCGATTTTGATTTTCTTGTTTTTTCACAAAGCAATTCGGAATGAACTTGAGGCTCTGCACCGATTGGCCTTGGCATTCGCCACCGGCAAACGCTCCGACATTCAGCCGCTCTCCGAGCGCTACCATTTCCTCAGCTCCATGTACAGGCACCACTCCAATGCTGAAGACGAGGTGCTAATCTTTTGTTCACCTTTATGTTTTCGGAGTTCGTTCTTTGTTAGATTGTGTAACCTAATTTCCCGTGGCGAGAGAAATGGCCTCGTGACTGAAGATTTTATAGTCTGTTGGATTTTCAATGACAAACGAAATGCCGCTCTTGTTTTTCAATTCCTTTGGTCATCTCTTCTTGGTTAATTTAGGTCAAACTTTCATATTTGGTTACTGGTTTGAGCATGGTCGAACCAGAAGGATTTCTTTCTGGAATCGATTCCGAGAATTTGCTTCTCTCCTTTCGATTATTTCTTTATGTACAGTATAATTTGATTTACTGGTTAAACATGTTTCTTCATCTTCTCTAGTATTCTGTTTATATCCAGGTGCGGTGGAAAATTTTTAGAATTGAAGCTGTGGATATGATATCCCCAATGGCTGCGGTGTTTTCTGATCTTTTTGGTTATCATCTGTTTTTAAACTACATGCTTGTGCATATATCGTGGGTATTATACTGTGTAACGTGCATGGGAGACTAAGTAAAAACTACTTGTTTGAGTTATTGCAAGGTTGCTCACTTGTCTGTCACTAACTATCCGCAACAAAACTGATTGAATGCTATGTAGCAGAAAAAGAAAAAAATCAGATTGAATACTGATGCTGATGCTAATTCAGTTTATCACTAAATTAAGCTTTTATAAACTAGTAAGTTAATGAGTTTAGCTAACAGCTTCTGGTTCATTAACGTGTTTCATTTTCTCCTGGTAGGTATGAAGTAATAGTTTCTGTCAGTTCGTCAATACATTTCTTATAACAAATTAGTAATGTATATTTAGATGGGAAGTTTTGTTTCAAATTTCAAAATATCAGAGCCCCCTACTGGTTTCTTGATAAATTTGACGACTGCCTTTTCTTTTATGATGTTTGAGTTATGCTTCTGATGTGCATCTTTCCCAATCTCTCAAAAGCATTATCTTATTAATTTGGCTTTATCACTCCTTATCTTTTGCTATGCTTCAAACTCTGAGGGAAATATATTCTGGAATGTAGGTGATATTTCCAGCTTTAGATATACGTGTGAAGAATGTAGCACAGACATATTCTCTCGAACACAAGGGTGAAAACAACCTTTTTGATCATCTATTTGAGCTTTTAAATTCTTCCATCAATAATGATGAAACTTTTCCAAGAGAGTTAGCGTCCTGCACAGGAGCTTTGCAGACGTCAGTTAGTCAACATATGGCAAAGGAAGAGGAGCAGGTATAAGTTTATTTAACATCTCTTACCTTGTATTCCTCTTGGACTCGTACAATGAGATAACTATAAAGAAATGGTATTTCCTCTCTACGAGATAGAATTACTATTATTATTGCTAAAGCAGAAATTTTCAAAGATGAAGAGAAGATAAATACTAAGAGTTTGGAGACTAAAGAATGCTCCTTCTGTAAAAAAGAGCTGTTAATATTTACTATTGGAAGTGCCAAAGGGGCTAATGAAGTGCAGCTGTGTGACTAGAAAAGTTATATTTGTGATGTTTACGAAGTCCTTCCGCTAGCTCACTTGATGGGTGAAGTATTCTTGTTGAGTACTTTAAGCATGATCATGTGGGCTTTGTCTAGCCATTCAAATAGAGCAGTCAAGTGTATGCCATGGAATGATGAATTAAGTCAATTAGGCTTTTATATGTGTGAAATTATCATTTTGTCTAAATTATAAATTATTACAGCAGGCAAAGTGTTTCTCTATGAACTTTTGAAACAATTGTTTTTGGCTTTTTCCCCCTTAGTCAAAAGCCAAAGAAGGAATTTTGCCAATTAAGTTATTCAGGACCAAAAGATTGCATCAGTTGTTGAGGATTTAATGAATGGATAGTTGGATGTCATAAAATGTTGTTCAATTGCATGCAAAAATGGCATGGAGGAAATTATTTATTTTGTGATCGATTAATGGTTTAATGTGTACTTGGAAGCTTTTATTTTATGTGTTATTTCGTTTTATATATTAATGGGGTTCATATGTACTGAAAAGCATTTTTTATTAATGGGTTGATATACTAGCTAGAGAACATATGATCAAGTTCCACTGCTAGTTCCCTTCAAGGAAGTTTTCACAATACAGAAATCTGTTTATTAGCTGGTGTCCAAAAGGAGATTCTTAGAGTAACATTTTGTCATAGCCATGTAGTTTAAGTTTCCAAACAATCTTATTTACTTGGGATGTGTCTGACATTTTATTTTTTGGTTTGTGGGGTGATATCAGGTATTTCCTCTGCTTATCGAGAAGTTTTCTCTGGAGGAACAGGCATCCTTAGTTTGGCAGTTCTTGTGCAGTATTCCTGTGAATATGATGGTCGATTTTCTACCATGGCTTTCAACATCTATATCACCTGATGAATCTCAGGATTTGCGAAATTGCTTAATCAAGATAGTGCCACAGGAGAAGCTTCTTCAGAAGGTATGGTTTTCAAATGCTAATAGAGCATAGTTATTTCCTTTTATTTGCTAGTGTTTTTTTATGCATTGATGAGGATGACTGACGGTCAATAAGGAGCTTCTACATTAAGAAGAATATGAGAGGGAGTTAAGGGAAATAGTGGTCTAATCTGATATTTATCAAAATAGCAGAAGCTATCATTTATAGAAATAATGGAATATTTGTTGTAACTCTTTGGTTGGTTACAGTACAGAGAGAAGCTATAATGCAGTTAGGGAGAGGAATGGAGGTGCATGAATTGTTTCTGAGAAAAAGAGAGAAGAGACCAGGTCTCTCAAATCTTTATTTCACAAATAATTATGTTGTCCATCTCTTTTCTGTTCCACATTGACACTATTGCAGAGATTATTTGTTTGGAATAAACATTACTCGTTTCTCATATTCTGGTCCAGTTCTATTATTTAAGTTCATTTGACATGTAACTGTATTATATCTTATCATATTCTTGCTTATTGAAGGTTGTTTTCACCTGGATGGAAGGGAGAGGTAGGGCTAACTCAGTTGAAAGTTGTGTAGATCATTCTCAAGTTTTATGCAGTTCTAGGTCATTACCCAATCAGGTTGAGAAAGTAAACTGTGCCTGTGAATCTACAACATGTGGAAAAAGGAAATATTCTGGATCTATGATAGACGTTTCTGATATCACTGGAGCACATCCTATAGATGAAATATTACTTTGGCATAATGCAATAAAAAAGGAGTTAAGTGAGATAGCAGTGGAGGCCAGAAAGATACAACACTCTGGAGATTTTACTAATCTGTCTGCTTTTAATGAAAGATTTCAATTCATAGCCGATGTTTGCATATTTCACAGGTATCAGATTCATTTAGTTTGATCAATGTTTGTCTTTTGTGAGTACTGTACCTTTTTTTCTGTAAGCAGTTTGATAATTTATCTTAAGGGAAACTCTATTATCTGAAATATTGACTATTTACTTTTTTTATAATTGTAGTATTGCTGAGGACAAGGTTATTTTTCCAGCGGTAGATGGAGAGTTTTCTTTCTTTCAGGAGCATGCTGAAGAAGAAAGCCAATTTAATGACTTCCGAAGTTTGATTGAAAATATTCAAAGTGAAGGAGCATCATCCAATTCAGATGTTGAATTTTACTCCAAGTTATGCACACATGCTGATCATATAATGGAAACCATACAGAGGCATTTCCACAATGAAGAAGTTCAGGTGATTCACCATTGTTCATGCGATAATCTGAGTTACTACTGTGAGATAAGAGTGTGAGATGCAAATGCATTGTTAATTGCAACGAGAGTAATTAATCTATTGCTGGGATTTCAAGGTCATATATGTAGAAGTTGATAAATCCAAAGTTCTTTATAAGGAATGTTTTATTAATCTCTGTTAATCTATTAAAGTGTTCTTCATCCCTCTCATCTGTAGGTTCTTCCTCTGGCAAGAAAGCACTTTAGCTTTAGAAGGCAATGTGAACTTTTGTATCAAAGCTTATGTATGATGCCTTTGAAATTAATTGAGCGTGTCCTGCCATGGTTGGTAGGATCTTTTACTGAAGATGAGGCAAAGATGTTTCAGAGAAATATGCAGTTGGCAGGTAGGTCCTATGTCTCTTCAAAGTTCCTTGCGACCTTAAAATAATTATATCTCTGATAATTTTATTTGTTTAATCTATATTTGACAACTTCTTAATCTGTTTCAGCTCCAGCAACAGATTCTGCTTTAGTTACACTCTTCTGTGGATGGGGTTGCAAGGCTCGTAGTGAAGGTCAGTGTTTGTCTTCAGGTGCATCAGGTTGCTGTCCTGCACATAAACTTTCTGACATTGAAGAATACATTGATCCATTATCCTGTGCTTGTTCATCTGCATTATCTAATAGACATTGCTCAGTATTAGCTGAATTAGGAGAGAACAAAAGAGCAGTCAAACGAAACATATTGGAGTTGCACATAAATGAAGATTTGCCAGAAACATCGGAGACTGAAAGCATTCAGAAACAATGTTGTAGTCCACGGTCTTGCTGTGTGCCAGGTTTGGGAGTAAATAGTAACAATTTAGGGTTGAGCTCTCTCTCTACAGCCAAGTCCTTACGCTCCTTGTCTTTCAGCTCTTCTGCCCCGTCTATTAATTCCAGTCTGTTCGTATGGGAAACAGAGAGAGGGTCATGCAATGTGGGATGTACACAAAGACCAATTGATACAATCTTTAAATTCCATAAAGCCATACGCAAAGACTTGGAGTATCTTGATGTTGAATCAGGAAAACTACGAGATGGTGATGAGACAATTATTCGGCAATTTAATGGAAGATTTCGACTCTTGTGGGGTTTATATAGAGCTCATAGTAATGCTGAAGATGATATAGTATTTCCAGCTTTGGAATCCAAAGAGGCGCTTCATAATGTGAGTCATTCATACATGCTAGACCATAAGCAGGAAGAAAAATTATTTGAAGACATTTCCTGTGTTCTTTCAGAGTTTTCTGTCATTCATGAATCCTTGCAGATGACCCACATGGCTGAGAGTTTAAGTGAAAGTAATTTTGAAACCTCTGATGACAATACTAGTGATGTCATAAAAAAATATAATGAACTTGCTACTAAACTTCAGGGGATGTGCAAATCCATAAGAGTAACCCTTGATCAGCATCTCTTCAGGGAAGAATGTGAACTGTGGCCATTGTTTGGGAGACATTTTACTGTGGAAGAACAAGACAAGATAGTGGGTCGGATAATTGGAACAACGGGTGCTGAAGTTCTCCAATCAATGTTACCATGGGTAACATCTGCACTTACTCAGGATGAACAGAACATAATGATGGATACATGGAAACAAGCAACAAAGAACACTATGTTCAATGAATGGCTTAGTGAATGCTGGAAAGAGAGTCCAGTGTCTATAGCACAGGAAGAAGCATCAGATCATAGCACTTCTCGGAAAGGTTTTAATGTGATTTTTGTTTCTCTCATCTTTTTGTGGAAATTGTGGATTCTGATATTTAATATCATAATGTGTTATTAACTTGTTTTTTACCCTAGGTGCTGAAGGTCGAGAAAGCTTGGGCCACAATGATCCGATGTTCAAGCCGGGTTGGAAAGACATATTCCGGATGAATCAGAATGAACTTGAGTCAGAGATCCGGAAGGTATATCGAGACTCAACACTTGATCCAAGGAGAAAGGCATATCTTGTGCAGAATCTATTGACAAGGTTGGTTCCAATATCATACCTTCAGTGTTCTTTTGACAGGACCAACATTTTCTGTATATTTGTGCGATAGTGCTTTAGCCTTCATTGACATTAAACTCCAACCGTTGATTGGGTTTTTGCCTTTGACTAGTCGATGGATAGCTGCCCAGCAGCAATCACCTAAAGCACTTTCGGAAGGATCATCTAACAGTGTAGAAATAGTAGGACTCTCACCATCATTTCGAGACCCAGAGAAACCTGTATTTGGGTGTGATCACTATAAGAGAAATTGCAAGCTTCGGGCTGAATGTTGTGGCAAGTTATTTACTTGCAGATTTTGTCATGACAATGTCAGTGATCACTCGATGGATAGGTAAATTTCTCATGGGATTTCTTGTGTTTTATACTTTATAATAGTGTTTAGTACTAATCATCTGCTTGATCATTACAGAAAAGCAACATTAGAAATGATGTGTATGCGCTGCCTGAATATACAGCCTATAGGGCCTATGTGCACGACACCTTCATGTAATGGATTTTCAATGGCGAAGTACTATTGCAATATATGCAAATTTTTTGATGATGAAAGGTATCTTTTTGTTCGTTGGAATCCTAAATTTATGGTATTAAAACTGCTATGACCTTCCTTTTCCCGGGGGTGGGGGAGGGAACTTTTAGTCTCGGGAAAAAATAGGACATTTATTGACTATTAGTTAGAACCAAATGCATGTTCAATATTATCTTGGGGCAAAATCAACTTCTTTAAAAGAGTTGGAATAATATCTCATTCTCTTGAAATGTATCAATTCAAACTATTGATGCTTGAGCTGGACAAATCTGTACCGCTTATATATTTAAAATTTAGTCTGCCTATATGAATGTTTTATCAATAAATATGTCTCATAGAGGGGGAGTGCTTGAGCAAGGTCTATTGTGGGTTTGCTGGAGTTGGGCTACAGTGGTCAGGGTTTGGCGTTGGTGAAAGATGATTGGGAAGGCTGCCAAACACTGGCAGAGAGAGGAGCAGTGCTGTTTACGCATGATTCCAGGAAAAAGATGAAAAATTTGTCGAGGGAATCAAACACTGATCATCTAAAACCATATAAAAGGTTTCCAGGGATTCTGTGTTATGATCACACTCATGATTCTTTATTTATAAGGAATAGCAAAAGTAATGATCGAATTCCAAATAAGGAAAGGAAAGAAAAATAACGTTATCCTAAAGTGAAGCTATACGATATTTTCATATTTACACCATCGTATCTTTAACAATTATAATTTAGTCTTTCAACTTATTTAGTTAATTTTATTTTTCCTTACACCTTTTACTATTTTCAGGAACGTATATCATTGCCCATTTTGCAATTTATGCCGTGTTGGACAAGGGCTTGGGATCGATTATTTTCATTGCATGAAATGCAATTGTTGCTTGGGGATTAAGTCAACATCTCATAAATGTCTCGAGAAAGGTTTAGAAATGAACTGCCCAATTTGTTGCGATGACTTGTTCACTTCAAGTGCTACGGTCAGAGCTCTACCTTGCGGCCACTATATGCATTCTGCTTGCTTCCAGGTCTATTTCACCGCTGTTTTAGGTTTTAGGTTTCAATGATCCCCAAACCAGGGGGTGGTAACATATTCTCAAGGGTTGTGGGTTTAATCTAATATTTTGGTATATTACGTTAGGCATACACGTGCAGTCACTACACATGTCCAATCTGCAGCAAGTCATTGGGAGATATGGCGGTAAGATCATTTTCTTCCATTAATCTTTTCTTTTACACTCAACTAAGCCTTATTCTCCACCTTTATTATTCCCCATAAAAAAAGAAAATATTTATAGATGCACAAAAGTAATGAAAGGAAAACCAAACAGGGCCATCAGTTTAATAATGCTCTAGTATATGTTTCATATATTTCAGTTAAATCTACTTGTGTTGTGAGTTCTCAAGTACTTGTGAGTTCTCAAGTTGAGTCTTTCATATATGTCAGTTAAATGTAAAAGTTTGGAAAAATTAAAACTTGAATGGTATATGTTTACTGATCTTTAACTAATTTTTGCATACATTGTTCCTGCTTATAGATTAGGAATTTAAGATAAGTAAAGAGTGTAAGCTTCCTTTTGATGATAAAAAATCATTGAAAAAATAGTAAAATAATTAGAAAATTTGTGTCTAATCAATTGAAGTTCTTAAAGAGGTACTCGGTATACTTATTTTTTCTTTACCTACCTAGGTTTACTTTGGTATGCTTGATGCCCTATTGGCTGCTGAGGAGCTTCCTGAAGAGTACAGGGAACGCTGTCAGGTGAATATTTTTGTGTCTTGCATTTTACTCTTCACGCAGTTCCTTTCGGAAGCTAATGCGGATTTTATGGAAAAAGAAAAAGAATTTTGGCATTTTAGTTGACGAGCAAAGAATTTGTAAGATGATTGTCTGTTAAGCCTGTTATGTAATAACAAAATGCAGGACATACTCTGCCATGACTGCGATCGGAAGGGCTCTTCACGCTTCCACTGGTTGTACCACAAATGTGGATTTTGTGGCTCTTACAATACCCGGGTTATCAAGTGTGAGACGTCAAACTCCAGCTGCTCTTAATGTGCTTCTTTTGATGGGAGGTATATAGTTTGTAAATACTTTATAGCAAAATAGGAATTCAAATTTTGCCACAACTAGGAGCCCTCTTATTTTTTTCGTCGTATACATAATGCAAACGCAAGACGAATTTAGTGACCTCTGTATTATTATAATCAGAAGCCTCTAATCAGTTCTATAGCAATTGTGTACAGATCAAGTTTATTCCTAACTTTTTGTTTCTGCAAGGGGTATTGTTGCTGCCCATATTCGTTTCTTTATTCTTATCTTTACCTTCGTTTAAGTGCACCTTGACTTCACCGCGATCACGCTGAGTAATATATCTCCAATTTCCCAGCTACTGGCTAGAGGTGGCTTCTGACTGATGTGAGTTCATCGTATGCAAGTTCAAATGATATTCTCACCAGAGTAATATTCTTACCTTCCTATATTACCTACCTTTTTGTATATCAAGTCAATTTGTAGCTTTTTTAGATTATAGTAAATAACAAATAATAAATAGGGTTCCCGAGAGTTATGTTATGTGCTAATATAGAGATCCAATTTTATAATTATTCATTCTTTTTTTGTTTATTTCTTTAATTAGATATTTACCAAAATAATAATAATAATCATAAATAATTTAAACTTTATTTTTAAAAATAAGATCAGCTCAAGTTTTCGTGTTTAATTGTGAATCACTGCGTGACGTAGGAGTATTTTGAAAAATTTAATTCGAAAAATATTATATACATTCTGAAAAGTTTATTTCCAAAATATGTTCTGAAAAACATGTTTCAGAAATATTATTTAAAAAGTTGTTTTGAAAATTGTTCTCATTTTCAAAAATTGATAGAGTGCAGGAAGCTATTGTCATTAATCAGTTATAAAATCAGATAAATCAATATATATATCACTTATAGGCAGTCAACTTTTCGTTGTATTTTTTAAGCTTAAACTTTTACTTTTATGAAAATTTTTAGCTCAACAGATTAATTTTACTTGTTTTATCCCCAATTTTTTAAAATCCCTAAAATCTTTGGGCGGGTTTGTCTCAACTTTTTGTTCTAGAGAAACACTTATTTTAATTATTAATTCATTAGTTTTAAGCTAACGATAAAAAATATTAAATAAAATAACTTATTGATAATTTTTTAAAAGCTAATTTAATAGTGATGTCCTGATTTTAGTTGATATCTTCTGGCTAGGACTGTAAGTAATGGATTGCGAAAGAAAACCGTATGTGCCATGTCAAAACCCCATCTATCAAGTTTGCGTTTTTGTTTCAAATGTATTTTTACATCACAATATCTGAATTCGTCTCTGCGACTAGAAGTGAAAAAAAGAAGTTAGAGTACAAATTGATCTTTTTTTTTGCCTTCGTAGTTGAATGCATATTTTTAACCTGAAAATATCTTTAAAGGAAAATAAAAACATTAGTTATATATAGACAACTACGCATGAAGACGCAATGAAATGCATTATATCCTCTTTAATTTTGTTGTCTTCGTAGTGACAGCTATACAAATGAAATGCATTAAATCCTTACTTTTCCCAATATTTCAACATTTTGAAAAACATTAAAATGTTATGTTGGAAAGGATGGGATAACAATGGGAATAGTATCTATTTACTGTTCAATTTATAACAGAAAATCTAACTTAGTTACCTTTTTTGTTATCTCGAGATTGACTTGATCAAATTTAGTATTGAAACTTGGTTGAATTTTAGTTGAGACCATTTCGAACGACCTTTAACATCTTGCGTTCTGATTCAACTATTGATTTGGACTAACTTGTCTTGACCTTCCATGGGAGTTGGTCAAGTTTGACCATTTATCTGAATTGATGAGTTTTGACCTTGAGTCCATGTTGATCCTTTCGACCTTTGACTTAGGCAAGTTCGAGATGACTCCTTGTTCATTCGGCCTTGACTTTTGAATAGAGTTGGATTATGTTGACTTTCGACCCGAGCAGGACAATCTCGATCTTCAGCCTGAGTTAATCCATTTTAACTTTTAGTTCAAACTAGTCTGGTTTAACTTTTTCCTAGACTTAGACCTTTGATCTAAGTCAACCTAATTTGACCTTGTATCCAAGTTCGTTTGTCTCAACTTTTGATTTAGATTGATGTGTCTCTCTTTTGAGTTAGTTTATCTTAATCTTAATACTAATCTAACTAAAAATTTAGTTAAATATTTGAATTTTTAATATTAAAAAATTTGGATTCAAATAATAATGAATATTCGATTTAAAAAAGTTATAGAATAGAGATCAGTTTAAGATCCAAAATGAATAAAATGAATTTTAAATGAAAATAGATCTTTAATAAAATGGAATTTAAATAGCTTGGATGGGAACAAAAGTGGATTTTTTGTCCACCCCCGTAATACTTTGAACAAGGAAGAACATTTTTTCTAGAAATTCAACAATAACTTCTTTTATTCAAATAATTTTGTCACATTATATGGTCTTTATTTTATCGATCAATAATTCTTTTTAATGTAAATTATGCTTGAATTATTACAAAAGTTTAAAATTATACAGAAGGCCCTTCGAAAGTGGAGTTTGACACTTATGGATAAGTTTCCATTTGATTAAAAAACCATTTATCAATATAATCTCATGGGACTTGAGTGTTGACATTTTAAAACAATAAAAATCAGTTAAATAAAAGAAATATTGCGACAATAAAAAAATTGTATTTTTTTTATATATCAGTTAGTATAAATATATAAGTTTATTCAAGATGAGTACGTCTCCATAAATAATGTTAGGAAATTATAAAAAGAACAACGTTAGGAATAGAAAAGTTGCTGTTTGGCAACAACTCCAACTCGAACGGAACGCCACCACCATCGTTTTATTTTGTTTTCGTTTCATATTAATTTGGCTTCTCTGCCTCCAATTTTCTGAAACAACAACTACTCGTTAAACAGAGTACGAGGTACAGGAGAAGGTGATCATCGAGCAACAAAACCACGATCATGGCTATGGGCCCGGAAAGATCCAAACCTCTCCACAACTTCCCTATGCCCTGTCTCAAATGGGGCAACCAGAGATTCCTCAGGTGCGTCAAAGTCGTCCACGATCATGACGATATCGCCGCCGTTCGCAGGAAGCTCATACTCGATCTCAGAGTCGCCGCCGACAACCTCAAAGTTTCCATCTTCCAAGAACCCAATTCCAAACCCTGGAATTTGCGAACACGAAGAGCCGCCTGCAAGGCACCGCATCACACCAACCAGCTCAATTCCCTCACCCAAGAGATGAAGAAAAAGAAGAAGACGAAGATTGAAGAAAAAACTAAGTTTTCCGTTTCACTCACGAAGGAGGAGGTGGAACACGATTTCTGTGCCCTGCTCGGAACCAAGCCTCCCAGGAGGCCCAAGAAGAGGCCCAGAATTGTCCAGAAGAATTTGGATGTAATAATACCATTAACCCCATCGATTATCAACTATATTCATGCTTTCTTTCTCGTACTCTTGTTTAATTTTTGGCTTGGTTTTGTTTCGTTTCTGCAGACACTTTTTCCTGGTTTGTGGCTCTCCGAGGTTACTGCAGAATCTTACGAAGTGCCCGAAGTTCCCGAATGAGACCAATTAGGGGTGATTCCTAACTTCTAACTTTTTCACCTTGTGATATAAATGATGGTAATTGCGAAATCAACATTGTTAGTAGAATACTTGATTCAATACTAGTGAAGATTGTGAAATCTGCATCCGGGTATCCGAGATGTAGCAGTTTGTACATTCTGTATGTTAATATTATCACTGCTTCTGATTAAAACATCTATGGTTCACTTTTATTTTATGAATTTGGTAGAAGTCGAATTACTGGATGCAGCAGTTTTAATTGTTCAATTGTTTTTTTGCTTGGAATCTAAGAATGTAATCTTGTCCTCTGTTAATATGGTACTAAGAAGTTGTTTATGGGAAATTTGTATATGCTGTTTAGAGGGTGTATATAGCGTGAAATTCATTCAGTATACCTGCTGTAGTTGTTGTCATTCTAGAACTAACTGCAGTGATGTAAATCTGATGCAACTGCCATAGAAAACCTCTGTTTGCTGAGAAAGAACAGCAAGAAAGCATACTTTACTTTCTCTTCTATTCTCGAATCTAGGGATTTCTATCTGTTGAGTGCATCTGTTACTTTCTCATTTCAATATATTAACCATCATAAAAAAAGAAAGAAAAAAATCTATCAATCTTCTTTTTAGTATTGTTGAACCTATTGAGGGGAACCTGCAAAACGTTGGAGCCAAGATTTTAGGGTTATAGTTGGTGGAGAAAATGTTATGTAATTTAAAGCTAAGAACATAGCACAGGTCACAATCAGCGCCATTAATGCATGTAAAGATAATAGACACAATACCATCCAATTAATTGAAGTGATGTCCTTTCAATGTCTTTCTCTGGAATTTTATATTTTTTTCATTTGGTGAAGAAGGCCACACACAGACACAACCCATTCTCTGGTCCAAAAAAACACACTAAAATAATCCAATTGTAATGATTTGTGGTCAGAAAATTATTTCTTCAAGCTTAAACGAAAATTAGAAGCATGGCAGAAATTAAAGACACATTGTAAAATTGAATGAAGAATAAATATTACACCAAGATAAATTAAAGTTTAGAAGATGACAACATGAGAAGTAAACATAAGTTGTATATGAAAATTGTTGAGAATTCAACTATAAATCTAAGTTTTACATTAGATAAATATAATAAACCTATTGTCATTAAGGTTTAAATTAAAAATGATGTTAATATTTTATGTAAATTATATTCACGTCTTATTAATATTATATCTTTATAATAAATGTATCCTTAAAAGACTCGTTAATCATAAGACATAATTTTAAAATGCTTAATTATTTATTTATATCAACATAAGAAAAGCTTTTATAAGACTAATATTAACGGTCTAATCAAGAAAACTAAATGTAACTTAATTTTAAAAAATATGTCTTTTATTTCAAAGGGAGATAAAAGTGTTTTTTATGTATTGGAAAAAGTTATAATTATGGCTTAATCACATTAATATTTGATAAAAAAATTACAATAATTTTTTACTTCTTTACGAGACTACATTACTTAAAAAGAGTATAAAAATAAATAGAATATGATTACACACGTAAAGAAATTATGGAATACAAATAGATAAAGTATAAGAGCTAAATAAAATATTATTGAAATGTTATAATTTTTAATTAATTACTTAATGTGAGTTAAATATTATATTATAACATTTATAGTCTATTTACTTAATGTGAGATGATCCGCATTGTAGAGCTATAACAAATTTGATTTTTAATAAAAAGGTATACAAATTAATATGATTCTTTGTCAATCATTATATTTTTTTTTTGGTTTTTTTTATGTCATTTTAAATGTAATAAAGTTATAAATGTTCTATATGTCCAAATGAGAATGAAGTTCTTCGTAATGAAATTCAAACGTAATTGTATATAATATTTATAAGAGATACACGTATAGATGTTACATATATATAAGACCAAACAATGATTACTATAATTAGTGTTTGTTGATGTTAGAGATTGTTGCATGAAACATCATCATAGAGGCTTTTTCATTTTTACTCGTAACTTTTACATAATAATATAAATTATATAAATAATAATATTACTGATAATAGCAATAATAATAATAACATCATTGTTAATTGTGAAATTAAAACTTTTGAAAAATAATAATAATTCTTTACTTTTATATTTTTATCTTTGAAACAATCAATCCGCTTTTTTCTTTCTATTTCTTCAAATTAGGATGAGAAAAACAAAACCGTATCCAAATAAATCCAAATAAACTCAAAGTAAATTTGAACATATGATCATATTAAATTAGATTTGGATATTGAATAAATAAAATTGAATAAAATGAATAACTATCATCAAATTCAGATTACGTATTAAAACTTTGTGAATACGAATTAAAATTTTATGAATATATGATTGAACCCAAATTTATATTTTAATATTTATAAATCTATAAATATATTTTAAATTTTAAAATTAATTTTTAATATGATATTATTATGTTAAAATTTTATAATAATTTATATAAAATCACATTTCATTATAATAATTATTATTAAAATTATACATATATTTTTTTTAGTTAAGGATTTACTATATTTATGTCATTTATTTAAGATAAAATAAGTTTTTTTTTTCATTAAAAATATTTGATTCAGTACAAATTCATAATACAAAAACACAACCATATTAATCCAAACAATTCAAATTTGACTAATCCAATAGATTACATAGTCAAACATAAATTTTAAAATATTAAATTTTAATTATACTAAATTAATTAGATTAAATCTCAATTTGATTGACTTAGAATTACCACTCTTTCAAATGTATTCATCCATAAATATTTCATCCTATTCTTTATTGAAGAGCATATGACAGCATGCCCAATAGGATTTTATCATTATAATGACACATAATTTGGAGGATTCAATATATTTCCAAATTAATGCATCAAACCTAAAACATGCCACTGAATAAATCAAAGGAAGGGTTCCATGATCAGCTGAGTTAGTAGCTGATGAACACCTGACAACAAAACTTTCCAAAAAGTAAAAGTTTGATCAAGCAAAAGTTCCAAAGCTGCCACCACAACATGTCATGTCATATGTTTTGCAATTAAAGACAAAATTTTTGTTCAACAAAACAGCATTTCTGACAAATAAACAACTGGTAATCTAAGGAACCACTAACCACAAAAGCTTACATTTATTATACACAGAAAACAATACAAGACAGACATCCTCATCATACATTTTTTCTTTCTCTCCAAATCATTAGCTAGGCATATATTATAAACTTCATTAAGAACCATGCTAATAAATTAGCATAACTAATCACATCAACTAATATGAACAAATTAAATTACTTCTTGCTTTTCTTTGCCCTCCCAACACGTAGAAAAGAACCCAACCCAAAGAGACTAGAACCTGCTTTAGAAATGCAAGGAGTTGGTAGGTTCAAAACAGGACTAATCCAAAGACCATTGGCATAAGATCCACCATAACTCTTACCAGAACGAGACCTTTGCACAGGATACAAATTTAAGGTTGAAGAACTTGAAGATGACAGTGGCTTGGCAGCTGAATGCTGCCTGCTCGAACTAACTCTCTTTGGAAATGGCACCGAACCAGTTGAATTGCTCCTTGACAAAGGAGGTGAATAAGACATGAAGCTTTTCTTTCTATCACAACTAAGACTTTTGCTTCTGCCGAACCCCCAGAAAGAGTTTGACTGAGTTTTCTTCTCACAACAACCACCATTCTCTTTCTTCATCTTGTCAACAATAGGGGAACATGGAAGTGGAGGAAGTCTCGTGTACGGAGCTTCCCCATAGAGGGTGTGTTTCCGAGTTGTGTTTCTCTTCTGTTGCATCTGAACGGGAAGCATCACCCCATTAGAGAAAAGTTCATCAGCAGGAGATGATTCAAACTCAAGGCCTCTCCCGGTGCTGAACTCAAAGTCATGATTTGACCCAAGAAGAATAGTGTCTTTGCGTGACACATCTTGTTTCTTTGGTAGCTCAGAGACATCATGGGAAAAAGAGAAACGAGGGGGAACTATTTCAGAACACATAATTACGCTGTTTTTTGTTGCCACCAAAGTTGAAGTGTGAAACAGGAAAGCCAAACAAGGTGGACTTTTTAAGGTTGGATGTGAAATAGGAGAGAAAAGTGAGGAAAAGAATTCAAATTAAACGTGAAAAGTGAAACAAGGTGAAAGATATTTAAGGGGTGGAATTTGAAAATGTTTTCCTTTGAAAATATGGTGTTACTTTTGATTTACAAGTCAGAAGTAGATGGAAACAGAAGGCATCCAGATACAGTGTACAAAAGGAAGCATTTTGTTTTCAGGGGATATATAGATATTGTGTGAAAAATGGAAGATCAAAGGAGATTCAATGCAAGGGATTTTTTTGTCTATGATTGTGGTTAATAGAAACAAGAGGATGACAGAGAAAATGAGTTAAAAAAGGAGAAAATGTTGTGTGTGAGAATTTGGAAATTGCAAAAAAGGATGTAAGGTTCAAAGTGAGTGAAGGTTAAAGGTATGTGGCTGAAACCAAGATCTGATTGTGCTGAAACGAAGGAATAATGTTTGGAGTTTTGGTCTGCAAAATAGGCAGCCAGCAACTCTTGTTCCATAAGATGTAGACTTTGCTTGTTCTTATCTCAAACCATTAATCAACTCCCATATTCTTTTCCACCGTCATCTTTATATATATAATTTTAATAAGGGTGGGAGGAAGATTGTCTCTTCTATAACATAAAGTGTAAACAATCACAGTTTATTTTATATATATTTTAAGAAAATCATTTGGATGATGAACCAGTCTCAAATGAACATTTATAAATTAGGTTTGCTGCTCTCTTCTTCTTGTGTCTGAGGATCGTTTCTTAAGAACATCTATACCATATTTAATACTGATTTGAATAATCAAATTACACGTGGATGGACCATACTGCAGTCTTTATGGGTTAATCACCCCATACTTTGAAATGTATACTAAATACGTTTTCTTAATTTTTTGATTATGAAGAAAGAATCTTCCCCCAACCACTGACTTAGAAGCCTCTATATTTTGTATCACAATTTGTTTTTCTTAGCAACATTTAAATAGTTAAACTTTCAATTTTCTATTTTCTTTTAATTCAATCAAGTACACTATCCTTCTTTTTTTTTAATTTCATTTACCACTTTTTTCTTTTCACCGGAAAATGTTTTCAAAACATAAAGACTTGTTAAAATATGAATGATTCATATTGTAAAGAAGTGGTTACGTATTGTAACTTGACTTACGCAACCATAGCTGCTATAAAAACTTAGTCAAATTAATGAATGATACTGACTCAATGTTTCTTTACTACCCAACGTTACTTGTATGACACCACAATGGTTGCAAATAGAAATATTCAATCCTTCCTTCTAATGTCCTTTAGTCTTCATCTCTAATCAAAATCAAAATTTTACTCATCATTTTCACAATAAAGACTTCCATTAAATGTTAATACCATAAAATTTACTCTTGAAGATAAAGACATTCTTTTTTTTTTATAAAAAAAGTAAAAATTAGAAACAATAAAGTTTTGAGAATGGAGGATAGAAATGAATGATGTTCCATTTTGGTGAAAGATGGCATGTGAGTAATTTTTGAGTCCTTGTTTGCAGAATGCATGGAACCCACACAGAGCATCTATGAACCCTAAATTAGTCATAACAGAAGCCATTGTTTGGGACAGGAAAAGATGTAACAAAAATCATAAATGTCGTACACTTTGTTCATCCAAACAAATGATAACAATTATACAGTGCATTTTCTGTACGCATATATATGAGACTGTGACTGCTCTTCATTTGATTAATAAATGACTTGAATGCTTGAGTGGACCAAACAGAAAGTAAAATGTCATCACAGCAGCAATTATATATACTTCCTGCTCATGCTTCCTCTTCATCTCTTAAACTAGTACCGTTTCGTCTTATTAGTCAACTTTAATTATCACAAAAATAAATAAATCAATGTTTTTTTTAGTCATGAATATTTTTTCAATTTGAAATTTTACAATGTATTGATTGGAACTGGGGTAGCATAGGATGAAAGAGGAAGAAGTTAAAAATACTCAAGTAATAGAGACTTCTAAATAAGATTCCTGTTATTTTTATGAATTTTAACATTTTTGTTATAGTGTTTTCGAAGTTTATTTATCATTTCTCATCGTATAAAAATTTATTATAAAAATAAAATAAAAGAAAACAAAGTATAAAAAACTATATGAATGTTAAAAATTACATTCTACGAAACATAAATATATTATGTTTATTATGAAAAATATCTAAACATTCCCAGATAGTTGAAAATAAATTTTGGATTTCACATTCTAGATTCTTTGTTCTATTTTTTTTTCAGAATTTAATATATTCTAAGTTGTATTTTCTGGAAAATATACAGATTTTAAAAAAGACTACTTTTGGTATTCTGTAATAATAGAAGTGTGAGAAGAAACTATAGAAGTGTGAAAAGAAATTAGGAAGGTGCAAGAATCAACTGTCTAAAAACCTGGGTTGAGTAAATTTCAAAGATTCTCAAATACTAGTCTCTTCTCTGAAAAAATATGAGCACACAACATTAATTCCATCAAATGACTACAATATTTCCCTTATTATAAAATTCCAATTCTAAGCTTCAATTACATGCTTCAAATGATAAGTTTATTTTTCATTTCCATGAAAAATATAATTGTTGACTAAATATCTTATTCAGTTAAGTTACAAAAGTTTAGTTCTTGGGATTTAATACAAATTTCAAAACAAATATTTTTAGTAAAACGGAGAAAAATTGTTTTTAAATTAATTTCAAAATAATTTTGGATCAAATTTTAATAACAAAGAAATTTCAGAGTTTTAGTAAATTTCGTCAATTATTATACTATCAAAATTTGAAAATCTATCGATTTTTTCATTGAATTGGAACTTAATATGACCTTGATTTGGAGTCATATTTTGTCAAAATTATACAACAATAAAATAGTAATGAAAAGATTAATTTTTTAAAGAAAATTTGGAAATGTAGATAGCATATTAATTTTGATCTATTCCAATTAGTTATCGAATAATTTTGATCTACACAAATGGAAGATAAAATCTTCTATTGGGGAGTGTTGAAAACTTATTCAGTATAGTTAAGATGATTTAATATGAAAAATTAAGTTTAATATCTGATATTGCTAAAGAAGCGAGTTTACCCTACTACACACAAACACACGCAACACTTGGAAGCTGAGGATTTATATTGGAGCTACTTACTACTAGGTACATTTGATTGATGCCAATATAATACAGTATGAGAGGTAACAGTGACAAATATCCTAAATGCAAGATATAACAAAATAATGACCGTGCAGGCATCCATTGGTGAATAGTTCCAATCTTTTTACAGGCACATGCAGACAAGAATGCATTATAATGTCCACGGCTGGGGTTCTTATCTTGTGAAGTTATGGTAATATGAACAATTAGATGACTATTGTAGTTCAGCCATTAAGAAAAATATACTCCTTGTCATCGAAGATCAATGACATCAAATTTTAAATCTGGGTTCATGTAAACATCTGTGCAAGTATCGTAAATGGGACCACCATCAGGAGGCTGATTGTGTGAATGAAAGCCACGTTGCTGGCATTGTCTTATGACCGACATTCCACCTGGGGTTGTCAACCGAAAAATGCCATGGCTTCTGTACATGTAAACAGACAACAGTCATTTCAAAATAGACAATCTTTCGGGCACCGAAATTCAGTACCTTTTTTATGTAAATCTGAAAAGATTCCAGCTTATTCCTTATAGTTGGGCAAGAATAATAAACAGCTGACGTAGAAGAAGCATAGCCAAGAGGGAAACCATCATATTGCTGTTAAATTTTTATCTTTTTATATATTTTTCTTGACAGCTAAAGTGGAAAATGGCTTTAAGAATTATTTATCATCACAACATACCTACCAAATTCAAAGGCTGTGATAGTGAATGATGGACAAGAAAAATACAGGAGTAGAAGAAATGAGGATGTTAAAACGGATGCCTGATTACACAAGACTTTATACAAATTGATTGTGGACATCAAGAGATTGGTGTACCATCAATGGAGGAAAATATGACAGAAAATCAATTAAGGTGGTTTGACCAGCGAGGATAGTAGGGTGGATTGTATGACTTTGAGTCTTCTGAAAGGAAACAAAGAAGAATCATCAAGTACATAACACCTTTGAAACTTTGGGCCGATCACTTAACAATGAGAGATACTAGGATTTGAAGCCAAGTCATGCAGTTATTATATATTAAATTCGTATATTAACTGGGCAGTGTTATGCTTGGTAGTTATATATTAAATTCGTCTCAAAATTTTTAATTGGATTCCTTCCTTGCACTTTACCCACATGAAGACAGACATTTTGAGACACGATGTTACCTTGAACTGTCTGTTGGTGCCATGACTATTGCAACAGCTTCTGGCAGCATAATCTATAGAGACAAGGATTTGCATAAGATGCAAAGAAAGAATATAAAGAAAACACCACAAAAATAAAATGTACTCAGCTTGATTAGCAATTGAAAGCACAACAAATATGTGTGGAGCACTACAAATAGTTCCGTGTTTAACAGAAAACATTTTTAGAATAAATTTTAGCAAAATCACCAAATTTCTCTGAGATCGATATCAAAGCAAGATGCGCTAGAAACAGATTTGTCAGGTATATTGTAAATTATACACTGTATATGAAATTAAATAGGTTTACACTCAAATATATGTTAGATAATGTAAAACTGAATCTCGAATGAGTAGTTGCAAGTCTTCATGTATAAATTTCTACAGGAAATTTAGTCTGGGTAGCGTATAAACCATTTCCTCATTTGCAAATAGCAGAAATATATTTCAAAGACTAAGGCAAACATATCTCAACTAAAATTTAAGAAACCTCTCTTGAACTCACCTGATACGAGTAATGGGTATGTACATCAATTGATGACATGAAACAAGATTGTGTGGGATGTGTCTGCCAATGCAAAATTATATATCAGTGTTTGCAACATGGGAAAAGAAGCAAATTAAGTTAAGCGATGAATATGTATAGAAAACTGAACTCACGTGGATCCATCCCAGGGGGAAAAGAGATTGCTTATCCTGTACTTCAAATATCTCCTCTTCATTTGTAGCTTGGCACTGCTCCAAATGTAACAAATTTAAAACAAATAATTGTAAGAAGATATTACTCAAAAGGCTTGAGATGAATATTTCTTACAGAACTAGATGTTGCCTCCTGCTTTGGGATTATTAGAGCTGTAATATAAAATTTCCTGTTTTTCTGCAGATCAGTTGTATTAGCAAAATATTAATCAATATCTCACAATTTCAGCTGGCAGATAGATCCAAAGTTAAAACCCAACCACATGGGTGAAAATTTTACAAAAACCTAGCATAGAAAAAAAATGTTGTGTAGTGTGGATGCCCAAACACGCATGACTAAAGACAAAGTCCACATATTGTTGTTGCTATGGACTCAACACAAAATTATAACACAAGTTTAAGTTTCTTTTTGGTTGCTAGAAATCCAACAACATGTTAATTTAATTTCTCAGATGAACAGCAATTAATACAAATGGAAAATAATATGGAGTTGATAGGTGCCAAGCTAATATTCTTGCTTGTTGCTTCAAGTTCCAAAATATATGTGAAATCACTTACAAGCAAACCTGCAAGAATGCCACAAGTCTCTAAATTTTTGTCAGTATTCGATTTGGCAAGCTTCATAAAACTCTTCATCATAGAAGTTGACTGCATATAGAAACAATTGTCAGGAAAATAGGGAATATACTACAACTGCGAATAGTTATTCCTCCCCAGAAATTTACCCAAAAAAGTGTTGAGAGAGAAAATGGCATGTGCTGAATTCTGTGTTAAATTACATCAAAGCATATATTTAAATTAAGGGTTATAGATACAAGAACATACAGTTTCCCTCAACAAAATTACGTAACATGTAATCCACCCTATTTACAATATTATTATAATAACATTTTTCTAACACTCCCCTTTATGTTGAAGAATATAATCCTATGTATGAAGATTGCTACACATAAAACTGGCTAATTGACCTTTCAATGACTATGTAAACATTCACCAGATGAAAATTTGAATTGACAAAGCTAGTAGTGATTCTCCCAACAAGATCCTCTCTTTAATAAGATGATATCTCTTATGATGTATAATATATCCTGAGGATTTTGTAGTCAATAATGGACGAAAACATCCTAATCATGAGATAAAAAGTCGTAAGAATAGCATAACTACAGGAAGATAGTTAGTAGTAGCATGATTATACAATATGTACCTTCCATATCACAATTAAATTAGAAAACAAGAAGAAAGCATCAAAGAATGTTATTAGTTCTTACAATGTGTAGTTGCAGAGGAGACTCGGCGCGAACAATACTATCTGATGATGGAATTTCTTTCATACATCCTTCCTCAATAACATGAGGTGACACTGCTGGAATCAAATCCTGTACTTCAGCAAGTACAGGTGGAGGAGAAGGCTGTCTGATAACTTCTATTTGAGTAGGGATTTCTGTTGCTTCAAAAGAGATAAGAGAAGGAGCTTCATCAGCAAGCTTTTCCTGGAAGTTGTCACTCGAGGTAAGAAATGATTCTACATCTGATCTTTGTTGTTCTGAAACGGTATTATCTTTTTCACTCAGAGATCCATCTTCCAAGGGTTGCTTAAGGCTGTTTGTTCAGGAAGACAATCCAACAGGATGGATTTAGTTTATATAAAAAGTAAATAGATAAACAAGCTGAAGGTGCATCATGGGCAAAAACATTTCTCTTATGATCCAAAATGGGGCTCAAAGTAGGCCTTACAAGATCAAGAGGGAGGGGATATGGGAACAGGAAAAAGGGTGATGTCCCATTGCTTGAACAACTGAACTAACTCAAGGGACATCAAGGATGGTAACTTGAGAAGCATTTCACCAATCATCAAATCAAACCCCTTTTTTGAATAAATTATCTAAATAAAGTACCATTATTTAGAAAGACCAACAACTTAAAAAAAAAATTGCAGAAACTTAAAATAGGCCATAACCTTGGAATTTCAACTGGAGACAAATCTATGATGGTTGGATACCTGACCTACATCCAGATGGAACATTCAGAATGATCTTTGAACAGAACTGGAAAACAACTAAATTCTAAGCATACCCCTTGATCACTTGCAGGTGGTCGCCACTGCCCTTTCAGGCCATTGGGACCTAGAATAGAATGTCTGGAGAGAGTTTCCTCCTTTGGACGTAGGAGATTTAAAGATCTGTAGAAAGCAAGCATAATCACAGGGTTGGTTGTCAAACAAAACAAAATCATCTAGCACTATCCACTTTTATATGCAAAGTATAGTATGACAATTGCAGTAACTAAACAGATTATAAAACTCCCACACAACTTCATGCGTGCAGAGAAAGTGGGTATAATTTTATGCAGCGCTGATCACCGTCAGAAGGCAAAACATACGCGTAAGAAAAGTCCAAATGTTCAATACTTACAGTCTTCTCATATTTTCTTCCACAGGCCTTACACTAGAAAACTGCTGGCCCCTTGATCCTTGATAAACAAACTCTCCTGTAGTTGGCACGATTGCCTGGTCACATACAAAAGCACATGGATACAGAAAAGTCTTTGAAAGGGGAGTTGGAGAGCATACAAATAGCTAAAAAGCATTCACCCAAAAGAATAGATGTAATTGTGAGGAATGATTGCCATTGATAAGCTACAACCTTCAAAGCAAATTCACAGGCAAAAGAATGAAAAAAATTTCAGGAAAATTTTACCTTTGTTCGATCATAACTAGTCAAAGATTGCTTTTTCACTGGAGAAACCATCAAATTATTTGAATAACAATTTTTCAGCCCATTCTGATGGTGGTATGCTCGCCTGCTGTTATTAAACTCATTGATCTTCTGTTGCACCTTTGGTTTCAATTTCTCCAGCTCATTCAAAGAATTTAACAATTTCTATAACAAGAACCTCAAAATTAAATTACATCCAAGAATGTGCAACACTTTATAGATCGAAGACAAGATGAAAGCCAACCTTTCTCAAAATTTCTTTCTTGATTTGTGGAGATGATCTATATTCTCGGTGATGTGGTATCGTCTCAGAGACCAAACTAACACCAACCAAGGGCAAAAACCTCAATTCAGTTTGATGACAAATATAAAAAAATAGAAGTCAACTACTCTAAACCAAATGATCTCAAAAGACAGTACAAGTCACTTATGAGTCAAATAATATACCGGGGGCATCAATATTACCTAGAAAATCTTAGGAGCATGACAAATAGATCGACGATATTGTTCTCTGCACGAAAGATATCAGCCTGCAATATCAAAGCAAAAGAGCTGAGAGGTCATGCAAAGCAAGTATTGAAAAAATTATCATAAAAATAAGAACAGTACCACATTATTGTTCCCAGATATTGAAAGGTATTAAAGCAAAACAATTAATTCGGAAGGGGAGAATAAAATCCAAAATGTCAGTACAAGCAATTAGCACTAAAAGAAAAAACATGTATAGTCAAACACTGAAATTATTAGTTGCAATGCTGCATATATGACTCGACATGACTGGAAGTAAAAACTGAACATAATAGCATAATAGTTTAATAGTGAAATCCATACATGCAATTTGTTCATGTCACTCTTAATTAAGATCTTAACTTACTATCTAACACTTCTATATTCAAAAATGTACAAAAAAGGGTAAATACAAATATTTTCATTTGTCCATTTTTATGCAAAGGAGAGCACTTGCACAACATTATAGTTGTCCTTTGTTTGTGAGCAGTTGGTGTTGGGTTTGAATCCGAAAACCAATAATATGAAGGGGGAGATAGTGTAGTGATACTCTCAGTTATCTTCGTTCAAAAATGAGCCTTTGAGCACTGGGGTATGTTAGTTTCTCCAACAAACAGTTTATCAGCTTAGCTATGCACACATGTAACATCACAATGCATATTGGGTAGTTAGTTGTAACTGTAGGCACTGACTAGGAAGAATGTAGGCTTAAATCGATTAGTTCTATGCTTCTCTTGTAACTTTCTATCTTCCCCTATCCCTCTCTATCTTATTATGCAAGTTGAACCTCTTGTATAAAAAATATTCAGTCAATTAAATCAATAATAACAATGAGCTTCTACTATGAAACCCCTCTCCTCTAATTTGGGCTCTACCATTTGTGGCCACATCAAGTTAGTTTTACTTTCATCACCTCTCTATAAATAAATAACTGCAAAAACATGATGTTGAGTGTCAAGAATATAACCTAACATTCTTATAAATTTAAATGTAATAATATATCATAAATGAAAATTCAAAAACGGCTGCGAAAATTGCAATATCTCAGTGAACCCTATCTGCCTCGTCCTCCTCCCGTATATTCTTACAAAAGCAAATAAAATACTAGCAAATTCGTTGGTGTTCACATCATACCGTGTAAAGGAGAAATACCTGTTTGAGGATATTATCGGCGATTCTGTAGTAGAATCGCAGAGCAAGTCGATTGTCAACATCGAGCTTCTGCGTACTTGCAGCGATATTGATGGTCTCCGAAGACAACATCTCCCTTTTTCTTCCGCAGAATAAGTATTGAATATGTTGTTTCTGTGCTATGCGTTTCACTGCGGATGCAGTTCCACTCTCAGTTTAGCTTCGCCGAGTCGTCGCCAATGGCGGCTTCGGAACACAATAACAGATCAGCGGATGCCATGTCATTTTGGTTTCTCGCGAGGGCAAAAATGGTAACTTAAGTTATTATTCTGTTTTTTTTTGTTAGTTTGTTTGATTTGACGATCTCGCACCAACCTCGTTTTTAATTTGATAAAGCCCAACCAGGTTAATAAATAAAAGTTTTGAAGTTCTTTTCACATTTGTAAAGTATTGTACCGTAACAATTAAAAAAAAAATATTCTTCTAAATAAGGGAATTCGTGTATTAACATAATATTTTAAAAATTATAATAAATGTCGAGTAAATAATTCAAGTTAACAATATCTAAAAATAATTAACAAAGATAAGTAATACACTTATCTTATATTACTTTATACTAAAATAACTTGTAGTTCATTTTAAAAAAATTAAATATTTTATATTTCAGTGCATTTAATTGAGTGAATCGTCTTTTTTTTTCCATCATATTCTATCCTTCTCTCTTTCTCTGCCGTTGATGGTTATGTTGTCGTCGAATGTCTTATTGCCATAGAAGTCGGGTTCTGTTCAATGTTTTCTAAATGTTTCTTCTATAATTTATTTGGATAATGATACTTAAACAACATTTTTTTGACAACATTTGAACATCGTTTACGTGTCATTTTGTGATTGGTTCATGATATTGTTTATGATTATTATTATTGATTGTGGAGTAATTTTGGACCAATCAGAGAATAACACGTAGATGATGTTCAAATGTTGTCAAAAAAATGTTGTCTAAGTATCATTATCCAATTTATTTATTTTTGTTATAACCTAAGTTAGCAATTAACAATTTTTTCACTGTTTTCATATTTTCTTTTTAAAACTTCCCAATCAAATTAGTGAGTGATACTAAGCCTATGCACAAATGTAAAATATGAATGGTATAATGTTCGAATGAAATCCTTGTTTCTCCCAAAAGATTTTGAGATTATAAATAGTAAAATATTAACCAGACAAAATATTAAGCAGAGTTCAATTTTGTTTCAAAGTAAAATTTTGAACTTTTAAATTGTGAGTGCATTTTTCTCCTTAACCACTGTGCCATAATAACAATTTATGGTATAAAATTGTTTGAGAACATTGCATTGAATAGTTTTGATGTGATAAAAAGTAACACAATTGTTGTAATGTGATAAAAGGAAACACAGTATATAGTGATAGTATACCAAATCATTACAAGTAATACAGTGATAAGTTAAGTATTGTTTTCTTGAGAGAATCTGTGTCACGTTATTCAATTAAAAATTGTTTATCAAAAATCAATGAACATCAAATGAAATCTTGTTTCAGTGAACTAAAAGTAAGAACTAGACAGAATATTAAAATGTGAAATTAAAAGTTAGAAAAAACTTCTTTGGAATTGAGTTCATGACTAACATTACAATAACTTATCTAAACAATTTGCGTTAACACATTAACATCATTATATCTTGGTTTAATCCCGAATTATGTTCAATTATTAATTCCTTAAGTAATTAAACATAATTTTTGCATTAAGATCCGATGTTTATAAATGACCAAAAGAATTGAAATTATTCCTAGCATCGTTCCTTTTGGGTGTTTTTCTTTCATTCATACTCAAATTTACTTTCTAGTGTAACTTGAATATAAAAAAATACATCGTACTTCCGTATAATGACCAATAAATCAAGAAAAGCATATGAACACAACATATATTAAATAGGAAGTTACATTAATTGTCAGTCATTACATTCAATTCCAACGAACAGAAAATTTAACCTATACATCACAGACGTACTCATTCCAGCAATTCCTTGCATAATGTGTAGTCTTTATGTATTGAGAGGTCTCCTGATGGTCTCCTGAACTTCTTCGGAGCAGTTTCGTATTTTTTGTGTGTCAGAGGATGGACAACTTAATTAATTCGCTCAATCTTTTAATTGTTGCACTTCAACTGCTTTAATTCGCTAAGCGCACAAGCTCTGGTGCCCTACCATCTTAAAAAATAATATTAATATTCTTATTATAAGTAAGTAACTATTTTTTTTTCAAATTTTTAATTGATAAAGAATTTAAAAATTTTACAATTATTTATTAAACTGTTAAACTTTTTACCTGTAATATCTGAGAATTATAATTAAATTTCTCAATTTGAAACTTATAAGGTGGAAGAATGGACTATTTACATTAAACGTATTAGGCTAAGCTTTATGGAAGGGTTCATAAGATGATGATGGAGCGTAGTAAGACATGAGTTTTAAAAAGTATAGAATTTTTGTGTGCATTTGATTTTATTTTTAGTATCTAAGTTACTATTAACCATCCAAAAGATTTTTAAATTAGAAACGGTAAAAGGTATGTAACAACAATTTTTATTATCTTTCATATTTTATTAGTCATTCTTCTCCAAAATTCACTTTTCTATAAAATAATCATATCTGATTTATAAAAAGTATTTAAATTCTAATTTTTTTATAAAAACAACAAAAAATAATGCTTAATTATTAATAAATATAAAAATAAATAAGTAATTATTACCTATATTATTAGTTTCACAAGAAAATTTCCTAAAATGTAAATTTAAATTATACCTTTTTACTAATAATTAATTATTATAATAATAAAACAGAGCATACCAACACTAAAAAAATAAGTAACAAAGTAAGTTACTAATTATTAATATGAAATTTATGTGATATTATAAAAGAATTTTTTTTTATTCAACTAAAAATTTATTTCCACATATATATATATATATATATATATATATATATATATATATATATTTCATCATAACATATATTCAAATAAAAAATATATTTATTTATTCACTTTTTTTAAAAATCTAAAATGTTATGCACACATTTAATAAGAAAAAATAATAAATTTTTATACTTTTCAAGAAAAGAGAGTAAGATCTTAAAAGAAAAAGGAGATAATATTAAGTAAATATAAAAAAAATATGTATATTAAATATTATTTCTCTTTAATGAAATATGAATATGTGGTAGGTAAGAAATGAAGGAAAGATGGAGGAGAAAATAACAGAGAAAAGAGTTAAGAAAAAAAAAGGAGAAGGAGATAATATTAAATAAATATAAAAAAAAATTATGTATATAAAATATTATTTTTCATAAATAAAATATGAATATGTGGCAGGTAAGATGAAGGAAATGAAGAAAAAATGAAAGAGAAAATAACCAAAGAAAAATGATTCGTAAATTTTGACCTGCTTGCAAGTTACTATTTTGACCTGCTTACAAGTTACTTTTGACAATATGTAAAAACTCTTAAAAAGTCATGCCCTTTCTACTTTACCTCATTCCGTCTTTGAAAGAACAGTCAACCTCTATGATCATTTGTGAACTGTTCATTTTAGTAAATATTCTGAAATATTATAAAACAAACTAATAAAGATAAGTTTCAGATTAAATTAATCCAAATCCAATAATAGCAAAATCAACTTGCATGAATGACAATGCTATAATTTTTCCACAGGTAGACCCTTTAATTTTTAGATCACTATATACAAAATAAAGAAGTAAAAAAAGACTATAAATAGCACTGCAATGTGCCATGCAAAAGGAAAATATATATATATGAAATAAAAAAAATAACGTGCTGGCTTGGCCTACTACTTCTTGCGAACAACAGGGATACACTTCACCAGCACACCAATTGGCCAAGACAAAGCTCCAATGCTAACACAAACACCCCATTGCTCCCAAGTCAATCTCTCGGTATTGGCAAACTTTTTCAGAAACTCAACCATCACTAGCTGAAGACCAACAGTTAGGCTCACAATTACAATGAACAACCTATTCTTACCAAGTCCCTTAAATATGTTCTTCTTCTCCATCTCCCTTGCATTGAACTCATTGAACACTTGGCAGAGGACAAAAGAATTGAAGATAATAGTGTTCTTCACCTTCTCACTTACATCAAAGATTGATCTTCCCCTGAATTCTAAAACCAGCAACACCATAACCTGGTACAATGCCTGTGAAATCAGGTTCCTCCACATAACTCTAGTTATCAGTGGCTCAACTCTACCTACAGGTTCCATCTTCATGAGATCATCAGTAGGTTCCTCGGTGGCTAAAGCCAAAGCTCCAAGGGTATCCATTATCAAGTTTACCCACAAAAGCTGGACTGCTGTAAGAGGCACTTTACCAGAAGAAACTGCAGCTACGAAGTTTATGACCAGTGCAGCAACATTAACTGTCAGCTGAAACTGAATGAACTTCTGAATGTTTTTGTACACACATCTTCCCCACCTGATTACTGTAACCACAGAAGAGAAATTGTCGTCAAGGATAACAATATCTGAGCTCTCCTTTGCCACTTCAGTGCCTTCTATTCCCATGGAAAGTCCAATATCTGCTTCTTTTAGAGCAGGTGCGTCATTTGTGCCATCACCTGTGACTGCCACCACATTACCCTTCTGCTTTAAACATTGAACCATCAGAAGTTTGTCAAATGGAGATGATCTGGCCATGACCCTGATTCTGTCAATCTTTTCCATTCTTTCCTCATGCGAGTAATTTCTGAATTGAAACCCTTCAACCACAGCATCTTCGTCCAATTCTTCAGTAGGATCAAGAATCCCGCATTCAGAGGCTATGGCCTTCGCTGTGTGCACATTATCTCCGGTGATCATCTTGATCTTCACTCCAGCATTCCTACATGATCCAACTGCTGCTTCAACTCCTGGCCTACAAGGGTCTTTCAATCCAAGTATTCCCAACAGTGTTAGTTCTGTCTCTTCAAGCTTTTCACAGACCTGTCCATTGGAGCTCTTTTGGGCAAAGGCAATGCATCGCAAACTTTTGGTAGCCATGCCCTTCACAATGTTCTCAATCTGAACCCTTTCTTCATCATTAAAGATCATGATTTCCCCTGTCCGGCCATAATACCTTGAACACATAGCCAATATCATCTCAGCAGCACCCTTCCAATGTGTAACGATCCTGTTGCTCCCTCTCTTCTCCCTCATCAAAATCCCACTTCTCTTTTTCTCAGAGTTAAACGTCTCCACATGAATGATTTCACAATGCTGCTTCACAACATCAATGTCCATCCCCAAATCCACAACAGCCCAAGAAAGCAATGCTTTCTCAGTTGGACTACCTGAAATTTCTGGCGGAGAGGTTTGTTGGGTCTGGTAAACGCTTCCTGCGGTATTCAACCCAATTCCTTCTTTCAATAATTGTACTAAACTCGGTGCCAAATACGCACCTTCTGCTATTTCGTCTTTTCCCACCCAAACCTCAGTCACCTGCATCTCATTCATCGTAAGAGTACCAGTTTTATCAGTGCAGATTGTTGTTGCTGACCCCATTGTCTCACAAGCAGAGATTCTCCTAACCATAGCATTATCCCGCATCATTTTCTTCATGGAATAAGCCAAAGTCAAAGTAACAGCCAGAGGCAACCCTTCTGGAATAGCCACCACCACAATTGTCACAGCCGCAGCAACAATCCCCACAACCGCATTCATAACATCATCAAACTTTGTCTTCCTCCCAACGAATTCTCGGTTACCAAAATCATCTCTGGTACTTCCTGTGAAGTAACGTATCATAGATACCACCAAAACAAGCGCAGCCACCAACAGCCCAACCTTGCCGATAGCAGAAGTCAATTTATTAAGACGCACTTGCAAAGGTGTCTCCTCATTAACCTCTCTCGCTATCGAACCCATCATTTCACCCCAGGCAGTGTTCACGCCCACAGAAGTGACAAGCATGTATGCAAAACCATCACTGATCTTTGTGCCAGATAACAAGAAAGGGTTTGTGTCAGCGTTCACGTGAACGTGATCACTCTCCCCCGTCATGCTAGATTCGTCCACCTTCAACGAATACCCTTCCAAAAGCACTCCATCAGCTGGAACCTGATCACCGATCTTCAGGTACGCAATGTCACCAACCACCACATCAAAGATTGACACGCTTCGGCGTCGACCACCTCGTACTACTTCGACTCCAATGTTCTCACTCTTCGCAGAAAGCTTCTGGAACTGTCTAGATTGATTGAAGTTACTCACGGAAGAGACAACAATGACGAGAATAACCGCCAATATGATGCTTCCTCCATCGTACCAGCCCTCCTTCCATCCATGCTGCTTGATCCCAAAGCCAAGTGAAAGCAAAGCACAAGCCAAAAGGATGATAATAGTGGTGTCCTTAAAAGATTCAAGAACAAAAGAAAAAAAACCTTTAGATGGAGGTTTGGTGAACATGTTGACACCAAAGACACGTTTTCGGTGATCAAGATCATCCTTGTTGTCGCTTACACCACCCTTTACATCGGTTTCAAGAAGTGAAGCGAGTTCCTTGACGCCTCCAAATTGGGTGAGAGACTCAAGCGTCTTGTCCCTTACCATGTGACTGAGAAGATTGGGATCAACGTTGAAGGGTTTCTCATGTGGGGTATGCAAGTGGTCTTGTGCAACATCGATGGCCAGATACGAGAACGAGCGCAAGAGCCTTGGAGTTTGAATTTTGATAGCTTTGTTGGAGACATGAAGAAGAGCCTTGACGAAAGAGATGGCATTCAAAGCCATTCTCCACCTCTTCTTGCATGTTATGGAGGACGTGTAGGGTTGGACCATGCTCATAAGACTCTGGTCAAACAAGAAAAAACCAGTACTATATCTGATGTGACAGGAAAAAAGTACTGAGATTATGTCAATACTCTCAGTGAGATTCAAGGATCTGAAGACGAAGCAACAATTCATCACGGGTAATTTATTTGGGAATTACTATCATCAAAACTATGTTACTGGTTATAAATTACGCGTAATTCGTGTTATTTCTTTGAAGTTTCCCTTCATCATATTCACCGGATTCGATTAAGTTTCATAACGCGTTTTTACGTCGGTTAATTGCAGTGTTTTCCTTTCTTCACTCTACACATATATTACGCATAAATAGCATGGTTTAAATATTTACTGCTTTGGTTTTCAATATTACTCATTTATAGTCATATATTGTGTTTAATTTGCTTTTATTTTTTCAGCAGCAATCTTATACCTATTCATTTTGTTTTTGTTTTTAGTCTTTTAATTGCTAATTCGAATAAAAATGAATTATTTTACAGTTTAATATTTTTATTTGTTCTTTATTTTTATAACGTAAAATACTGTTTTGATGAGTTTTATTATAATTTTATTTTTATTTTCTAACCTATTATTATAAGTGTAATTTTATTGTCATAAAATTTTTTATATTATTCTCACAACCTTTATTTTATTTACAATTGACGAGTAATTATAAAAAAATGAATATATAAATCGATAAGAATTTTTTTAAGAATATCATATCATTATATTATTATTATAATAAGGTTATCAAAGTATTATGACTCTTTTAGTTAAGATTAAAATTCCATGTAATAATATGCGCAAAATACGTTGTTTTTTAATTTTGATTATAAATATTTTCAGTTATTTAATTTACTTTTTTTTTAGTAAAAGTCATTGCAAACATATACGAATTGTAATTAAAAATGAAATGTGAATGTAACCATAAATTTTTAAATAAATACAAATAAATATTAAATTGCAATCTGTTTCCTAAATAAAATAAAAATGTCCTTATTTTTAAAACTGAAAAATATATTATATCATAGCAGTACAAGTCGATGACAACTTATTTACTCTAGTGAAAATATGGTGTTAATAATAAATATAAGTTTGTAATTTGCTTATTTGAAATTTTGTTTTATATTTAAATCATCAAACTATTAAATAAGTATTTTAAGTATATAATAACAATAGTATTAATTATAAACTTAAAAGTTTATAAAGCAATTATAGTCCATTGACCAGTCAACATTATCAAGGTGCCCGTTGAAACTTGCTGAAGTTAAAGTTTTTATTTTTAATATTGAATGCTAATAACAAATTAATTAATTAATATGGTACATATATATATATATATATATATATATATATATTAATGCAAACATATATATTATTAATTATTTTTATTAAATTAAAAATTTAAATATGTGTTATATAAGTACTAGCTAAAAACTTAAAGAAATGTTGATCTATTTAAGAAAGAAAAGTGAACTTGTGCTGAAAAAAATGAAAGAAGTCTGACACAAAAGGTTTGACAGAGTCTGTTGGATACTGCTACCTATCTCTGTTATCCACCAATACTTGAGCAGAGAAGAAGAGCAACGTTGATTCAGAGTGTTAAAAATTTCTAATTTTGATCCAAATCCAGCCTCATTCAGCTGTCACCAGCTTCATTGGGAAGATTGAAGCAAACAAATCAATCATCTCTTTTATGACTACATTACTGTTTTGCAGATCCCAAGAAGCATAAGAATCAACTTACATTCATTCATTCATTCTTTCTTTCTTACTTGCAATTTTACTTGATGAAACCGAACTGGGAGCTCAACAACTGCTGCAACCACGAACAGGTGGTGTTTCTGGTCACTGTCGGTTTCTGCACTGTCGTTATACTTGCGGTATGTACCCCTCTCCTCTCCCACCTTTCTTTTACTTTTTGCATTGGATCCACTAAACATACCCGACTCCTCGTAAGACCCAAGTTGGGAACTTTTTTCTTTTGGGTAAGATCTTTTGGGACATTGTGCTGCTTTGAAACAAAATGAAATGCCTTTTTGTAAATGGGTATATTCTGGTGCTGCTACCTTTCTAAATTTGATTTGCTATTTCCAAAGTCAACTATTCAAGCTTACCAAGAATGTTCTTTTTCCTTACTATCCTAATTTGCTTCAGTTAAGCATAATTAAGATCGGTTGTGGATAAACTCTCCTAACTCTTCGTGTTTATAGCTATTGCAATGCCTGAATCTGAATGGTTTATGTGGTTTTATTAATTTAATGTTCACTCAAGTATTCTCCATTTCTTGGATGGATTTTGTAATTGTATCAAAACTCCTGGTATGTTAGTATTGTTATAAATGCGGTGTATAATAGTATGTTACCTATGTTTTCGTTGTAAACCCACCTTTTTTGTAATTCCTACATTTTTCAGCTGTGGAGAACAGTGTTACTCAGACCCTTTAAGCTTGTTACCGTATTTCTTCACGAGGCAAGCCATGCAATTGCTTGTAAACTCACTTGCGGTCATGTAAGAGCTTAATATTGGTGCTTTTGTTTGTTCGATTAACATTTCTGTGTTGATTAAGTATTGAAAGAGAACATAATTTTTGTTTTGGTTTATCATTTGGCCAGATTTTTAGTGTATATTTTGATCTATCTGTCTCAAATATCTCTTGTTTTTAAGATTTCTGTTTTCCTTCGTCTGATGTTACCACACTTTGCTTATAACACAGTGCGCAACCTGTATTCTTAATCTTTACTCTATCATTTGACTTGAAAATCACAAAACAAAAAACGGCGGGATAATTCTTCTTACTTATGGAAGGTGACTTAAATCTGAAGTAGTGTTGTTTGAATGGCTAAACTCATCTGCTTAGTGCCAAAAATATCAATTTCAGACATAGGATTTTACGTCAGTGGTTATTAACTGGTTGGTTTTACTCCTGCAGCTCATCTCTAACTAGTTTCTATTTTCATTTTTCCCAAGTGTATCTTTGGTTACAAGTTCTTTGGTTTTTTAAGCGATTGAAGACAGGTATATCCTGGTTCCGAGGTTCTTCCTCTCTTTCAATTTTCCTTATTTGCTAATCAAATGAGTATGCCATATCACTTGGCAATAATTTATACTCACATTCTGTTGTAGTGTTTGGTATCAAAAGTACTAATTATGGATATTCTATACCTGTGTAATCTTCTTTTGCTTCTGAAAATCAGAAAAGTATATCGCTTTCACTAAAGAATAGCTAAGCACCCTTGACATGACATTTAATTGCAGGTAGAAGGAATACAGGTTCATGCAGATGAAGGTGGAACAACCCAAACACGTGGAGGCGTATATTGGTTGATCTTGCCAGCTGGATGTATTGTCAACAATTTTTTCTTATACATTTTAGTTTTTTTGCCTTGACATGTTAATTTAATTTACAGCTCTCACGCAACAGATAAACATAGCATTCTAAATTATCAAATCTATTCTGATAAATGTGATCATTTATGTTCTTATTGCTTATCATATACAGCGTAGCAGTTAATGTGTATATCCTGCTTATAGCTTTCGTAGAATACTGTCATAATTGATATTAGTTTCTGTAAATATTTGGTTTCATTTCATCTTATTTGTTTTTTTTCCTTGTATTGTTGATTCAGATATTGGTTCATCTTTCTGGGGCATGGTATTGATACTTGCATCGACAAAACTTCTTACTGCCAGAATAGCTGCTGGTTGTTTTATTGCTGCTCTTCTTATTGTCCTCTTCGTTGCCAAAAACGTAGGTGATGGACACTGGCCACTTATTTTTAACATTGATCTTTCTCCTTTCGTGCTATAATGTCTATTCAGAATATGAAAATTTAGAAACAGATTGAACAGTTTCAAGCATTCGTGTCACTATGAAGATTCAAACCTGTTGATAAAATGAATTATGATTTTCCATCATTGCTAAAATTCAGTAATAACATTTATATGCCAGTGTGTGAAAGTGAAACTATTTTCTGAGATAATGAGAGATTTTGATCCATTATGCTATCTCTGCCTTATATTATGACTGACCCTTTATTCTTGATCTTCAATTCTACATGCAGTGGACTCTTCGGGGACTTTGTATTGGTGAGTTATGTGTTTTCATACTAAAGTTTTATGAGTTACAGATAATGAATGTATCATCTTTTTTTCAACATATTTTATGTTTGTATATTGAGGTTTCAGGATTTATAGTGTTCCTTGGGGTGATATGGATTTTGCAAGAGACAACCAAAGTTCGAATCTTGCGGTACATTATCTTGTTCATAGGTAAATACAGTAACAATCTTTTCTTTTAACATTATTTGGTGTCTCTATTGAGATACTATAGTCTAGTTGGCGAAAGGGGTTTGTCTTAAAAGAATCCCTATCCAATTCCTTGCCCAGGTTAAAGATGAAGTTTACTTTGATCATTTTCATTGAAAACATAACTTATTTTCATTGCAATGCAGGAGTGATGAATAGCTTGTTTTCAGTATACGGTATGTTTTTTGGAAATAAAGAATTAAGGTGGTTTGGTGTTACATATACTTTTTGTATGAAATATTAAGACCCCTTTAATATGAGATTGCAGATATTTACGATGATCTGATCTCCCGAAGGGTAAATTCTAGTGATGCAGAAAAATTTGCAGAAGTGTGCCCTTGTCCTTGTACTGGTGTTGGATGGGGTGTTATTTGGTGAGTGAGTATATCTTATTACAGAGAGTTTACTGTTTTGTTTATGCTAAAAGTTATTGAACTCACTAGTTTATTTGACCAATTCTTAACTCTTTCTGCAGGGGTTTAATATCTTTTATCTTTCTTTGCGGAGCAGTGTATCTGGGTGCTGTCATCTTGTCATAATTCATAAAGTAGCTTTATCCTGCACTTGTCATTAGTTCATGAGTAATGCCTTCCATTTTAATCCTTTTTGGTTTTTTTTTTTTTTTGAAAGTGCAGCAAGAAATGTGATTCCATTTTTGAACGTCTCATGTTATTAAGGAGCAATACTATATATATAATTGATTTCATATTTATTTTTTATTCTTATATCTCTTCTTATGTAATAATGACTCTTATAAATCTATCAATTTTATTAAGGTTAAATATATATAGTGCACCAATTTTGATAAATTATTAGTATGCAAAAATTAACGATGGTATGGGTCCCATTTCCCAAAAGTAATTTCATAGCTTGGGTTAGAAACATGAAATAAGAAAAAGATAACAATTCCTCGTTTTAATTAACAATTGACGATGCATAAGTATTTAATAAAATAATCTATGCACCACAATTTAACAACAAGAAATTTAACGATATTGAATATATAGATAAATTAACTGAAATTTGAGTGCCACATGTTTTGTCAAATTTTAAACTTAATTCAATCTATGAATATAATGTATTTATTGCAATATAATCAAAACGCATTTATTCAACCTACCTATTTATAAAAGTGAAAATCGAAATAAAAATTTACATAATTAATTATTTAAATAACAATATCTTAATACTACATAAACTAAAGTATCAAGATATATAAGATTAAGAACAACAAATAATTATAATAAAAACAACTACAAAAAAATGGTGTTAGTATGTATTACACTTTAACTCACCAATCCAATTTCATCTCATAAACTCTCGAATTAAATAAATTAAATCTAATTTTATCCAAATTCAAAAAAGTTATATATATTTTAGCTTCTATCTTACAAAGATTGACCAGAGGATTCCTATTTTGACAGCCCTAACTAATAAGCTATAGAGACCAACATGAAATTAATTTTTTCGTTTTTCTCAAAACTAAAATTGATCATGACCTTTAAGAAGCAAATGCTTGTATATTTTGAGGCAGTTTTCTAACAGAACAAAGTTAAGCAACAAGGAGCACAAAACAATACATTCATTTAATCATGTCAGGAAGTGTTAATTCAACGTAAACTTGAATTTGACAACTACAAATGCAAATAACGCAATTCAAAATAAAGACAATATTGTGCACGTAATTCAAATAGACAAAACGTCATTTTAGCAAACATTTTCTGTCAAAGAGCTAGTTAAAAGTTTATGAAAATACGGCCACGTACGACAAATCCCCTTCTCAAAAATTATATCCAGTTTTTCTGCCAATAAACTGCATTAAAAAGATTCACTTCCGGAGGAAACCATAAATGAAGGTTTCGAATCAAATGAACTTCAGATTTATAATTATAATAAAGCTCAAAACTACATCGAAGAAGCCAGAAATAGTACTTTGAAAAATCACAAAACGAAAGTCAAATTGTCACCAAAATTTTAACCAGCATACTCCATATGCAATTAATAAAACTAAGCCTCTGAGACAGGATAATCAAACACAACATCTTTGCCCGAAAGCTTCCTGTACACAGCAGCAAATGTCTCCAACTTGTACTCAGTGTTGTTTCTCTCCTTCGGGTCCAAGAAAACCTACAAAACCATTGAATCGGACAAATTAAGCACGCAACAATAAAAATTAAAAAAAAAGGTACTCAATCCCATCAATAACAAAACACTTCATAGAAACCTTTTACAATTCTATTCGAATACAAAAAGTAACTTGGAGAAGTGGCAATAAGAGCTATTTGTACCTTCATGATCTTGGATCCATCAATTCTATACCTCACACGCTTCCCAACAATCTCAGCAGGCAATACAACATCCTCCAGCATTGCTTCATGAACAGCAGTAAGAGTTCGGCTGCGTGGTCGCTGAACAGCAGAACCCTTCTTTGGTGGCCTCAATATCCTCCGGGTGGCAACCAAGATAACATCCTTCAAGTTATAATCAAATTAAAGAGGATCAGTAAAAAATAAATAAAAAACGTGATAAAAAATAGAAAAACATGAACATCTTCAAGAAGCATTCCACAAAGGAATATTTAAGACTATTACACCGAAAAAATTTGCCAAATTGCACTCAATTCTCAGGGATGATTAATTACTGAGGAGAACATGTTCAACTCTAACACAGGTGAATCAAACTCGTAATATGAGACTGCAACTTTTTTATTATTTCATTAGCATGGCCAAAACAATTAGTCATCACAAGTTCTGAGACACATTTTAAAAAATTAATTCTCCTGTTGTAATTTATGCTCTTGCACAATCAAGAGAATACAATGATTTAGTAAAGAAAGAGAATAAAAATGATACCAAAAGTATTCTAAATCCAAAATACCAAAAATCATGCGAAAGCAAAATTTTGCTATATACCTTCCCACTAAACTTCTTCTCGAGCTCCCTGACAAGCCTAACATGAATCTTGCGGAAACCTTTCCTTAATCTGTATGGAACATGAATGACAACAGCCTTGCGGTTCCCAGAAACATCAATTTGGCTGCAGATATTTAAACGGCATTTACAAGTCAGGGGAAAACCAATGATCCTTGTAACAAACACAACAGACATATAATAGGCATGCTTACATGGCTGAATTAATGTACAAATCCTTAAGATCACTTTTAAGCTCCTGGTTGGTGTTTTCCAAATCAAACAAGGCCTGCAAAACAACAAGTTAACACAATTAGAAATAAGTGTTATGAAACAGCAACATTGTATAACGATTTATGTGTTACCTGCCCAACTGACTCTTCAAACTCAGTTGGCTCGGCATCCTTATCCTTGTGGATTTTCTTCCTTGATGTATACATCTTCAAAACTATACAAAACAATAAAACTTTAATGTGGCCAAACAAAATTAAGGATAGTTCACTTTCACATAAACTAAAAATTGTTATACATGACTTGGAATTTCATACAAAGTATAAAAGTCCTAGATAAAAAATATTAGGTGTAGACATTACATAGAACGTTCCCAACATAATTTCAATTTGCAGAGAACATAAAGATTTCAAGAAACAAACCTAACCCCAATCAGTAAAAATGAAAACAGCCATTTCCAATTCTTTAATAACGTCCCAACTATAGATTAAAGCATTTTATTTGTAAAATCAGAATCTTAGAATACAAATTAATTGACACTAAAATAAAACTGAAAAACTTTTCTCTGTTAATAGGTATGCAGAATGCGTAAAGGAGGCAAATGGGTTTCCAGAAACACACCTTACCTGGAGAAGATGCAAACCCTCAGGGATCTGCGGCTAAGAGTAAGAATGCGAGTCCGTGCTGATTTCGCAGTGAACGAAAACCCTAGGGTTTGAGATGAAACTCTTTATAAGGACTGAATGAACGACTGTGATGGGTTTTATATACACGTGGACGGTCCATATTGTCAACTGTTTTATTGTTGGGCCTTACTCTTTTTGTTATTTTTAAAATGTTTACTGATTACAGCTTCAGTTTGTTATTAAAAGTCCTTTCACTGAAACTTTGTTTATTGACTAAAATATCCTTGATGCTTCAATCATTTATTTTAACAAATTATTTATTTCTATTAAATATCTCAGCAAAATAATTTTATAAAATACATAAAAATAATAATTTTTCCAATCCCTATTATTTCTACCGGATTTTCTTACCATTTCTTAATATATATTATAAATAAATCTTCATTTGATAGTATTTCGTGTATCTTCGTATGATAATGTGGACATAGATATACGTGAAAAGGTGAGTAAAAAAAAGAAAAATAAGTAAGGTGAAGATAAAGATAAAAACAAATAGAGTGAAAGTGAAACTATTTTATTCCAGAAAAATAAATTAAAATACGTTCTAAATTTTTATTATTATCCCTATTATGTATTTACTGATGTTTATTACAATAATATAGGAAGGAAGATTTGGACGATAGTATAAGGTGCTATTATGTTCATTCCCGGAATTGGAGAATTATTTGTTTCAATATTTTAACCTAGTTGTTCTAATTGGTCTATAAATTTGCATGACTACAGAGATACTTTTTTACAGATTTTGTTTTTCTAATAGACTCATTGACCTTTTGATTTTTTTTTTTTCATTCAAATCACTTATAATTGTATCAAATAATATTTTTATTATTTATTTCTTTTTCTCTCTCATGAATTCATTTTTTCTTCTTCAGATTCTATATAAGTTATTTGCGAATTATTCCTTAAAAAAAGAACATGAAGTATTTATTCTCCTTGCATCACTAATTTGAAAAATAAATTAGATTTGTATAGAAGATTATGTTTCATCTCATCATTCAAGATGTGAAAAAAAAAAGTGAAAATATATGGTAAAATATTTTCTTTTCTCTTATTATAGTACAAAATCTACATAGTTTAAATTAATTATGAAAGTAATATAATTGATTTTTAATAAAATATCTACTGAATTTTTGTTTGACAAAAGATTAGAGAAATGGTTAATTTTGGTTTAAATGGAGATTTTAATAGGTGAAATTTTGAAAGAATGATTTTATAAGTAAAATTGTTATTTGGTGTTTGTCTTGAGACCATTTAGGACTTAATTAACTATATCGTGTATTAGAAATATGGTTTAAAGCATGAGAAATCTTATACACAAGTGTTGAGTTGCAAGATAATTAGTTGAACCTTGTTTTTTTGACCAAATAACCAAATTGGTTTCCAATTTAAGTTATTAAATTGTTTTTTAAACAATTTTAGTGTCAATGATGTCATTTTGGTCATTTGAATAGGTATTTAGGGACAACCAAATCAAGATTTGAAGTGGTTGTTATCTGGTATAGCGTTGAGCGGTCATGTATCATGCTCAGTGTTGCCAAAATATAGAGCAATTTGTTCTCTCAGTGTTGAGTGCTCCCTTTGGGAGTTGAGCAGTGCAAAACCCGAGAGCAAATGCTCTTGGGGGCGCTTAACAGTATCTTTGGCGCTCAGCATCACTCTTCGAGTGGTGTTGGCACTAAGCGTCTTGTTTGCTATATTGGTTTTTGGTTTTCTTTCTTTTTATCATTGTCAAGTTTAAGTTATCTTAATGCTTTAATGCTTATTATTGAAGTATGGATTGATTTATAATATGAATTGGAAACAAAATTATCTTTATGATTATATACATAAGTATGTATGATATATGGTGATGAGTATGTCGTAGACCATGTGCATGGTAGATGGATGTAATTCCATGACTTTTGTGGAGAGATTTCATGGTGGTGCCATGTACTATATGTATTGATGTAGGAAACTCAATCTTGGGAGTCATCCTAAGACTCTAATGGTCATCCTTCCTCAAGTAGAGAGGGGTGAGACATGTAGTGAGAGTAGCAGGAAGTCTTAGTCCAGGTGCTCTATCTTGGCCTAAGATGTGGAACGGACTAACCTTATGAGTGTGTTAGGATGAAATCCATTGACAATGACTTTGTAGAATAATAGAAGTCACCACAAGTGCATAATCCGTCATAGCTCGACATTAATACATGTATTTGGATTGTCAAGTTTAAAATATGTATATATGCTTAGGTTCTTGTTTGGTTTAAAGGTGGAATGTAGTGTATGCTGAATTATAATTGCATGATTTAATTCTTTTACCATAATAGTTTATATCTGCTTATGTGTTGTTTATTTGTTTTATTTATTTTCTTTTTCAATTATCACCTTAATGATGTCAGTTTAAAAAATATATATGATGAATAGGTGCTAGGAAGAGGTAGAGTTTAGATACGAAATAAATGTTTAATTTCAAATTTCATTCTTTAATGCAAATATTATATTTAACTTTTTGTTTAATGTAATATATAGGTTTTAGTATATATTTTGTTATTATAAGTTATTTTTGGATTAATTGTAATAATATTTTGACTTAATTGTTTTATATTATTGAAGTATAAGATAATTGAAGGTTAGAAAAATTGAAATGTTGCATATAATATATTAAAAAAAGTAAAATAATAAAAACTAAACAAAGTATTGTATTTAAAAAATAATTATAAATAATATAAAATAAATATAAAATTTTATTACGTATTAAAATATCTTTACTCAAAATAAAATATTTTGACATATATGACATTCATTTAGGTTTTTTTTGTTAACTCTTCTACCTTCAAATTCAAACACTTTTCATCTCTTAAAATTTTCCCTATGCTCAACATCTTTTTAGAAACAATTTCACTCTATGAAGTCAATCATATTTTTCTATTTCTTTCATTTTTGCATATATTCCCATTCTAACAAACACACCGTTAATAAGGTGAAACTGGGAGAAAAGAAGCAACAGAGAAACATAAACACAATAGAAAATGTGAAAACATGTTCCTGGTAGATTAAACAGTAACGAACTTAAATGTCTGAAATAGAAGAAAGACATCTAGGAATGGAATGGCATTATTCCTTGGATGAAGTCAGTTAAGGAGATGTTGTACCCATTGTTCCAACACCTGAGGCGAACCATACCATGGTCTGCTAGCATCATCTGCACCAACAGGTGAGTGATAAACTCCATCCAAGAAAATGTTAAGCGCACCCTCCAGATGAGCTGATACTTCCGGCACAACACCGTCACCCCATACATCTGCTTCCCCGCAAACTTGCTTGTATCCCTGCCCGACAAACCGAGCACGCAATGTTGTTGCATTAGGTGCAGAGGTGCTGCCACTAACAGAACTTTCAGACACAATCTGACTGCTGTCCACAGAGGAAACTGCAGGCTCAGTATCTGAATTGTCGAAAAATCGACAACCTTTGATGAACCTTCCTGCTACACATACATACTTCAGCTGAGGGGTGTAAACAGCTTTGGAGCAGTTGTGTTGAACATAGTAAAGGAGACCCCTTGTTTGATCGATAACCCCTTGCACGCCTTTTGGAGGTGGAAGATGAGGGGTTCCAAGAGTCAATAACAGGGATATGTCGGAACTTCCAAATTCTTCCATGTACACGCGAGCAAGCCATCCTCCTGCAGAGTGTCCGATTAACGAAACATTTTCAGATCCATCTGCAGTTCCCTTTGCTTCTTCAACAGCTTCCTCAATCCTCTTCAAATACCAATCCAGGACTGGCCTTGGTTGAAGACTGCCACGCCAGTAATTGGGGTCCACCAGACCGGCGGCGTTGCGGAGCCAATCCAGCCTGGACACTTTGGCCACCACGGCGGAAACGCCGTACTTGTCGTTCAGCGTTTGCTTCAAGCTCTGGTAGTCACCGGAATTGTTCCCTAAGCCAGGCAGAATGACGGCGGGGCGATGGATGGAGACGGAGTTTGAGGAGGAAAGGAGTGGCGATGGATTGAAGCTCTGCAGAGAAGCCACATCCATTTCCTTCCACAAATTCAAATTCTCTGTCTTTTCTAATCAAACTTTTCAGTTTCCATTAAAATAAGCACACTCCTTTGTTTATTTTAATGTCACAGAATTATCTCCATGTACCATAGTTTATTTGTGCATAACTATCTAACCCTGTTTATTACTATTAATGTTGTAAAAAGTACTGAATATTGTTAAGGGAAATGCACCAAGTTGCAGCTTTCTCTCCACATAACAATGGCCAATGGAAAAAACATGAAGATTTTTTTTTCTTCTGTGGTCCAGATTTTAAGATGTGATGTATTTGTACGAGACGTTGGTTAGATGAGAAAATTAAGGTGAGAGTGCAGGAAGATATGAAATACAAATAAATTATTATTTTAAAATTTTTTGCATTTAAAAACATTTTTTTAACAATATTTTAATATTATTTATGTATAATAATTCAAAATTATTTTAGAATAATAATAATTATAAATATTAGCGTAGATAATCACATAAATCATGTTAAAATGCGATGAATGTATCATTATTATCTAAAAAAAAAAACATGTGTTTTACTTGAACTTAAAAATTAGTGTATTGTTTTAGAGAACAAACTACTGTATTCTTCTAAACAAATGCAAAATTAAATTCAATTGTTTACTTTTCTTCTCTTCCCCCAATGTATTCAACTGACTAAATGAACTAATATTTTATATGCTGCCAGTAACTTTTGGGTTAAATCATTCAATTTTTCTCTCATTTTTTAGGAATCATAAACTGATTCCCTTTCTTTTTTCAATGCATCTCAATTTCATTTTTATTTTTAAAATTGTAATACAATCAAGTCACTTATGTTAAAATAATACACTAACATTGTTAAAAAGAGTCACGTGATAGTTTTTTATTTTTTAATTATTTTTATTTTTTATTTTTTAAAGTTTTAAATAAACATAAATTTATTACGTGTCATTATACCATGTGACATTATTACGACCGTCTAACACTAGTAACTTTTATAAATGTGGGCTTAAATACTTTAACCCGTCTAGAAAGTTGGATAAAATGACTTAGCCATTTCTTCTATAATTTACAGTTGCATAAAAAAATAATTTTGTATTTTAGAATATACAATTTAAAATAATTTGTTTATAGTTTATATTGTAAATTTAGAGAATAACAAATGTATTTTAAATTGTATAATTTGACATATAAATATAATTTAGAATACAATTTTTTCTATTTTAGATTTTAAAATATAAAAATTATATTTTGAATTACATATGCTAAAAATTAAAATAAAAAATATATTTAAAATTGTATATTTTGAAATGTAAAACTTATATTTTAAATTAATTTTAAATACAAAAGTTGATAGGAGTGTAGGCTGAAATTATAGGGGTAGAGAAAGAAATTGTCAAATGACTTTGGACTGCAGATTTGCATAGCAACTTAAGCCTGTTTATTTGTAAGCTCATGCAGATTTGATTATATTTTTTCATCTATAAATTTTATTTTCTTTCTCCTCTTCCTCGGTATGCTTTTCTGCTCCAAGCAAGTTGAAGGTTATAATAGTTGTTTTAATTTTTTTTTTATTTATTTCAAAGATAAGGAATAAAAGGCTGTTTTAACAGTTTCTTATTCTTAATTTCTTTTAAAGGTCTAACAAATAATTTAAGAGTATATGTGATTTTAATAATAACGTTCGATTATTTTTTTCATAAAAAATTCTATAAAAAAGTTTAGTGTTATTTGAGTTTAATTTTATAGAAGCAATTATTTTCTAAAGATTTTTTAATTGAATTCGTTAACTCAATCAACACCAATATGTGACTCAACATTGTTTTTACAATTAATATCAGTAAAGGTTTCCTTTAAGTTAAAGTTAATCATTATTATTTAGTGATTGCAATCAACGTAGGGTTACTTAATCACTTTTTATCAAAATCGACACTTTATTTTATTAATATCGATCATCATTGTTTAAATTAATATCAAATAATATTTTAGTTTAAATTAGTTAGGTTTATTTTTTTACCAATATCAATTATAATTTAAGTTATTAATACAAATTATAGTTACTCATTGAATTTTGTTTTTCATACTTTTCCAATTAATATTTATTTTTTTAAATTGTAACTAAATTTTTGGTTAAAGTCTATGATGATTAGTTTTTGCAAATATCTTGAAAGGTTGAAGTAGTGATTTGATACTTTGTGGTCGTTGAGATATTCTTTCTAAATAAAAAGAAAATTAAATTCGATAAATTGAATTCTTTTATTCGAATGAAATATTCAAAATGCAAATAAGCTAAATTGATGTATTTAAATTCTTAAAAACCATAAAGTTTTTTATCATATGATATAATTATTCAATTTTTTAAGATTAAATATGTTTGTAGTCATAATCATGTTTTTAGTTTATAAATTTGGTACGAACTGAAATTTTTTCACGTCTCAAATTTTAATATATTTTATTTTTCAAACTTTAAAAATAAATATGTATAGTTGTCTTGACTAATATTTTTTCATTTAATATTAAATACATTTTTAGAATCAGGATTGTGGAAGAAAAACCGTAAAGATGATCTCTTTGAAAAATAAATCCATAATACTGTCACATGATATATATATTTTTATACATAAAAGATGAAAACAAGAATCATGTATACAATTTGGTATATAATTTACATATTATCCTGTTAAATATTATTAATTTAATTTTTTTCTTTTGAATGAATATTTCTGGCTGGAATTTGAATATATATCTCCATCTTTATGGTTGGTGGAGTCAACAAAATCATCTTTCACAAATTTAGTCTAACTCATATAGTTAACTGGCCACTCGTGTTTTCACATTCTTCACAAATTTTGACAGTATTCACAATATTGCACCATATTTAACACGAGTTCTCCCTATAAGCCAAGGAGTGTCAGTATTTATAGTTGGAATGAGAACAACATCTCTGACAAAAAGAGTAGTTATGGAAATGACATAATTTTAAGCTTTATTAGATAATGTATTTATATCTTGAAACAATCTTTATAAGCAATTATATGGATATGACATAATTTACTATTTATTTTTTATAAAGTGAAATCAAATTTAATTTAACAAGAAAAGAAGAAGAAAGGGAAACAATTACAGAGAAAGAGAGTGCTAGATGTAAAAGACATATAAAAAAAATAATAATATTTAGGCAATATTTTTTTACCATATTTAAACATTATTTAAATGTAAAAATATGAAATATAAAACAAACTATATCGATAATAAAAAAATAAAAAAAGGTGTTCACTTTCTGTTTTCTTCTCTAATTAATCCTCACTATCATGGATCATCTCTCATTTTAGAATTACTAAAAGTGATTTCCACTACAAATACACCAAAGTTCCTAAAAGTGGTTACTTCTATATATTCACCAATTCTTTGTTAGCATTAATTAACTATTGTGTTTTCACTGGCTAGTGACCATTGACCTTTCTCTAATCAGGGATTCAATCTCAATGAATACAAATTAGAAAGCACTATCATCTAAACAGAGGAATACATGACATGACAGATGTACAGAAAACAATCACCATCTCTGAATTGATTAATTTGATAGCTAATCCACAATAACATCATCAAAGACAGTGTTTGGGTTATTCCAAAAATCAGAAACCCTAAAAATCTTATTTTTGTAACTTGCTAAACTGCCACAGTTCATCGATGTTCCACATGGTACATGCAAAATCGTTGCTTAGCCAATCGGTTCCTGCCGTTTGACAGTCAGCAATTGGGTATTGCACATCCTGAGCCACCTTTGCAGTTGCTGTTTTGAAGGTCTCCATCTCATAGGCATTGTCATTTACATGATAAGGATCATATGAGTAAGTGCCAAAGTCATTGTTGCTTAAGGAATGGAACTGGTCCATGGTGTTTCCAAAATGATGAGACACTTTTGGAATATTTGCTGACTCAGAAAAGGAGATGCATGAACCACTGTTGTGTTCAGAGTCTGAGTTCTGCTCATGTTGGTCCATATAAGTGGGACTACCTCCATTCATACTCACGCAAGCTCCCTGCCATGGTATGGTCCCAACAGTTGACTGTTGAGAAACACCACCATCATCATGAACCAAAGGAATTGCCTGGTTCTGAATTGACATGGTCGAAGAAGACGATGACTCTTTTACCTTCTGAAGCAATCTTGGCATCCAAAAACGCCTTACAAGTTCTTGAAATTCTCTGCTGTCAGTCTCAATTTTCAAATGTCTGGCTTGTTTCTGAATCCTTGTTCTCCAATAGTTCTTGATCTCATTGTCTGTTCTTCCGGGCAAATGCTGTGCAATTTTTGACCACCTACAGTCATTAAAGGAATAGAAATCCAGATAAAAGAACTATATTTGTAAATTGTAGCAGACAAGCATCTGATAGTGGCAATATTTGCTTTGCTCCTACTGTTATAGGCGACTTCTAAAACATAATTTATGATTGTAATTTCGTAACTAGATTTTTTGTACCATAACACAAATGCAGGGGAGATTGCATTGATCACATTTGTGAACAATTTTTCACATGAAAATAATGATCATAACCGCAATCATAAGCTAAAGAACGCACAAGACAGATATATACCTGTTTCCCCACTTTGAGTGGAGTTCAAGAATTAAAAGTTGCTCTTGTGGGGTTAAATTTCCTCGTTTCACATCTGGTTTTAGATAATTTAACCACCTTAATCTGCAACTTTTTCCAGTTCTCTTCAATCCTGTGTCATATAAAGAAAAGGAAATAAATCAGAAAATTGATAAAAAAAATAGTAGGGTGGTGTTTCTTTCATGCATTTAACTTCTTATACTGTTATCAAGTTACCTGAACGTTTAGCCAGCAAGTTCCATCGGCCTTCCCCGTGGTCAGAAATGTATTGGGAGAGCAAATTATCCTCTTCAAGAGTCCAGGGCCCTCTTCTAAGTTCATTGTCATCTTCGCTAGAACTGCTGACGCTCTTTGAAGTAGACATGGCTATTCTCACTCACCAAAACTATAAACACTATGTGAGCATATATATGCAGAAGGATTTTAAAAGGGTCAAGGGAAAAACTAGAATTACAAAGCAAATTGTTATACGCAAGATGCATAGTGTATAATATACTATCACTATACACTGTATGTCTGTATCCCATTTTGGGGGTTGAATTCAGGTCAAAGTGAATTACTATACACTTTAATACTTTTCCAAAAGAAAGAGCGTGCTCATGCTCTAAATTCCTTACGACACCTTCCATTCACCTTCCATAGTCTTTGCCACAGGAAACATCGAAAGGTGGATAGGTTCATTGCTTGGCATCTTGCTTTTATTTCTTGACAAAACGACAGTTTATTTTTATTTTTATTTTCAATTTGTGGTCTATAGCAATCACACTAGACATATAGCTACGAGATTAACGCTGCAAGCTTAGGACTAGCTACATTAAATTGTTCTCAGTCAAAGAACAGACTGAGATGAATCGTATTCCAAATTTACCACTCAACTTCCCATGTAAAAGTCCCCACAATTGTATAAAGGAATGGAAAATGAGTGTTACGTCGCATTCTTTGTTATTTAATTGCCAGTGGGATCGAGGTTGGTGTTGCAGCAGTGATTTCAACATTCACCTTTCACTTCTCAGTGATTTTCCGTGTTCTCAAGTTTCATCATTCAATTCTACTGAGTTCAAACATGATGTGGATATGACTAAACTTTGTATACTCTAAACGTGCTTCTTGTCTACTGATTAAAAATCGTTTGAAAATAAAATTACCTACAATCCATGGCCGACTAAAGATCTAAGCTTGGAATAAATGAGAGAAATAAACACATTAAAGTTAACTAATTTCTTTCTACTGTAGAGTTAGTACAAGAAAAACGTGTTAAGACTTCAGAAGAACTCAACGATTGAGTGCATGTCGGTTAAAAACTTCAAAATCCAACAAGTTTCCTGTTAGTAAAACATTGAAAAAAGGTAAAACTAATGAAAAAAAAAAGTAATATTTTCTCACATAAAAGAGCTAAAAGCTGATTTTTTTTCTTTCTATATTTCTTTTACCTGTTCACGTAACTGTTGAGAATATAAATGAAAGATTTTTCCATCTATATTACAAACAGATTATATAAACAAATTTTAAGGACATCTATGTTTACATACAGTGCTTATCTATTTCAGTTTAACATAAGATTTCACAGTTTAAAAACAAGAATAGTTATAGTTTTGACACGATTGATCTGCTGAATCAAACACAGACCGGCCAAGAGCGCAAACGTGAATAACATTACATGTATATGCAATACTGGTTCACTTCAGAATCGATATTTACAATGTGAGAAACACTTTCTGCAGCCTTATCTGAGGAAGCCATTATTGTGATGAGAAATGATATGAGATGAAAGGCATTGAAATGAGATGAAGTAATCGCTGCTTGGTCGTAATAACAGTGACAGAAACGTGCTTGACCAAACATAAGAAAATTTAATAATAAACTTACTCAAAACGTGTGGTAATTGGTGTTGGCATCATAAGGGGCGGCATGGAAAGCCTGCTAGAGATCTTAGAACAGGACCACTTTCTACGTTTATTGGTTGTCACCTGTCGCATGATGTCGGCCTTCGCTTATAAGATTTGCCTTCAATACGTGGTTCCCGTTAGTCCTTAATTTTTCATTCCTCTTCTCCACAAAAATGATGAAAATTGCATGAGAAAATTGAAAAGTTTACTGCTGCTATCTTTGACTTGTGCACATAATTTAGATTTCTGCATTTTCGGCAAATTTTAGAAAATGGAATAGTTTATCCCGTAACTTATAAAAATGGAATAATTGATTTTTTATTTATATTATTTTTTTAAAAGAAAAAATTGGCTGAGTTTTCTGTTGTTGATTATTCAGTTGAAAAGAGCCACCGAGCGCGGTGTAGAAGGTGGGATTGAGTGGCCAGCATATATATTAGTTATTATAATTGAAAATTGAGGATTGATGAGAATTCATGACAAAACCTTGGTCAAGAAAACTGTGGGAGAGCTAATGTTAATTTGTCTCCTTCTATTCAAATTCAATGGGATATGTTTGTCAATCATGGGTTCTTTTCATATTTGAAAATAACCAAATCAGTTCAGCACATACGTGATGAATATCATCAGGATTTTGTTTAGGTTCATTAAATCAATCATTTACCATAGGTAATGTAAATATTTAGAAGAAATTATTAAATTTATGTATTTACATAAAATAAAAGATAAAATAAAAATGACTGAGGTGACTATAAAAAATAATTTTTTGACACATCTAAATATTTTATATTTATAATATTATTTTTTTAAAATATAAAACTTTAGACTTTTATAACATTTAGTTCTTGTACTAAAACAGAGTAAATGCATGCCATTTTCATTCTGTGAACTTCGATACATCTTAGACGATGTTAACGTTTTGGATTAGATTTGCAATGGTTGTAGATCTGGAAGAGACAATAGACAAGACAGGTGGAGTGACAAAGTTGTACAAGTATTTAGCAAAAAACACAACCAATGGAATGGAGAAGAGAATTGAACTTTGATAACAGATGGGCCCATACACATTTAATAGCATGAATTATCACAGCGTCTCCTACACCTCTATTTTCTCTGTCTCTTACATTCTTTAACCCTGAATTACTCAAACTGTAAAGTTTCTCATCTTCAGACATCACTGGTATATTCATTTTAAGATTTAAATATTTTTAATTCATGTACATATATGATTTTTCTTCAGCAAAGATATTGATTGACTTTAAATTCTTGATATTGTTTAATTATTATTTTCAGAAAAAAAAAATGTTTATGTTGAACGGTTTCCTAATTTTGTACTGATATCATACTTATATGAAGTAAAAAATATTTAAAAGTAAAATATATTTTATAACGTGTCTCACACAATTATCTATTCGCAATCACATCCATCTAAAAAATCTTTTATAAAAAGAATAAATTAAAGTGTATTCCACGTTTATATAAATAAAACACTAATGCAAAAAAATAATAAAAAAATCAGCATGTCATTGACAATATCGAATAGAATAAGTATCATCTTAAAATTATATATTCAAATTAGAAGTATTGTTTACTTTTCTTTTCATAATAATTCAAAAATCTACTACATCAAATACATATACTAGATTTTAATCTTAGTGCTTTTTTCGCTTATCTTAGTATGATAGAAGGAAACAAAAAATGAGAGATGCATTAGTACCTCAATTTTTCTTATACTTTACATAATATATTTCTTATCGTGATGGAAATCAACACACTAATAAATTCCTAACTTTCTTTCGAAGGACAAAATCCAATCATAATAAATCAAAACTCATTTTTTTCTTCTTCTAATCTCATAACACTTAATTGCAATGCAATCATCACTATAATAATGTTCTTAGTTACATATAGAGTATTATTAACGTCAACAAATATAAACTCAAATTATTAACAAAACTTTTTTATAATTTTTAATATTTAATTTATTAATAGATACATCCATTTGTACCAAATTTGACTGTAAAAATTGTCAGAAAGATCTATCCTTAAATTACAATTAGAGTTGTCGAATGATATTTTTAATTATAATTTATCATCACATCTACCAACATTGTCTATCCATAAATTACAATTCTTTTTACTTAGAGGTATTCTTCGTGAGTATCTTATTACTTCTGGTCTCATTTTATTGGTAAACTTGCAAAAAAATTTGACCACCAAATTTTCTATCAATTTCTGGAATTTTTTTATTTTGTATATTAGGAGAAGATGAGTAAAAAAAAAATAATAAAAAAAGGAGAGGGGAAGGAAAAGAAGAAGGTGAGCTAATAGTGGCTTGGTGGTAACACGAAAACGAGACAATGACACTGATGATTATTAGTGTAGTGTAGGTGGAGAATGACATGATAGTGATTATAGGAATTGGAAAACGAGGGGAGGAAGAGATACAACAAGAGGAAAAAGAAAGAGGAAGACGAATAGGAGGAGAAAAAAGACAAGAATGAAGGAGAAGTGGCAATGGTGGCTATGAAGAGAGGAGGAATAAGATTAAAAAATAAAGAAAAGAAGAAGAAGAGGAGAAAGAAGGAGATCCAGTCAAGTATTTTACTGACAGATATTATTGACGGTATGAATCTATCAATAATTATCAACAAATATTTATCTAAAGACACGTACGGATGAATTTATGATTGTCGATAATCACCAATAAATTTTTACTTTCGTTTGTAAAATTTATCAATGATTACTTTATTAACAAATTTTTTGTCATCAATAATGTAATTTATTGACAAAGTTTTGTTATTGCTAATGAATTATACCCATCGATAATGTGCGGGTTTATTGTTGTGAAAATTTTTTTACCAAAACTAAAACTTTTCATATTTGATTTTATGATTTTGTTTCTACTAACTTAATGCTTAAATTTTCTACTGAAAATGAGTAATAGATTTGGAAGAGTTAATGAGAAAGGAAAGTGAAAAAGAAAAAAAAAAAGAGAGGAGAAAATGAAAGACAAATGGGAAGAGAAAAGTGATATCTTGTTTGCAAAGTAGAAGAAACATGTCTTTATTTATTAAACACACATATCCACACATTTATACCCATTTTTAAACTCATTACCATCACACCTAATCGGTTAATAGAATAAAATACAATCCTTTACACGGTCAAATAATTACACATAAAAACTTAAATCCTTACATTATATCCGAATACAAAATTATTAAAATTTGTTTATTTTTAATAATTACTAATTAAATACATTAAAGTTATATGTAATATTAAAAATGTTTTTATTTTTTACATTACAAAATATAAAACTAGTGTGTGTGTTAAAAAATATATAAGGACTCAAAATTGGAATTTTGAAATCATGGAAATATATATTTGAGATCAGTCCGAAAGTAAAATAACACGTACAATTATTTATTTATTAAACAATAAATATATTATTTGATTAATTATTTGTCTGAAAAAAAAAATTATCTTCGTTTAAAATATAAGTTAAAGTATTTTACAAACCAAACAACCGCCAAACACATGTACCTATTGTATATACCAAAAAATATATTGATATTTTGATTACCCTTATTTCATTTATAATTACTAGAAAAACACATTTTAATAATATAAAAATTGAAAATTTATTTCATTAATTTAAATTTACATTATTATTTTGTTATAATTATTTATATGAAATAAAAATTGTAAAAATACCATCGCTCTATTTTAAAATTATTTTAACTAAACAAAAACTTCACCTAGTTAGTTATCTTTAAAAAATGTTATGGACGGATTTTTTTTTCATGGATGAAAAAATTGTTTTTGGCATAAATTCTTTTTTGTATTTTATAACAGAAGTATATATATTTTTTTAAATAGTATTTTGATAAAAAAAAAAACTAAATTTAGAATATTTTTGTTCACTTAGCAGAAGCCTAGTGAAAGTAGTAAAGCCCAGTTGAAAATATTTTTGGTCCAATAAATTTTGGAATGGATCAAAGATAGATGACACCTTATAAGCCATTTCTTCTTCAACCTCCGTAATTTCAACTTGCACCCTCATAAATTTTTATATTATATTTAAAATAAAAAATTAAAAAATGCATTTTTAAATACAAAAAAAAATTACGCTGTTAAAAACTTTTTGTTAGGATAAATTAAAAAGATTGAGCACTTCTAAAATATGAATTGTTCATAACTTTTGACAAGATCTGATATAACTTTTGACATAAAACCTCAAGTTTCAATGTTGATGAAATTTTATTTTTTTTATATGCTACTCAACTTTTTTTATTTATATTAAATATGAAAAATTTCAACTCTTAGATTATATCTATTAATACACAGAATTTTGAAGGTATAGACTATGGAGGTTGAGGAAGAAATTGCCCATCTTATAATACAAGGCCACTTATAAAACTCTCCTTGAAAATGAATGATGTGAAGTATTAAAAAAAAGCATAAAAAGAAAAATGAAGGAAGTGAAGGATGAATTTAAAGCAGCATAGCTCTACCTAAATCAGTGGGCACCATATATGAAATGATATTTTGGTCCAAAAGTTGATAGATTCATGCCCTGTTTTATCATTTTCCAACGTGATACCATACAAGTAATAAAGCGTGTATGATTGCATAAAGACTTTTATGATAAAGTTATATACCAGTATTGTAAAAGAAGAGATAAGTTGAATTAAAGACATATATATTTATTTTTTCTTATATCTTACTGAATTTTTTAAATTTTTATTTAACATGGGATAAAATTGAATGGAATTTTGAAGATATCATAAGAGTGATGAGAATTTTGACCTAAAGAAGGAGAATGGGGAGCAAGGTGGAGAAAGTAGAAAAGGTTGTAGCAAAGGTCAAATTCAGTTATGTGTTAGGTGAATCAAACCTAATTAGTAGCAATCCATAGGCCATGTTTGTAAATGGTAGCCTCATCTAAACTCCAACTTGTTTGGCTGTAGTACCTTATTATATGCTAAACATTAAATACAAGTGCATGGGCAACTTCTTCCCACGTTTTTAACATGAGAAAATTTCTTCTGATCTGCTAAGGTCTTACATTCAAGTTGTCAAATTAGGCAGTGCCTGCTATGTGGCTTTGAAAAGGGGCAGTGAGGCCTTACTTCTATAGGGAAGGTTGTCCCAAAGTTAACACTTTGTCTTCGAAAACCATCTTCACTTTTGTAAGAGCTACAACCACAATTGGGTGTATAGGCTAACCAACAACTGTTACTATTTCGCTATATGGAGGCCTAGGAATCTACCTCTTGTATCAGAATTCAACTCATTATTTTATTTAATTAATGAGAATTGAATCAAGTGTCATACGCCAGATATACACTCCACATGTCACAACCCCACTTCTCTTCTAAACTTTGGTTCATTCACTTCTCAAATGCCAGTCCAAATCAGAGCCAATTCACCAAACAACAAAATCGACTGCTTCGTTTCTTGCAATAGCTCAATAAAATAAATTAAACTTGCTTTCCAATAAACCCTGCACCCTCTTTTTCTACAAAGTGCATGCTCACTTTTTAAATTCTGCATTCAACACAACACTACGATGAAAAAAAAAAGAAGCCAAAAATTATAAAAACTTAACAAAGAGTAAATGTAAAAATAAAAATTCAATCCTCCTTCTTCTTGTAAGAATTTCCAAGGAGTAATAAAATAAATAAAGCAAAAACAGAATCTACACTAACAATTTTAATGTGAAAAATTCTTTAATGTAAGGGTAAAAACCACGAGTGGTTCAGAATAAAGAAAAATTTACTATGATCAATAATATAATACAAAAGAGTTTCCCATAAAACACCAAATGATGTTTTCAATCACTTAAGCTAACTAAACACAAATGCTTAAAATGATAACAAAGAAGATGAAAATTTTCTAAAACAGACTGATGCAAAATTGTTTTGTCCCAAACTATATATTGGTTGATGATTTGAACGGTCATGATGAATAATCATACGTCTATTTTCATCTTTCACTTAATTTTTCTGTTTTCAAATAACTCTTATGTGTCCTACTAACTCTTCTTCATAGTCTACATTATTTGAATCTATTTTGTACATAGAAAGAAAATCTAATAACCCAACAAACCAATGCATCATGTTTTATAAAAATTCTTATAAGAACATTAAGAATTAGAAGTAGTGATTTGAAACTTTGACACTAAATATAATCTCTAGCTTACTCGAATGATGTGTAATCCATCTAGTAGACTTCACCCACAGGAAAAGGCTTTTATAAGCAATGTTAGTAGAGTAAGAATCTAGAAGTAAAAGTTTAGGAAATAGGGTATTGCTTTCGAAAATGTCTGTTGAAATAATTGCAAGAGGAAGGGAGTAAATCTTCCAGCACTAAAAGCAGGAAGATTAAGTTCCACTCTAGAAAAACATAACGTTGATATATGGGAAGAGTTTGAACCTAAACTATGTGCTCCTACAGAAAACTACCCTTTTCCCACTACAGTTAAAACTTTTCTGAAAGATCTGAAAGATAGCCATCCCAATTAAAGGTTTCTTTTTTTGTCATTAAATTAAAAGTTTCAAAAGCTCCAAAGAATAGACCCTGCTTTCCTCACAAAGGCATTGACCCATATTACAGTGCTTGTCTCACAAAGCATGGGCCCATGTTGTAATTGGACATTTCTCCTGTATGTGGGGCCAACCTGCAGAACCTTGAGCTGCCACGTGGGTTAGTTAGACTAATCCTACATTATAAATACCAGTCTCAGGCACATTATCCAGATACCACTTAAAACTTTTCAAAACCTCTCTTATAAATCACATGGCAGAATTCACGGCAGATTTGCAAAGCTTTAGACCCTCCTTTCCTTTCTTGGATATCGATAACATGGAAATTCAAAACTTGGTGCCCTTTGACAGCTTATTGGGCTCTACAGAACCTGAATTTCCAGGAAACTTGGAAGAGAATTTTCCAGGTCTTTTTCAATGCGTGGATCACAATGCAGTTACAGCGTTAAATGAAGTTCATGAAGGTAAAAAGAGAGAAGCAACTGATATGGGTGATCCCAGTTCTGGTAACTCAACTCCTGATATTTCTGAGAGTGGAAGCAAGACAAAAAATGTAAACTTTCTTCGGGCTTTGTTCATTTTATTGTATTCTTCATGCACCATTTGTTTACTCATATGCAAGATATATATTCATGATTTATTTGTTGTCTTCAGATTTGTGGAAGAGGCAAGAGAGTGAAAAGGAATGCGGTAGAAGACAAGAAACCAAACCAAGTAGTTCATGTCAGAGCCAAAAGAGGTCAAGCTACAGACAGTCACAGTTTAGCAGAGAGGGTATAGTTTTTAAAATAACTATTATAAAATTAACAAACTGTAACAATTGACTGTTAAATTATGATGTTAAAAAATATTATGCTTTCTTTTCTTTGATTGAGATGTAAATATATTTCAAATTTATTGTTATTCAGGTTAGAAGAGGAAAAATCAATGAAAAACTTAGGTGCTTGCAGAACATTGTCCCAGGATGTTACAAGGTAAGGATTCGATGATGTTCACTTTTTTTACTATACCGAATTCGTATCTGTCTTATTTAAATAGTTAACCTCTGATTTTGCAGACCATGGGTATGGCGATAATGTTGGACGAGATCATAAACTATGTGCAGTCCTTGCAGCATCAAGTGGAGGTAATTGATTGAAAAAAAAAATAGCATTGGATCAGTTATTTCTAGAAAAAAAGAATACACATTAATACTAATAAGTGAGTGTTAAACTTAACTCAATCTCACATGGATTTGTAAGATGAGATTTGTATCCCATTATTAAAATCTAAGAATGTTTGTTTTACATGTAGTTCCTGTCAATGAAGCTGAGTGCAGCAAGTAGCTATTACGACTTCAATTCAGAGACAGATGCTTTAGAAACAATGCAGGTGCCTACTGCTAAATATTTCTTGATCAGCCTTATACGCTTGTTTTAGTGTTGTTCGTGCTGTGTGGTAAAAGGATAACATTATTAAGAGTATAGCCTTCCACTTTATGAGATTCTGTACATCTCCACTATTGTCCCGACTCTACATAAAATATTGTATGGACTAAATGAAATGAAATTTTGTCACATTTTGAAAATATAAGACTAAAGTAATATATATAGAAAGGAAGCAAAGTGAATAATTTATTATTATATTATAGGAAGAAACGTGAAGGGTTGAATGAATAGTTGATTGTGAAAAGTAGAAGAATATTAAATTTTGTTTATTTATTGTGGCAGAGAAGAAAAGCATCCGAGGCGAAAGAGATAGGGAAGTATGTGAGAGAAGGAAGTGAAGGAGTTTCTTGCTTTGAAGCAACATGGCCATGGTACCTGTAACTTGGGTTTTCCATGTTTTAACTCAAAAACCACACATCACATATCAATTCAAGAACATGCTTCTTCTTCTTACTTAGTTTCTACAGTTTTAAAGGATCAGTTTGTATAAGAACACATGAAACACATGAAAAAATGAAATGCGAGTTTTAAATAAACCTACGTTGCATATTTATTTTACAGTTGCTGTGCTACAGATACACGTTTGAGTATTATGTACAAGTTTAGTGTGGTATTTTATTCACCATTCTTGAAATTGTGATTGATTTAATCATTAATTATAGTTTTTTTTTTTTTGTGATAGTTTAAAATTGTCATTACGACAATGATTTTATACGTAACCATGTTATATAACGAATCTAACTAACAACAAAGTAAAGAGAAAAAATAGGGTGACACAAACGGTTCATGCATACAATAAATGATTATGTACATAATGAAGCAAATCAAATAAAAAATAGGAAGAACAAGATACGAAGATGGAACCAAATAGAAATAATCTTACCATGCATAAATCCCAGAAGAAAGTGAAGTTAGTTATTATTTTCTGCATTATTGTTGGCGGTTTGATGATTATTTGTCTTTCTGAGTTTACTTTATATAGTTGGTGAGTATTAAATTTGAAGATCGGGTGGCATATATTTTGTAGTTGAGATTGAAAAATCTAGCATAAACCCTACATTACTTTTGCAATGATACTGTTAGAAATCTTGGGAAATATTTCACATAGAAATCTGTTCACGTGATTGCGTTTGTTCTACTGAGTTCCACACATGGAGGCAGACTCATTGGTTGCCGTCATGGACCAACTCGGAGGTCCATGTCTTGTGGGACCCACGCCAGCAACCACAATCTTCTCAACCTACTTTTCGCAAACCCCCTTTGCCGCTAAGTGGGATAACTCATTATCCATTTTGACGGTGTAATTAATCTCTCTCATTCTTACATACACATCATCTCAACTTTCAACAAATTACTTCTAATTTTACTTTCTCATAATTTTATACTATCTCCTCGCTCCACTCTTCACACCCTAGTTGATATTTCATTATATTTTATAGGAAATTGCTTTTTTTTACAAATTCGTTATAATGATAGATTGTGATTGGTCCGTTTCAAATATACAAACTAATAAAATAATGACACAGTCTATTATCAAAAAGTTGTTAACATATCATAATCTTATTTTAAAATTTATTATAAAGCACTTATATCTTTTTGATTGAGAATTGAGTTGGGTTGTGAATTAACTGTGAATCCAAATTTTATATTGAGTAGAAATAAAAAAGTAGAACATATCTATAAGGTTGAAGATCCACTAATCCATTGTCTTAAAGTTTTGAATAGAGAGTGGTGCAATCTTTTATGTGGTTAGACTTGGTGTTTGTATCTTTCCAATTGAATTTCCTCTTCGATAAATCCAACAATAGTATTAGAGTCAAATGAGAGTGTACCAACGTGAAAGAGACTTACTTTTATTTTAAAAGGTTTCAGATAGAGAGTGATATCAATCTGTTATGTGGTTTAGTTCAGATCTCATTAGTATTTGTATTTCTTAATGGACTTTTTCTTCGATAAACTCAACAAATTGAACACTGAGAAAAAGAAGAAGTGAGTAGGAGTGGAAGCAAATTTCAAATACAAGGGAACCAGAAGCAAAATGAGCCATGGGACGCACTTAAACTAATAAAGTGGTAGAATCTTGGGAAATTGAGGAAGTTAATGATTGAGAGGGGAAATATTGATAAGATTACAACATATTTGTTGTTGTTGTTTAATGGAAAGTGAAAGGGGTTGGATGCAATGCATCGATGAAATTAGGAGAAGAGGACAGTTTGAATGGGGCATGGTATGATGAAAAGAGGATGGGCAACGTGGGCTTGTAACTTGTCGAAAATGATCAGACTCGAAGCTTTTAAACCTACTTTAGCTCTTCTTCACAACAACCCATTTTATTTAAATTTGACCACTTTTGACTCAGGTCTTGGTTTGTCAACTAGCATACATGAATAAGGAGAAAGAAAGAGCTTAAGGGTCCCAAAGTTAAGGTGATAGAGGGCATATCATACCTTCCAAATATTGATTTAGATTTTGAGACATATTTAGGGGGCAGTGGTTGAAGGGACTATCAAGCTTTTCAAAGAAAGAATTCAGACACTGTCACCCCATTTTGGCAATATCTTCTCAAAAGCAACATCTTAACCTCCCACCACTACTTAGTTTAATGCTTTTCAAATTCATTCAACTATTTCTCTATCACAAACTCTTTTTTTAGTGTTTTAATGTATATTATTTTTAAATAGAATAACTTTTTTATTTTATTATATAATATAATGTTTTTAAAATGTCAAAAATTTATAATTTATATTTTGATATTCCAAGATATCTCAACCATTCTTTTATTTATTAATGGTAATCTTATGTTAAGATATTTTCATAATTTAGAGTTATAATCAGACTCATTTTATTTTTAAAATGTTACATGTTAAAATTAAAAAAAATTATAAAATAAAAAGTGACTCATGTAACAATTTCAAAAGGTGTTATCATCTTATTAAATGTAGATCTTTTAAATTTTATCGGATTTAGATGAAATATATGATAATATATGAAGAAACACTATTTTAGTGTTTTCTCTAATATCATTCCCGGCAAACCATGTTTACTTTGGCAACATTAATTTTCACATATAAAAATTTAGAAAAGAAAATTGGATTTTTTTCTCTCTTCCAAGATGCAAATTACTATTTTATGATTATATGATTTGTTTAAATTCTTCTTATTTTTTTCACTTTTAAATTAGTATTACTTTGAGTTTTAGTTTGGTTATAGGTTAGAATTTTTGTTTCGTTTAAATTTGAAAACAAATCGAAAAAGAAAAGAGAAAAATTCACAAGATGTTTTTATAATTCAATAATTTTCTTTCAGAATTTTTATTTCAAATGTTACAATTCTTTATATGAAATATAGTATCAAAAAATTCAAATTATAAAGTATTAAAACTATTCACTAACATCTAATTTTCTTCCTATTCTCGTAATTTTAAAACTTATTTCTTTCTTTAATATTGTAATAAGGTGTTTCATAGTTTTTTAAAACATTTGGGCCATGTGCGGTAGTTTTTTTTATAGACAAGTCCATTTCAAACATTTGGGCCAAGGCCCAAGTAAAGTAATTAGCTGAATATACAGGGTCATTAACTCTTGTCTATTGAAGATGTAGAAGTTTATTGTGTTACAAATTCAATAACATCTTTAGTCATAATTTCAACGTTTAAACACCCAAATATCATACATTATATGCATTTCATATGCACACAGCTTACTTAAGCAAGTTTTTCGATTAACTAAATATAGAATAATTGAACCTTTCTTTTAATTTATTTTAGTTTACACAATTTGAATTAAATTCTTCTATATCTAAGTCTACTCATTATTTTTTTTAAATAAAAAATATAAAAATATTTAATTATTTAAAAAAATTGTTAGTTTTTTAAGAATTAGTATTTATAATTTTAATTTTTAATACTTTTTAACATTATATCTTTTAATAATACATAGTTCTTAATATAATTTGTTAAAATAATTATTCTAAAAATTAGTTTTGATTATTGAAAAAAAATATATTTTGTAATTGAAGTTCGATATTAGTTAAAGACACCAAAAAGAGATAAAAAAAAGTAATTGTAAAAAATAGGAAGATGAAATATGAAAAACAAATAATAGAAAGTTTATTTATTCTTACAGATATTGATAAATAATAAATATTGAAAGTAATAGAAAATTTATTTATTGTAAAGTAGAGAGATGGATGAAACAAGGGTTTAGTGGTCCTCTTGAAAAGAATTTGCAGCAGCTTGTTGACTCCGACGTTGTTTTTCTTTTCATGAAATAAACTCGAGCTGTAAAAGTAAAAAAATTACATATATAAAGAAACTAATACAACAGCTAATATGTTCATGCATGATTTTATCACTGTTAAATCATACTTAAATATGTTTTCTTTTTTTATATATATAATATTTTCTTTTAATTAATTCTGCATGATTAGTATTTCTTTGTATGATGTAATGTGAATCTTAAAATTTAATGACATCTTATTATCTTATTATGTTTTCAAGTATTAGAATTAATTTTGTTTTAATATAAAGAAAGTAATTTATGTTAATTTTTATTTTATTTTAACAAAATGATGAATCATGGTGATAAAAGTTTTACTAATAGAGAAATTATTTATATGGAAAAAGATGAAATATGGAAAGTAATAGAAAATTTATCTATTGTTAAGTACGGATTTGGAGGAAGATGAAATTTGAAGAAGCAATAGAAAATCTAATTATTCTTAATAGAGACGTGGAGGAAGATGAAATATTAAAAAATAATAAAAAATTATTTATTGTCAAATAGATATATAAGGGAAAATGAAATATAATAAATTAATAGAAAGTTCGTTTAATTTTTAATTCTAGACGTAGAAAAAAAAGTTTATGTATTTTTTTAATTCTAAATATGGAGGAATATGAAATATGGAAATAAAAATCTATTTTTTAATTCTAGATATGGAGGAAGATGAAATGGAAAAATAATAAGAGATGATATATTTTTAATTCTAAAAGTGATGAAGTTGAAATATATAAAAATAATAAAAATATTATCTACTTTTAATTCTAGAAACGGAGGAAGTAATTAAAAAATTATCTCTTTTTTAATTTTTGATGAAATGTGGAAAATAATAAAAAATAATATACTTTTTATTTTTAATTCTAGAATGGAAGATGAAATATAGAAAAAAAAATTATCTATTTCTTATATATATATATATATATATATATATATATATATAAATTTATAATTCAATAGAGAAGATGAAATATAAAAGAAAGTAATACAAAACTATATCTATTTTTTAATTCTAGACATGAAATATGGAAAAATAAAAATAAAGATATTATTTTATGAAAAATTAATTACAAAATTATCTATTTTTTTCAATTCTATGCATAAAGAAAGAGAAAAATAGAAAAGTGATAAAAAAAATTATTAAGCTTATGTTTAATATTTTTTTTTTAAAAAAGAGTATCTTGATACTTCAAATAATTATTAAGCTTATGATTGGTTCTTCAAAAAATAATTATTATGCTCATGCTCGGTACAGCAAATAATTATCAAGCTTATGCTTGGTACGTCAAAAAAAAAAAAAATCAAAAGTACTTCAAAAAATATTTGTCAAGTTTATATGCTTGGTACTTCAAAAAGTACTTATCAAGCTTATTCTTAATACTTCAAAAAAAAAAAAAAACTATCAAGCTTACAAAAATTATTAAGCCTATGTATAATGCTTAAAAAAAATAAGTTATTAAGCTTAAGGAATTATTAAGATTATGCTTAATACTTAAAAAAGAAGAAGTTGTGCTTAATACTTCACAAAAGTTATTAAGCTTATGGTCAATACCTCTCAAAAGTGATTAAGCTTAAGCTTAATACTTCACAAAAATTTGTTAAGCTTATGCTCAATACCTCACAAAAATTGTTCAGCTTATCTTTAATACTTTACAAAAAAATTTTAAGCTTATCCTTAACACTTCACAAAATATTTATCAAGCTTATAGTTGGTACTTCAAAAAATAATTATCAAACTTATGATTTGTACTTCAAAAAATAATTCTCAAGTTTATGCTTTTTACTTCAAGAAATACTTACCAAGCTTATACTTGATATACTTCAAAAAGAATTATCAAGCTTAAAAAAATTATTAAGCCTACGCATAATACTTCAAAAAAAAATCATTAAGCTTATGCTTAATACTTCAAAAAAAATTAAGATTAAAAAAGTTATTTAAATTATGTTTAATCAGTAAAAACACTGTTATTTTTTTATGATGATAAAAATAATTAAATTATTATTATTTATGAAATTAAATATAACTTTTTAGTAATTTTGTTGTAAATATATTGATTTTATAAGTATTAATTCAAAAAGTATTTAAATTGTTTAGAAAAAAAAATATGAACACAAAAAAAGGAAAATCTACTTTATATATAGGTATAAATACTTAAAAAATATATTTGCTTAAAAAAATATTAAACTTATGCTTAAGACTTTAAAAAATATATTATTAAGTTTTAAAAAATTATTAAAGTTATGCTCAATACTTCACAAAAAATTTTAAGCTTATAGTCAATACTTCACAAAAATGATTAAGCTTAAGCTTAATACTTCACAAAAAAATATTAATCTTAATTATGCTCAATACTTCACAGAAATTATTAAGCTTAGGCTTAATACCTCACAAAAATGGTTAAGTTTATCTTTAACACTTCACAGAAATTGCTAAACTTATCCTTAATACTTCAAAAGAATTATTAAGCTTATCCTTAATACTTACAAGAACTATTAAGCTTATACTTAACACTTCACAAGAATAAGTAAACTTATACTTAACACTTCACAAGAATTATTAAGCTTTTGCTTAACACTTCCTAAAATGATTATGTTTATGCTTAATACTTCACAAAATGATTAAGCTTATGCTTAATACTTCACAAAATTTGTTAAGCTTATGTATAATATTTCACAAAATCATTAAGCAAAAAATTATTAACTTGAGATAAGGTTATCTCAGCTTAATTGTAGACATGGAGGAGGTGAAAGATGAAATACGAAGGAGTAACTTATCTATTGGTAAAGATTTGAATTAATAGGCATCCCGAATTTAATTAAAAAAATTATTTAAATAGGATGTCCGTAAGGCAATTCAAAGTTAATATAAAAAGTAAAAGTATAAATAAACAAATGTAGAATAATCTAGATATGATAAAAGAATAGATACAATATCCAGATAAGAAAAACAAAATCTATTAAAAGAAGTAAAACCTTAGTTGCATCAAAGGGATGTGAAAATCTCCAGTGAGCAGATTGACGTTCTCAAAATCGGGAAATGGTAAAAATAAATATGATAAATGAGAAAAACTACTAAACACTGATTCGGGTTTTTAGGAAAAAAAAAACCCTAAAATTATAGTAAAGAAAAGAAAAATAATTATTTTACACGCCTAAATCTTTTAGGTTCATTTTATACTATTTCTACTTACTTTTTTTTCTTTTTTTAAAAAATACAAAAAATTATAATTTTATGATTATTGTATCTTTTTCTATGTAAAATAAATGTAAAAGCATATGATATACCGTTACTCAAAGAATAAATAGAATACAGGTATATAATTTTACTATTATCATTTTATTTGAAATTTTTATATACTATCATCTTTTTATTTGAAATTTTTATCATTTATTAAAAGAAAATAAATACTCATTTTGTATATTTCGTATTTATTGTATTTTTCACCTGACTTTAGAAATGTTGTATAATTTATAACCATTACGGCAGAGAACCAAATATTTAAAATTAAAAGGAGGAAAAAAAAGAGATTAAAAATCAAATAACAATGGAAATGAAAGCTCTTCAGTCCCAAGAAAGATATTTATTCTCGAGAAAGATATTTCTTGTTATCCTGCATCTGTAGAAAGAAAAAACTTCATGGTGTTATTCCGAAGTAATAATCTATACTACAAATCAATATACATCTTACTAAGTTACAAATCTATCAGTCATATGAGCTTATTAATACTTTAAACACATAATAAAGTGATAAAGAAACTAACTTGTTCATAAGGATCCATACAAATCGGCGAAGTGCAACAATGGTGTATTGGAACTCTTATTCAAGAAATCAGATTCCAGCATCGAAAAATTGTTGTAATTGGATTTCACCTCGCTCATGTTGCAGCCGTCTTCTTCGTCCGTGCTTACTGAAGCGGCCGGCTCGTTCTCCTCCGACTCTCCCTTTAACTCTCTCTTTAACGGTGGAGTAGCCGGTTTAAAGGCGTCGGCGTCGCCAATGGCAGTATCGTCGTCGAGATCGGAGCGATAGATTCCGGTGAGCTTCTGAACGAGCTCCTTGAAGTGACGCTTGTGCGTCTGAATGATCCTCGGTGATTGTGTGTATATGATCACTGGTTCCTTCTGCTGTACCCTATTCACAGATGATTTCTTTATCGTTTGAGATTGCTTGTTGATTTTCAAGGCACGTAGTACCTTCCCCGTCTTTGTATTCATGGATAGTTAAATTAATTTAGATGTACGATTGTGGTAATTATATATATATATATATAGTTGAAATTCTTATTAATTATTAAATTATTAAATCATTGAAGCTAAATTTTTGGAAGAAATTTTAAAAAATATGCACGTGTACATATACGTGGGAAATGTTAGTTGAGAAAAAGGAGAACAACCATGCCACGTGTGGCGTAGGTGTCTTTTTTAACGCAGCCAAAGGGTCCACGTGTGTGAGTGCCTGCGAGTTCAATTTTCTTTTTCTATTTTTTTTCCTGTTTCCATAAATTGTTAATTGGTGACAGATATTCCTAACCAGTCAGATTCCAGAACATTCTAAAGGTGATGTCGTTTTGTCTGTTTTGATCTGCTAACCTTCTACGGTTTGTAAGTTTAATTGATTTAAAAATTATTTCAAACTATTAAATTCAGTTATAAGATCCAATATATATTAATAAATTATTTTACATTAATTTTAATATACTTTTTCTCTATTAATATTGAGAAATTAAATTTTTAAATAAAATAATAACACTAAAAATGAATACATTTTATTTATTTTCAAAACATTGTACTTATCACCTCGCAAATACTCGGATAAATAGTCGATTATTGAAATTAAATCCAGTATCAACATCTCTATCAATTAAGTGACGCGAAAAAAAGTATATAATAAACTGAATATTTTTTGTTAGTAAGCATCATTTAGGAATACTCAAAATATTTAGAGATATTAATTTGATTTATGATGTAAAATTGGTTCTAACTTATTTTTAAGTAAGTTTTTATTTTATTTTATTGATTCACTAAATGAAGAGTCTAAGAAACTTTAATATTTAAATTTTTTTCTTAATTAAAAAAAAATCTAATATCATTTAAGATTCCAATAATAAAAATCCATTATAATAATAATCTTTTAATATTGAAAAGATATATTGTTATTTTGTTATTAGGTTGTTGATTAAATAAATATATCTTAGTTATTATTTGTAAATATCTCATTTTCAATACTTCGTATTTAATAGTATTTATTAGAGAGTTTTATAGGTGTATATTCCTCCGTTTTATTAGAGAAATTTGAAGGTGTATATTCCTCCGTTGCTACCAAGAAGCTCGGTCCATCAATCAAGAATAACAAATTGATCTTGGAGATCAATTTCACCTAAGACCGTTTGATCAAAATCTGGTAAGCACATTAGTGAATTAAGATCAGGATTAAGGGAGACTTAATGTAATTTGTTTTCTGTTCTTCAAATTAAAAAAAAAAGACTTAGATATTTCAAATTAAGTAAAATATAATTTTAATCCCTGACAAATTAAATTTTAAAATAGTTTTAAAACTCCTTTTAGTTTCTCAAAATCATAATATTTAATTTTAATAAACTAAACAAAAGTTTTAAATCTTAAAACTAAAATCTGAATTATTCTAAATTTCAGAAAACAAAAATATAATTAAATAATTTAAAAAACTAAGTTGGTATTTTCTTAACTGACAATGAATTTTTAAATTAAAAGTAAAGACATGCGCTTTTTATTAATTTTGAATACAAGTATTCCAACAATGTTTATATTATTAATGAGGTTTACTCAAAATAAACTAGGGACAACTTTGATTTATTTAAAATATTAAATTAAATTAAAAAAATATGAAATACCAAATCAAATACAAAGAAATGAATAAAAGTTTAAAAGTATACTTTTTTTATAAAAATTAATTATTTGATATTAAAATAGAAAGAAAATAAAAACAAATATCCGTACGAATACCTATTATACCATAAAGATGAGATAAAACATAAATTTTATAGCCATTAACTATAAGTATAAGTATGTGAAAAAAGAAATTTCTTTAAAAATAAATATGATATAATAAAACTCCGTTCCACATTCTTTGCCATCCCATGAATGAATCTCTTCTATACCTTTGTAATTTAATTCAATACTTAGTTCAATTTTGTCTATTTCAAACAGCTATTTTCTTGTCTTTATTAATTGAACTTTATTTTTCTTAACTTATTTACTTTATTTTTAACTAAACTTAACATATTTTAAAAATAGCAATAAATAAAATAATTTACAACATAAATGGTTTATTATAAACTTAACACATATCTTATATATTAAAATATTCATTATAAATTTTAGTTATTCATATAAATGATCAATTAATTTGATTTTTTTAAAACTAAACTAAAATTTTCGTTATTTGAAGAATTAAATCTGCAACATCTCACATGTTCACTGACTATATCAGTCATGTTCTCAATAAATATTAGTTCCATTCAAACTAAAATTATAATTTCGAATTATTTTATATTAAATGGAACGGGCAAACAAAACACTCCCACATGTTATTTTCTTGTGACGTGACCCTGCATATTAAACAAATATTTGTTATTATGTATTTAAAATATAATAATTATTTACCCAAAAATGTATTATTAAATATTTTAATTTAATTACACAAAAATAAAATTTGATCTTTATCGTTAAATAAGCTAAAATTCTAATTTTAAAATATTTAAATTTAAAGGAAACATGCAGATAAATCCTGACACTTGTCATTTTTATATGATGTGACTTGAGTTGCTTTTTAGATTAAGGTATTGCCAAGCTGATCAAAATGATTGATTTTTTCTTCATGCAGGAAAAAAAAAGTTATTGCCTCATTCAAGATAAATTGCTTCATTATCTCGACCCTCTTATTTGAAAATAATATCTCTGCTATAAAACTTTTAGAGGCTTTATTTTTATTAATTGACATTAAATATTAAATTTGAAGTGACTTATATATATATATATATATATATATATATATATATAAGTTGGGTAGTTAGGGTAGATATCATTCGTAATTATGTCACATGCTTTTGCCTACATTATCATATTGCAGTATTTTTTTTTTGTTATAAATGATATTTTTTGTTTTACTTAAAAAGAAACAGTTATTTTATTCAACCACATCAACTTTATCGCAATGTGTTGTCTTTTGTTGTGATAAAATATTATTTTCTTAAGATTATAATGTATATATATATATATATATATATATTAATATTTTGATTTATATAAATGCGTCTGGTATAAAACAACGTTCCTAACCACATATTATCTTGCAAAAAGGTGAAGAATGATGATTTTTATTGTGGTGTGAGAATTGAAATTGACTTTGTTTTCAGATTCACAGTTTTCTTCTATAAAGTGCTAGTTCCGTTTTGTTAGTTTAGTCAGATGCCTCGGTTATCTCCCAAATGTTCCATTCCTGATCCTCGATGGATATGCATTTCTTGCTATGCTGTCTTTCCTTTTCTTTTCTTTCATTTACTGTTACCCTCTTCCCATCAGAATTTTCCCATAACAACCATACATAGCTGCTAAGAGCATCTTCAGAAAATCAGAAAGTTGGTTTTATTTCCCTCACTGCCATGAGTAGTACCGGTAGTAAGAAAAGGTTCAATCCTATTCATCTTGAAGATGCTGCACTGTACTTGTTAAACCATGTGGTGAAGGTGAAGGAGAAGATGGGCTGGATTTCACTCCTCCTTCCTCTCATATTCATTGCTTGGGCTATTCACAGATGGCTATTTTCTTTCTCCAATTGGCTTTCCCTTGCTCTTGCTCTATGGGCATCTATGCAAGTAGGCGATTCTTCTCTCTCTTTTTTCATCCTTTTCAATCACTGCTTTGAATTTCATAAATGTTTTTTTTTTCCTTGTAGCAATGTGTCACAGTCATTCCCTTTTGAGTTGTTAAACCAAGCCTTTCAAAGCTAATTTAAAATTAGATCAAGTACAAATGAGGGTTGAGCTTAATAGAAGGAGCTAGTCACTCACAATTGTTCGAATTCTTCTCAAAAGAGTTATTCACGTTTAGTATTTCACCGTGTTATTGCCTATGAGAAAAAGCACTAAAATTATACCAAATCAACGAGTTAATAAGAAGATCAGTAGATTGTAACAGTTAACGTTATTGTGTATTTGTTGGGGCTTTGTTGGATTGGAAAAGTCATTGAAGCAATTAGTCTTAGTTCTGTGGTTATCTCGAGAAAGAATATTCCTTGCCACACATCAATGCCATGGTCTCCTTTGCTATTACGGTACCAATTACAATACTTCATTTATTTGCAGTATGGGAAGTATCAGCGCAAACTGCTGGAGGAAGACTTGAATAAGAAATGGAATCGAATCCTACTCCAAACCTCGGTACTTTCTTCATTCCAATTCTCCCTTTCACATTCTCAATGAGCTTCATGAAGCTTACTTTAACTTCCTGTACTTGTAGCCAGTGACACCTTTGGAACACTGCGACTGGTTGAATCTGCTGTTGACACAAATATGGTCCAACTATTTTAACCCCAAGTTCTCAAGAAGGTTATCAGCCATAGTTGAAGTAAAATCTCCTCACTTCCCAATTAATGCATTGATGTAATTTAACATTTTTATTTAACTTTTAAATTTTATAATAAGCTTTCCCACATTTATATAGGACTGCATATATTTTCTTCCATCACTTAGATGATTATATTCTGCTTCATTTTTATTTTTTGGCGTATGAGTAAATTGCTTTATTATACTTAAGATCTGTAATTCTACCTATAGAAGTCTATTGCATTGGAATCTGCACCATAAGATCTGCAATTATGCTTACAGAGTACTATATTGGAGATCTGCAATGTTACTGTTGTCTTGGAATTAATTTATTGACTTTTGTCTTTCTTTTGTGTCTCAGAAACGTTTAAAGCTTCGAAAACCAAGATTTATAGTAAGTAACAATCATTTCATCTGTGGAAGAGTTTCAACTTGGAAGATGTGCACTAAACTAAAATAATCCTTCCTTCAGGAAAAAGTTGAGGTGCAAGAGTTTTCACTTGGATCATGCCCTCCAAGTTTGGGTCTTCAAGGGATGCGATGGTCAACCTCGGGTGATCAGGTTTCAGTTTGCATCTGATTTCAGATATCACTTCTATACAGATTTTTCATAATTTAATTAAATAGGTTCCTGGAAATATCCTTTTTACTGTTCTTATGATTTTACTCCTTGGATCACCACCACTACTTTTACCACTATCTTTGTTACTCTTGGTAGTCTTCTTGTTGAACTGCTTCTGTTGTGTGGTCTCTAATATGCTCAACTTATGCACAAGAAAAATATTAAATTATCATAGTACAAGGACTTTGAACCTTGTTTTCATGTTTAACTTGGAACCTCCCTTCTTACGACACATCAGATTGTCGAAGAAGTTGACAATATAAATCTTTAAAAATGCGGCAGAGAAAAAGGCCAACTAAGTAACTATATGTGAAATCCCTATTTTCTATTGCACATGCTTTGTTGATTTAAGTTCCAGTTTACGGTTCCTGCTGTTCTATGACTATAAATGTCGATGTGTGCCCACATGTGAGATTCCAATGCAGAATTCTGTTGGTATTTGATTTTGACAGCGAGTCCTGAAATTGAGTTTTGATTGGGACACAAGCGAGATGAGCATTTTGATGCTTGCTAAGCTTTCCGTTGGAACAGCCAGAATTGTGATTAACAATCTTCATATAAAGGGTGAGGTATGTAAAAATAACTTCCTATTGGATTTAAAGCTTCTCAGTCATGAAACGAAAAAAACTGAAGAAAAATAAGCAGCGGATGTCAAAGTGAATTGCGAGGTTAGAATTGGTCACTTTTCTTTTCGGAGTCTGATAATCACATTTTTTGGCAGCTTTTGGTGGCTCCAATTCTAGATGGAAAGGCTCTTTTGTATTCATTTTCGTCTACACCTGAGGTGAGAATAGTAATTGCCTTTGGAAGCGGAGCAAGCCAATCAGCCACTGAGTTGCCCGGGGTTTCTCCATGGCTGGTGTGTTCCAGAGAATCTAATTTGTGAAAATGTTTAGTAAAAGCCTATTATATCTGTCATTTCTATAGCTATGATTAGGAAATGAAATCTCATGGTTTGCCTCGCATGTTAAGTTTGTTCAGAACATTCTTGGAGAATTTGAGTTTCTTTTTCTAACTCTATACAGGATAAACTTTTTACTGATACGTTGGTTAAAACCATGGTGGAACCTCGACGTCGTTGTTTTAGTTTGCCTGTGGTTAATTTGGGGAAAACTGCTGTTGGAGGCGTTATATACGTGTCAGTGATTTCAGCAGACAAACTTTCTTGGAGTTGCTTCAAGAGTAGCCCATCTTTGAGGCAACAGAATAGCACAACCAATGGATTATCAGAAAGCAACCTGGATGACAAGGACCTACAGACATTTGTAGAGGTAGAAGTGGAGGAATTGACAAGGAGGACGGGTCTGAGTCATGGTTCAAATCCAACGTGGGATACTACATTTAATATGGTTTTACATGATAATACAGGAATTGTTCGCTTCAATCTTTATGAGCGTCCTTGTAGCGGAGTAAAGTGTGACCACCTAGCAAGTTGTGAAATCAAGGTACTGTCTTATATGCTCGCTTTTGAGGTAGCCGTATATTAATTATATATTTATTTATTACTAGCCTTTTTCTTTAATCTCTGTGGAAACTACTTATCAACTACAATTCTAAGCTTACTTTTTTGTGGTCTTTAAGATGAGGCATTGTGAAGATGATTCAACAATAATGTGGGCAATAGGACCTGATTCTAGTGCAATAGCAAAACATGCGAAGTTTTGTGGAGATGAAGTTGAAATGGTTGTCCCATTTGAGGGTACCAACTCAGCAGAGGTACAATATTTATGATCCGTGTAATAATTAGTTCCTTGTCTTCTATCAAACTCTTTGCTTTATGATAGACTCAATTTGGTTATATTACATTATCAGTGTTTGATTTTCATCTAGCCAAAGCGTACAAAGCCATCCTCCTTTCCTAATTAAAATATCTATTTGCTGTTTAAGTACTAAGAGAAATTAATCTGATTGAATGACTTAACTCTTCTATATTTATTTATGTAATCACATTTAAGCAACATGATTAAACTCCTTGGTTATAGAGACTCTGGTAACATGTCAATTACCAATTTATTAAAAGGCCAGTCTAATTAGGTTAAAAAGCTCAAGAATTGTTTATATCTCGCAATTATCATTAGTCCAGATCATTGTATGCACGAAGGGGTAAAGTTTCATATTGACAGTTCTTATGGAGTAGAACTTGCAGTTGATTTAGCATTCTTTTCATCTTATGTTGATTGGGTTTGTTGTATCAAGTTCATATTATCTCACTGATATCTTCATGAAAGAGCTACCATCAAAATGTCCTTACAACTACATTGTTGCACTTAAAATGAAAGTTGTTTTACATTTCTGAATCACAATAAATTGTTAGTAAATGAAAATTTTATTCATGTTAACTCTTTAATCCATTTTTTAGTTAAAGGTGAAGATTGTAGTAAAAGAGTGGCAGTTTTCTGATGGTTCACATAGCTTGAACAACCTCCGTGCAAATTCTCAGCGATCACTTATTGGATCATCAACTCTTCTGTCAAAAACTGGAAGGAAACTTAAGATAACAATTGTGGAAGCAAAGGATCTCGTTACGAAAGACAGATCTGGAAAAGTTAGTCCATACGTCAAATTGCAATATGGAAAGGTCAGTGACACTGGTTTTCTCTACTGGATTCTGAATGCTTAGTATTAATTGATTAAGTGAGATCTCTGCCACATAAAGATAACCTACGCAATGAATGTTCATAACAACACTATCTTATTCTGTTGTTGATAATCTTTTCAGGTTGGTAAGAGAACAAAGGTTGCTCCTCCTACTACTACAAATCCTTCCTGGAATGAATCATTTGATTTTGATGAGAATGATGGTGATGAATACCTAAATGTAAAATGCTTCAGTGAAGAAATTTTTGGAGATGAAAATATTGGTACTGCAAATGTAAATTTGGAAGGACTGGGGGACGGGTCAATCAAGGATGAATGGATCCCACTTGAAGGAGTGAGTTCTGGTGAATTAAGACTTAAAATTGAAGTAGTTAGGGTGGAGGACCAAGAAGGATCAAGGGTAAGTTTTTTCAACAGGAAATTAGAATTCTTTTCAACAAGTTATAAAGAAAAATGATGTACAAAGCTAATACTAGGTCTATTATCACTTCAGTTATTTAATCATGCGGACTTTTCTCTGGCCACGTTTTCTTTGCAAGCTCTAGCATGTACTAATCCTTTGATATACACAGAGTTCAGCCAATGGTTGGATAGAGCTTGTTGTGATTGAAGCAAGAGACCTTATTGCTGCCGATCTTCGAGGGACAAGTGATCCTTATGTGAGGGTGAACTATGGGAACTTGAAGCGGAGGACAAAGGTTAGAATTCTGATGTTATGACTGTAGTTTCTTGTGCATGATACCGATGATGGTTATGGCAAATATGTGATTATAAATTGCTAATCTTGTCTTTTTGCATTGTCATTGGGCTGCCATTAATTGATGATTATATTTGTGGTAAAAGACTAACAATAAGGGCAAACGTATACCATCTCAATTTTTTCAGAATACTCGCCAGAGGGGAATCTCTGGTCTTCTCATTCAGATGTTTTTTTGTTGTATCTTTCCATTCATTTGTTACGACAGTTATTTTCACAAGTTCAATTTCCGTTGCATTTGCATGTTCTTGATGTTTCACTCTTGCAAGCCTTGATTTTTTTTCTGCGTGTGGCACTATGTGGCAGGTTATACACAAAACTCTCAACCCTCGTTGGAACCAAACCTTAGAGTTCCTTGACGATGGTAGTCCCCTGACACTGCATGTTAGGGACCATAATGCTTTACTACCCACATCAAGTATAGGGGAATGTGTTGTAGAATATCAAAGGTTACCTCCAAACCAGATGTCTGACAAATGGATACCTCTCCAAGGGGTTAAAAGTGGCGAGATACACATCCAAATTACCAGAAAAGTCCCAGAAATGCAAACAAGAAGTTCCCTAGACTCTCAACCATCTTCTTTAAGTAAATCACACCAAATTCCTACCCAGGTGAGTTCATCCTGCATGCTAGAAAACACTTATTTGTACATATACAATATGTAATATTACTTTTTCTGCTCTGAGAATGAAGTAATGGTTGCCTTGAAAGGCAATGCATATCTATTACGATTTCAATATCAAACTCTCTTTTGTCCATATTCAGTGAGTAAAAACGTGTCTATGGTTGAGTTTCATTTGACTATTGTTGGTCAATCTTTATGTTATTGCTTGGCTTGTTAATTGGAAATCATTGCCGTCAGCCAATATATAAATAGTTTGCAGGAGGTCTTTGGTTCGAATCTCTACACACAAAAAAAAATCCATAGAGGAAATTGAAATTCTATTCATTTTTTTTGTATGGAATATGGTCATTCTCATTTTCATTTTACTCTGCAATTCTGACAAACTATTGAAATTGAACTCTTTATCAGATGAGAGAGATGTTGAAAAAGTTTCGATCATTAATAGAGGATGGAAATCTTGAAGGACTGACATCAACTTTGAGCGAGTTAGAAAGTCTAGAGGATACAATGGAAGGGTACGTAGCACAGCTGGAGACCGAGCAAATGCTTCTTCTCAGCAAAATAAATGAACTGGGTCAAGAGATCCTCAATTCTTCTTCTTCCCTCTCTAGCAGTCCTTCTCAAAATGGAAATTAATTGATCCTCATCAGCACCATCTCTCTAAGGTTATCATTAACATTAGATTCTTTTATCATTCTCTTGTAATATATTGCTTATGGGAATCATTACGTACAAACTCCGTACATCTTTATCAAAGAATTCTTGCGTAGTTCCCTGCTACACAGCAACGGTTCACATGTGTAATTGATCAAGAATTTGCAATAAGTTTATGTTCCTCTGCAGTTTGTCAAATTATAAAACATAAATCCCTTTTCCTTCCGTGTAAAGTTCTACACTGTTATGATATTACGTGATGCGTTGAATTTTAAATTTTAAAATATAAATAATTTGATTTTGAAATGTATATAAAATTAAAATTATTGTATGTACTCAATTTTTATTTATTGTAATAAATATGTTAACACAGTCATGCTAATTGTATTATGCTAGTTATAATAATATTTTTTTTATTAGTCGACGATGTAAAATATTTTATACTAAAGTTCAAAATGTATTAAACTTTGTTTTTATTCAAAGAGATATTAACTTAACGGTATAAAATATCTAGAATGTGTTGTACAGTTTCAGTTCCCACAGAGTCGCGAATCTAGACATAACCCACAGGAATTGGTGCAGCCTTGTAATCTAATCTTTCTCTGGCTGTCTTGAGTTTTGATTCTTTCCATTGGAAGAAAGTGAAAATGAAAAGTGATTGCTGTAACTGAAAATGCGTTTGAACGTCACAAATGCTTTACTATCATCACTCCCACTCGCTTTACCCTCTTCCTACGTTCTCTTCGCTTCTTCCAAATTCAAATTCACATTCCCAGTAGGAATTTGCATTCGCGTTCGTGCTCTCAACACCTTCTCCTCTCTTCCAATTACATGCCACGAAGACCACGATGATTTGTTCGCTCCCATTCCCACTCCCCGCCACGCTGACAAAACCACCAATGCCATCGAGAGAATCGCCCTACGTTTGCGCAACTTAGGGTTAGCCTCCGGCGACCACGCCGACAACGATGACGACGATTTCCTGCGTCGCGAATGGCTTCGTCCCGATGAGGTGCTTTTGCCGTGGGACAAGCGAGAGGGGGAACAGTTCGAGGAGCACGAGGAACAGCAGAAGGAGAAACTAAAGAAGAAGAGTGTTAATGCAGTGACACTGGCGGAGAAAACGCTGGAGGAGGAGGAGCTGCGGCGGTTGCGAACGCTGGGAATGAGTCTTAAGGAGAAGGTCACTATCCCCCAAGCTGGTCTGACGCGAGCCGTGCTTGACAAGATTCACCGGCAGTGGAGCAACTGCGAGCTGGTGAGACTCAAGTTTCACGAGCTTCTTGCTCAGAACATGAAGTTGGCTCATCAAATTGTCGAGGTTTTTTCCTTCACAATGCAATCCCTACTTGTTTTAATTACTAATGTTCTTGTGTTTGAGTAATGAGCATTTGCAAAATTGATTTTAATGGAACTGATTGGGAAATTTAGTTTGGTTAAAATTGGTGATTTACATTTTGATATTTTATTGTAATAGCAAGTTAGTAGTAAAATTCAACATTCTGAATAAGATTTTTTATTTAATGCAATGCAAGTCACCTCCAGTATTTTTAACTTAAAACTTGATTTTAGTTTCGAAATCAAATTCTCAACATGAAACCAAACATATGAACATTTACTTAACATTACTTTAGTCAATATGATTTTTGAATGATTCAATGTGAATCCTTGCACCTACTTAGGGTTGGTGTGGGAAAGGACATATCATGTTGTGTTGAATGTTGAATAATTTGTGAACTGAATTGTTGTGACCTTTCGCAGTGTAGAACTAGAGGGTTAGTTATATGGAGGTCGGGGAGTTATATGTGGGTGTACCGAGGTAGAAATTACCAAGGGCCGATGCAACCAATTGAAAAGGAAGGAGATGATCGAATTCCTGTGCCAGCAGCCAGGGACACGGCGCTGATGCTGGCAAAGAGTGAGGCAGTTTTCTGGAAGGAGGAGAACATGACTCCAGAAGAAGTGGAGTTTAACAGGATGCTTGATGGGTTTGGTCCTCGTTTTATTGAATGGTGGGGCACCGGAATACTTCCAATTGATGCTGATTTACTTCCCCCCACAATTCCTGGTTACAAGACGCCTCTTAGGCTTCTTCCTGCCGGAATGCATCCACGACTGACTAATGATGAACTCACGAATATGAGGAAACTTGCTAAATCTCTTCCTTGTCACTTTGCCTTGGGTAATGTTTGGCTGCTATGCTGTTTTGTTGAATTTTTGTTCCTTTTACTAATATGAGATTTGTGCTGATCTTTATGTAGGGAGAAATAGAAATCTTCAAGGTCTGGCATCTGCTATTCTCAGGCTGTGGGAGAAAAGTTTAGTTGCAAAGATTGGAGTCAAGCGTGGTATTGTGAATACAAACAATGAACTGATGGCTCAGGAGCTGAAGGTTTGTGCTCTGTAATTTCATATTTGGTGTTAGTTGCTTGTGCAATTGAGAATGTGTAAAGAAGAATATATATTGTGAACAGAGTACTGACTATTGAGTTGAAAATGTGTAGTGGGTTGCTTAGCCTAATAAAATGGAAAAACTGAACGATTGAATTATTAGAATTAATGGTGCGGTTAATATGTCAAAGGCCCCTTAAGTCTTCAATGGTGCACACCAAATATGGTATTTGTTAGAATTAAGTATCCTTGATTCTTTTTCTGAAGCTGTTGGCTAGAGTTTTGGTTAATTGAGATATAATAACCAATAGTCACCAGCAAAATTTACAATTTCTCTATGATTTTATCTTTGAGAATTAGTCAGTTTGCCTGTTCCATCAACTGTTTCAGTTAGCAAATAAGAAAACGAAGTGTAATGAATTTTTTTTTTGATATACTTGAGCTAATCCATTTTCTCCAATTGTTGTCAAAATATCATTCACTAGGTAATGTTGAACTATTTTTATTTTCTCATACAAATGAAATATTATATTGAAGATGCTAATCTGTTTTTCTGCATTGAGTCTGTGTGTAAATGCTAAATTTTATTTGCATAGTCAAATGGTGCATTCTTTTGTCGCTAACTCATGCTCATCAACTAGTTTGTTTTTCTTTCATGGTGCAGAAATTAACAGGAGGTACTTTACTCCTGCGGAACAAATATTACATTGTAATATATCGTGGGAAGGACTTTGTTCCAACCAGTGTGGCTGCTGTTATTGCTGAAAGACAGGAAATGACAAAACATGTGCAGGATGTTGAGGAGAAGGTGCGGTGCAAAGTTCATGACATAGCTCCTTCAAGGGAAGATGAATCAAAATCCCAAGCAGGATCATTGGCTGAGTTCTATGAGGCTCAGGCATGCTGGGGAAGGGATATATCTACTGAAGAACGTGAGAGGATGAGGCAAGAGGTTGCCAAAGCCAAGAATGCTAAGCTTGCCAAAAAAATTGAATGTAAACTAGCTGTTGTAAGTATCTACTGGTTTTGTGAAGGTTATATATGCTTGGGAAAGTAATTGTGTTATATTGATAGTGCCTTGCTTGTTGGAATCAAACTGGAGTAGTTTGCTTCACACTTTCACTGTGAAGAGGCTTATTGGAATATTCTGCAGATTACCATTAGGTTGTTGTTGGGTCATTATCAGTGGAACTATTGAGATGTCATAATTTTCGTTGGATCTCCTTTCGTAGCAAGATCTTGACTTCTTGGAGTTAAATACTGTAACCTACTTTTAGGTTTCCAAAAATTTAGGATGTTATGTTTGCCTTTTAGGGGTTATATTTCAGTGATGAAAGCTTTGGAATGGACCTTTCAATAATTTGGTGTAGAAAAAAATATTTAACGACCCTTGTCACTCAGTCTATAAAGTTCAGCTTGGCATGAGGGGCTTTTGAATCTTAGCAATGTGGTAACTTTATTGCGTGCATTAGTCTTTAGTAAAACTGAGCATCTGATCCTTTAATGGAACCGTGACATGAGAAGTGGCACTAAAAGGGGCATAAATATTGATAAGACTTAGAGATAGCCCTAGGTTGGAATTCTGGATTAGTGTCAATGTAAATCCTTCAAGTTTCAACTTATCATTTTACTTGTTACTGGGGTACATGCTTGTCTTCTTGCAGTTTTATAAAGTTCAAGTTTAATTTTAGTTTGCTAAATTAATATTTAAAACTCTAAATGCATGAACAGGCCCAAGCCAAAAGGCTTAGAGCAGAAAAGCTATTAGCGAAAATAGAAGTATCTTTGGTTCCAGTTGGTCCTGATTATGACAAGGAAACAATCACAGATGAAGAACGTGTTATGTTCCGTTCAGTTGGTTTAAGAATGAAGGCATACTTGCCTCTTGGTGAGTAACATGTGGCTGTATAAAAGTTTCTTTATTACAATGATGAACAGTATGAACAGCTGTTAATGATAATCTGCAGGTATACGTGGTGTTTTCGATGGTGTCATTGAGAATATGCATCTGCACTGGAGGTATCGAGAACTTGTTAAATTAATAACAAAACAAAAGACCCTTGCTTTTGTTGAAGACACGGCTAGGTTACTGGAATATGAGAGTGGTGGAATACTAGTAGCAATAGATGAAATTCCTAAAGGATTTTCTCTTATTTACTATCGTGGAAAGAATTATAGGCGACCTATGACTCTAAGGCCTAGAAACCTTCTAACAAAGGCAAAGGCATTGCAGCGGTCAATAGCCATGCAACGGCATGAGGTTCCAATTTTATTTTATTTTTTTTAAATTACAAATCTATTTTTCTCATTTTTGTATCTGTGGTGTATCGTTTGATCTTGTATAACTTGTGCAGGCTCTGAGTCAGCATGTAACTGAATTGGGGGAGAAAATAGAAAAAATGAAAAAAGTTGTAAGTACTCACTTATCATAATTTCATTATTTATATTTACCTAAATGGATTAATTGGTCGCATGTAAAGTATTCGCTTATCATATTCTCTGTAATTTCATTTTAACGCGAAACAATTACACCTGCATGTAGTATTTTCTTGTAATTGTAATTCAGTTTCTTATAAAAGGTCTGGATACCAACTTTGGGATCTTACATGGAAAACGTCTAGTGTCCAGTGAGATTTTTATAATTAAATTTATTATCATATGAGAGAGGCTTAAGATGTGAACGATTGACAAAAAGAAACTAAAATGCAAATTAGTTTTTGATCAGAGTGAAAATTAACTATCTGCTGGTGGGGTTGTTCTGCAGAGTGAGGATGAATTCTCTGACGGAGATGACAATTATGGTGATTTCAATGGCGAGGAATACAGTGATTACAATGATAAGAATTCTAAATTTTAGTACTTTGAAAATAACGGGTTTCTTATCTATGAAGACAGGTTTACATTTTGCAATGAAGTTAGTTCCTCCTGAGTGACTTCTGCCATTGCCTGCAGCCAGCTAGGTTTATATAAACTCTGCTTTCGATCGCTTGTAGGTTCATAATTGTGATTTTCATATACTGAATTTTAAAAATTGATCTCAAATTTTCTTGAGGCTTTTTTTTTTTTGGTTTTATTAACTCGATATAGTCTTTTCCTTTTAATTGCCAGCATAGTATCTTGGGTTATGAAGAGGCAGGTTTGCCGACAGCAGTTTGAATGGATCGTCTGTCTGCAGTTAAGAATGGAATATCTGGAGTCGTATTCCTTCAAAGTTCTCGAGGCATGGATAAGCAATGTTTTGTTGTACATTCTGACCCCATGCCATACGGATGCTTTTCATTCTTCTTAGTACTAGGTATAACCCCTAATATAACTAGATAAGCTTATATATTTGTAAATTATTAAATGCATGCTTGTTTAACCTAATAAATAAAGTTAAACATCTTATCAGGCTTGTCTTTGTAATGAATCGTGCTCACACATGACATTGCTAACTCATAATATATCAATTTTATTTAGGTCAAAGTTGATAACTGTTTCTGTATTTGAGTTAAGAAATTAAAGATAAGAATATTTTATTAAAAGTATTACGACTAATTTTACTGTGATTTTTAATCGATGTGTTCCTTTTAATTAAAGCGTTATCGATATTTTGACCAATATTACACAGACACTGATTAGAAAGACAACTTTATTATCTACAAAAGAATATTATTCAGTGTCAATGATTTCATTTTCTTTTAGAAAGTATTTTATAATTATGAGATTAAATTGTATATTTTATATGAATTACGTTAAAATTTATTAATAAATAGAATTTTATTTGAAGATAAGTTGGATAAATAAATAAAAAAATAGCTGTTTTTAGTTCTTTAAATATAATGAAATATTTTTAATCTCTAAATTAGAAAAATATTATCTTAATTTTTGATATTAAATTTGAGGAATTAAGAATAGTTTTGAAAAAACTCATCTAAACTTGAATTTTAATGTTAAAGATGAAGATAATATGTGTGTGTGGGTCTGTGTATATATATATAAATTTTTTGAAGAACTAATTTTTTTATATTAAAATAAAAAATTTATACTCAATATGCTAAAAATATAATTATATATTTTTGAATTTTATTCAAAATAATTAAATTGCATAAAATCTAATTATATTTAGAAATATGAAATGTTGAAGTGTTATTCATGTACAAATCTAGAAAATAATTTAGGACTAGTGGTGATTTTAAAAAAATGAATATTTATTATTTTATTAATAAAAGGTGAAGATTATAAATATAATTTCTAATTGAGTTTTGTTTTATAAAAATCATAATTCTTATACATATATTTTTTCTAAAATTCTCCTTTATCTTTTATTTAGAATTGTAACATCTGTTTTCATTTTTAAAAAAAATTAAAGATCATAGGATTAATTCTTATAAAGAATTCTATTTATTTATTTGATTGAAGTCAATAACATTTTTTTGTTGTTAACTAGTGTTTTGAGTTGCTTAAGATTTGTAATTTAAGACATGTGATCATAAGAACATATTTAGATTTGTAATTAAAACTTTGTTTATATAGTTAGATCATCATGTGGAAAATAAAACTCTAATTTACATTTTTGAGTCGAAGAATAGTTTTTTAAAGGTAAGAGAAGTTTATTATTTTTATTTTGTTTAAGTATTAACATGTTGTGAACAGTGCAAGTGGGGTTTGGGATACTAGAGGGAACTCTTATTGGCGTTGGACATTAGCTTGTTGGTGCTAGGTATCAGTAGGCTGACATTGAACATTAGTGCTTACACTAAACATAAACGTGCTATGTAAAATATTCTAACATTGGAAATTAAGGGTGTTTTATGATCTATGAAGATTTTCTTGTTTTTTTGTGGTAAGAATAAAAGTAATTCTATGGAAAATTGCTCAATTATGCATGAATTTGTATATGTATTGAATAAAAGGTCAACCTAACTCTGTTAAACTCATGATCATAAAAAGTGAAGTTTAAAACTTTATTAAACTCGTGGATAATAAAAAAATGAAGTTTAGGTAGTAAGAAAAAAAATATCTATAGCGTGATTTTGGTTTGAAAGAGAACCATTTTGGTGATGCTATAAAAAATTAAATCTATCATAATAAATGTGAACCAAATGTAACAACAATGTTTATTTTGTTTGAATCCATTATACATATAATTCTATGATAGATGTAATGTAAGACTTAATACGAATTAAATTTAGTACATGTTAATTTGGAAAGTTAGTCTATAATGTCAATGTTTTCACAAATTGCTTGTTTTGCTATGATAGAATGATTGTATGTATTAGAACAAATGAATGAATTGTTAAAGTTTGTGTTAATTATAATATTTTATAGATTTAAATACTAATTTTTTGTTTTTATTTTTATTGAGTTTGTTTAATTCAATTTTAATATTTTTTTTTATTTTGATCACAATTTTGTCACTTTTGTTCAATTTAATCAACATTGTTTAAATAATTAATCAATCATGAATGACGTATGTCATTTGTCAATTCGTGTTTTCTTTATCTTTTTAATATTTTTAAAAATTTTCTTAATTTAAAAAAATGTTCATGTATCATACACATGACACACATTATTAACTGTCCGTTAATATATTAAAAAAAATAACATAGTTTTCTCTTTTTCATATTTTTTTTTCATCTTTCTACTTGTTATAACTAAAGTTTTAAGCTCTCTTGTATAAGAAATCTAAAAAAAAATATTTTCTAGCCTCGATCATTATTTGAATCTTGTTTTTAAGTGTTAATAAAAAAATTTGTCATCTTATAGAAAGTTCTATTTCAGCAAGAGAGAAAATGAATATCTAACAGTTGAAACACATAATCCAGCTTTTGAATTTAAAAATAATAATAAACTAAACTTCATTGTACATTACTTGGATATTAATGGAAAGTATATATAATAGAATCTTGGATGCAAGTGTTCTGGAAGGGTTTTTCCTTCACATTTCTCATCCAAGTTAATTCTGTTGCTACAACCTGAGAAGTAGTCCAATAAACTTTAACAGATTACAACAATGCACGAGTAATGTTTACAACATCAAGAGTTGAGTCTGGTTTTCTCTTGAAAAGGTAGTAATTAACAACGTTTAAGAAAGTGATTCCATTATTGAACTTATAAATGGAACCATTTTCATCTACAGCACAATAATTCACAAGCTAGGTTTACATGATTTACACAGGCACTTCACCAAATGGAGTCCATATTGAATGGTTGCTCCTGCAGTTCTAAACCTCTAGAAGAAGCTGAGACACTGAGATTTGGAGTGAGATTATCAGTTCCAATATTATTGTGAGGAAATGTTTGAGGAACGTACGTTGCAAAGTGATCACCAGTTGCAGCTTCTCTTTGTTGATATGTACTCCTAAGCTGCAATGCCCTGAGAAGCAATGAATTGACAGAAAGGTTTGGATTCAGCATCAACCCAGAAGGCCATGGAAGAGATGGAAGCTCAGTTGCAGAAGGCCAATTCATGTTCAAGTTCATGTTTGTGCTGACATTGCTTGGATCACCACTGTTGTAAATTTGTGCTGCAACACTAGATGAATTTGCAATGCTATTCAGATTTGGTAGGTCTGCATCACCAAATTCATTCGCCATTGAGGTAGGAGACTCTTGAGATGGTTGAGAGGATGATGTCTGCTGTGCTTTCTTTGGTGCTGAGCTCTTCTGGAAGACTCTGCAAATCACCCATTCTTCCTGCAAAAGTTAACAAAACCATCTCAAATAAAAAACTATGCATGACAGATAACTTTCGTTTTAATTCAAGTTGTTTTTCTTTTAATAAATGACTATAAATCATAACTGTTTATAAAATACACTCTTCCATTTAAAGAAAATAAATTGTAATTTATTTCAGTTATATATGACTCTATGAATATTTAAGTACACGAAGTTATCGATGTATCAAGAAACAACCAAAATTACCACGAATCTGTGTTTGCGTGTGATATTTCAAGAAGACCATAATTATATTGATGCATTTATTTAATGATGTTTAAAAGCTGATTATGTTGTTGTAAAAGATATACATGTGTTGAATATTCAAAATAAGTTTAAACATTTTTCAAACTCAGTTATTGCATGTGCTTTCTCGACACACATGCATATATGCATTAGAATATTTCAAGAAAATGGTATATTCTTGATGATCCAATCTAATTCACGTAATAAATTAAAGAGTGTCTGATTTTGAAAAGCGAAATAAATATATTTATTTTATTTTATTTTATTTTATTTTAAATAGCTATATACGTGTGTTTTTCTTTTTGCAATATATGCCTTGTGAATTACTCGCATAATAATAATTATTTTTTTCTCTTAATAGCTATTCAAAGAAAAAAGAACATAGCTTTCCTAACTTTTCAATTAATATCCTTAAAGAAAAACGTTTAATTAATAATTATAATAAGATATTTGAACATTATTGGTACAATTAAATTATCGAAAACTTTCAACTCCAATAATTTTATAATTTTATTATGAATGAAACATTCTGCTATGATCAATTAAATGAATATTTATGAGAATTGATGTCTGTTGTATTTATAAAATGAATATGATATTTATTGATAGTATATATATGTGAATGGAATGCAGAATGCATTGATTTACTTACCTTAGAAGATCTATAGGGCTGCTTGTTTTGAAGTCTATATTCATGCATAACCCAGTTACTTTTCTCACCCCTTGGAGCTCTACCCATGTAAAACACCAAAGTTTTCTTCATCCCTATCAAAACTCCACCGCCAAATATCTCCTTATCTTTTCCGGTAGTTTTCCAATACCCTGATTCCGTCGCACGGTTCGTCCGAAGCCCTGTCGGATATTTCCGATCTTTCAGGCTGAAGAAATACCATTCCTTCTCCCCCATCGAAGCCTTACCTATTATTTCATATCACAAAAACATCAAATTTCTCACTTATTCCTACATGCATGCACCTCAAAACTATACTTACAGACATTCATTTTAATGTTTTAAAACATATTAAAATGATCTTTAAAGTACTAACGTTAGTATACTATTAATGCTCCAGAAGACAACACCAAAAAATTCAGAAGGAATGTCAAATTTTCTTGAATAACCTACAAATAAATGAGGAAATTGGTTTGAAGAACAAGACATATACATATACCAAGTTCGTTTACTCATTTAGTTACGCTTCTGATGATGAAAATTTACAGACAGAAAAGGTATATTTTCTGTTTTTCTGACTTGAAACATGTAAATTATCTTGCAAATAACCGTAAATCAAAGAACATATGTATAAGGTCATGCAAGGATATTAATAAAAAGAAGGTATATATAATATAGGTGTAGGTTTTGGAATTGAAGAGAGTGAAAAGCAGGTATATAATAAAGAGAGATGATGAGGAAGAAGTGTAAAAGTGTACCTGGGAGGTCCCAAGGTTCAGATTTATTGAGATCAACAACAGCAACAACCTTGGATGTGAAGCTAACGTCAGACACTTTCCTTAATAAATAATATGTGATGAGTTCTTCATCTGTAGGATGGAACCTGAACCCAGGAGGTAGGTTTTCTTCCATGTTCTTAACTGTCAGCCCAATTAATTAAAGGATTCCTTCAAGACTCTACCTTGCCAAAACTGAAAAACCTTCTTCAGAACTATAGTACGGAAAATAGATCATCAAAATTTATAAGCTCTTTTTCATCACCAAGAACACCTCTTATAAATGGCTTCTCCGCTTTTCACAACTTGCATCCACATATTATTTTTAATAAATACATGCACAGCTAACTCTTTGACAAACATGAACTCTCCCAAAACCTAGTAGTTTTTTTCTTCCTGTATATTAATTTTAAATAACTATCTATCAAGCTTCGGTTACGTATATCGTGGATTAATAACAATACTACCACTTTGTTTTACGCGTATTTACTCACTCAAACCAAGAGTAAATACGAGCTTGAATAGTCCAATATTGTGCGTTTTGTGTTATAGTCAATAATCCAGCCAAAAAGTGTCATAATCAATTAGTATAAAGGGATGGGAAAATGTGTAGTATTTATTAGGAAGGCTAGTTGCAATTATTTGTGCACGAGGGGGTTGAGTCTATGTTACACCCTAATTGGGATATAGATTTTCGTCTACTATGATCCTCTTCAACTACCTTCACCCATTTCTACCCACCAAAACCTTTGCCAAACTTCTGCTATAGTCCAATCACAACGTGTGCTTAATTCAAACCACATTCTCTCTCATCGTAGATGCTGTAGCTACATATGTATCAAACAGTGCCCAATACCTACCGTTATTCCTCAAAATTCTAAGAAAATTACTCTCAGTACGCTAATTAAATGATCTTGTTTAACCAAAACGAAGTTTCATGTGTACAATAGCAGCTCTTACATTGATTAATGACTGTTAGGAAGGGGTGTTTATGTGGACTATTGACATATTATTATTTATTTTTGGTTAGTGTTTACGTCGACTAGTATTACTATGAGTGGTTAAAATGGTCACCAACCTTTGGCTATAGGGTAAACGTTTCCGTTGGACCTTTTCAATCGTATTTCATGGCTAATCTTCAAAGCATCCCAAATTTCAATCCTACCCAAAACTTTGCGAATCCCTCATTTTCTGCATTTTTTAGGAACATGAGGATTCTAGAACCAGAGCTCTTTTACTCACTTTTTCATTCGTTATACATAGGGATGGGAACAACCAATCTAAGCGAACACAAGCTCATTGTTCAAATTAAGCCAAATAATTATAGACTAAATGTTATTTTCTTCCCAACCATGTGTCTCATAAGACAAGGATGACAGATGTCTCAATATAATATATTCATAAGTAAAGTAAAGATTTCTTATAAATGTTTTAATCTTTAATAAGAATCTGAGTTATAATATAAGAATAAAGAGAAATGAAAAATCAAATAATATGTATAAAACATTTCATAACTTTTTTATATCTCTATATATAAGAATATAAGTAAGTTTAAGAAACTTTAGAAACCTTAAAATAAAGCTCAAACACATCAAAATAATAAAAATAACAGAAGACAAAAATTACAAATACAAACTTTTACAAGTACTAACTCTTTAAGGAGGACCTCAAAACCTTCAATTTTGTCACCAACTACGAAAACCTTTACCACATGATGCTTGAATATGATTGTCTCTCTTAGAACCCTACACCTCTCTTTCTCTTAGAGTTGTACACCTCTTATAGAATGTGGTATTTGTTATGTAAATGACCATGTATTATACTAAACCATTAACATTTTAATTGAGAATTTGTGCTTGGGAACTATTATTATCGTGTAAGGTATTTATTATCATCATGTATTATAGATCATAAAGATTTTATTTAAAAATTTATGCTTGGGAATTATGATTATTTTATCGGGTATTTATTATATAAATACAGAAGGAATAATCATGAAAAAAAAAACATATACTTTCTATAGTGGTTAAGGTTAAACTGGTCATGGAAAGTATTATTTCTCATGACATATGTAACACTAATCATTAGTATCATATTATATGAAGATTAAAACTCTAATCATCATCACAGGACCACATTTAATGAAGATTAAAACTCTAATAATCACCATAGGAAGTTTTCTTTGATGGATATGACATTTTTAATGCTTTTTCCTATGATTATTCATTTCCAATCGATATAGAAGTGATTTTTGATGACAATTCTTCAACCGTTATAAAAATATAAATTTTTTATGTTACATGTATTTATGATGATTCTAAAATTGTCATAAAAAATATTCTTTTAAATAATTGATATTATATTTAAAAAATAAACTTTAAATCTAAGGTAGTAACTTTAAATTAACTTAATTTTATAAGCTGAGGTTTATGCTTTCACCGTATAAATTCGTTTTATTTTTAATTATGTTATCTTCAATGTAATAATCTCCTTTTTCGTGTGTTATGGTACAGCGGTGAAAGCAAACGAAAGATAAAAGAAGACAGTAATGCGATAATTGAGTTGTACTTGATCGATGAATTGTTTAGCTTATGAAAAAGAAATATGATTAATTCAATTTAATATATTAGAATTAGGGTTTTTAATTGTAATTACTTAGTGGAGACTGCAGCAAGGCAGATAAGACCGCCATCACGATTTGATGTTAAGATCAGGAATCAACTTTAAAGTGGATCTCTTAATGACACAACAATTTTCAGTTTCAACCATTGTTATAAAAATTATCTTTACACTTTCTTCTTTTCTAAGTTAACCAACCAAACCCTATTCAGGTTTGAATAATATCATGACAAAAGTAACCTTTTTTTTTTCTTCATTTAACTAACCGTGTTATTTTTTAGCATCTAACTGATTATATCAATGAATATTAATTATAATCAATCAAATTCTTCTTGTTCAATTTAATTCAAAGATTAACTTTTTTTAATTCATTAATTAATTTAGAATAAATCTAATAAGTCATGTTTGGCATTGGATTGCAATAACATCTTTAGATTTAAGCTATTTTGATTAGTTGAGGTTTAATTTTTTTTTAACTGGTCTAATCCTACCGTAAAAATTCAAAACCACCTTCCTTGTTGTTCTATGTTAATATTTTTTTTTTCAATTCATATATGATTAAATATCCTTTAAAGTTAATTAACAGTTTACACTGATCCTGTGTTAACACCTGACTGCAGTAATGGAGTGATTAATCACAATATCTACTATAAGCCGATCTAAATTAGTTGTAATTGACTTGATATATAAACATTTAATATTTGTATTTAATCTTTAAGAATAAAAAAAATATAATATCTTATTTTGTTTTAGTAAAATATATATGTTTTTTTATATATATAACGCACAATCAATTTTTAATCTTTAGTGCAATAAAAAAATTAATTTCCTACAATAATTATAATTGTATTTTAGTTTTACTCGTATTGCACTTAGATCTGATGTAGATATCGTTATAAGATATTTGTAACATAATAATTTATTATATATTTTATAGTTAAATATGTTTTTGGTCACTTAATTTTTTAGTAAAAATTGAAATTAGTTTCATCTAGAAACTTTGGATATTAATTTAGTCTTTCATCTTTAAAACTGTGTGAATTCAATTCTTTTAACGAAATTTTGTTAAGTTTATTTAACGGTGTAAATAACCCAATTGTTATCATAAAATGTATTTAAAACATCCAATAAACTTACTAAAATTTGGTTAAAAAGACTAAGTCCACACATTTCTAAAGTTAAATAACTAAATTGGACCAAAGTTATGAAGAATGAATAATTCTAATTTTCATTGAAAGTAAGTTATAAAAACATATTTAATCCTATATTTTATTTAAGTACTTCTAAATTTTAATGTTAATATAATTTTAAAAAATTGATTGAATACAATTTAATGTTAATATATTTGGATGTTATATTAAATAGGTTGATTGATTACCTAAATGTAGAGCCGTCAAAATGGGTCCTAACCCGCGAGCCAATCCGGCCCACTACGGGTTTGGGCCGGGTTGGGTTTGAAAAAATTGAATTTTTTTTATGCGGGTCAGATTTTAACCCGACTCATTTAAACCCAGCTCATGTGGGTTGAATCCATGGTGGGCCGGGTTGGCCCACCAACCCACCTACCTAATTTTTTTTTTTAATTTATTATTTTATTTATGAAACCCCTAAAAAATAAAATACTCTATTCACTCACTATGTATACTAAATTGTACTTTTTATTATTATTTTGAATTTTCTTCAGTTTAACATCATTTTTTGGGAGTGAAATTTGTTTAAATTTAAATATAGAAAGTCTATAATTTTTAAAAAAAAAAATTATAATTAAATGGGCTAGTGATCCAACCCGTTTACCACCAACTTGTGGTGGGTCGAGCCGGGTTCAGATTTTTCTGGCTCGCTAATAAATGAGTCAGGTTGGTTTGGCTCACTAAGTGACCAACCCGTGGTGGGTCGGGCCGGGTCGAACCGAGTTACCCGTTTTGACAGCTCTATCTAAATTTTAATATTAATATAATTTTATTTAAGTACTTCTAAATTTTAATGTTAATATAATTTTAAAAAATTGATTGAATTAATACAATTTAATGTTAATATATTTGGATGTTATATTAAATAGGTTGATTAATTACCTAAATGAAACATTATCATTCTTGAAAAATAGTTAGGGAGTTACTAATGATTTCTTTTGTATTATTTTGAGTTAAACATTTTACCTACAGTTAATATTTGTCAATAATAACAAAAATCTGTTGATAAATTAATCATATTTATCAACAAATTATCAACAAATAGATTCATTAGTAAAGTAGTTATCAATAAAGTTTATTATCCGTTAGTAAGTACTGACAACCTCAAATATGTCAGTTATATCCGTCGTTAACAATGATATTATTACTTCTTATAAATGATATTACTAAAATAATTTTCTTTTTGCTTTTGTTGAAACAGATAAGTAATTAATTTAAGAACAAATTAAAAATAAAAAATTAATGCGTCATTGAATACTGAAAATATCAATTATTTTTTAAAAGATTAAAGCTCCATTAATTTTGAGACGAAAAGGTATTAACTAACTTATATATAAGTAAACATAAAAGGTATTAACTAAATCATATATATAAGTGATATACCAATACTTTAACTATCGTAAATTCAAATTACAATTACTACAATGTATCAATTAGAAATTCTCACTAATGTAAACTAGTTTTCTTATTATTATTTTATCTTAAAAAAAATTATCATCCAAATTTTCTCCTTCCAAGCGTACTGAAAATTATTTATTTTATGAACAAATACTTTTTTTTTACTTGTACGTATGAAGAAAGATTATAGGTAAACGAAAATATGATCTATTATATATTGTCAATAGAAATTGATTAACATTGAAAACTACCGGCAATAAATTAATTGGTCTTAATATCTTTGAGAAATTTAAACAACAAAGAAGTAAATGCAAAAAGTTTAACAATTGAAATTCTTTTGATTAGTGAGGATATTGAATGTTGTAACTTAATTTCTTCATACTTATTAATAATTTTTTCTTCCGTGGTGTGTTGCTAAATTCATTATTATGAACGGTGGACCAATCAAGACTTTAATGTAATATGCTACACGTAACGTCCACCACCAAGCTCAAACTTTTGGTTAATGTATGTGTATATCTATAAATAAAGATCTTGATGGTGATGATTTTATACATTGTGAGATATTAACAACGTCAACCCAAATCTCCTAATCTCATTAAGATGCTAATAATAGTTTAACTTCTACAGATAAAAGAAAAACACAGTAACAAAACATAATAACTTATATTAATAATCATTCTATGATATTTCTCAATTCTTATACCATATAGCTTATTCATTCTTTTTACCTTCATTATTAGGTTGGCTAAGCTCTAAATAATAATCATATAATCAATATCACTTTTTCCTACTGCAGACTGCAATCTTAGTAACCACGTTAAAGACAAGGATCAATAAAGAGAGTATTGGCACAAGAATTCGCAAGTGACACACCCAACTCTACTATCTTTTCCCAAATGGATCTTTATTCAATCAATAGGTAAGGAATAATATTAAACAAAAAAAAAACTATTTCCTGTTTTGGAATAGGAAGAATCAGAACTCAGAAACAGTATTTATTGAGTTAAACAATGTATGAATTCGAAGTACTTCTCCTCCAAGATTGTCTTGTGACGTAATTCTTTAATAAAAGTGCACTTCATGTTTGTCTACCTATGCGTGTGTCTCGGTTTTGGTCTCTTCTTTTGCTTTTTGTTCTTCTAGGAAAAAGAACCCTCTCTTACACTGGATTTTCTACTTCAAATACACACTACAAAAGGTTACCTGCGTACTTTATTCATTAAAAGCAGAATAAATATTATACCCCTTGCGTTATTTAATTCCCATTAAAAAGAAAAATATTGCATAATAATAGGTTACACGTTACAATTAAACGCTCGTAAGTATTATATGAAAACTGTACATTTTTTTTATAAAAAGATTAACAACTTCTTTTAAGATATGTATGTTTTATTATAACTAGGAGTGGAGGTAGTATTTAATTATATCATGATCATGAGGCACCCTATTTTGTGAACTAAATTTGGATGATCAAATGAAAAGCCAAAAAAAAAATGTTATAAAAATGTGTGGATACCTCTTACAAGTGAAAGATCATTTCTGTGAATGCAGAAAACGAAGGCTTAGTGTCTTTCTCTGATAAAATAATACTAAAATCTGCATGGTATACTCCTACTAGAAGACTTGTAGATCTTGTTGTGAGAAAGAAGACATTCTAAACCATGTGAAGTTCACGACAGGTTTGTCCATGGTGCTTAGGGCTTATAACCAGGGCCATGCAGCATTTGGGGGATATTAGAGATTTTGACATTTCAGATTTGACCAAGAAGGATACATATTACGAAAGCAACGCAAGGCCACTTAATAAAGAAAATGCTGCTATGTCCTAAAGAAGATGCACTTCTTAAACTATTCTACAATGTCTCAAGCCCTCTTCACCTTCTCTTTCTCCTTCTCTTCTCCTCTGCCGTTTTCCTTCTCACCTTCTTAACCTTCTCAGGCAGATACCCTTTCATCCAAAGGTCTTCTCCATTTCTCTATTCTCTTCACTACACGTTTTCTTCTGCCTTCACACTCTCACTTGCACCTTTTTTCTTTGTATGTAGCAGGGATCAAGAATATGAATATGTGTACACCGATGAAGAAGAAGAAGATACTCAAGAAGGGTATTCTTGTGTTGATTCTACCGAGGGAGAAAACATCACTTGTGGGAAAGAAGTTCCTGTGTTTGTGCACAATGAGAGGCATCAAAGGACTCATTCTTATTCGGAAGAATTCGTAAGCCCCAGAGAGAGCTTGAATGAAGAGTCAGAAGAAAAACATTATTCTGAAACGTTGTCTCTCCATAAGTCTCCGCTAGTTTCTGACTTCGACAATGAAGAGGCAGAAACGGTCGAAGAAGACTTTACAGCAAGAGATTCTGATTCTGTTCCAAATTCTACCAAAGTTACCAGAGTTGAAAGCAGGAACACCTCCCCCCTCAACCTCAACGCGTACAAAGGAAAAAAAAACCATGACGGTATCTCCTTACGTTATACTTTATGTATCACCATTTTATTAGTGTTATGGTAGTAAAAAAACCGTATTATGTATATAATTTTTGGATTTAGTTAAACTCCAATTCTAACTTTTTCAAGCTTATCAGATGATTTGCTATTAATCTTGCAGAGTTTAAATTTGAGATAGTTAATGGTAAATGTAAACCTTATGAACTAGTTTTTGGTTGAGTTAGGCCTGGATCAAAAATTTAAGATTATAGTTGTGGTGATACTCTTACATGCTCCATTTCTACAAGGTAAAGTTTCTGATGTTAGCTACTTTATGCAGACGATCACGTTAGCGTTGAAATTATTAGAAACAAGAAGGTGCAAGAGCCAAACCCTGCAAGGGATGAGAGATTCTTTGTTTTTGCTTCTACCCAGTTGCAGAGTAAGAAGTTGATGGTTGAAGAGAAGGATGATGAGTCCTCTAAATGGAAGAGCTCCATCAATTGCAGGGATTCCGAGACTGAGGAGGATGCATTTTCTTCTTCATCCAGAAGAAGTTGTCCCAAGTGGGAATCATACACATTGTTCCAAAAATATGATGAAGAAATGGCAATCCTAGACAGAATTAGTGCACAGAAACTTCATGAAACAGGTAACAATCCTTTTTCTAATTCCAAGTGCATTGCTTATAAGAAAAATTATTAATCCAATATTTCAGAGTCATTAAGGTCCATCCAAGTGTCTCCAAGATCAATGTCAGAGCGTATTGTGTACAAGTTTCAGACTATAAATAAAAAATCTATTGATGTTGGTCACAACCCATATCGTGAACTAGAGGCTGCATACGTAGCACAAATTTGCTTGACATGGGAAGCCCTTAGTTGGAACTACAAAAATTTTCGTTCCAAACATGCCTCACGCCAGGACAATGACACGGGTTGTTCTGCCACAGTTGCTCAACAATTCCAGCAGTTTCAGGTTTTGTTACAGAGATACATTGAGAATGAGCCTTATGAGCACGGTAGGAGACCTGAAATCTATGCTAGAATGAGACTTTTGGCACCCAAATTGCTCCTTGTGCCAGAATATCAAGGTATGAATATTAGTTTTCATTCCTCTAATAGAAGCACATTTCATGTCAGAAGGTAAAATAATTATATAGTTTTGTTAATTTTCTTAAAACAAATTAGAGGAGGATCAGAAGGATGGTGGTTTTCAATGCAAAATATCATCAGCTTCATTTCTGAAGATAATGGAGGATGGGATCAAAACATTCATGAATTTTCTAAAGAATGATAAAGAGAAACCCTGTCAGATCCTTACAGCCTACTTCAGGAGAAACCAAAGAGGCACAGTTGATCCAACACTACTCGGACTAATGAAGAAGGTTAACCAAAAGGCAAGATTCAAATTTCAAATCAATTGTTCTTCAACATTTATCTTTAATTCAGTTTTCTGACACATGTTTTTGTGTCCACCTAATCTACAGAAGAGGGTGAAGGTTAAGGATCTTAACCATGCAGGGAAATGCTTGAGGAAGAGAAAGTTAAAGGTGGAAAAGGATATGGATATTTTGATGGCTCTGACAGACCTAAAAGTGGTGTCAAGGGTTTTAAGGATGAGCGAATTGAGTGAAGAACAGTTGCACTGGTGTGAGGAGAAGATGAGCAAAGTTAGAATCATGGAAGGAAAACTTCAGAGAGATTATTCCACACCACTTTTCTTCCCCTCACATTGACTCACCAGATGGTTTTGTTTGGTGATTCCATTGTTAGTATAGTTAATTGCACAGAAGGAATATGCATGACACTCTGTAATGTTAGGTTAAAGAAAATGGAGCCATTCTACAAATTGAAACAACAAACATGTGGAAACATAGATTGTGGTGTTCAAATTCAGAGAATGTTTATGTTATTATGCATTTTGAAGGTACAAGGTCAGAGACAGAAGTGTTGAATCCAAATAAGAATGAACAAGGCTGTCACAGATGAAGTTGAATAAAACCATACATAGTCTTAGAGAGAAATAAATAGAGAAAATAATGCAGAAGCTGTAGATCTACAGGTTATAAGATGATTATTGAATTTACAGCAGCATACATTATCTTGTAAGAAGTTAACAATAAGAATTTTTAGAAGGATATATATTCAACATTGTATATTGACATATCCAAGTTTGACTCCTAAAATACAATAAATCATATCTCTTTGTAAAAATACTCTCAGTTATAGTAAAAACTCGGACATTATGCTCCTCAATACACATTCTTAACAAAATATTTATTTTTTCTTTCTAGTATACAAATTTTTTATTATTTATTTTTACATAATTTTGAGGTATTTTTGTTTTTTGTGAGTATACTCTCTTTTTTATTTTAGATAAAACTGTTCTTCTAATTACTACTGCTTGTTTAAATTGCAATAAAACTTGAAACTATTATTAAAGGATAAAGTATAGTAGTTTTTTTTTTCTATTTATAAGCATTGATTAGTTGATGTGTATACATCTAGTAGAATTTACTTTTTAATATATATATATATATATATATATATATATATATATATATTAATTATTGAAATAAACTAATGGCTGTTATACGCTGAATATATACACCACAACTATCCTACTATGCATTAAAAGGAACATATAAAGGACAATTATTCCAATTCTCACCAAAAAAAAAATTAATGATATCGATTTTTTTTGTTACAAAATTGATTATATTATGATGGTTGTCCACTTGGATATGAATGTCTGAAAAGGATCTCAAACCAAAAACATTAATGAGACAACGTAACCTGTCACATGAAAAATATTTTTCTCTTTCCAATCTTAAAATCAATATTAAACTAAAATCAAAGTTATTATTCTTCTATAACTTGGATTGTATAATAAATTTTAATCTTAATCACCAAAAAAATGACTTTAATTTCAATTGAAAATATAATTTGAATGATATCTAAATATACTTAGTTTTTAATATTCTATTTACTGTCTTGAATCAAATTAGAATGAAAGTTAAGTATTTAGGACCTCTAACACCATTCAAACAAAAATATATATAATATGAAAGAACAGACTTTTCTTTTTACTAATTCACTTCATCAATGAGTTATGTTGTCAGTGTAATTTGTGTTAAGATGTGAAAAATTTCAAACAGACAAGTGTATAAAAATATTTTTTATTTTATTTGTAAATGGAAAAAAATATTTTATAATATTATATATATATATATATATATATATATATATATAATAATTTAATTTGTGTAAATTTGTGCATATAGAGTAACAAGAGATTAAGAAAACCAATTATGTAAAACTTGGTAATTTTTCATACATGACAAAGGTTAAGAATGTGATATGATATTTTTCTGGAGTTTGAGAGAAAACTGAGGGACATGAAACCATTTGCAAAAAACAAAGTATTGGGAAAATGCCCAGAAAGAAAAAATTGGATGGTTGAAAGAAGGAAAGTTATGGTTCTTTCAAGGAGGACAATATGCTCTTGTACTGTAACACACATTGTTGAATATGAGTAACTTATAAGAATAATGATATATATATATATATATATATATATATACTTTCATTTTATATATACTTATTACAAATTAATTTTTTTTATTACATTATATATCTTATAAATTTATAACTCATATTTCCTTGTATTAAGTATTATATACCTCTAGGTTTGTATTAAGTATTGATCCATGTTTTGGATGTCTATGAATTTTTTTTTTTCTTAAATATGAATAAAATTAATTTAAATCAAGTATTATAGGAGCTCTAGGAGATATTGACATATTAATAGGAGTATACACGAATTCCACCACGTGTATGAGAATTTAACACACCTTGGAAATCTTGTGTGGAAGTCTTTTTTTCAGTAATACCTAATTTTTTGTTTTTATTTAACTAGATTTATGTCAATTAGCTAGCAAACTAAGGATGTGAATTATTGTATATTAAAATATATTAACAATAAAATTATACCTTAATAACATGCAGAATTAAATTAATATATCAATTATGTCTTTTAAAATAAAATATTTGGTCAGTTCATGTACTGAGCTAATAAAGTTGCTTAGTGAGTTTGAAAAATTTTTAGAGATCTAGAAAAACAAAATATTCTTGGTCGGGTTGGTGAGAGATAAAAAAATTATATAATTATTTCTTTAGAAAAATATATAATAATTTTTGTGGCATCTTTGGTTTTGTCTAAGGTGAGATGGAGAGAGATAGACACAGGAATGAGATCGGAAGCTGTGTCTGGTCCATTCTGCACCTTGTTTCTTATGCCCACAAACACCGGTAGCATTTATGACACACCGCTTCATCCTTTATTATTTATATTTAATATTCATAACATCTTCCACGCGATGTGATATTATCGATGTTATCGCTTCTCAATTCAGTTCCCCAACCGCTTCTCTCTTCTGAGAATTCTTATCCTATAATTATCTTTTTTTTCTAATTAGCAAATTTATGATATATAACTTTTTCTCTCTTAATAACTATATATATTTATTGTAGAAAAAAATTAATTATGACAAGTAAATATTACATAAGTAATAGACCTGTATTTACTTTGAAGAGTTTCAATTCAAAAAGATTTTTATTGGAGGCAACATTTTTAAATATATTTAGATTTAAGGGATACATATTAAGTTCTAATTGATTTAAAATATTAAAAGAGATACACTTTAAGTTTGTTGTAATTTTATAGATTTAACAAATAATAAATTTATTAAAATAGACTCTAATACACTATTTTGATATTAAGGACAATTCTTTTGGCTTATCATTGATAGGTCAATTTCAAGTCTGCCTATTTAACTTATACACTCAATCATTTAAAAAATATTAAAGACGACTTCTTTTGGATTGTCATAAGATCATTGAAGCATAATTATTTTTATGATGATGATAATAAACCCAAGTTTCCATTTAATTGGACACATGATCATGTTCGGTAGCATGAGTACTTGAGATCTCTAGTGATAACCGAGAATCATTACGTGTTAAGCCAACTTGATAAATTGCTCAAGAGGCTGCACATGAAGAAGATTGTTAGGGTGTTACTATCCTTACGTTCTCGTGACGATCTTTGTAGTATGTATATTTTAATATTCTGTTGAGACAAGTTGTTAACTTTTGTTTATGTCAATTTTTTTCTACAGAAATCACGTATGTTGTTGAGGTTGATTCCTCCCAGAAGGAACTATTCTGCCAACTAAGAAAGAAGAGACTTGAGGAGAAGAAAAAGGAAAAAAAGAGAAAGCTGTGAGTGGCCCTTCTAACATCGAAAACATTATGACTGCCATAAAAATTTTGAGACCTCCTCCAATTGATAAGAAAAAGAATAAGCACAAAGAAAATACCTCGCGTCACGACACACCTTGTCCATCCTCCCCAAAATGTGGGCATTTTGATACAAGTGGTTTTGACGAGATTATCTCGACTTCTTTTACACTAAATTGAAGATAAATATAAGGATTAAGGTGACTTTAATCACCTTAGAAGAAAAACTCACATTTGATGTTGATCATGTGACCCCCTTACATACCCTTAACGAATTTTAATCGTGTGCTATGGTGATGAATTATAGGGAGCTTTATGTTGGCCGCCATATAAAATTAAATTTTAGGGAGCATTAGGGCCTTAAGGCGCCAAGGAGGTTCCGTCTAGTGTTTCTCTCTAAATTAGATAATTTGATTGTTTAAGATTGTTTAAGATTGTGTGTATGTGTTGATTTATCGATAATAATGAATGATTTAATATGACAAGTATGATGTTTGGCTGTATGGATGATGAAGGTGTAGTGACTTTCAAGGAGGAAGTATTACACTAATCTTAAGTTTAAGGTGTATTGAGTTGTAATTTGATGATATTATCTTGACTCTGCTAGTATCTAACTTACATAGAGGAAGATATCTAGTTGTGAGAGTCGATGAAGGTTTCTACAATCTAATGTTTCAATATGGAGCAAGATTAAACCATGTAGGTATAAGGAATTTATCCGATCATACTTGAGGAGGACATTGTTCTTAACTCATTGCTCTGTGAGAACGTGCTCCTTGGAACTGTAAAATGGCATGATAGGTGCAAAATCTCAAAATCTATTTAATACATGTGTCTTTCAAAAGTAGAATCAAATGTTTAAGTCTTATGGACTATTATTAAACATGTGTAACATGATAGATTAAAATTCATATAAATTATTAATTACACGAGCTTATATTGATCTAGTTTGTAATTAACTTCTATATTTTGATTATATATTATAATTGAATTCAATATGATACATGTAAGAGTAATGAACAGTAAAAAGACTTCTACTAGATAGTTTAAAACTTAATTTTTTTCATTTAAAATATATATTTAGATGTGTATTATGATGCTCCTTCGTCATTGTAAATATTTTATTTTGAAGGATAAATCTTAAATTTTATTTTGAATTTCAAACATAACTTAGAAATTTTAAAAGATTGTGTTTAATATCTTTATTACATTTTTTTAGTGTATTATTATACTAATATATAGGGTATAATAATTATATATAATTAAAAATTATTTTTAGTAATTATTAATAAATATATATTTATATTATATTTTAAAAACTATTTTTGAATTAATGTTTTTTTACCTAAATATTTTTTCATATATATATATATATATATATATATATATATATATATATATATATATATATATATATATTGCCTATAAAAAAATTGCCACGCACTTGTTTAATTTTAGAAAATTGAGATAATATATAATTAAAATTTTATAAGGATCAAAAGTGAATTTAAGCCAATATTAAATGAATGTAATGAACCATCCTAACTAGTGAAATTAGATACTACCTTAGTATATATTAACATTTAAGGTTATTTCATTCATGTTAATAACAACAATTAATGCATAAACTTTTTTGAAACAATTTTACTAAAACAGTCTCAATGTTTATAAATGTAATATTTTGACTAAGACGAAAACTATAAATTTGATGACAAGTTAGCAAAAAATGTAATATTTTGACTATCACTCAATTTGAATTTTTTTTTTAATTGGTTAAAAATGCAGTAATTTTGAAATAAAAAATGACTTCTTCTATCAATTGCTATGGTTTAATATATTTTTTTTGCATACATTAAAAATAACAATAAATATATTACAGTATTTTTTATTCTATTATCTATCTCGTTATGTATGTGCAATATATGTCTTATTTAGGAATTAAGTTTATTATAATATATTAGTTGACAATTTTTTCAATTTCAAACTATTCACCTTCGTTAAAGCTACAATTATTTTAATTATTATTCTTGACATCGTTATTGTGATCACCATTTTTATTATTCTCATAATTATTTTGTATATATTGTCTCTATCTAATAGTATAATTAATTCTATTATATATATATATATATATATATAAATCACAATATTTACTTTCACCACAACATCATAATTATTTTAATTATACTATTATTATCAAACTAACCCTTTTATTAAAAATTTTTATATTACTTTTACTGTCGTTTGTTATTATTATTTGATTTTCATTCCTGTTATTCTTACTTATTTAACTTTAGATTTTGCTTAAGAAAACCTCTGTTTCGCAATCTCCTACCTTAATTTTGTAAGATTCATATGCAACTACAATCCCTCTCTTGTTTGGTAGTATTTCAACACAGGTTTTCCTGTTCCACATATTCAACAATAAAAATAAAAGTTGTCTATTATGTTATTATGACATTTAATATTAATACAAAATAAGAAATGAACACAAACAGATAATATGAAGAGATAAAGTAACAAAAGATGATAACTTAATTGAATACTCCATAAATAAATCTTTTTGATAAAACTCAATTTAAAATACCCAAATAATTTAAAACATAATTAAATCTTATTATTTTAATCATTATTATCACGTACTTGGTGTACTATCTAATATGAATTTACTATTAATACAATACCATCATTACAACAAAAAGACAACTTCATTATTCTAATTATGTTAATATTAACTTATTATTTTCATTATCGTGATTATAATTACTGTTCCTATTATTATTATTATTATTATTAATAATAATAATGTTATCATTTTATTATTTTTATTGTCCATCATTGTTAGAATGTCATAGCTATTACTTTTATTATCATTACAATCATCACCTATTTATATTCTCTCTTTCACATTTAATAAGATTGAGTATATTAATATTTATTTTATTTTTATCCTATCATATTATTTTTCTTATTTCTATCATTTATTTCATCTGAACATATTACGATTTGATTTGGAAACGAATCTTTACTCTTTAAATAAATACATAACTTTGAAAAAAAATATTGATACTAGCCAATCAATTTAAATTATTTCATATGACTAAAATCAAGTTGAATGGATGGATTAATTTTATTCATATTTCAGTTAATAAATTAGCATAAGAAAGCCAACATCTATTAGCTAAATATTAATTTATTAGAAATTAAAATCATTATTTTGGTAAATAAATAAAGATCACACATATACGTATATGTATATAACAAATATAACAATTAACAGTACCGTTTCGGACCGAACAACAATAAATACGTACACGTTATCAACACAAGGTAATGAGAAAACAAAAACAAAAGTAATGAGAGAGTCATGACCACGTGTGGATGGCATCCCGTCACCACTCACAAACCAGACATATCACATTAGACAGAATCCCAGATCTTAATCGTTCATCTATGTTCCACAAGTGCGGTCTCAAATCTTACCGCTGCACCTTCACCTACTGTACAAAATCCTTACTCCCTTCTTATCCTTCCCTCTTGCACTCATTTCTCTTCTTCTGCTCCTCCTTCCTCTTCTCCTCTCAGACTGCCCCTCTCACTCTGTGATAGGCAGCTCAGGTACTCTCTCCCTCTCTTCCTCTCTCTCTTCCTCTCTCTCTCTCTCTCTCTCCCTCTCTATCTATATATACACATCCCTCTTTGTGTCTTTTGTGCACAAAAAAAAGTTACTTGCAAAGTTATTTTTGTGTTTGTGTTGGTGAAGTCTCAAACTTTAAAGCCTTTTGAGATTATTCATCTGCTCAAAATAAAGAGCTTGAGAAGACGGTTGGTGTTTTTCATGTCTTCTTTCAATCAAGTGTCACTTTTTTTAAGGCCTGGTGGATTTAGGAAATTGTGAAAATGGGTTTCTTTTTTTTTTTCTTTCAGTTTTTTCTTTTACTTGGGTTTAGTTCAGTTTATCCCCTGCTTCTGAAACCAAAGCAACCTGTGATTAGAAAATAAAGTTTTTAATTTTTTGTTTGATGTGGTTGCAGGTGTTCCTTGTTAAGATCTGTGAAAAGATGAATAGCTACAGCTATTATGGGTACCAAGAGAAGAACACCTTCACAAACTGTGAGGAGATGAGGATGGAATCAGTGATTTGCCCCAAACCTAGACGATTAGGTCTCATGAACCACTCTTCCGTCAACACACACATCAGACCCTTTAAGCACCCCAGCAGGTAATTCTCTCTTCCTTTTCCTTTTTAGCCATTTTTATTTGTGGTTTGAAACCAATTTTGTCATAAAAATTCTGACTTTTTTTTTTGTTGTTAAAAAAATGCAGCTATCAATCCGAGGTGGAAGATTCAGGAGTCGGGGCAGAGCTTTTGGACATCATCCTCCCCAAGGTTCTTTTCTATGTTACTCTTTTGTTATTTTGTTATGTACTAGGAAACACAACTTAGAGTACAGAAATGGTATGAAATTTGCCTATGTTACAAGTATTTCTCTGAGAAACAGCTGTTATCATATGATAAAAAAAATGTTTTCTCCTGATGCCTCAAATCAATTTCTGGGGGAACAATTTACTATCAAAGGTTACTACAGTTTTGATTTCTGTAGAGCAAGTTTTTCCCTCATAAACAGAGAAAAAAAACATATATTATTAAAGTTGACTTCTTGCAATACTTCAAAGTTACATTTATTTTGCAGTTAAATAAAACTGATTTTTATTTTAACCTATTGAATGTCATTTGGGATGTTTGTACTCGTTAATTTGGACCACAGACATTTTCATTGGAATAGTGTGAGGAATTGAGTCCAAATAAATAAGCATTGAATCAATTTGAAGTGATAATGATTCATGATGAGGACTTATGTATGATGGTATCTTTGTGATCAATTCCTGGGACTTGGTTGAAATGAAGTAACCTAACCAAAGACTTATTCTTTGATTTGTTTTTGTCAGGAAAGCTGCTACCTGGCAAGATCAGGAGGGCAAGTGGTAGCATCATCACCACCGTATTTCTGTGGATCTCCTCCAAGTAGGGCCTCGAATCCTGTAATTCAAGATGAGCAATTTGGTAATGGGAATTTTAGTCCATTTATCGAGGCATCCTCTTCCTCAGCTCGAGGCTGTGTTCCAATGAAATTTGGTCAGACTCCAGCTGCTGTGAGGATAGAAGGTTTTGACTGTCTTAACAGAGATAGGAGCAGCTGCAGCATCTCTGCTGTGGCATAATCCATTTTTGCACAAAAGAAAAAATAAAAGAAAAGAGAGAAAACTAATACAGAAGCAGAGAAAAGATGGTAGAGGACTAAAAGTCAATGAAGGTCAAATAGCTGGTGACTAATTTTTGTTTGGAAAGAGGGGCTAATCATGCTGTTAGAGTACTATCTGTATATATACAAGTGATCTATGGATGTTTGTTTTCAGAGTTTGGTGTCATGCAACATTGAAGATGGGGAAGGGTGTCTTTTCTGTTGTTATTCCTTGTGATCAATAAAAAAAGGACTTGGCGTTGAAAAAATGAACATGTCTCTTGTTAGGTTCGTAGAGTCTTACAATTTGTTTTGTGTCTGTCACTCAGGTCCTCCCATTGTAATTGTAATTTGGAGGAGATTGAGAAAAACTAGTCTTTGGAATTTTGTACATTAGTTTTTTTATTAATATTTTGTTGGTGCCCTTTTCGGTGTTGCCTATTTGATATGATGTTATATTAATCTCACCTATTTGATATGATGTTATATTAATCTCTAAGAAAATCTGTGTATTCAACGCAACTCACCCTTGGAAAATGTAACGATGATTTATTATCTTTGGAAAATGTAACTATGATTTATTGTATTTATCTTTGGAAAATTGGTTCTTTGAAAGGAGAGACATAGGAAAAAAAATATTGGTTTTTGGTTTAAGGGTATCTTAGGAAGCAACAAAGAGCTATTTATGGTCAGATTTGGGGACTGTCTTGTGTTTCAATTATGGATCACTTTTGATAGGTTATTGGAACACGAAGGTTTAGTATTTGGTGTGATATGAGGATGTTGTGGAAAGGAGTGTCTTATTGATATGTGATTAAAATTTCATTTTTTTAGTATTTGCTGTGATGTGAGGATGTTGTGGAAAATGTGAGGAGGATGTTGTGGAAAATGTGAGGATGTTGTGGAAAAGAGTGTGGTATCAATTAAATATAGATATGTGATTAAAATTTCATTTTTAACGTAACATCTACTCAATACTGTTTTTGATTTTAAAGCAATTATGGGGTTGTTAAATGTTACATAAAACATAACCTTTACTTTCATCTTATATATTAAATGTATACATAAAATTTTGAAACTATAGTTTTTTTTTTTATACTATTAAGTAATAACAGTTAAATGAAACTGTTAGTAACTTAGTTTAAGTAGTGAGTTTTATTATGGGAATTTACTATGTTAACTATGTTTTCTCTTCTGCATAGTACTTATGTTACATTACATAAATATCCCAATAAAAAAATTAATAAGTCAAATTAACTTTTAATCTTCAGTCAAATTGAAACTTTATAAATTCAATTCTCATGGACCAAAAATATAGAAACTTTGAAGATATTTTGTTTTGTTCACCCGTTCTTAATTTTTAAATTTAATCAGGTAAGTGTTATTTGTAATTCCCTATAAATATAAATAATCTTCTCCTTTAAAAATTTATTGGAAAGGGTTTTTGTAAAGAATGTGTTAGTATAGACAGACAGTTTATATTAATGGTTTTGCTATAAAAAAAATGAACATTTAAGAACAATATTGAAAAGATGACGAGGGCATAATTTTGTCGACGGAGATACCATATTGTTTAATTTGTTTTAAGTCATAAGAACCTCTTATTTGACTACATTGATATGTTACACTGTTGCTATTCTTCTTTTAATATAATGTATTTTGTTAGTGTGATGGGTCATTTTAACAATAGATACAAAATTTGGAATGCTATAAATCCTTCTATTTTATTTGAAACTGATGGTGTTTAGGTCCTATGCTACGCTTATACACAAACTGTCACATTTTCTATGTTTTTTTTTTCTTTTGTGGTAATGAGTTGGATGCAAATACCCTCAGAAGTGTCACCAACATGACTAGAAGTAAACTATTGCATACCAATGAAATATTTACACAGTGCCTGTCAAAGAGTGAAAGTGAAATATGAATTGTAGCTTCTGCTTCCTACTTTACTTCCACAGTTTTGGAGGCTTAAGGGTGCCTATACTCATGCTTTTTTTAATACCTGAAATCAAATTTGTGAAAGAAAATTGAAAAGTTGAATGAGCATAGATGTTAAGAAGGATGTTAACTTAGTATGCGTATACACACCTGATGACTTCTTCACTGGTTCCTTTACTGGGGCGGCGGTGGGGATTGTGGGGATTGTGTTTGATGAAGTTCGGCCAAATTTCCTCATCGCTTGAACAGTTCTGCGAAATCCTTTAGACCTGCAAAAAAAAAACGAATAGATTTTAAGTATGACCACTAAATGATGCAGGTGATGTTCTGTTAATTTCCTTTCTGATGTAAAGATTTAGTAACTGTTTAGCTGGAATGTAACAAAATAAGCACTACTCACATCTTCTCTGATGGTGGTTTTGGGACTTCAGTGAGACTGGAATTTTCAGAACCATCAGTTTCTGTGCCTGCAGCAACACCACCGTCAGAAAAATCACTTGATCTTCCGTCAAAATCAGAATCTGTACATGTTTCTGCAGTTGCAACAAAATCATTTTGTTGTGCATGATCATCAATTGGTTGGGGGCTAGTAGATTGTAACTGGATACTACTTCTACTTCGTGGAATTATATTTCGCTTAACTCTGCTACCAGCTAAACCTTTCATGGCTTGAAGCCTCTCAATCTCCTCATCTTTTGCCAAAATAGAGCTCTTCAAAGAAGACACCTAGAAAGTCAAGCAAGGGAGAGGATGATTACTCATCTGGTTCATTCACAAACATGAAAACAGTCATGCCAACATAATCAATTGGGTACCTGTTCCATCATTTCTCTAATGTCTTTGCCCTCTTTGTTACTTCGTGCAGCTCCTAATTCAACTCCAGAAACCCTCTCAGCAAACTTTAAAGTGCTTAGAGTTTCAGAATATGAACTTATGTCTGAATTGATTTGGACGAACATGAGCGTCTTTGCTTGACCACCTATGGGTAAGATCAAAGGCAAGATTCAAAGATCAGAAGAAAGTCTACATTGAAAAGATTCAAGGTTGGTGACGTTGATAAATTGTTAATAAAGATTTACCAAGAGAAGTTTGTAGAAGTTGAGTAAGCTTGCTGTTTCTGTATGGTACATGAGAGCTCTTTTGAGAAAGGGAAAAAATTACATCTCCAAGGGCAGCTAGTGATTTATTTATATGCTGTGCTTCTTTGAGCCTATCCCCAATTACTTCAGAACGATCTACTCTTTCACTTCCAGCCAAATCTACCAAATGAAGATTACCAGCCATAGTGCAACCAGTCTTCAAGTCCTTCCCGGTAACGTGAACTGAGACAACACTGTGTACATAAGTTTACATGATGTCATCACAATGAAAATCTTTCATTTCAATGTTGAATGATAAATAAGGTAAGGACAAAAAAATTGGTGCAACCTGTGAGAACGGCTACTTCGTTCATTCATAGCAGTTGCAGCAATGGCTCTATTTTTAAGTCCAATTTCCATTAGCTTAATAACATCTGAAGGTAATTTCACTGGGAACAAGCTAGCATCTGGGACTACTAAGCCATTTGGTCGAGATTGAGTCAATATCCCAAGTGTGTGCATTTAAGGAAATCAGAGACACAAAATGTAGAAGAAAATCCATGCAAAGAATGACATGTTCAAAGTTACTGAAAAAAGGATATCTTTTTGGAGAAGCATATGTTGTTAACAAGTCACGGACTTGCTCGTTATATATCTCAACCATTTGAACTCCGATCTCATACTCCACTATATTTTGTCTGCTTGTGGAAATCCTGAAGAGGTCATTTAGAGCTCGATAGTTAACACCGATAGTCTCGCTTGTTGCCCCATTTGGACCGGTCTGAGAAAAGTTGGCATCTTATAGAATAAATAATTCCTTCAATAAATGATGTATGAGATGAAAATCAACATATCGAGAAGGTCCATACCATTGTATAAGTTTTCCCTGAACCAGTTTGACCATAAGCAAATATACATACATTATACCCATCTAGAACTGATCTAGTGAAGTCTTGGATGTCGGAGTATACCTCCGCTGCATCGTTCAGATTACTATCATTAGTACAACACTAGAATGTTAACAAAAGAAAAAAGGAGAAGCTGTAATTTCGAAGTAATCATAAAAAATGGTGCGTTTATGTTATTAAACCTTGAGTTGCGGCAGGGTTGAAAACCCTGTTAAATTTAAATGATCGAAGAGTATCTTTTCCTTCTTTGGATGGATTTGCCACAACCAAATCATTTTCACCAACGTGTTCAACAATAGACTCTTTTTCCAATTTTCCTAATGCAGATGGTCGAATTCGACAATATACTCTGATATTTCCTGTATCATAAAAAAACAAAACTGAGTTCATAGTACACTTACACATCAATAACCCAGTAGAAAAGACGATATAATGCCACCTTTTAGTTCTTGAATCTCATTGAACAGTTTTTTATTTTCAGCCATAACAACGTGGTAGTTCTCAGCTGCGTGTAAAAGTGGTTTAAGTTTTACACCTGAACAGATAATTTACAATCAAGTGGTCAGAGTTATCTTCAAAGAAGGAAAGAGGGAACAGTAGAGTAACATTCTAATAACAAGACCTACCTAATAAATCCAACTCCCCTGCATAAACCGTTTGCTCTTTTATTACATTTTGCTTAGTGGATTCCAAAGATAACTTCATTTTCTGGATGATATCAAATTCAGTACAAAATTGTAATGTTTGACATCACCAAGATAACATTGACATTAACACATTTGTAAGTTTACCTGTAGGGAACTGAATTGAAATGTTATGACAGTCAGAAATCGGTTCATTTTCATGTTCCACTTCTGATCTTTTGAATCCGAAGAAACCTCAAGTTCCTTAACCTTATGTCTTAACTCTTTTAATTGATGCTCATATTCTTCGCACTTTTGTTCCAATTCTGCTTTGGCATCCTTTTCCAACTGGGACCGCTGTACTTCATATGCTATTTTAGTTGTTTCTAGCTCTTGCTTCAAAGCTGAAATTTCTGAACTTTTGAACTCCTGTTCTTTCGTCGACCTAGCAATTTCCTCGTCATTTGCTGTCTTAACCTCTTCTTGAAACTTTTCAACCTGCATTTAAGGGCCAAAGAGCACATAAAAATACAAATAACATGAAAGTAATTTATCAAAGAATAAAACTTGGATTTGTTTTTAAATTTTCTACTAAACAATTTATTGTTCTATCTCAAAAATCCTTGTGATAAAAGTTAGCATAGGTTATCGAAGTGAAACTCAAATACTGTTTAGAGAACATCATAACAGTAAGAAATTACATATAAATTTGTCTTTAAACTAAAACCTCTTGGTCTTGTCTTGTCCCTCTACATGTACTAATATATTGTTTTGCGTGTAAAGTAAGAAACCAATACCTTATTTTGTAATACTTTCAATTGGTATTCATATTCTTGGGCCTTTTCTGTCCATGCCTTAGCACCTTTTGCTTCTTCTTCAAGTTGAGAGAATTGTGCTTCATATGTTCTTTTGGCTGTTCCCAGTTCGCTCTTCAAAGCTGAAATTTCCATTCTTTTGTCCTCCTGTTCTTTCATCAACCTAACTAATTCATCTTTCATATTTTCAGCCTGTATTGAAGGTCCAAAGATCTCAAAATACTAATAATATGAAAATAATTTATCAAAGGATAAAACTCAAATGCAGTTCTTTAGATGGTTTGTGTAGTTTTCAAACAAAAATTAGAGTATTATCTCATCTCAAGATTACTAGTAATAAAAAGTTTCAGTATACGTTACCAAGCTGAAAATTTGATTTTGAATTTCTGAACAAAGAATAACATCATAAGCATGTGTGAAACAGTTTTTGAGTTTTTGTATAATAACTAAAACTTCTTGGTCTTGTCCTGATTTCTCTCCTAGTGTTGTGTAGCAATAATACATTGCTTATCGAGCAAAGGAAGAAACCTTACCTTATTTCTTACTTCTTCTATTTGTTGTTTATATTCTTGAACCATATGTGTCAGTTCTGCTTTAGCACCCTCAGCTTCTGCTTCCAACCGTGCGAATTGCACTATAGATGTTCTTTTGGCCGTTTCCAGTTCTATCTTCAAAGCTGAAATTTCCAATATTTTGTCCTGCTGCTCTTTTATCAACCTACCAGCTTCTGTCTCATCAACCTTATTTTCTCCCTCTTTGATCCTCTCACGCTTTATCGAAGGACAAAGAGCCCAAAATCCAAACAAAAAAAATAATTCAATTAAAAGTGTATCAATGTATTGTTTATTGTACAAAGCATGAAACCATTACCATTAACTGCTGATTTATGTAGAAAATTCATACCAATATGATAGTTTTGCAGATATAAAATTGATCTACTTCTAAATTCTCATAGAATGATAACTCAAAACTATCTGTGATACCTCATTCTCATCTTTAGTTTCTGATGCAAGTGTCTCGAGTACTCTTATTCTGGACTGGTATTTTTCTTCTCGAGCCTTGAAAAGATTGTTTTGCTGAAGTGACAGGACAATAAAGTGATTTGAAGAAAACGACTGAGAAATCAAAAGTAACAAACTAACTAACTAGCTTTTGAAAATAATGTAATGAACATGACATACAGTTCGTAAATGTTCTGCTTGAGTTGACATGCGCCGTTCAATCTCTTGCGCAACCTTCCTCAATAAGCAAGCCACACGCTGAGAAACAAAGATAATAAACCATGTTTATGAAACTGTATGCGGTATATTTGTTTGTGCTGCAAACCAACTGCGTTGATTGTATACGTGTAAACCAATTGCATGGATTATATACATGTAGTTTAATGAATGAGTTTATGTAACACCAAACCAAACTCTCCAAGGCCATACATGAGGTATTTCCCCATTTCTTCTTTCAACACTTTCTTCAAGAATACCGTTCACAACACTCAGAAGCGACTGAGTGGGAGCATTCTGCAAAATTAGATTCTGAAACATATCAGTCATGTCTCAAACAGAAAAACCATGTTCATCTATAAACATGCATTAAAGTGTATATGGAAGTAGACTTTAAGAACTTACATCTATATTGTTTGATTTCATCATTTCTGATATTTTTTCAGGTGGAAGATCTATGTAACTTCCTGGTTTCAGTTGAAACACCTCATGGAAATTATGACCAGCATGGTGTATTAATGAGGCTGATTGCTCTGTCGAATATACAAATGAGTAAAACTAACTACTTAAACACGGAGAACACAGTCTATTTGGAAACTGGTGATGATAAAAAAAATATACACTAGTAGTATTTTAGTAAGAAATTACAAGGAAATTGTCTTCCACACAAAAGTTTTAAGATTTAAATTTAGGACAAGCATATAATTTCGTAAGTTCTTTTTGTTGTAATTAGAGAAGATATTTTAGAATCTTCTTAATTAGAGAAGCATAAAATCAGTCCTATTTTCTAAAGACATGAGAATTTATCTTTAGAATGTATTTTTCATATTGACACTATTTCTCTAGTTAAAATCGGAATTTCATCTCAGTAAAACTAATAATTTATCCTTAGCTTTTTAATAGTACAAGGTCGGACTTAAATTTTACTGCTAAGGAAATTCAAGATACAGGTAAATTTTCTTGATTGCTAGCATAACCTTGGCACCATGTTCAGAAAGTGGTATGCTTAAACAAACACAAAAACGAAGTCCAGAGTTTAAATTCACCGAACCCTGCACAGATGGGGAACTCATAACACGCTGCAACTTTGACGAAGTTGAAAACTTCTTCTGCTCTCCACCAAATGTTGTAGAACAATGATGATGATGGAATGGTGAATTCACACGAGGGCTGACTGTGATGGAGCTAGGAAGATTATCTCCAAAAGCATGCTGCAAACTTTTTTTTCTGAGTGTTAAAAGACATTCCACAACAGCTTTCATAGACCCCTACACAACAAAAGAACATGGTAACCCAACAGGGAACATGAACCAAGCTCATGAAAAACTCATGCATAAAAACAAAACTAATGCTACACATGAAGATACATAAGGTTTTTACTATAATTCAAAGATAAAGTTTTACTGATAATGTTCCTGTCATCAGTTGACAGAAATAAGTTTGTATCAAACTTAAATTCATGTAATACTTAAAGCCTGATTGATTACGATTGTGTAACTCCCGTTAAACTAAGTTTATGCACAATATAAAGTAGGCCTCTTACCTTTTCTAGGTCTGATATTTCAAACCGGAGCAATCCCGTTAGATCCAAAACTTTCAGAAACGATTTAACATTTTCTGATTGTGATGGCAGAACATTATCGGGTTCACTAACCTACATAAGAGAATCAAGACTAAAAGATATATCTTAAATCACTTGCAAATTACAGTTAGAGCTAGTTAAAAGGTTAAAAAGTGTTACCACATTCACAATACCAGGTCGTAGCTTGTTCAGTATCTGGCACAAAACAGTACCATTACTCAAGCATGCTCTTAATTCACCATCCGTGACATTTGGTGGAAATTTCAATGAAGGAATAAGGCTAGTTAACCACTGAACCAAAAGCAATCGATTCTTGGCTGAAAATATTCCAATTATGGGGGAGATCACCACATGAATGAATACATACAACATGCAAATTGGCAATAGGCGTGGTAAGGAACTAAGTAAGTCCTATTCCATTACCTTCCAACTCAACATTGTGGGATTGAAAACGCCCATTTTCAAAGGAACTATCAATGGGGCTGCCCAATTCTGTAGCTTCTGAAGGGAAATTCATCACTATGTTCCTCGAGGGACAAAGCAACTTCACATTTCCATGGAGTCATGTTTCAACGAAACCCCCATTTTATCAATTCATTATAGAAAAAAAACAGCCTGAAATTAATACCCAATCCACCACAAAAAGTAAAAGTTAGCATCAAGGTGGTCTGATCATATTGCACAAATACAACGCAATGAAAAAAAAAAATCATGATTCCAATTCCATTCACTAGCTAAAGCCATTTACTCCCTTCAGAACAGAAAAAGGCACAATCTCCCTATGCATTCTGTTCCTGGGGCAGACAAAAGAAAATTCCTATAGAGGAAGTCTTGAAAATGGTCCTAAGAGGTTGGAGTGAAAAAGAACAACTTTTCCATCCTACAATTCAAGATTGTATTTCAAGATTGTATTCCAAGAATATAAAGAATACCAAGAATAATGGCAATTCAATCCATGCATAATGGTTATCAGAACCCTCTAAATTCTAATAGAAGTCAAACATTCCCGTCTGAAATGATCGAGATTGTTGACCCTTCAAGAATGGGAAAATCTGTAAAACTGCAGCTCCGGAGAAGGACAGATTAAAAGAAAGGAAAAAAAAAACGGAAGAAGAATGTAAAAAGTTAGAAAAGTAGATTATTGATGCATTGTAACCGAGAATATAGTGAGACGTTCACGTTGAATCAAAGATGGTTCTTGATATTGAATACGAGGAGACTGAGAGAGAGAAAAATCCTTTGGATAAATTTAATTTTGAATAAATGATATATAATTATAAAGATTGTTATAAAAATGTATGTTTGTTTAGAAGTGTAAAACTGAAAAAGATGATAAAGAGTGTACCGAGAAAGAAGGAGAGTAAGACTCTCTGCGTCACCATTGATCATGCATGCATTTGTACGTGCATCAACACAACTAGGCTGCAAAAGGCTTATTATTTGGGACTCCTATATACTTATATAAATAGGTCAGCAAGAATAATTTCAAAGCAATCTTTATATTTTATTCAATTCTATTACTTCATTAGTTTTATTTTATCTGTCACCAAATATTAATTATCTTTTTTTAAGTTTAAACTTTTACTTTTAAATTAATTTTACTATTTGATTTGTATAAAATATATATTTGTTTACCCATTTTCACTATATATTTTACTTTTAAGTTTAAACTATTTTTTCCATTCAATACACATATATAGACATTTTTGTAAAGTCCTTATGGTAGTTAGATATCTATTTTATTTTTCTACAATCAACTCGACCTTCTTAGAAATATCAATATATGGATTATGTGGAGGTATTTTTTGTTTTCAGAAAACAATATTCATTTTTTATGAGAATATTATGTTTATTTATATTTATTATCAGTATTATATTAATGAAATTGTTAAAGAAAAATATCGACATATAACTAATTGTAATACTAGTTCATGAGCAACCTCTAGGTAACATTTAGGGTGAAGTCGACTGCTCATAATATACCATTTTATTAAAGAAAATAAAATTATAAGTAAATGAAACTTATTAAATGTGAAATGAGATTCACAATATATATTTTTGTTAATAAAGTTTAATTAATAATAAACAATGCATTGTAAAGATTTGTAGGAGAAGGGAAACCATCTTGCTAATGTATATTAAGATTCCTTGGAAAAGGAAAAACCATCTTGGTGGCTGAGAAAAGTTATGAACTTTGAGTAGGATAGAAAAGCCAAGCCAAAGGCATGAACTTAAAATTGCTGGTCAAATCGAACTACGAACTCGTGAGAGAAAAAAAAAGGTATATGAGGCAATTAGGAAATGATATGAATCTCAAATTTGGAAATGACCATGCAATGCAGTGCAATGCTTGATATTCGTATTAGGCAAGCCAATTGCAGAAAAGGGACCCAAAGAATGGAAAGTGATTCATAAAGAAAAGCTAGGGATTGCATGAGCAGAAGCTTATAAATTGAGACATGATGATGATTGTGCTGACCCATTGGCTTTATGTTTCTGTCTTGCACCACTACCCTTTTGAAGTTTCTGTTGTTTCACTTTCACTAAATCTGGCCCAGTAACCACAATTTTATGGACCACTCATTGCTCATGTGGGATACAACAAAACTTGCATGTCATTGGGTGTCATCTACTGCGCTTATGTAGCTCTTGAGTTATCAGAAAGACAATTTACAACTTACATGTATCACTTATAATTCTATGTACTCATATACGCAACTAGCACATCTTGATGTGTCTATCCTGAATAAATCAATATAATATTTGCCCTTATATACAACAAGTCATGACTCGTGATCATGTGGTTGTTGATAGGAGAACTATTTCAATTCCAATGTTCTTTGTGTTGGGACAAACCTCCACGCACAGGAACAACAGATAGCAATCCATAAAAAAAAATGCCTTTGATGTGATTTCTCACTTTTACTTATGTCTGTAATACTTCAACAAAAGTGTTTATTATGAAGATTAGACGTTCAACACTTAAAAAGTTGGTTCCAAAGTAAGTTAACTGATGAGAAGACATCGAAGCCAATACATAGATTGGGGAAACCAAACATGAGATCAGCATTCTTATATAGAGAAGTTCCAATATTTATTCTGCTATAGAGAACTTCCTTTATACCAGTTTTATACAACTTGTTTTTCAAAGAAAGAGAAAAAGGAGGTGGAGGACAAAATGCATGGTATAAATTGTTGTAAATTTTCTTGTATATTAACAATATCGAGCCTTCACACAGTAAATGAAGAAGTTATAAAAGAAAATAACATTTTCTTAACTTGAACCACAGCTTGTAATTGATTTCAAATGTAGGGCTAAGTGTAAAAAAACATAAAGCAAATTAATTACATTTCCTATTCCAACCCCTCCCTCACGATTGAAATGAACTTCAGTTATTCTCATCATGCAGTACATAGCTTGAGAAGATTGGTTATTTATGAATTTGTTCAAATTTGTAATGCATTCTGGGTACCATCCTCGTGTTTAATTTGTTCTTCATGTACATAAAACAAGGAACCGTAGTCACAAGAGAAAAATATAAAAGCCAATACCAGTAACTTTAATCAGCAACCTAAAATACCTAAAATAACAGCATCGGCATTGAATAATTGAATTTTTAATAGGAAACAACAAAAAGGCTTCAAAAATTGGATTATCCAAGTTTGCTGAGAAGGAAGATGGTCAATTAGTACTAATTACTAAACCTGACGGAGATATATATAAACAGAAATATCCCAAGCAACAAGTCTAGTAAAATTAAGACTGCCCAGTAATATTATTCTAGTTTAATATAATACAGGCTATATATACGTACATATATAGCCAAACCAAGTATTGATCCAAATTTGCAGAAATAGCAAAGATGGATCCGTTAACTGATAGATGTCATTGGTAAGCAGGAAAAGCATTCGCCCCCACAAAGCATGTTCTCTTCACAAAACGACCTTTCATTCTGGGCCTTTTTTCTGCGTTCAACTTTCTCACTTCATATCTAATTTTCTTTGCAAACAAACGAGTCCTTCTCTTCTCTCTGTACCTCGACACTCTTGCCTCTCTTCCTCCGTCTAGGTCACCCCTTAAGGCTCTTACGTCCCCATCTACACCACTCAGACCCTGAAAAATAATAAATAATCACATGTCAACCATAGCTGACACATGCAATATGTATAGAGCATAATTGCTAGCATTTTCTCAAAGAGATGAAAGGAACGTTTGGTTTTCATTTGAGAGTCCTACAACACCCTTTCAAAAAGCAAAATTTGCAAACCCCGTTTCCAACATAACATTAATTCAAACTTAACTTTTCAAATTTTAATCTGAACATACAAACGTAATTATTGTAAAAGATGAAAATTAACAAGAAGTAGAGGTAGTACCAAGCAGAAGTCATAACCAGAGCTGAACTTAGGTGGGTTTGAAGTTGTCCAGGGAGAAGAACCTTGGCTAGACCATGCAGTTATAACCTCATCGTAGTTAAGTCTCAAAAATATGTCTCTCTTTGTTCCTCCTTCTTCACCAACAGCACCATCACTCGCCACCACACACTCCTTCTTTTCCCGTGCATCTGACAACACGGACTCGATGCTATTCCAATGAAAGGCATCATCGTTCGTCATGTCAAAAACTGACTCCAGATAACACGCTACATCACCATCAATATCCTCTTCATCCTTAACCTTCGCCATTGCACCCTGAACTCCCCCTCCCACACGCGCACTTATTTCATCGTCTTCTTTATCAAGTAGGTTTTCAACATCAGCAGCAAACTCCGCGAAATCCATGTCGGAAAAACTGTCTAAGTCATCTGTTCTCACATCATAATTGTCGAACACGGGCACGCGGCATAGCATCTGTTCCTCCGTCTCGTCATTATCCACAGCAACAGGTTCTTGTTCTTCCCTTCCCAGCTCCGGAACCAGCGGAAGAACACTGCTGTTGTTGAAGAGAACTTCTTCTTTGAGACGCTGTTGCAGTGCAAAGTGTTTGTTGTTGTTGTGACGTGGGGTTCTTGCCTTGCGTGTGAATCCACTGTGCCATGCGTGTGTGGTGGTGGTGGTTACCTTGGAGGATGCAGTTTGAAGCCGAACCCTTTCGTGCCTGCTAGCTAACTGGTTGGCCGAATGAACCAAAGTGTCGCAGCCATGGCAGAGAAAAGCATTATCAGCCGCACAGAACCACCTTGCTCTTCTGCTTATGCAGCTATCGCAGGCTCGTGCTGTCTTGGCTCCCAAGGCACCTGCATCTTTCATGTCTCTCATCGTGGAAAATCGTTGCTATTTTTTGGTTTGTTAAGTTTGAAATGAAAGTAACAATGGAATATTGAGATGCTTTTCATATATTTATTTGCTCAGAATCAGATAGGAAAGTGGTTCAATTATTGGTAGTGTGTGTTGAGACTTGACAGCGTGGTGTGGCAGTGGGGTCTGTCTATTTTCGTTTTGTCTGAGGTATTTTAGAAAAAAACACAAAGTCTTTAATGTAGAAGGATTTATTTAAGAGACTGTTTTTTTCTTAGAAAAAAAGGTTATCTTTCTTATAAATGTTCCTGTATATATATACAAACTTAAAGATTAAACTTCTCATCAAATGATTAAAAGACAAATTATCTGTTAACCATGTTACATCAAACTTTCTCTTACTCAATAGGGTGCTCTCTCTCTCTGCCCATGCACTTTTGGTAATTTACTAGTGGGGGGTTTTAGCCCTACCATCTGGCCTCATCCCAGTGTTTATTGGCTGGAGATTTGATGTTCATCTTGTTCTCTGAATTCCCATTGGTTGGCTTTCTGATTATGGGATTTCTCATGGACCCATTTGGTTTTGGGTCTACTACTCTACTGGGGTAACTGTAGGTTTTGTATTAAAATTTGATTGTGACCCTTTTCGTTGTCTTGCTTTTATAATTCAATAATTCCTGGTAGAACATTAAATTTTCAATTTGTGGTCCCCACCTCGATGTTCCTTTCTCACACCAGAGGTTGCCTTCTACCCATTTCTTGTCTTAGTCACAGTGCATTTACAACCATTAGTGAAGCTGAGTGGTGTCTGAATAATTTATCAGTCATTCTGGTCACTAATTTTTGTACTAACTTTTAGTTTTAGAGCTTGCTACTTCTGCTTCAGAAAATCTAAACCATAAATTAAAGCATGGTTTGTAAAAATATAGTCAAATTTAGTAACAAGGAACTCTGCTTGCTTGCTCCCACTTGTCTTACATCAGTGACAAACCTTTTTTTCAGCAACAAACCCATTAATTTTAATTTGTCACGTCTAATCATTTTTTTCTGTGCTTGAAATGTAAACGTTAATCTTATGTATAGGAAGGGAGGTTACTGTATAACCTGATCCCACCAGTGGAGAAACTGATATCTTATCTACCAATTTCAAATTTAAACTATGGTTAGTTCAATTATATTGTCAATTTTACCAAGCAGTTTCATTTGAGTAAACTTCACTGCATGAAAGGCCAATTTTGATGTAACAGATATTTGAAGGCCTAGTGTTGACATTTTAGGAATCAGTCCAAAGAACAGTTCACCATAGAATTATATATATATATATATATATATATATATATTTTTTCTGGGGCCAGTAAATTTTCTTCATACCAAGGCCATAAATTACAACCAATGGAAGTTTAGCGTTATAGAATGGACTAGTTTTCACGAAAAGACATATCATGGTTCGAATTCCCATCTTAAGCACACTTTGACATTAACTGAGGAAAGTGGGGGGACACAAGCATGTACAGAACAAACTTTATGTTGTACAGTATTATAATAACGCGTGGCATGTGTGTATAAAAGGCTAAAATATCGAGGAATTTCAGTATAACGTTAATTTCAATGTGTGATTGCGGTTTTTTAAAATCTTCATTATTGATGGAACAATGATAGAAAGTTATTTTATGGCACCTGTTTTCATTCAACGTCAACATGAATGGAACTGATCGATCAGATATTGTTCGCAGGAACTGGAGGAAAGGTATTCGTGCAAAAACATGTCGCTGCTAATTGGTAAAAATAGACATAACTGAGAAGATATCGTTTTGCTTATCAATGTCAGCGTTTTTGCCTATAAATTATTTTACTACTACTAATAATCTTGTCATCTACACCTTTTATGGAAAGGAAGGCTAAAACTGAATGTATAACCAAATTCGGAAATGGAGCATTGTTTCAGAATCTATTAAACCGAGTTTATCTGTGAAGGTTTTTCAATAAACTGTCAGAAATGCCTGCATTTAATAACGAATTTTCTAAATAATTTTGAGCTTCTTAATTACCTCCCAGATATTAATTCGAATAAGTTCAAATTTGCAAAAACTTAGCTCTAGAAATTTTACCTATGATATATATATGTAACTTCTAACGAAGGACAGTGATAATGACAACTGACTAATTGCTCCACTTGCAGTTCTTCAAGAACAATAAACGGAATTTTGCTTTAATCAAATGTGCAGAAAAATGTTCTCAAATAAGTCCCCAAACCAAACAAAGTGATAAAGTTTATCAAGGATGAAAGAAAACACCGTAAAAACAATGGCTTTGTACACCCAAAAAACAAGTGAAATCTTTCTTTTCTTATACAAGGGTAAGGTAGAATTGAATACAAGATGTGCTCAAATCTCAAATCAGAAAATAAAGGATAAACTTTAAAAATAAGAATATTTGCAGCACGTTGATTAAAAATCGAGCAAGCCTTCCATTAAAGGCACTAGTCTTCTGAGAAGCTTTTGAAACTGGCAGTGGCAAGGAGGAGGATGTCTTCGGAGACATACCAAATGGGTCTTTAGAATATGCTGAGAAAGGCCAACATGATGGTCGTCTATGACAGACATTATCTGTATAAAACGAAGATATTAGAGTGAAAATCAAATCAGCAATCTGAAACTTGTGCATATCTTGCTTTGGTATAATATATAGATAATTACCAGGGCACTGGAGGTAAGAGGAGTTCTTCATACTGCAAAAAAAACATACCATATATTTGTTAAAATGCTAACAGGGTTTAACAGAAATTAAAACCCCATTTTAAAGTTTTGCCACAATTCATTCTTTAAGGCAAGCAAATCGAATAATACTGAAGTTGAAATTAATATTCAATTGTTATGAGCATTCAATTTGCTTACCTACTCAGAATTTTTCCACCCCTGTGGCCACGGTAAACACATTGGATCACATTGCAAGCTGTTTCTGAATGCTCCACACATTCACTGCCAATAATAAGATTGGATTGTTTGCAACGTAAGTTATAGCAGGGAACAGCTAGCCCAGAAGGAACGCATCGCATCCTGCTAAAATTGATTGAAATACTAAATTCAGACTAAAAGTAAAATTTGAATTTTTAGCAAGATTAAGTGTATATAATATAATAGATCTTACGTAATATCCATTGGTTGGCAACTGCATTTGATGCAGTTGCTGGCAGTTAATGTATATGAGCCATTTGGGACTATCATACTCTCATCGTACCATTTCAAGGTTGCTGATGAACATGCTGCAAAGGACAGTACAATTGTTTACAGAATATTAATGACTAAGACAACATTCTGTTCCACTTCACAGAATCCTAGTTTTATGAAGAATTTAGTAAAACCTACATGAATGAATAGATAAAATCAGTGCCGTTTAGTACGTGTCTTCTTTTAGCAAGAGGCGTAATTTGGTTAATTTCATTTTACTACATAATAAGAAAACTAGTGTTAACAATTCTTACTACAATACACTTTTTTAATATATTTCTTATCATTGGTAAATTATATATCGAAGTGAACCTAAAAGGAAAACTAATTTATTTTTAAATGACACTTTTTAAATTTATTTTTAAATGACAGTGACACACACTTTATATTTACTACTTTATTTTTCAACCTTTATCTTTCTTTATAAATACAAAAAACTAATTTTTTTAATGACTAAAATATCCTTAGAAGTGGAAGCATCTAGTGTAAAAAAATATTTTCCTATATATAATATAAAAAAGAGTTAAAACACGTTAATCGCATTGTTAGGAAAATGTCTACTGTGGTATTATTGGGCCTTATAGGAATACCAGTAGTTTTAATCTTATTTAATATATCCTTTGGAAATGACACAGAGTAGCTAGCTTTATTTTCATTTGGTATAAAGTTGTTATAAAAGGTGTTATATAATATATGTGTATATATATATTTTTTCCTCAAATATATTGAAGAGAAAAGGTTTTCTTTTCTTTTCTTTTTTTCCTTGTTTCTTTTTGCATAAAAGACAAAAATATTCTCATTATTTTACCATTTTCTTTTTCGGTGTCGTTGTTGGTTCTTTCTGTCCTTTTCTGATATCTAATTGTGTCTTAATCAAGTTTTACTTCTTCTTTTTTTACCTCTTACTTTTGCTACTAAGAAGGAAGTAACATATCACATATTACTCCTCAATAAATAATGATTTCCAGATTATATAATTTGAAAATATAGAAATATTTACAAATGTGAAAGTTTTTTATAAATTTTTCCATGAAAAAGTAACTTTTAAAATGTGTAATTCGAAAGATGAAAATGACTTTCAAATTGATCTAAAAGTAAAAAAATAACTTAATCCAAAAATTCTTTTAATGCAAAAAAAATGACTTAAGTTATAATTCATTAGTTAAAAGCACCTACCAAATTACATAATTCAAAAACTTTTTTATGTAAAAAATTATTTCAAGAGATAGGAACCTGCAATGGGAAGAGATATAATGTCTCCAGGATCTACCGTAGGTTCCGAAAAGCCATTGACAGCTTTCAAGTTCGAAATAGTTGTACCAAACTTTGATGCTATGCTGCTCAGGCTCTCTTTTCTCTGCACAACATATGACATGTAAACAGCGGTTCCCCCATTGTTAACGTTGTTAAAACATGTGCATGGCAGTGGAATAACAAGGGTGCCTCCATTCCTCAAGGGGTTGCTGCCATTGATGCTGTTCAGAATCTTGATTTGTTCACCACTGACCAACCCACCATAACCTTCTGATATGGATGCAGCTGTGTCTGCTGCACGAACAGTGTAAATGGTTGACATGGACCTTCGGATGCCATCCACACAAGAGCAGAAGATGGGTATTTTGACAAACGTTTTGGCCCTAAGGATTTGGTGTGCACTTGATGATGTTATGGGGAAGAGAGAGTTGGACGCCAAGATATCAGATGCGTTTACGTGGAAACGAGTGGCGATTTCTGATACTTTGGAGTCCCATGGCAAGAGATAAGAGAGGAGAGAAGGGCATGAGTCTGAGGAATTGCATGCTTCAATGGTGGACTTTGTTTCAACTTCATATTCAAAACTCAGTAACATCAAACACAAGATCCCAGGCCAAACAAACTGCACAGAATTTCTCATTTTTTGGTATGCAGATGCAGGCCAGGAGAGTAGAAATAGAAGGATTCCTTCCATTCCATACTCACAAGTCTACATTAATTGGACCAAAACTGTTAGGTGAAGGACTGTTCATTTATAAAAACTAATTTAATTATTACCACTTAATGCTACAGTGATTGACTTTTAATTTAAAAACTAATTAATATATATAGGGATTTTTGTGCATTAAACTTGTTTTAGGATATAAAATTTAATGTGATAGAATCATCTAATGTCGTGGGGAAATAACTTAATAATTACTTTGCTAAATATATAATATAGTTCATTAATTATTTCTATCTTTATGTCTGTTTTTAATTTATTTATTTTTTATCAATTCAATATATGTTACTACTGTACTTTGATAAGTCAATCCAATTGTATTTTTTACATAGAAATTTCTTTATCATATCCCATATCTTGGCTATATTATTAAATTCATACCTAGTCATTACCTTATGGTAAAAAACTCTACAATAAGAAATACTTCGAAACATCTATGCTAAATTTACCTTTTTATGCACAAATAAGGTAAGACAACAACAAAGTATATTCTTAAACAGGAGATATAACGCTAATATTACAGGTGCAAAGAGAGACGTGAAAACCTTGGATTTGACATAAAGTGGCAAACAAAATCATGAACAAAGTAGCAAATCTAAACTTTGAATATCAAAAACTGTCTTACCAGTTATCTTCACGAATCAAATATAACAATATCTTCCGCCATTTATCTTTCCTCTTTTGGTACAATATTATCTAGGTGTGAACAATGGCAAATGTAGAAAGTGATGTTTGAGTGGGATGAAGCTTTACCTCGGCCAACACAACACGTTATATATCAGAAGCCACTAACCCAAGGTGCGATGTTCCATCACGCACTGATGTCTATTCTTTTGGCCAACATGATAACATTTCTACGAATAACTGTGATGGAAATTTTGTCTATATTTTGTTTGGTTCCTCATTTTTCATCCAACCAGAAAAAAGGTCTAAAAATGAAGCAGAAAAGGAAGGAAATGAACCTCTGACGATATTTACAGAGATAGTGGAGAATATTGGATGACGCAATATCTGAAGAGAAGAGTGAGAAGAGAGCAGCCACATATGAACATAATATATACTGAGCGTAATAATTTGTGTTGTCTTTGAATGAGAGCAGTGATGGACGGTGTGGAGAAGGGTAAGAAGAAGAGGGTGGTGGACATTAGGGTTAGGGAGGAGGAAGAGAGAGAGACGGCGCAGAAGCAGAAGCTTGATCAGGAGGGCCCCACCCAGGAGGAGGTCGACCACTTCTTCGCCATACTCCGCCGGATGAAGCTCGCCCTCGTTCACTTCCACCGCAAACCAAACGCCGCCAACCACTGGAGGGAGGCACTCGAGGAAACTCACCTCACCCTCCGCCACCCTCCCGTCGAAAACAACGCCGCCGATCGTTTCGATCTCAATGCCGTTGCTCCTGAGGCCGCCGACACCTAGTGTGGTGTGGGACAAAGAAAACAATTTCTGCATTATTATTATTATTATTACTATTATTATTATTATTATTATTTTCCTTCTCTGATTTAACTATATCTGTAGCAGGGAAACAGGTTTTCCTCTTAAACTCAATTTCTTTGAAGTACTTAATTGCTTATTGGCTCTCTGAAAGCTACAATAATTGAAGTTTGGAGTATTAGAAACAGGTTTATCGTTCTCCTTGTATTATTTTCTGCATAACTTTCTTTCTCACCGTACTAATTGGAGTTGCAGAAAGAAATCTGGTGAGATGCAGGAAGTAATAGGCTGATATTTATATGGGCTGAACCCTCAACTGAACTTTATATGGGCTACCCAAGAATTATTTAGACTGTTCTACCGGCCCAGTGCCTACTGACTTCAATCCCATATTTTAAAAGGTTTTTTATAGCTTTTCATAATTGAAATAAAAGAAATTTGTTATATTAGTTTTTAAATATTAAATTTGAAAAAATAAAATAATTGGTGAGAGTAAAAAATTGTTTTAACAAAATTTAGTGATTAAAAACATAATTAAACATGTATTTTATAGTAAGAAAAAAATTGGACAAACTTCTTCAAACAAAATTCTAAGAGATAAAATTTACAAAATAAATTTGACTTACACACAAATTGGAAAAAAAAAACTTAGAAATTATATAAAAAAAATTACAAATTATTTTATATATAAATTAATTTTAATCTACAGTAAAACTTCTTTTTTGTTTGTTTAAAAGTCCTTTGGAAAAGAATTTCCTATACAAATTCTAATAAATGTGTTTATTATATCATATATTAATTTAAAATTTCTTTAAAACTAGCAACATGTTATTGGTTCTAAATAATATTAGATTCTATCTTCTTAAATAAAGATTTTGGATTTGAAACCTGCGAATAAGAAAAATTATGGTTGGAAAGATGGACTTCTACCACGCTGTAGTCCTTGTATCTCTCTATAAACATGGTATTAAGAAGAAAAAATCACTAAAAGTTCATCACAATTAGTTTTATTATAATAAATCATTAGGATAAAAACTGATTTTTATTTTTTTTAAATTAGAGAGACTAAAATTTGTTTTCTAATATGATTTATTGATGTTTGGTAATTTTTAAGGAAGATATTGTTACTAAAAAAATGCAATAAATCTCCACCACCATTATTCTATATACTATTTTCATGATAATTTTTCATAAGAAACGGGCAAACGCATCTTCCTTTTATGTAATTTCACTCCAGACAAAATGTTGTCAGCAGAATTAACGTTGTGTGTGGCTTGTAAAGAATGAAATAATAGTATAATTGTGTTATTTGTGATGAAGATTTGCCACCACATGCTACTTTTTATTATCTATTAACTTTATTAGAGATTTTAAATAATAAATAACATCGATATCTATATGAATATAAATTTGGTTTTTTAAATTATTAAATCAACTTACTAATTTATCAATTTTGGTTGTCTTTTATTTTTGAAGGACCAGTCATATTTTTTCCACTTGTAAAATTCTCTATAATCTTGGGGTTCCTTTCTTTTACTGTCATAATTTATTGCGATGAATTAAAAATTTATAATCAAGATAACTGTTTAAATATACTTTTAATTATGTATATAATTTAAAAAAATAATAATACTTACACAATATTTTTTTAACAATATTTAAACATCATCTATATGTCATTCTGTGATTGGTCTATAATAATATTTATGATTATTATTATTGATTGTGGAATAATTTTACTCTAATTATTATAAAAATGTTATGTTATCCTTTAGAAAATGTATTTTATTTTGTTATTACATTTCTTTCAAGCTGAGTGACACGCTGATCCCATGTATGACAGATTAGACAGGCTGAAATGAGATGTTGCATACATGATGAGGTATATGTTTTTTTCCTTGATTTTAAACAATAAAATATATTATTGTAGCTTTTAAAATATAATAAGCAAAGGTTTCTAAAAATACTTGTAATACTCAAGATAATAATAATAATAATAAAATTGTAAATTTTGACAAATATGAGGTAGAGCTAGCCCTGACTCAGTCATTAGATGAGATACGATAGATTAGAAATTCAGATATGATGATTAGAATTTATTAAATCTCAAAATTGAAATTAAGTTCTTTGTTGAGAGATTTCATTTATAATTTTTTTCCATTTCTCTTGTGGATAAATTCTTTGTTTTGGTTTGTGGTGAAGATAAAATTAAACTTATCTTTGTATATTTATGGAAAATTAATATCTTTATAATTCTTCGGGATATTTCCATCTAAGAATAAAAAAAATGAAATTATCAACATACTTATTTAATGAAAATTTTAGATTCGTTTAATTAACAAATTGTATGAATAGATTCATTAAATATATATTGTTAAATTTATTTAATAAATACATAGAGAAACCTGTTTAATATTTTATTTGTACTTATACAATGAACTTATGAACATTTAATGTTTTTTTTTTTAAATTCATATAATAATACATAAACAGACTCTTTTATTTTATATTATTAGACTGATCAAACTATTTTTATTATATTTTAATTAGTATAGGTAGAAATTTGTCTAATATGTCTATTATTAAACTTATATAATTTTTTTTTGGTTATATTTGTCTCGTTTATTATTAGATTCATATAATTAACATATATTTATAGACTCTTAAACAATGATAATACAAATATCTTGGTGATATATTTTAAAACAATTTATTTATTAAGTTATTTTTTTTGTCTATATTTTCAAAATGAAAATAAAAACAATAATATAAAATAAAATAATTTTTACTACTAAATCTGAATACTTTTCTTTAAAAAATAACTTTTTTTTATAAAAACATAATAGAATTTATTATAATATAAATCGTCGTAAAAAAAAATATTTTTTTCACTAGTGTTTGAATCAGACACGTAAGTCTTATTATCATACTAAATCCAATTATAATATTCAATACAATAATACCACATATCAAAAAAATCTTGAACACTTAATTTTCTTCTTAACTGAAACATATGGTTAAAAAAACTGGGTTTTGCTGGGTCTAATGTAATAGGGTAAACTATTAAAGTTTGTGACAGTGGTAGGCATCGTTTTCAGTTTCACATACTCTTACTAACGGCCAGAAACGCTTAGCCACTTCTGCACGCCAATACAGTCAATAATTGATTAATTCCTGAATGTGAAGGTTATATAATTATATTATTGTTGACAGCGTCATCTTCTTCTGTTTCCATTACTTCAAAATTATTAATGCATTAAAAACTCATCCTCTTCAAAACAATGGTGGAAATATGTCAAAAAAATACACTCTCTTCTGCGGTTAGGTAAGAGGGAGAGTGACAGAGGGCTAAGAATCACTCAAAACATACATAAATACTTTATAAATAGATTAAAAATGCATATAAAACACTAAATTTTGTTGCTGTTTTGGAACCTTCGTAAATTCATTGATCTTAAATAATTCGTTAATCCATGATAATTTTTTTATTGGTGTTAAGCTCATAAAATTATGTTAAATGATATTTTTGGTTGTTGGAACGTTCATAAATTATGTTAAATAAACTTTTATTCTGGGTAACGTATCAGCATGTGATAGACATATAAAATACGTAAACTTAAAGAATAAGTTGATAGCTAAAATACGAAAAGATGCAATAAAATATAGTGACGATATAAAAAGAAAAACTTACAAGTTAAAGTCTTGGATAAGAGACATTGTCGTCTAATACATAAATTTATTTTTCATGACGACTTATTGATGTTGATACTGTCTAATATTTCTCCTCAAATAGGCTTGAAGTTGATAACATAACGAATAGGTCTTAGCCGTTCTAACATAATGAACCACCTAAAACATTTTAATAGTAGGTTTTAGTATTAAATAAATGTTCAAACTTATGACAATATTTAGAAAAAGTCATAAAATCTTATAAGATTTGTAAACAATGAATGTTATAAGAAGATAATTTGTTCAACTTTTTTACACTATTTCATATTATATTACATGTTTCTTATACGAACTAGTTCACACATTGATTAATTCTGGTGGTTACGTGATTGTATTGATCATGTGTTAATACACGAGAGTGTATTGTTTTACCATTGTTTATATTATTTATAGTATATGTTTTTACAGAGACAAACCTGTATTGGAGGATCTAGACGGACAAACCAAACGGCCCACAAACAATGATAAAGTCGAACTACCATAATGGATAAGTAGATAATTAAGAAAAAACGGTAACTATAAGTGATTAGGTTGAGATTGGACCTTGATTAAGGTCTCACTAATCCAAAGTTGATAACAAAAGCTATAAATACAGGTCAAAGTAAGATATGGACTCTCTCATTAATTGCACATTTATTACAACACTCAGATTACCGATCGGATAATTACTCACTTTGGCATCGGAGAGTCTTTAGTAGGTATCCTTTCAACCGGGGAATAAGAGAGCGAAGGACAGGACAATGACCAGACAGAATGAAGAGTGAAAGATCAGACAGTGACCATACAAAGTTTATAAATTGTGTAGGACTTAGATAACTCGACCTTATACGGAACAAAACCTAAGTTGGAGGTTGAGATTGGATGTATTGGTTCTCTTATAACGTTTTTATAATTTACATTTTTAATATATATATATATATATATATTATAGTTTATTTTGTTTTTATTATAATATATTTTCATTGTATGTTTCCATCATTCTTTAATTTAAGAGTTAAAAATAGTTATATTTTTATGATTTTATTAGGCTATTCAATATTGTATAGTTTCAGCATGAATTAATGGGACATTAAATATTATTTATTAACTTTTCACATATATACATCAATCATTATCTACAACAATGTTAAGATTTTTATGTAAATAAGTTTGATGTGGCTACCCTAACCTGTTATAAATATCTTAAATGATTATTTTTTTTTAGAAATTTGCTAGTCGAATAAGTTATCTCGAACATGTGAAAACTCTAAACCGATCAAGACATGAAAAACTTGAAAGTAATACATCTTGCAATTGACACAGTAATATTCCAAAGATTAAAGATGAATAAGACCTAGCAATATGCTTCCACGTTTCCAAATTCTATAAAACCAGATGTCCAATCACATTTAACTTTTTATCATATGTTTATTGTAATGTCTTAATTATGATTCATCAGTATTTAATTGAGATAAAATACCGTAAGACTCCAAATATTATTTTTAAGTTAATGTGTAATATTTTTTATGCAACAATAATTATATTTTGAGATAGTTTATCGAATACAATTTTTAACAAAATATATTCTGATATATATTATGGTGAGAAAATCATCGTATATTCTAATATTTTCAAACTGAATGATGTTATAAACATTCAGTGTTGATTTTTTGTCTAATAAAACATTACTTAATTACGAGTATATATTTATATTGGGAAAATTGAATTAGCTAGGGATAACTTGCCAATTCAAAAAATATCTTAATATAATATATTTTTAAGACTATTCTTGGGCAAATTTTAATTTAAGAGCTATAAAGTGTATTTTTTATAATTTCATTAGTCTTCTTTAATATTACATGATTTTAATACTGATGAATTGATTATTAAACTTGATTTTAATACTGGAAGCAATAATATGAGTTGCGCCACTGCAAAAGTTTTCAAGTCAAGTCGTGTTCATATTCCACATAGAGACAAATATAACTTGGTATGAAAAATACCTCAAGCTGTCATCTATTTCAATTGCATTAGTAGGCTTGTGTAGTAACAATACTTCCTATCACATACCCAATAAAAACGGAACAATTAATGTATATACTAAGAAAAAATACATCATACATTCCTTATCTTAAAGTTTTTTTACTTTAAAAATAATATACGGTACACATTTACGAGACAAAGACCATAAACGAAGTTTATACTGAATCTCTTTTACAATTTCACAACTTGAGTTAGATTTCCAAACTCTAGAGGAATTGGTCTAGTTAACTGATTCATTCCTAGATCAAGCACACCCTGAGATATTTCAACTCGCCCAATTCTCTAGGTATTAATAAGTAAAATTGAGAAAAGGAAAGTAAACCTAGAGTGAAGGAATGGATTTCGTGGACGTGAAAGACAAGGAAGAAGGGAACGTTGGTAAGTGGGGCTTCTTGTCCGCGAAGAACGACTGAGACGACAAGGAAGAGCCTGCTTTGATGTCTCGTACTTCCTCAGTCACTCCCGTTTCCTTTAATCGGTTCTAGCTGCGACGACACCACCGAGGCCACAGAGTGAGGGTAGAGTATGTGCGACGACACCACCGGTTCCAACTGTTGGTTGGAGAGGCGGTTGTGGATGTGGCGGTTTGCGTTGGTGGAGGAGACGAAAACCTAATTGGTGGCGGCCCCTTGCGCGTCGCGGAGGAGGAGTGTTCTCAGAGAAAGAAAAACACGGCGTGGAGCAAGAAAAGCAAGAAAACCTAATTTTAGAGAGGAAGAGAGCATGAGAGGATCGAGAGTGTGAGTGAAAAGGAACGTGAAAGAGATGAGAAGGACCGAGAGTGTGAGAGTGAGAAGGAACGTGAAAGAGATAAAATTATTTAACATATTATAACGTATATCTATATCTACGTAATAATAAGTTTTGAATTTATTTACAATTTTACCACCGCGTTTTTATATTATGATTGATGTACAAAACTAAGTCATAATATGTCTTAAACTCATTTACAAGTTTGCTACCGCGTTTTATATTATGACTGATATACATAACTATGTCATAATATGTCTTACTTTTATTACAATTCTGTCACCGATCAACCTATTATAATGTATAATTTTTGTACGTCATAATAGGTCTGTCATAGAAAAGTATTTTTCCACTAGTGAAATAGACGAGATGTCATGTGAGAGACATGATGTTGGTACAAACAAAAGTTCCACATGAGGTAAAATAAGAGATGGACATGAGTTTATATATACATAAGATACCTTCATTGATAAGAGGCCTTTTGGAGTGGTACCAATAGTGTAAGACCTGAGAAAATGTAGAGTTTATAAATAAGTCTTAAATATGTTTTATTAAAATCTGCATGAGTTTACAAGGTGTTGTGCAGTTCAGTTGGTGTGGAAGTCTTGAGAAGAATATAAAGTTTTATATTACTTATTTATTTTGTTGATATAAGTATAACACATGTTACCGTTTGATTGTTAAATTTGTGATGTGTTGCCTTGTTGCTAAAAATGTTTAATTAGGTTCATGTGAAACATTTGTTTGATTTTTTTTTTCATTTATATTTTTCTTAAGGGTAAGAATGTCATTTCCATTTTGTAATTGAGGTGTGAAAGTTATAAATAAGGGTGTAGAAAATAAAGAAAAACACTTTAAATAATATAAGTTGAAAATTAGAAAAAAAAAAGGTAGAACGTTATGTTTTTTTTTTAAACCACTTGAAATATTATAGGGAGCACTACCTAAGTGGTTTCTTTTAACTATAATATGATTTATTTAAAATAAAAATAAAAATAAAAAGGAGGTTTATTAAACAAAGAAAAAGAGAGAACATTAAGAATGGAGAGAAAGAGAGCATTGTATGACAGAAACTTTCTTTGAAGAAGAAAAATGTTTTCTTTTAAAAGATATAGTGTGAAGACCTATTATCGATTGATAGTCTATAATTGGCTGAAGTATGGAAAACTTACCTTAAATTATTATTTATTTGTTTGATTGATGATAATTTTGAAATGTTTTGAAGATTTCGTGATTGTTTGAAGAATTACAAGAATATGTAATCTTCTACCATGAAAAATGTTTCATTTGATTTCATTTATGTGTGTTCATAATTTAAATTGAACAAATAAATATTAATGATGGTTTACGGAGAAAAGTGAATATTGGAATAAAATAACATATTAGGGTTTATAGTTTCATTTTAATTATAATTAATACTTTATGAGAAATTAAAGTTTCTTGTCAATTATAATTAATAATTTATGAAAGATTAGGATTTATTATTTTACATAATTAGATGATTAAGAATTGAGAATCCTAATCATATTAATTAAGAATAATTAAAGACTAGGAATCTCTTAATGTTAATACGTCAACCTCTGTAAATGGTAAATTCTAATTACCTTCATAATAAGTTTAATTAGAAACTTTTACCTTCTTTTTTTCACTTAATCTGGAACTTTTCCAAAGCATAGCTTCTTCTTCTCTTAGATAGACCCAGTTTTGGGATGTCTTTGTAGTCTCGCGCAAACCAGGGAGACTTCTTTCCCTTTCTTTCTCTATGTTTCTTACTACCGTCTTTGGGGGTGACGACAAAGGCGTGGAGAGGCTGTGACTCTGACGGCGTCTTCATTTCCTCTAGGTGGTTTGCAGTGGCGCGTTAGTCGTTCTTCCTCTTCTTAGTTCAGGTTTGCCTCACGCATGTAAGGGAGGCATTTTTTTTGTCAGCAGGCATGTCTTCGTCTCCGCGGCACGATGGTCCTCGTTCACGGGTGTGGCACAGTGATGCCTTCGCGAAATTTCGAACTCCGACGACTTTGAAGCACAGGGTTTTGTTCTCGCTGTTGGCGCGTCTTGCGATTTAGGGTTTCGATTTGGGGCTTTTGCGGGAACTCTTCTTTTTTCAAATTCATTTTAGTTCTGTGTTTTCGCTGCAGGGAAAGCATCAATTCCATTCAAAATTCACGACCTTGGAAGTTTTGTTCTATAAATGTTAGAGACAATGTAATCGGGTTTATTTTATTTTGTTTCTATTTTACTAATTTATGTATTTTATAAGTGGATTTCCGGGATGGTATTATAATTTTCAAATTTTCAAATTTTTTCTAATAATTGAGACATTCCAAAAAAAGATCGGGATGTTACACTTATATTCTTTATCACTCTTTTTGAAGATTCCTTTTTCTCTACTTTTATTTTTACTTTTCTTTATGATATAGATTATAATCTAAAAAAACAATTGCAAATCGCTTTAGAAATTTGAAAGAAGTGAAAATCTGATTAGACAATGTGTGTCTATTTAATATCTTCTTATAAATGGAATATATATTGATAAAATAAATTAACAAGAAAACTATAAAAGATGTGTTACGTTTGCTAAAGTCTAATTTATAACTAGATATTCTATACTTTTCAAGAAAGACCTAAACTATATGGTCACATCCTTGAAGATAGCCGAAAGGTACAATTATTAATGAAGTTAGTTTTCAATATTGAATGTGAAAGTGGAATATTTGAATATATTAAAGTTTTGACATTTGGACATATTATAATTGGACTAAGGTGGATGAATAGTTTTTTGATAGTACATAGAAAAGGAAATACCAAAGCATCCATACTTAATATATAGGATTAATTATACCCTGAAATTAAACTTATTCCAATGAAGTGGTTAGCAATTAATCCTTCATCTTTTCCCCTTTTATCTTGTCCTTAGAATATTTAAAAGTAAAAGTTTCATGCTTTGGTTCCACATTCGTGGTTTAGAGAGCCATGACAGCTTTTTCCTGGTCATTATTTTTGTTGTTTTTTGTTCGAGATTTAAGTTTACATAAATAGTGATAATGGTAAGATTTAATTCTAAAAGTTTTATTTTGCTCGTTAGCATTTGATGTTTGAAAATTGTTAAATGGAATGAGATATGATATAAATGGACGTGCAATAATAGAAAAATGTTAAATTCAAACATTTAAATGTAGAATTAAGCTTGATAAGAAATTTAGAAATTATGTCCTCTAATAATTTTTATAAAAAAAATACATACTTGGTTGGAATTTATTATCACAACACAATAAAAATATAACAGATAAAACGTCATTCAAGTGTCAGGAATTTGACTTAGTTCACTTAATATACACTGTGGGACCATTATTATACCTTCTAATAATGTTTTATTCAATATTTGTTTGGTTAGAAATCAAATTCTTCAATTATAATAACTTAATAAACTTTATTTATACGTAACATATCATTAACATCGCTCGTATAAATAAAAAAATTGATAATTTATAGTCAGAATGACGCTCTTTTAAATTAAAAAAATGCAGCAACTAGACCTTGCGTCAACAACTCATGCACAGACAAATATTCAACCATAATTATTTCACCATAAACTAAAATTAGATAGAAAAAAAAAAGTATAAATCGTAAAACTTAATTTATATTTACATTAATTTTAGCTTAAATAAAGGGAAACTTTTTGTTTTTAGTTTTTTGTGCTTAAAATAATATTGAAAATAATAGTTTTTTTGGCACTATTGACATGAAAGCAAAGACAAGCGAAAACAGTGAGAAAAATAATGCTTGGTGACTTTACAAAGGACTATTAGTTGGGTTGGGGCATGTGACACTGCCAATGCAATAAATGACTTTTTAATGTTTTTTATAACTAAGATATTTATGCCATCAGAAGGTACCAAAACTAATATCTTCAAACTGTGAAGCAAATGCATTCAAAGTAGTATATTATTTCCTTTAAATTTCTACAAATCCAACTTTAATCAAAGTTTGAATAATATCATAAATCATAAATACAGTAAAAGTTTCAAGTTCATTAGTGACAAGATGATTTTAATATATATATATATATATATATATATATATATATATATAAATAAATAAATAAATATAAATCTCATTTTATAAATTGATTTTACTTATAAGGTTAAGCAAATTCATAATTTATTGTTTAATATTATATCATGAGTTAAAATCTACACGGTTAAGATTTGATGTTTTTTAATTTTTATGCCATGTATTATGAAAAAATTTATTATTTATAAGATCTGTTATTCTATTAATTATTAGACCACTCTTTCATCATTTATTAATTCATCAAACTTCAAAACCCATCATGAAAAAAAAAATTACACTCTTGATATATTTTAAATAAATTTAATTTTATTACATAATTTATTTCACTCCTAGATTTCTTTATAGGTTTTGGTATAAAAATTACAAAAATTACTATTTTCCCAAACTTTTATTTTTGTACAGACATTATATACCAACTTTTATTTTTGTTTTATATGGTTCACATGCATGAGATCGTATATACGGAAATATCTTTCACTAACTCTCACACACTGTATATAATTTTATTTCATTAGCAATAAAAAAGGTTAATGGAAATAAAAATTCAAGAGTTCTTCTTGTTATACTTTAAAAAAATTACTTATTTTACATACTTTTAACTATTATATATATTTTCTCACCATTTTGTTTAATTAACTTTAAAAAGTCTTAATTTTTTTGGAATATTCTGTTAATCAAACAATAAATGTTCAATTTAGTTTTGTATGGATGTACGAAAACATTTATAATTATAACAAAACTTATTTCAGATTAAAAATAAAAATATATTTATTCGTTTGAAAACAAACTCAACCTACAACATGGATTCTGTCGGCAGAACATGATGCATCTGGGTCGGAAAAAAAAACAATTAAAAAGATAATTCATTTCTCACATTTTATTAGTTGTCTCCGTGTTTCTTATTTATGGAAAAAAATTACTTTTAATTAACTGTTTTTATGTTGATTAAGAATAATAATTAATTTTCTTTAATATTTTATTTATGTAAAATCAAAGAAATAATTTACTTACGTTATTCTCAAATTATATTCACTAACAAATATGTTTACAATTAAATATGGGAGTTATTTTTAAAATAGTGTCATTATATAATAACATTTAGAAAACGGAAATTTACTTTTACTTAAGTTCATCAAATATTTTTTCTTTTTTTTCACAGGAGTAGCTTTTGTAATAACCTATAAATTAAAATTTTAAAATTTTAAGAATATTAAAAATGATAAAATTAAGTTTTAGAAAAATTAAAACGTATTTAGCTTTTTGAGACATTTACAGAACATCTCATCTTCACTTTGTTTTAGATAACTTCTCTCTAAGAGCTTGCTCTCCCAACCTTTCCCTCCTTCTATCTAGCTTTCTTCTCCATTGAGCCACTGGAATTCCATTTTGAAGGTGTCTAGACGAACTTGGCGTCAATGGCTCCAAGTTGCACCAATCAATTTCTAGGTTTCTCCGTAGGTAAGCTGTTTTTCACTTTTCCATGCAATTTGGGGCTGTGGAGCATGCAACAGTTTTTGCTGCATGTAATTCATCTTATTTTTTTTCCAAAAATTTATAGTTTCCATTAGATTATAAGAACCTTTTTCTACCTACAATTTGTCTACCCATAGGTGACTCTAGTTTTTAGTTGAGGCTTAAGAAAAAGGGGGCAAATACCTTCTGTATTGTTCTACCAGTTGAAGGTAAGAGAAGCTAGACTCTTCAATTTTTGTATGAATTGTATTGTGCATCGACTGAATGTATGTTTAGGAACATGAAATTTATGCCTTGAGAATCTGTTAGGTATTGCTGTAACTGTTTGTATGAAATTGGGGGTTTGATGGGAAAAAGTATGTATGATCTGTTGAACTTGAACTATGAACTGATTGTAAGATGATGAAATGTTGTAATGATTTGTTGTTTGAGGTACTGTTGAAGATGTTGGTTGTATGATATGTGATTTAGGAGAACAATTGCTAGTTTCATTAATTTAACATTGGTTTTGAGTCATAAGGAGAAAGTGAGGTAGTTAATTTGGAAATTAAGGATTGGGAACTGATTTGGTCAATTGGGGTAGTCTAGTTAGAGTATATGTGACATATTAGGCATGTTTAAAGGGTCAGAAAACAATGTTAAATGGTAGAATTAAAATTTGAGCTTTGAGTTAATGAAACCTATGTTTTTGAACAAGAATTGATGCACAAACACTAAAGGATGGATTTAGGAAGGTTTATAAACATTTAGAAAAGTTCAATTCATCATATAGGTCAATTTAGGAAGGTCAGAAGTTAATAAAAAGGTCTAGAACGAATTTCGGGGTGTTGGGTTGTCAAAATCTGCAGAATTTAGTTTTTTCTTCAGACAAAATTCACTTAGCGCACAGGGAGGGTGCGATGAGCGAATTATGTGCGGCAGATTGAGTATTTTTGATGTTTTGGGAGTTTCGGACGTCCGTTTTGGACGTTCTTTAGGTCGTTCTAGGGATTTTTTACCCTTACGGAGCCATTAGTGAGGGTCTCCAAGCTGTTTGAATTACTTAAGTATTGGTAATTAAAAATTATAAAGAAATTTATGTTAATAAGTGATGTTTCTGTGAAAGTATGTATTGCCTGAGTATGTATGAGTTATTTTTATGACATAACTAAAGAATGATTGTGTTCCATGTGATGTGATATGAGAAGTTAAGTTGTATCTCTCGGTGAGATTATGATAGTGTTTAGAATGAATATAGAAAGCTCAGTCTTGGGGGTTATCCTAACACTCAAATGACTTTTTGAATCTCACTTAGAGAAGAATTAGTCATGTTGTGAGAGTAGTAGGAGGTCCTAGTTTTGGGTGCTTCCAGTATGACCCAAGGCGAGTGATAACGGACTTACACTTGTGTGTGTGGTAGGGTTTAACCCATAGCAATGACTTTGCAAAGCAGTTGAGGCCACCACAAGTGCACAATCCGTCATAGTTCAATATTCATTATAAGTCCGGACGAGTCATGTCTAGTTTATGATCTGTTACAGTTTGCTAATTACTTGTTTATGTGACTATAATTGTATATGTTAGATTAAATTGCATTAACATGTATATTTTTTAGAATCTAGCTTACCCTTGCATGTTTGTTGTTTGTTTTGTATGTTTGTCTTCTTTCTGTTGCAATGATCATCCAAATTGGATGTGAGCAGAGACAAATGATGTGACACTCGGACACTGACGAGGGTGGGGAGTGATCGCCGGTGCAAGAGGCATGGACAAGGAGCGGTTCCTGACAGGCTTACAGTGGAAGGGGCACATGGACGAATCGAACATACACCGGAATGAGAGGGATCTAGAGACTGTATAGGTATGAGACTATACGGTTGAAGGATTGCTTAAAGGAATTAATTTGACTACTCATATCAACAAATGCATTTGTTTTTCGGTAGCCTAACCCATAAGAACTTCACGGTTAAGCGTGCTTAGCCTGGAGTAATTTGGGATGGGTGACCTTTTGGAAAGTTTTTTCGAAAAGTGTGCGAATGAGGACAAAACAAATGGTATCAGAACCCAGCTAATTGTTCTCTAATATTCTAATGTTGTCATTCTATGTTAAAGGAAAATCAAGAAAGAAAAAAAAAAGGATAAAAAGAAAAAATATATTTAAATTTATAACATTAATAAAGAGATTATACCAATATTTTCTCTAGAAAAAATAAAATAACTATATATACTAAAAATAATTATTATAAAATAAACAAAAGCTATCTATAATAATTTATAAAATTTATTTATATTTATTTTTATAATTCATTTTTTATGATCTTCTTGTAATTTAATAATATTTTAAAGTTTAATGACTATTAAAATATCTTTTGAATTTTTTTTATTACAAAAGAAAGTCAATAGATGTACTTAATATGTATATTTCCACTAGTTAAGATGAGTAATGAATATAAAGAAAAATGAATAAAATATTTGTCATTAACTTAATTAATTTTATACGATAAAAATATATTAATGTAATAATATAATAAATGAATACAAATATTTTTAATTAAAATTTAAATATAGTTATTCGTAGAAAAATATTTATATGTCGTAACTTATTTCAACTTAAAATATTTATTCATTATAGTACGCTATCCGTTTATAAAATAATTGTCAGATTATTAGTAAGTTGGGAGAATATTTAGTTTTGACAAATAACATTATATAAAAATATAATTTTTAAAAATCTAATTAAAGTTAAATAAATTTTGGAACAAAAAAATTGTAAACTTTCATTTATCATATCAAGAAATTTTTATTCAAAAAAAAAAGTTACTCTTAGTTTGTTTTTCAACATCACAAAGGAAAAGTTACTTACTGGTTAGTATGAATAACTAAAAAAATAATTAAGAGTACAGATGATTTTGTAAGTGGAGTTTTAATATTTTCTTATTAAAGAGTTTGAAACAAGCAATGCTAAGATGATTTGTGTGAGTATTGAACAATTCAATTTAGTCAATTTTTTAGGAAAACAAAATATATTATTTAGAATGGAATAAAAAGTGTCTAATATAAATATAATGAAGTTACTAATTTAATATATAAGTTGAAATTTATGAAACAAATTTTGAATTTTAAAATTTAAAGAGCTCAATAAATTTTTCTCGTTGAATTAGAAAAACTCATTGGATTATGATAATTTACTATATAAAATTCAATTTTTTAAAATCTTAACTGAGCAAAATTATTTACTTTAACTCCAAATACTTAATTATTGGATGAATTTTCTTTCTAACATAAATAAGTGAATGGTAGTATAACATATGTAATTTTTTTTTCTTATCTTCACAAATAAAATAAAATATGTGATTATATGAATTTAAATAATTATAATAAGATACAAACATTTATTTACTAGTATGTGTAATCACTTATTTATTTAATAAACTTACGAAAACGTGTGTTTGCATATTATTTACAACCGTTGTTAGCATGTTTAAAACCTAGATTATCACGTTTGCGTGGTTGTGTTTGTCTAAATGTAATAATCACATATTACATAAGCACAGAAGATATTTTAGAAGAAGAATTTTAGGAGTAATAAGTTAAATAATATGATATAAATCTTATAATTTATATAAGATTTATTTCAATATAAAGCTTTTTGTAGCTTCAAGAAAATTATAAAATAAGTTTGCTGAATTTTTTTAATGTTTTTATACATTTATGGAGACGAATTGACAGACCCCACAAAGCTATATAAACCCATATAAAGATAAGGAACAGTAATTTCCATGTTTAAAATGGAAAGATTGTGAGTGAAGGGGTTGGAAGAAATATGAAGGGGTAGGAGAGGACAGATGTGTAATTGCACAAGATAGGAAATTATAGCAGCCGCTTGTGAGCGGTCATCATCGGACACGTCATTGCACGTGTCATATTCACACGAACCAACAACCGGTTATTTAAAATTGGTGGTGTGGTGAGGTAACGTTATCTTTCCCTCTCTTTTTCTGGCTTTGGTATTAGTACTCGTACTTTTCATGCAACTAGTTACTGCTATGGGCAAAAGTGGTCCCACCAACTTGGACGATTCCAAACGTCCAACCAATTCGTTAATCACATAAACAACAACAAAATATCTGTGCCAATCAATTATTAATCAATTACGCAACTTAATTTCATAATTATGATTAAGTTTGAGCTAAAGAAAAGAAAAAATCATGGTATAAATCAAATTTAATTTAATTTCTTAAAATAGAACGATATGTTATTATAAGTTTACATCCATTTTTTTATTTACTTTACAACTTGTTTGGTTTCAGATATGAAAAGTGAATCATTAATTTGGAACGAGAGAGACAGAGCAAAGGAAACTCACAGTTTATTTAGAACAGGAAGGGACGGATTTTTCTATCTTATATTCATTTTTATTTATATACTAAAATTTAATCGATATGAAATTTTTGTTTTGCTACTTATTCTTATCATATAATTGATATATATTCGTATTTGTACTAACAAGTTTATTATTTTAATATTAATTAATTAATTTTTATAAAATAATAAAAATTAGGTTAAAAAACATAATATTATTATATATTCAATATAATAAAAAAGAGAATATTTTTTGTTTTTTCAATATAAGATATTTAGATGTAAATTATAATTATATATATTTCAAAATAAGTATCAAATAAAATTTCATCGCAATCAAAAAATTACTAAATTTACAAATCTTAATGAAACATGGTTAATAAAATTAAAATATTTTTAAAAAATATAAAAGAAAATAAGTATTAAAAATAAAAAAATTAAATGTCCGTTTACTTGAATTACAATCTTTAAATTACAATGAATTCACTTACCTCATACACTAATAACGATTATAGTGCACCACTTTATTAAAATTACAAAAAAAAAAAACAAATATTAACATAATAATAATTAAAATTTAACAGATTTTTCATCTTTTTAATTTTAAGATATTCAATATATGTTAAAGGATGATAAAAAATTATTCATGATAATTACTTGAAATTATTATATTAGAGTAAATAAAAATTATTTATACTAATATAATGATACAATTACACTTATGATAATGAATAATAAAATGAAACAAATGTGTAATTAAAAATATAATAAGATGAATAATACCTTAGATATTTAAGAAACTAACAAAAATAGTTTTAACAAAAAAAAAATTCAAATGAAAAAAATTAATGATAAGAGAATAATAAATATAAGTTTTTTATATTAGATAATAAATGAGAAGTTTATATTATTAAACATTCAAATTTAAAAATTAAAATTCTCATGTGAAATTATATACAATAAATAAAAATATTTAAAAAGATAAAAATATTCAAATACGAAACATAAAAAAAAATATAATTTAAAAATTATATAAATAGTTATAAAAAATATCTTAAATAAATAAATTTTATGATAAAAAACTATCGTATTATCTGGGAGCCGTGTTTGTGTTTACTCCTTTATTTGTTTGTTTCTAGGTTTTTCTATGAATTTTAATTTGGAGAAACTACGGCACCTTCACTCTACCGAAATCATGTAAAAAATGTTCGTATGTTTTTACAGGTTTAAAATAGATGTACTAAATTTTAAGATTCTAATTAAATAATAATCATATTTTTAAAACACAATCATAGCTCTTATGTTTTAAATAAATTTATTTTTATTATACAAATTAATTTAGAAGTGTTAATTAAAGATATGGCATGTTTAAGTTCTAATTTAATTTAATTAAATATAAGTTAAATTATTATTTTTATTTTTTACGGATAATAATATTATTCATGTAGATATTAAATTATATACAATTTAATGATAATAAATACTTTCGGTAACACTTATTATGGATTTGAGTGTTTTTGCATCATTTGATTAGGATATGGGAAGACAAAAGAAGTATGGTTTTATATTTAAGAGTACAAAAGTGTGGAGCAGGCAAAGAGATCCTGGAGCAGTGAGCAGAGGATGATTTTATTAGAATTGAATGGCCCAATGTGATAGTATCAGAGGGACAGGAGAATTGGACAAATGGACAATAACAGAACAACCAAAAAGTGGCCTCGTAAACAGCTATTTTGGATTCACTCGTCTTTCACCTTAACCAAAAGCTGTTTTGTTTGGTGAACGCAGTACATTGCACACTATACAATGCAATTCTCTTTAATCAATTCAAAATTCAGAAAAAAGAAAACCAAATCAATTAATAAATTAAAACATTTTACTACAGTATCTTTATGATCTTTCTTATTTTCTTATTCATATTTATTCTTTAACTAAATATATTTTTATACTCAGAGCACTGATACAGATTTTATAAATAGCCCCAAACTGATAATTATGTGAGAGAGCCACACGAATATTTCATGCTGTTAGATTTGCTTTTAGAAAGAAACATCATTTAATTAATTTAAGAATAATAATACTTTAACACCATTTTAACATTATCATTTTATAATTGATTCATATTAGTATTTATAATTATTATTATTAATTATAGAATAATTTTAAACTAATCACAAACAGTATAATATTAAAAATGTTGTCAATTGTCAAAGTATTATTATCCTTAATTTAATTATATCACAACTGGCAAAGCACAGATAAAACAAAAGTGTAAGAATAATTTATTAAAAGTTTTTATTTCATGAGTTTTCAAACAGGTCAAATCATATATAAAATAATATTTTTAGTTTATATAAAATTAATAGTTCAAATTTTGATATATTTTAATATTTAAATTTAAAAAATATATATTTTTTTAAATTATCTTAAATTTTTATATGTCAAACAATTTTTTTATATATGTTAAATATATAACTCAAATAACAACATTAAACATATTTAAACATAGAAAAATAATATTATTTTTATTAGAAAAAAATAAATAAATAAATAAATATATATATATATATATATATATATATATATATATGTGTGTGTGTGTGTGTGTTAAATATATAACTCAAATAACAACATTAAACATATTTAAACATAGAAAAATAATATTATTTTTATTAGAAAAAAATAAATAAATATATATATATATATATATATATATATATATATATATATATTCATCATACTCAATACATTATTTTAAATAAAAGATTACAAAAAGATTTCGTAAATCCAATGAGTCAAATTCTAAATCTTAAAAAACATTCTACAATTACTTCCGTAACTCCATAACATTACAACAATGAGAGAAAGACTCTACATTATTTTCACTTATATAAAAATCACAACCATTTCTTAAACGTCAAAGTCAACAACTATTTGACCATTTAAAAAGAGAAACAAAATTTTAGTTGGATTTGTATTCAATCAAAATTATATTTAATATCCAACATATAAATAATAATGAATATCTTTTTCTATAACAAAACAACAACATCACCATAATTATAATAAAAAAGATACATAATAAAAAAAATATAAATATGACAACTTAGGTATTATAACTATAACAACAATGATATAAATAAATATTACCATTCACCTAATGAGAATATACCGCATGAAAAAAAAAACTCACTACTAAGAAAAACTTGTTCAAAATAATCCAAATAAATTAGGGTCACATATTAGATACAATAAAATAAAATTAAATATATAAGACGAAAAATTCATGAATTTATTATCTTAAAAATGTAAATTAAAAATAGTGTTAACATAACCCATCATATTTGATCCCCCAATATCACATGATAAATATTAAATAAATAATGAGATTTTAGTATTTATGTCAAAATAATAAATTCATTTAATTAAAAAAACAAATATCTGTTTGTAAAGGATATTTTATGAATGATTTATGTTTATGGTGTTTGTTTGGATTGATCAATGAGATAAATTTATATCAGTATAAAAAGAGCAAATGATATATAAGATATAGACACCTAAAATGAAATAGTTTAGAGTTTTCATACTTATTTGTTAGGATATTTTGCTCCCACTTTGGGACTGAGTTTTCCGACATTCTCTTCAAAGAGAAATTTATAATAACCACAAAAAGAAGCTAAGATTTCTTAAGTCTTCAAATGAGTGAAAAGATTACAAGAGAATGTAATTTGTCCCATGTTTTTTATTACAAAAATAACTCATTGTTATTTGTTTTGTCATTATCCAATCCATGTATTTGGTGCTATATGTTTAATATAATTTGGTCAATTTAAAATTTTGTCATTTTGAATAATAACTTACATTTTATGATATAATAATAATAATAATTTCATTTAAACTAATCACTCACCCACAAATTATTTAAACTTAAATTTTATCAATCCCATTTTATTTCAATATAATTTTTATTTTAAATAATAATTCACATCTCATTTTAATATAATATACACTTATTATATTTTATGTTAACTTACTTTTATCAACAAGGATAAAATAATAGTTCCCAAATTTTAACAATTAAAACATTTAATTAATTTATCAAACTCGTATTATCATTCACAAATTTTCATATTTTTCTCTCTCGAATCTTTTCATTTTTTACTATCTTGTCCTTGATTTAAATAATCTCGTTTTTATCTCTCTCTTTTCTCAAATTCGTTGAAATCTACTTTGAAAACAAATTCACCATTAACAAATAACATCATTTTTATCTCTTTTTTTTCCTCAAATCCACTATTTTCATTTTCTCAAATAGTAATGGCAAAACTGTGATTTTTTTTTTTCAATTCCCGTGTGCTTGTGAGTAGTTACTAGAAGATGATAAAAAATGTTTAGGATGACGTTATGTGCATTCATTTTGTGTCTTTCTGTTTTTTTTTTCTTGATAGCAATATCTAAGAATTATCATGGAAGAACCACATGAAGAACTTGAATTACATATTTTAATAAGACAGTTAGCCATCGTAAAAGTTATCTCAAGAAACTATTGTGTAAGAATTCTCTAAGTGACAATTCCAATGATAAAGTAAAAAACGAATTTAGAATTAAACTCTTATCCCTCGAGACTTAAGGGATTGTGTGGTGATACAAACATTTTTGACATACCTACTTCAAGGTATGTTTTGTCCCTTGCAATTTTATGGAAGGTTGTTCCATCTATGATACATACACATATACATATATATAATTTTAGAATAGTATCCTTTAAAATTTACAAAAAAAATAAATATATGAATCTTTTTAAAAGCACTCACGGGATGGGACCATAGATACCGTCAAATAATTCGCATGAATTATTCTAATAGTTATCGAATAAAGAGACAAATATTTTTAAATTATGCCCATGATAAATATTTACATATTTATGCATATATAACAGTGTTGTGTTTTTAATTAACGACATTTTGATAATTATTTAAATTATTTTTATTATATTTATGTTACCAGAAATTTACTATTTTTTCCTTTTTTTTAGTGTTTTTCTTGGGGCTAAGGAATGAAAAAGAAAGAAAAAAAAGGGAAAAATAGTGTGTTTATTTATCCATCCAACTATGCTCCTTCATTTATTCGAGTTTACTCTCCAATTTAAAGAAAGTGTCAGATCTAAAAAAACTTATTATATATTTTATTTTATTTTATTTTGGATTGACCTTAAAACCATATTGAGTGAACTGTAATTCGAAACAGGTCTGTTCATGATTTAATTGGGCGTAGACTTTTATATTACGATATTTATGGTTCAATTTCATCCATGTATTCATTTATTATTTATTTTAATATTTAAGTATAGCCCGACATAAATTGCTAACATTCGCGCTTACAATAATGTTTCGTTCACACAAAATTGAAATCAGAAAAACGATTTTCTATGGCACTGTTGATTTTGATAAGCATAGCAGATAAGACATCGTCAATACCATGTGTCCATTTGCATGGTGAAGATTGAATTTTCAATTGAAAATCAATTAATGAAAGGTAGAGAGATATTTAATGAACGAGAAATGAAAGGGAAGGCCGACAAAAGTAAATAAGAGAAAAAAATAAAAATAAAAGTGTGATAAATAAAATTAAGAAAATTTGTTTTAAATTCATGATTACTGGTGTCGACTGATTCTTGGTAATTGCATGGAAGAAACCATTGGCACCATGTAGATAACTTTTTGGGCTAAAGTTTGAAAGAAGAATAAAAATTATTGCGTAAAAAAATGAAAAAATTAATATATTCTATTTTTATTCTTCGGCAATTGACTCGTTTGGCCAGTCACGAATAAAATTCGTAGTAATATTTTTTCGTGAAATATCACTTTACCTTTTGATAATTGTCGCGGAAAAGTAGTAGATAATAATAAAAGCCTGTGGATATGGTCTTAGGTTTAGGAGAAAATAAAAAGAAGAAAAAAAAAATAGTCAACAGAGAAAATCAAAAGCAGAAAACCGCCAACACGACGAGACTCAATCGTAACGAACGTCAGACAATTGGCGCCAACAACATTAACAACATCAACAGCGTATGTTTGAAGGCTCAGAAACTTCTTTCCTTGAAAAATCAGCATGAATTTGTCAAAATTAAAAATTGATAAAACTATTTATTTATTTCTGAAAATAATAAAAACGAAAAAAAGAAAACAAAAATCCCAGAATCCAACAACAGCGCTCCTCCAGCGGTGGGGTAGGCCAAGACCAGTGACCACTCCAAAATTCCAAACCCTAAAAGTAAAAAAAAAAAAACAAAAACAAAACCAACCACATGATTCCCCGATGTCGGTGGGCCCGCACCCACGGACTTCACACAGCATTCAAATATAGTTAAAGTGCCATAAATGAAACAAAAAATATCCTCCTCTTACCCCGCAATAATGACCAACGGATCCCACACGCAAATTTCATAATCCTTTTTTGTTTTAATTTATTTCTTTATTAAAAATATAAAACGAATTTAATGAAAAAGGAAAAAGAAAGCAGAATGCGGGTTTTTCTGCTATGCACGCGCCTGTCTCTATCTGCCGTTAATGAATGAATTAAAGTAAAGTAATCCTATCTATCTCACTTTTCTCACCACTATATATACCCTTCATCCTATATTTCTCACTCCACCCAAACATTTTCATTTTCTCTCTCTACACTCTCTTCTCAATCACACTAAACCCTCCTTCTCAAATGGACCAACCCAAACCTACCAACTCCGACAAGACGAAACGAGTTCGGGATGACTCCGACTCGCTCCCCGTCTCCCTCAAATTCCCCCGAGTTGAAACCAGCTCCTCCGAGTCTCACCGAGTTGACTCCGCCGAGTTCGAACTCGCCCGAGTCGACCCGGACCTCTTCAGCATGCTTAACGATGCGGAGAATGTGACGGAGCGTGACCCTGCCGTCGAGGTTGAACACCTCGACTCTTTCATCAAGAGTTTCGAAGAGGAAATACTCGCTCCGTCTTCCGACCCCAACGTTCCACCTGAACCGGAGGTCTTTAAACCGAACCTAGGTTACTTACTGGAAGCATCCGACGACGAGCTAGGGTTGCCGCCCACTGTTGCGCCCTGCGAGGACGAGCCAAAACACGAACTCCTTGATTCGGGTCGGGTTGGACCCGAGGGAGTGGATCTGACGGGATTTTTAGGGTTTGAGGATGATATTGGGAGCTACGAAGGTTTTGGTTTCGTTGGGTACGATGCCGTGGATGATAACGGTGGCGGTTACGTGACTATAGATGGTTTGTTTGATCATGCGGAACCTGGCGCCGATATTTTGTGGCGGTCGGAGTCGCTGCAGGCGATGTAGGGGATGGTTTTTGGAGATTAATTAATTAATTAATTAGTTAGTTAATTAAGCTAATGGAAAATTTGGAAGGTGTAAAGAGATGTTAGGCGCCAAAGGTAACAGCGTAGGTGGTTAGTTAGATGTGAAATTATTGTGTTAGGATTGTGAAAATTTGTTGTTTTGGTTTGTTCTAATGGACTGAAACAAACAAATAGGCCTTGACCCCAGACATGTTTTTTAATATCTTTTGTAACATGTTCTTTAAAATGTGAAATTATGTAGTTAGACATGGTTAAGGTTAAAATCGATGTTGTTATTGGCGAAAAAGCAAATGCCTCAGATTGATGATGTTGGTGTTTAACCGGATTTAACCATTTTAAGTTTTCCCCACGATTTTTAGTTTCTGTTGGGTTGGGTTATCCGTCACTTTCAGCTTAAAATGTCATAAAGGGTTACGTATGATTTCTTTCTGAATTCGTTTTTTATTCTTTTGCGGTTTTATTTGCATTTACCTATTTTAGTTTTACATTGTTTATTTTTACGAAATATCTGATGAGGAGTAAAATAAATTATGTATTTATTATTATGTTGCGATGGTAAAATAAGGAAATAAGTATTTCAATTACATTAAATTATATAGCTAAAATAAAAAAGAAAAGTTAAGCACGTTTTTTAATTTTTAAATTTCGAGTTGGATATCTGATTCATTTTATATGTAGATTAAACAAAAAAGAATAACAAGGAAAAACATAATATGAATTGTTTTTTAGGTAGAAATTAACATGTTTCCGTATATTAGTTAATATGTACTTTTTTTACATCTGTTATTTAAGGATTCCGATTATGACGTGAATTACATGTAAATTATTTTAGTTTTTCTTCCAGTGATGTTTAATCGTTTTTAATATAATTTGTGTATTTTAATTAATTTGTTTGAAAACCATTCAAGTGTGTACAAAAAACAGAAATTTATAATGATAAATAATAGAATCATTTGAGGTGGGTAGATACGAAATGTATAGATTTATTGACTTTATTAAAAAATTAATATATAAAATGTTATCTTTTGCGATATTTGTTAAAATGTTGAAACTATGCAATTCTGGAAAATTCTTAAGTATTTCTGAATATGTTTAATCATTGTGGTGGTATCAAGCGCATTTTTTATTTATTTATTTTTTATGTTGTCATTTTCTTTTTGTATCTCGAATGTTTCATGTTTAACCATTTTTATTTTTATATTTTCTTTCCAGGCTCTATAATTATATCCAATGTGGCATACGTAATAATATTTGTCGTTTAGTGTGTAATAGTTACGAACAACTTATTTTACCTATTTTATTTATCTTGATTGTATTTTATGGGTAAGCCTCTGAGATTTAGTAAAATGAAATTTTAAATGGATAAAAAACAAAACTCTAAATAGGTAAGAAATATTTATATTTTTAATTTATTAGAGATTTGTGTTATTAATTTTTTTCTAAATCTAGAGAATAACTGGAATTCTACAACATAGAGAAGGTACTGAGACAGAATCAAAATTTACCACTCAAATTTTTTATTTAAGTAAATATGTTATTATTTATTATTAATTTTTTTTTTGTATTCTTTTAACATATTTTGTAGATGTGAGATGCTTTTTATGTGAAATTTAGTACTAGAAATTTACTGCAAATTTGGGTATACTTTATGTGAAGGTAAAAAAATAATTGTTAGGACCTTATCTTAAGGAGAATTAATGATAGTCTCTTCAATTATTCATGTATGTAAAGAAATTCTCATTTTTGTGTGATGTTGATATGCATTTATATACAGAAAAGGGAATGATATAAGTAATGGTTATGATTGTTAATAAATGAAGTATATCTTAAGCAATATATATGACTGATATAATCAAAGTAATAGTATAAATTGAAATGAAACCTAAATTCTAAATCGTGTCTATAATTTATTTTAAACTAGCATAAATATATTTTCAATAGTCATGTTCTAATATTTATGTAAACTGAATTTTTATTGATTTACAACTTTACTGCATTATATAAATAGCTTTAACCTCTTCGGTTTATAATTTTATAATAATATTATTTACTACATGACTCTCATATTTCATAATGATACAATTCATTATATTACATAATTGTATAATTCTTAATATTTTATATTTACATAACCCTAGGATTTCATAAGTTTCTTATCGCAGATTAAATTTGTTCTAAATTTTCTAGATCATAATCTGAACTTAAGTGAGTATATATATATATATATAACAAAGAAAAAGAAGTTATAAATTTGTCGTCTTTTTCTAAGTTTGATACGAGTGATAAGTTAGGTTTCTGTCTTAATTAAAACCAACCCATGTGTGGTAACCTTCCATTTTCAGTTAGGCAATCCGTAAATCTCTTTTATCAAATTAAGTTAAGAGATTATGAGATCATCTTTGAGAAAAAAAAATTTGCTATATTTATTTACCATTATATCCATACTTTGTTTTACTTGATTTTTAAGACGATCTCATACTATAAAAAATCACTAAAATATTTTAATTAACAAAAAGACTATTATTAATATAATTATGTGAAAATCAACAAACTTACAACATATACTTTGTAATTAACATTACAAAATGGTTGGCATTAAAGAAACAGTATAGATGTAAGTTAGAGAGGAAAAATGAATGAAAGTAAGAATTTCGTGAAGTTTATTTATTTTTTAATTTTTATATTTAATTTCACTTTAAAAATATTCCTTTTATTTCATCTTAGACGAGAGAGAATGTATACACTATTTATTCATTTTATTTTGCATACCGAAATTATTGTTATAGAATGGGCTCAAGCGTTACACTAATGGGCCAAAAGATTTTGCATCAGTGATGGACAATCTATTTCGACCAACAAAAAATAAAATAATGAATCTCATAAATCTCTTCCAAACTAGAATTTTCCTTTTACATGCATCGATTCTGGAATAACTTTAAATAAGTTAAGTAGAATTTTGAAATAAATTATAATTTTACATTTATAATTTTTTTAGATTAAATATATATTTTTTCTTAACTTTCCGTAAAAATTAAAATTATTATTATTTTTTTAATTTTAATATAATTCAGTCTCTCAATTTTAAAAATGTATATATTTAATTTTTTAATCAAATTTTATTATATTTATATGATAATGGAAATATATTTTATGACAATTGATATATTTTTTTTTCAATGCTAGTCATCGAAAAACATATTTAAAATTTTAAATAAATTTAATCAAATCTAATTAAAAGAATTAAATTTATGTTATTTTAAATATGAAAAACTAAATTAATTTAAAATTTTGAAAAAAAAATAATTTTAATTTTGAGTAAAAATTAACAAATAAAAAACATATTTAACTTTTTATACTTTTAATTGATTTGATGTATATTAAATATGAAACGGACACAAATTTTACATAATTTTATCATCCAAACTTTTGATGTAAAAAGATTTATTCTCACCAAGTAGATGGCTTATACATAAAGTGGAGAATCGTTGTATATCTTATTAATGCAAAAGGGCCACCTTCCTTACCATCAAACTGTGAACCTTTTTTAGTTCTCAAAGTTACATTTTTGCTTTAAAAATGGAAAAAGATAAAATATGCCTGGTTTTGAATTGATGGTTTTGAATTTTGGTTAAATTCTTTTGCCTTTCTCTTTCTCTCTCTTTCTCTTTCACCAAAATTGTTGACTATTTCGGGATTTTAGGTTGCTGTAACAGCAATTTAGTGACAAAAAAGAAGTATGATATTATATGCTTGTATATATTTATGAATTTACGTATATAAAAGGTAAGAAATCTTATTTTAATTAAAGATAAGATGAATTTAAAATATATAAATAGATTGTAATTTTCATCTTACAAATTAATTTTATAAAATTAATTCAAACTTAAAGTTAATTTTTTATTCCAATATCATGGTTAGTCAAGTTACATATTCTTTTAAAAGATTATCAGTTTGAAAATGTTTTGTCGTGTCTTCACCAGAATCACATCTACCTTTTGATAATGACCATTCCAATAAAATGGACATCTCTTAGCTTCTGCACAGTTTTAAATTTTTACGTCTCTTCAACCATTTTTGGTGTTAATAATAGTCATCTGTGAAATTAGGCAAACTGGAACTACAATTATCTTATATCTCACGTCGAAGAAACGACGAAGAACAAGATACTTGTGTTTCTTTTTATTACATCCAAAATACATTATTTTTATAATAGATTATTTAGATATGCAAGTCTGATCTAATTGATTTACAATGTATAATATAATTTATATTAATTTATAAATATGTCTAATAAATAATGTATTTTATTAAAATAAACTTTAAATAATTTTAATATCATATTAAAATACATATTTGAATCCTAAACTTTATAAACAAGATATTTGCAAAGCTGTAAAATCATCTTTATTCCTAACCTCCATCAATTCGAAGTAGTGGCACAAAAAGGTAACATAAAAGGAGACATAAAATGAATGAGAAGGGTGATTATAGTTTGGAATTTTGAATGCCCATAAATGGATATTGTAATATGATAAAACAAACTCTGATAAAACGTTTCCTTAAAATAGTTTCATAATTTAAAGTTATAGCATCCATGTCTGTTGTTGCCAGGATTGTTGGGCTTTAAATGTCGGGTGGCCACACTTATAATTTAAAGAACAATGATAAAGAGACATGTATTTATATTTATTTAATATAATGTAAAATGATTATAATTTTTTATGCATTTTTAAAAAAACAAAAGATAAAAAAAAGTAACATTAAATAAATGTAAAAAAATTATATGCATAAAAATATTGTTTTTGTAATTTAAATGATATGGTTTTTCTTTTACTTTATGAACAGCTATATAATTGTAGAATTTAGAAAGCAGGAAATAAAGAAGATTGTGACTTGCATTTTAGGAAAGTTAGGAAGAGAAGGGAAATGACGCACGTGTTGAACGTGGAGGTGATGAGCACTTATGATAAGCCATTAAAACTTCTGAATTAAAGTTACTTGTTTTTATTATGTTTGGTTGAGATAGGTAACAAATCATTTTTATATAAGAATTTAAGAAAAAAATTATAAATGTACATAACTACTTTGTCTAGTGATAACCATGCAATTTAAGGTGAATGGGCCCAAGAACAAATAATTCATAGTCTGAAGATTCATCATCCTAAAGTTATCTATTGTTTCTTAAGATATATAGGATAACATTTTCAAATCATATATGCATAAAAGAAAAATATATATTTTATACAAAAATAAAAAATAAATAAGTAAACAAATAGACTCCATGATGATATTATTTCACTAACACTTATCTCATAACATAGATCAAATTTAAGAAAAGAACAACTCCAAATGTCAATACTAACTCTGTAACTTACCAATTTTTCTTCTGTGATACATTGAACCATGCTTTAATTAAATAAAAAATAATAATATCATTGACACACTTTTATATTTATTTAACATAGTATATAAAATTAAAATGTCATAACAATATAAAATTTTGTATTTTAAAAAAAGAAAGTAAAATACTGTGAAATAAATATAAAAAATTTAGGTTTTTTTTTTAAATCTTTATTTGTCATGTCTTAGTTCAAAGGGCATTTTACATATTTCTCCATTGATGTTTTTTTTTGTGTTGATGTGTTGTAAAAAGTGTAGAGACGTCTAGTGCAACATGTAATTCTAGTACATTATTGCCGAGAAAAAAAAACATTGATGGATATGGCGAAGTGATTAAAAAATTACACATTATTTGCTATTCTGTCTAATGTCTTGATGCAGAGCATGTAGAGTTTGTCACTCAAAAGGTAAGCTATGAAAGCCACCTCCATAATTCATTGCACGCTTAACCATTATACCAAAAAGTCGCATCATTATAGGTAATGTGATCAAAATTAATTAAGATTAACTAATTGAGTTTGATGATTATAAAATGATATTGATATATCTTTTTTTAGTAATATTGGAAAATTTAGGAAACTTATCTCATAATAAATGATCCAATGCTTTTATGGGAAAAGAAAAACACGCATTTCTGTATAAAATGGAATTCTTGCTCTTGAGGGGGATTGGGGCTTATCTTCTTGAATTTTAAACGCAGATTATTCCAAGCATCACATTCTGCTCTCTTCCTTGTCACAGTGATGTCATGTGTTCTACCAGCTTCTTTTCCCAACCACGACAAAACAAAGCAAAAACCAAACACTACTGATATTCCCTTAAAAGTTGAGTAATTCAAGTTCACAAAAAAAATAATGCAGTTCCAAAAATAATAAGCAAGATAATATAATAATCTGCTGGGAAAAGGTTTTTGTGAGGGTCAGATTAATGCAGCAGACCATTTGTCTATCACTAAAACACATGTCAACGTAAAGTTCTTGAAACAGAATCGCATTTGCATCAATCGGCTTAGTTCCCACTTTCTCTGGTTACGAAAATGGCTCCGAAATTGGTGAAATCGGGGTCCTTCCGTCACGGTTTGGCCGAGAAGAAGGAGAGGCTTCTCTCGGGGAAGAGTAGCAATGATATATCTCAGATAGGGATTGGCATGGTGATGCAAGAGGAAGAGCAATCGAGGATGTTAAAGTGGTGGAGCACGGTTAAGCGCGTAACTGGGAAAGCATTGGAAATGGGTCGGTCTGATCCAAGAAAGATAATTTTTTCTGCAAAAACGGGTCTTGCTTTGACCCTTCTTTCATTTTTGATTTTCCTCAAAGAACCCTTCAAGGACATGAGTCTTTACTGTGTCTGGGCCATTCTTACTGTTGTCGTAGTCTTCGAATTCAGCATAGGTATACGTATACCTAACTAGAATGCAATTTTAATCATGTTTTTTTTTATAGAATAAATTGTGAAACTGTAGGTGATGTTGATCCTGTTCTAAGCTTCAAATCCTTTACATGTTTTTCATTGGGTCAAGGGTGGTCTATCTGTCTAATCTTCGTATCAGTCGAATGTTAATAACTTGTGACCAAACATAATGCACTAATGCAGGGGCAACTCTGAGCAAGAGCTTAAATGGTGGATTGGGGACCTTGTTGGCTGGAGCACTTTCATTGGGGATGGCAGAGTTATCAACATTGGCCGGAAAATGGGAGCAGCTTATAATTATTATATGCATCTTCGTTGTAGGTCTGGTTTCACATTCACTTTCATTTCATTTATCGTTTGTGAAAAAAACTTTTTGTTTTATGTCCACATGAGTGTGTCTTTTTGCTTATGAATCGGTCTTCTGACTAGCTGCGTGATTGATCTGCTAGGATTTTCTGCCACATACACAAAACTATACCCTTCTTTCAAGCCTTATGAATACGGGTTCCGCGTGTTCTTGATCACGTACTGTTTCATTACTGTATCCGGGTATCAAACAGGGGAATTTGTTGATACCGCTATAAATAGATTTGTCCTCATTGCACTCGGTGCTGCTGTCTCTTTGGTTGTAAATATCTGTATATACCCCATCTGGGCTGGAGAGGATCTGCATAATCTTGTCATAAAAAATTTCATGGATCTTGCAACATCTTTGGAAGGTATTGCACAATGTCATCTTCATCGTCACATTTCACTTCCAGTTAATACCCTTTGGTTTGTTGCTTCTCAAACATTTGGTAAATTTTATAATGAAATAAAGAACAATAATTTATAGTAGATAGAATCTTAGTCTCATATTTACCCCAACAGTATGACTCTGTCGAGCTTGTCTCTGTTCACCAGGTGTTGTCGGTAACTACCTTCATTGTGTTGAATATAAGAAGGTGCCATCTAAAATTCTTACTTACCAAGCTGCTGAGGATCCAATTTACAATGGGTACAGATCGGTCGTTGAATCGACAAGTAAAGAAGATGCATTGGTACAATACACTTCAGTTTTCTCTGGTTCATGAATATATGTTTGACATCATTTTGACTCGTTCTCATGTGCTGGTGATTGAAGATGGGTTTTGCTGTGTGGGAACCACCACATGGTCATTACAAAATGCATAAATATCCATGGAAGAATTATGTGAAACTAAGCGGGTCTCTAAGGCATTGCGCATTTATGGTCATGGCTATGCATGGATGCATACTTTCTGAAATACAGGTTCTTGTCTGTGAACTTTCTGATAATGGTCTGTTGTTTATATATAAGCGTGTGTTAACTTCCTTCTGTGATACATAGGCCCCAGCTGAGAAGAGACAGGTTTTCTGTGGCGAGCTTCAAAGGGTAGGTTGTGAAGGGGCGAAAGTGTTACGTGAACTTGGAAACAAAGTTCAAAAGATGGAGAAACTAGACCGGGAAGACTTGCTGGATGAAGTGCACGACGCAGCAGAGGAACTGCAGAAGAAGATTGATAAAAAATCATACCTTCTTGTGAATTCAGAGAGCTGGGAAATTGGAAACCGACCAATCGAGGACATAGGCGAAGAAGGAAAAATTCTTGAACACAACTCTCGTAGTGAAGCAGTACTTGACCTGAGAACAGTTGAAATTGCACATTCGTGGGATGGAAATTTAACTCTGGGCAATAACCCTGTTGTGCCTGCAACCGATGCCTCTCAAAACATGTCCAGGAAACAGACATCTTTGCCTGCTCATATTTATCATCAAAAATCAAATGCCGAGATCAAAGAGGGTCAACAGCTGAAAACTTTCGAAAGTGCTAGTGCCCTGTCTCTAACAACATTTTCATCGCTTCTGATTGAATTTGTGGCAAGGCTTCAAAACTTGGTGGATTCATTTGAAGAACTAGGTGAAACAGCAAACTTTTCTGACCCTCTTGAGCAACGAGAGCCATTAAAATCTCATGGCTTTTGGACCAGGTTGTTTAACTGCTCGAAATTTAAGGACTGAAATACGATCTTCCTTATGACAATTTGAAATTGAAGGACTGAAGCTTGGAGTTGGTTGTGTCAATAGCTGTTTCTAAATTACCTTACAAGGTTGCTAACCTCATTCTGATTCTGATTCTAAATTACTTTCCAAGGTTGCTAAACGAGGATGGTGTGTGTGTGAAGAACTTAATTATTAGACAATTTACTAATGTGATGTAACTCATCTAGTAGTAAACTTCTGCTTGATTTGAAGAAGGTGGATACTTAGTTTTATATATGATTTTCATCACACTACTTTGAACCACAATCTCACTACATTCCATCAACATCTTGCAAAATTAGAGATGGCAAGATGGGGAAGAGGATACAGAAGTGCGTGTAGTTTCATCTAAAAGCTTCACTTTAAATATATATATTTTATTTTAAATCAAATTATTAAAAAGAATCTCAAAAATATAAAATAGATAAACAGTTAATTGTAAAATATAATTAAAATAAAATCATATATTAAAATTATACAATACTCATGTCATACATTTAATTATACAATAAACATTTACTTGAAAAATATTAAAATTCCAAGTATGCAATATAAAAGAAAATTAACAGAAGTTTAAATAAAAAATTTCAATTATGCGAGAGTTGAACTATGGAATCAATATAACTGTTTTTATTGATAAGAATTAATAAATATCCATACCTTTCTCCTAACAAGGAAAATGTGGCCGATTGGGAACAATGTTACTCTTGGAATTGGGCCCATATGACGTGTCCAGTCTTAAACGACCAAGAACTCGTGAAACCCAATGATGTCATGTTCAAAACCCTCGCGGTTTGGTTCCTGGTTTCTGTAAGAAACACAGGAAAGTCAGGCCACCACAAAAATAAGACTGATTTTTTCTTTTTTTTTTTTGCAAAAACCATTTTTTGTGAGGATGCAAATAATGCAGTACAATCGAAAGCAAAACCTGTCTCCATTTTTTGTTTGTATTTATGAACTCAAAACAACTTCGCTAATAGATAAGTACTTACCCTCCAACAACTTCACGAGTACACTTCAGTAGTGGAACGAGAAGAACTCAAACGGAATAACATTCATTACCTTACCACTCATCTTATCTCTATTCTAATGGCTCCGAAACTAGTGAAATCGGGATCGTTTCGTCACGGTTTGGCGGAGAAGAAGGAGAGGCTTCTATCGGAGAAGAGTTTTGGTAATATTTCACAGATGGGGATTGGCGTGGCGATGATGGAAGAGGAAGAACAGTCGTGGATGGTGAAGCGGTGGAACACGGCTAAGAAGGTGGCTGAGAAGGCATGGG